>CM065714.1:10964957-10989957 GCA_033310375.1 Conus canariensis | reverse complement strand
CTAGTGAAGAGTTTTCATATCTGTAACATATTTCCTTAATTTCATGTTCCCAGTTTCTCCATCTTCAAATTCCCCCCCCCCCCACCTCCCCCCCTCCCTCCTCCTCCTTAAGTCCAAATCTTTGCCAAGTCATTACTATGAAGATAATTCAGTTGTTGGCCTGCGCTTGTTTTTTCCTCCACTATTAGATTGTTCGTCTATGTATTTGTCTGACTTTATTCAAGTTTAAAAGGCTGTGCCAGTCTTGAACAAAAGTTACTCTGTGTTAGGTTTTCTTATGGGAGCAAAAAATACCCAACTTATTACAAGAAAAGTTTACGTCACGGCGCGCGACGTGTTTCATCATTCTCTTTTCACCTCCCTTCCCCTCTCAACCCTCCCTCACTCCTTAACGTGGCGGCGTGACACAGCAAAAAATTTACATCGCGTCGTAACACTGTTGCTCCTCAACCCCCCCCCCCCCCCCAACCCCCACTTCAGCCGCGTGAGGCCTCACTTCACACCAAGACCGGCAAACCTCCCTCCTTCTCTAACCCCCCCCCCCCCACTCCTTCCATATTCACCGTCCCACACGCTGTGGGCAGCTGGTCAATGACGACATTGTGTTTACTCGTGCTAAGCTCATTAGCATTCGTTCTAAAGATGCGTGCATAAATTATCACATGTTGATCTGGGTGCGGCACAGGATTATTTTCCCTTGTTCGTGCGCGATTGGCCAATCTCCAATCAAAGAGGGCCAAAAGACAGACAAGTCTTCTCCCTCTCATTGCCCTGAGTGACAGCCTGTGTCGCCAGTTAAAAATCTAGAATACCCAATTTAGCGGTTAAAATAGGGACACTGAGCTTTTCCCACTCATCCCCCCCCCCTCCCCCCACCCCCATCCCGATGACCAGCTATAGATCAGAACTAAGTAACAAGAAGACGCCAGAGGTAAATCAAGAGAGAGAGGACATGGTAATCTCCCTCCAATCTGAAAAACCCAGTCTGAAGTTACTGATTCATCCCAGAAAAATACGAGTTGAAACTATGTTTTATATTTCCCATCTATGCATTGACTTTATATATGCCATGTGGTTTAGCAGTGTAACTTTGTGACAATACTTGGTAACATTTATCAAAATGATGAATGATTATTCTGTGTAGTAGTTTGCTTGCCACCATGTGGTAGAAGCTATCACCATATGGTTATGATTCTTTGTTATCAATCTAACCAATATTCTTTATTTGTTGTTGGTTTTTTTGTTGTTGTTTTTTTTGCTGTCCCAACCTCTGCACCACCTCAGAGGCAGTGTACCCACGCTGCTCATTCCGACACCCTGTCCACAGCCACAGCCCAGTCGGCCCCGCCGCAGCCCCGGCACCGGCAATCCACAGGGAGCAGTTAATGTCAAGTCGTCCAAGAGGCAGCCCACCGGAGGAGACACTGCACTGCTGCCGAGTCACTTCGGTGGTGTTCAGTGGCGCCTGTTCTGATCTAACATACGCAGGACACAACCTACTAAGCCCCCTACTGATGACAATAATTGCTTAGTCGCAGAGCCGGCGTGAGTGAGCTCTCCCTCCGGAGGGCGCCACCACGTCCATCCAACGACAGCCCCCATGGACTCGCCGATACAGGTGACCCTGACGGAGCCAAACCAAGGCCACAGACGTGGAGAGGACATCGAAATTGAGGTCACCATGAGAGCAGGGCATGAAGGGCCACAGAATCTGAGACATTTTTTTTTTTTTTTTTTATGCTGATCGATGAGAATGAGGATGATTAAGATGATGCTACGGATTTCCATTTCGGTCTGAGACTACATGACAGGGCTGTACTCTACGCTTCCTTTCATAATATATCCCGGCGTCAACCAGGCCCGAGAGATACAGGCACCTGCAGTGTTGGTCAGGAAATTTGAGCAACACTCTCAGAAACGCATCCATTAAGTGGATGAAACTCGACTGTGTGGTCCCAGTCTTCCCAACTGAGTCCGCAGCAACTCAACTCTGGGTAGGAGCCGGTCGGGGCAGAAAAACCCACATGACTTCTGATGGGATTCGAACCCACGACCTCCCAGCCGGGAGTCCGCGACGCTGACCACTTCGCCACGGCGGCTGGTTGTCTCCTATCCTTTTGTAAGTTTAACTCAGCCTTTAAATGAAAGTGGAGATTGACAGTTATAGTAGAAATTCTACAATAAAGCAAACATTTGCTGGCGGAGTTCTCACACCTCTTCTGAAAGATAAGAGGGTAAATGTGTGAACTCGACAAGCCAGCCACCAAGCTACTTAACTACACACCAGGTTCTCTTTATCACAGACCTGGGACCGTGGTTACGCTACAAATTGTGGCTAAACCATACACCGTGGCTACGCCAGAAACTGGGGTTATGCCAGACACTGTGGCTACACCTTAAACTGGGGCTACGCTACAACCACTGGGCAAGACAATTTGTGAAGACACACCACAGCCCAGCCATACAGCAACAGGTCTACGCAGCAGGATCAGTCATCAGCCACCAGAGAGATCAACTATCCTCTCCAACTTAAGCGAAGTTATCATATTCCAAGTGGACTTTAACTCAATTAAGATCAGTTCATTCAGAACTTACCCTCACTTTATGATGAAACAGTGAGAGCATGTCTATTATAACCACTTTGGCTACTGCAATGGGTGTATGCAAGCGAAGTGGATGTGTATTAGAATATACATTCAGAGTAACATTCATGCCCACTGTATTCCAACTTAAGCTACTGCACTGAGTGTAAGTAAGTAAAGTAGGAGTGAGGAAGGGCACTTAATTTTTGTGGTTCAGTCTGAACTAAAACCTAGCCTATAGAACAGGCATGTATATACTTACCCATGTGAAAGCAAGTAAAGTTGGTGTGTGAATTTGCACTTAACTTGTGTCAGTTCTCTGTTGTTCAATCAGTGTTGAATGTTTGAACTTATCTCTTTAATTCTGTCTCTCGGAGCTACAAGTACTTTTAAGAGTACAGGCATAAGGAAACTTATCTCAGAGCCACTATTGAGTATTTTAACAGTCCCTGGAAAAAATATGAATTTCTTTCGATGACTAGTACCGGAAAGTTGCTCCTTCCACCACTAGTAAGAGAGAGGGTGGAGGTGAAACGTTAATATAATTCTCATAGAGAAATTATTCCAAGTCCTTCCCCTAGAGGACCCACCTACCACTCCCAGCTCTCGTCACAGTACTGAGCAACACAGGTGATTCTCTTTTTCATTCATTATATTCTTTTTACGAAAAGTGCTAGCTTCTTCGATATACTTCACAAATTCTATTATAGTGTTCTCGTTTCCACTTGATAAAATCGCTATTAAATCTCTTCTTTGAGCAACTGATTCACTGAAAATTTTACAACCTCTTCAGATATTGGCATATGCGGGACAATCAAACGCTAAATGTACTTCATTCTCAACACTTTATCTTTCTCTACACATTTGACAAGATCTATTATTCGATTTCTCGAACCAGCTTTGGTTTGCATTAAGACCGAGCGTTCTGGTTCAAAATTTTGCTAAACTATATTTATGCCATTTATGCGTTATAATTTTAAGATATTACTGCTTCGAGATTACTTTTAAATGAGAGAAACCAGTCGAATTTATCATTTCCATCCATGCCAGCATGTCAGTTTTGTTTATAAGTACAAATTAAACGGTCCTTGAATTCAGAAATAAATTGTGCTTTATTACCTACTCCTTTTGACAACCAAACTATGCCAACACTGTGTGAATTGTAAGAGAGAGAGAGAGAGAGAGAGAGAGAGAGAGAGAGAGAGAGAGAGAATAAAAATGTATTTCTATCTATGCTATCTGTGAAAAAAGGTCTGCAAATGAACGTCTTTTCATATAACCTTAACCAGAACTGTCTTTTAACCTTTCAAGTTTCGTTTTCCTCCGGTCAAAAT
Source organism: Conus canariensis (assembly GCA_033310375.1). Classification (NCBI taxonomy): domain Eukaryota; kingdom Metazoa; phylum Mollusca; class Gastropoda; order Neogastropoda; family Conidae; genus Conus; species Conus canariensis. Next base: position 10,986,041 of record CM065714.1, on the reverse strand, counting down.
CTACACCAACACTTAACGATAGAATCACGGAGCGGAAACTATCCGTGGAATGTTCATGAGAGACGGACGGAACCGTCACAGAGTATCCAAAGTAAAGGACCATACCGAGATGAAACTGGAAGGAGAAACATTACCATAGTTGCCAAAAACGAGGGCATTATTGGGCCGTCTGGACTGATGGTACGGCGGATTGAAGAACCTGTTGACAACAAGAAAAAGACGTCAGTGTCACGTGGTACATGATCAGGTAAGGTTAAGACAAAAGTGACGTCCGCTCCCCCCTCCCCTCTCTCTCTCTCACGCTCTCTCTATGTATGTGTGTATATATATACACACATACACATATATTATCATGTATATGTGTGTGTGTGTGTGTGTATATATATATATATATATATATATACGTGTGTGTGTGTGTGTGTGTGTGTGCGCATATATATATACATATATATATATATATATATATATATATATATATATATATATGCATATACATGAACGTGTGTGCGCGCACGTGCCCATATAATTAGACATACACATGAACGTGTGTGTGTGTGCGCGCGCGCGCGCACACACACACACACACACACACACAAAACACACACACACACACAATCACACACACACGCACACAAGCGCTTACGCACACAGGCTCATACATGTGCGCGAGCGCGCGCACACACACACACACACACACACACACACACACACACACCACACATATACAAACACTCTCTCTCTCTCTCTCTCTCTCTCTCTCTCCCTCCCTCTCTCTCTCTCTCACACACACACACACACACACACACACACACACACACACACACAACACGACACTTAGTTAGAACAACGATATCATCACCTCATTGTTGCTGTTCCTGTCTCTTCAGTGACGGCACTAATAACCACACATTTCTGATCCGTGCAACAATTTTTCTTCCAGTTAATTAAATATCTGCGTGACGCTGTCAGTCCTCGTTACTGAGTAACACACCCGAACATACAGTACACGTTCAATTGATTAAAAGAAAAAGAAAAAACCAAACTTGTGTGAACCGGCTATGTGAGCACGATCTTGGTCATTTTTTCCCTCTACCATTCGTGACACACCACCCTCTGAATGGCATAGATCGTGAACGAACGAGTGTAACGCCTCAGGCTCACTTTCGGTCAAAGACATAGTCCACCGTATAAAGCGTTTTGCTCTCAACCTTAACGATCCGAAGCGCTGTTATTAGGAAAGGAGCGCAGAGATATGAAAGACGCAGTGTGTTAAAACAACAACACTGACGGGCGTTTCCTCCTTGTTTTTCAATAGCGGGTCTGCCGCGTCAGCGGAGAAAAAGCTTTCTCAATTCTTTTACAGGGGATGATATAGAGTGTGAAATATTGAATATAATCTACCCTCTCTCTCTCTCTCTCTCTCTCTCTCTCCCTCTCTCTCTCTCGTGCGTGTGTCTGAGTGTGTGTGTGTGTGTGTGAGTGTGTGTGCGTGCGTGCGTGTCTGCGTGTGTGTGTGTGTGTGTGTATGTGTGTGTGTGTGTGTGTGTGCGCGCGCGCTTATATACATACACACGCGCGCACGCACACACACACACACACACACACGCACGCACGCACGCATGCACGCACGCACGCATACACACACATGCGCGCTGAGTTAAGCCCGACATTTTAGAGTGAAAGAAGCAAGGGAACTCGCAAAGCGTGTCGACTGCAACGCTTTGTTATCATCAGAGAAACAAAGTAAACTCGCAAAGCGTTCGACTACAACGCTTTGTTATCATCCGAGAAACAAAGTAAACTCGCAAAGCGTGTCGACTGCAACGCTTTGTTATCATCAGAGCAACAAAGTAAATTCGCATAGCGCGCCGATTACAACGCTTTGATATCATTAGAGAAACAAAGTAAACTCGCAAAGCGCGTCGACTGCAACGCTTTGTTATCATCAGAAAAACAAAGTAAACTCGCAAAAAAACTGTCAACCGCAACATTTAGATCAACAACAACAACAACAAAGAAAAGAAAACAAGAAAAGAAAATAGAAAAGAAAAGAAAGAAAGAAAAAGCAACATTAACTCACAAACTTCGCCGGTCGCGACATTTCGTCGTGATAGAAGCCCAGCCCAGCGCCCGAACTTACCGACGGAAGGTGTCTCGCTGGGACATGGGGTAGAGATCCATTTGGGATTCCCCAGACATAGGGAGGGCAGTTTTGACGAAACCAGTGGACCAGCACTTGAGCCAGATCAGCAGACTGATGATGACGTAGGCGATGCCGGCGAAAAAGCACTGGAGCATGGCCCAGGGGAAGGAAGTGGAGCTGACCAGGTTGGAGGTGCCCACGACCCTCCAGAACCTGGCGCAGTACACGATCACCCCGAGCAGGATGAAAAACCCTGCACACACACAGACATTCAAGACAGATCTCCTGAAACAGTAGTTCTACTGTCTGATTTTTCCCCATTCTGTAGAAACAACACACACACACACACACACACACACACACACACACACACACACACACACACACAGCGACAGACAGACAGACAGACAGAGAGACTATTGACATTTTGATATTCTATTGTCATTACTAAAGAGGTCTTTTGACAAGGGGGGATGGGGTAACATAACAATAACATTTCCGTCTTCCTTTCCTGTCAACAAATAGTACACATTCATTCCTAGTGTGTATCAAATCAAAGGTTAACAAAAACAAAGAAATCCGTAACATTTCCATATGCCTTCACGCATAGGAGTAATGCAGTAAGGTTTTTAAAAAAATCGTAAGACTGACTCGACCATCCAGTCAATCAAATGATAACATAGTATCTTACTGATCTCTTCCACATGCGATGAATGATATTATTCATTCATTATCTCTTATAATGCATTATCTTAAATTTCATTATCCTTCATCTGTCAAATTTTCAATGCTTCCGCGATGAATTTTGCAACTGATTTAATTACAAGTTCATCATCTGATGATAACACGACAGCGACATTTTATCTTTTCGCTATATCTTTCAGGAAAAATGAACAATTTGTCCGCACTTCATTATAAGCAGTACAGTGGAACGGAAAGTGTTCTTCGTCGTCAATAATGTGTCTACATGCAGGACAAGGAGATTCTGTGGATGTTTCACATTCAAACCATCTTTTGTTCGCATTAAAACCTTAAGTTCTCAACCTAAATTTTGCGTAATTTATTGTGTGCCATTTAGGCCCCTATCTGTCATGACATTGAGAAACTCTTCAGAATGAAACACATTTTTGAATGAGAAAAACGGTGTTGGATGAATGAATAGGTACTTGAAGGAAACGCTTCATAGCATACGTATGCACTTTTTCCATCTGTGAATTTTCATCTAACCCCCAAATTTCAGCTGCATATGTAAGAAGAGGTTTTATCTGCGCATCAAACATTTTCCAAAATACACCACGTCTGTACGATTCAATTTTCTCAGGGATTTCAGAATTTCAATAGTAAATTTTTTCCCTTTTCTTAGAGATTCTTCCCATGCGTAACGGAAAGTTAATTTTGTGGAAAATGTCATTCCAAGATATTTATATGAATGAACTTCTTGAACATCTGCATTTCCATAAGACCATTTTTCATGCACTGATAGGTGGCCACCCATTCTAAAGACCACTATATTTCTTATCCAAGAGAGAGAGAGAGAGACGACTGAATGAGCGCCAGTGGGACGCTCTTCGGCCGGCTCTACCTGGGTAGGCAGCCCGTTGAGTGAGTGAGGTAGTGTGTTTATTGTAAAGCGCTTAGAGCTTGGTCTGTGACCGAGGATAGGCACTATATAAATACCCAATATAATAATAATAATAGAGAGAGAGAGAGAGAGAGAGAGAGAGAGAGAGAGAGAGAGAGAGAGCAATAAGACAGAACAACTGAGCAGTTGTTACAGTCACCCATCCATAGATAGCTAGGACAGAGCTTTTGATAGACGATAATCACATTCTGTCATTGTCAACCCACACCAGATTATCCTGATCATTGCCAGCAGAATTTTCTCAGAGAGAGAGGGGGGAGGGGGGGGGAGAGCATTCAGTAACCATCACATTACAAACTGAATCCTATTCAAACCATTTTTTCAATTAAATGTACTTATCAAAACCACTTTCTTTTAAATTGTGCATTTTCCATGATCGTTCGCGTTTTTCAACTTCTATCGCAAGACAAAATACTAATAAAAACGTTCTAAATGTGTACTGTGTTCATAAAACGAGATTCATAATAATAGGGCTAATGCGTATTCTTGTGTTTACTTTCAATCAAGGCTAGATTCAAACAAGAATTATGGCAAGCAAGATATGGATACGGATATGTATACGGATATTTTAATCATTAATAAGCCATTGCCCCTTATGATAGGGGTGGAACAAAACAATCATTCAAAGAAAACATATTACAATATAACTGATCAAGCTTAACATATCAAGAAATGATAACAGATCGTAACTTGAATATGGCAAAAGAGAGAGAGAGAGAGAGAGAGAGAGAGAGACAGACAGACAGACAGACAGACAGACAGACAGACAGACAGACAAAGAGAGAGCTTACATGCGATCACAGAACTCAACAAAGCAGCCAGGTAAATTTTACGCAGGTTTCTCCACTCGCCGTACCCGTAGACATACATAGCCAGGAGGAGAAGCAGAAGCAGCGCGCCGATCGTTCCTATAGTCTCCAAGGCTTGAACCCATTTAAAGTCGGACGTGTGATACGTATCATCTGCAATACACAGAAATCAACAGTGAGGAAAGATCACCCTCCTCTCAAAGCATCTTGAGGATTTTCCTGTTTCCATAACCCATGAACACCTACACACTAGCATTTGCACCCAGCTTTGCCCGGACCATAATCCCCCTACCCCCCCCCCCCCCCAAATTGTCTCAACCCCTCCGCAATCCCCTTCTGTCTCTTTTGTTTCGAGAAGATGGGAGAGGGGTGTTAGGGAGTGAGGTGATGGGCATGACTACTCCCAAAAGTATAAGTTGTCTCACACACACACACACACACACACACACACACACACACACAGAGGCACGAAGGAGCAGCGGAAAACCAGGCAGGAGGGGAGAGGAGGAAGAAGGGAAGGGTGTGGGACATGGGTGAGGGAGTGAGGGGCCGTGTGTTATCAAAGTCGGGCTTCGCCATACATTATTACACACAACGTACGCTCGCGCACGTGGGCTCGTTATCCAAAAATAGCAGTCTGCGCTGGCTGGCTTCTCGGCCTAGTCTTACAGCCAATGTCGCCCACGCTAGTGCGGTGGTTCAGCTATGATTAATCAAAGCCATTTACTCAAATGTGCGATATGATGCGGAGAGTGTCTACATCTGGACAGTTCACAGGTCGAGACTGACCTAAGCTAGGCTCCGAAGATCACTTGCACATAACCATAAGCTGATGTGTTCAGGCGTTTGGACAAGTTGTTACGAATATCCCGTTGTAAGAACACTTTATGAAATTAAATTGGAAATGAAATGAGGCAGGGAACAGTAAACAATAAACAGTAAACAAGTGGAGTAACTTTTGCTCCCATAAGGAAACCTAACACAGAGTAACTTTTATTCAAGACTGGCACAGCCTTTTAAACTTGAATAAAGTCAGACAAATACATAGACGAACAATCTAATAGTGGGGGAAAAAAACAAGCGTTTTTTTTTCCACTATTAGATTGTTCGTCTATGTATTTGTCTGACTTTATTCAAGTTTAAAAGGCTGTGCCAGTCTTGAATAAAAGTTACTCTGTGTTAGGTTTCCTTATGGGAGCAAAAGTTACTCCACTTGTTTACACTTTATGAAATTGTTACATTTACGAACAAGATTGCATATTCTACAAAATAAGCACCTAATCTTACGTTCAAGCGATTCACATGAGGGAGTGGGTGAAAGAATACAAACGGGAGCAGAGGGAGTAGGGTGTGGATAAGAGAGGGTGGGGGGAAGGGGAACGGGGAGGGCAGGTGGCGATTTATGTTTCATTCTTTTGTTTGGTTCAGCCGGGCCATTAACAAAACTCCTGCTTGACATTTCGTCCTCCAGACCTTGCTTAGATTCAAACCCATGCCCATAGGAGCCCAGTCTTCAGGTAGGCACTTTAGATCACCGCATCCGCCATGAGATGCACGACAGCAAACGTATGCCCACTTCACAATTTGAAAACACCATTCTGCCTGTTAACAATGATTAAGAAAATATCTTTCAATATCACCCATTTTACTAACGCTAAAATTCGACCAAAACTGAACTGGTAATAAAAACCTGTCTGGCTGACCTTTTTTTTTTAAATTGATCCGTCGTTTGTTACTACGTTTGTTTACTTATGGATAAACAACGGCAGTTTCTTATCCTTCGTTGAGAAGCTGAATAGACTGTGCAACATTACGAAAAGTAGAGGTGAGTTTGCAGTCAGGGCGTACCGTTATCTTGATGTTGGACATCAACAACAACAACAAAAAAAAAAACATCATCCTGCTTTGGGGTAAACGCACATTTGGCATCTTATTCTAGCTGTCTCACAAGATACGCCCTGTTTGCTTGGTATTTAGATATCTACGTTTCTCAGTTACGCCCTGTTTGCTTGGTATTTAGATATCTACGTTTCTCAGTTACGCCCTGTTTGCTTGGTATTTAGATATCTACGTTTCTCAGTTACGCCCTGTTTGCTTGGTATTTAGATATCTACGTTTCTCAGTTACGCCCTGTTTCTTTGGTATTTAGATATCTACGTTTCTCAGCTACGCCCTGTTTCCTTGGTATTTAGATATTTACGTTTCTCAGTTACGCCCTGTTTGCTTGGTATTTAGATATCTACGTTTCTCAGTTACGCCCTGTTTGCTTGGTATTTAGATATCTACGTTTCTCAGTTACGCCCTGTTTGCTTGGTATTTAGATATCTACGTTTCTCAATTACGCCCTGTTTGCTTGGTATTTAGATATCTACGTTTGTCATGTATCTATACATTTGAAAAAAGAGACTGGTGCAGAGAAAAAAAACAGTTTATTATGCACACGTCACATGGCTACCTTCCAAGCACCATCGTCGCAGCTTCAAGCTAAAAGTTAAAATCAGTTTCATAACAATGCAAGACAGACCGAACAAAAGAAATGAAGAAAGAAAAAAGCATGAAAAGAAAGAAAGAAAGCTTTCTGTATTTGTGTTTTCTAGCCCATACTAGTCTGACTGGTTGACAACAATTGTTGCTTCAAAACGGGGTGTGTGTGTGTGTGTGTGTGTGTGTGTGTGTGTGTGTGTGTGTGTGTGTGTGAGTGAGTGAGTGTGTGTGTGTATGTGTGTGTGTGTGTGTGTGTGTGTGTGTGTGTGTGTGTGTGTGCACACGATCATTCATGTCAAAAGTTGATGGGTTATAGAATGATTATGTGCAAAAAAAGCTATATTAGGTTAGCGCGCTGTGTGGTGTGTGAGTGTGTGTGTTGTGTGTGTGTGTGTGTGTGTGTGTGTGTGTGTGTGTGTGTGTGTGTGTGTGTTTGTGTTTGTGTGTGAGTGTGTGTGGTGTGTGTGTGTGTGTGTGTGTGTGTGTGTGTGTGTGAGTGAGTGAGTGAATGTGTGTGTAAGTGAGTGAGTGTGTGTGTGTGTGTGTGTGTGTGTGTGTGTGTGTGTGTGTGTGTGTGTGTGCGTGTGTGTGTGTGTGTGTGTATGTGCCTTTGCGTGTGCGTGTTTGTGCGCGCATACGCGCGCTTGCTTGTGTACATATAACCCCATTGAGAACCCTGCATTAATCACGGATAAAAGTGCGTTTGCTTTGTTTGTTTGTTTGTCTCTCTTTCTTTTTTTTTGTTCCATAAGCTGTGTTTGCATCGCAACATTGTGAATCTGCTGTTGTCATTATGATAGCGACTGTTACAGTTAAAAATAACGGTAGACCGGGTAAAACTAATGTGAAGTTCGTGATACCTCGGCTTTAGAAATTGCTCACAACGATGTACTTTTCCGTTACTCGCAGCTGTGTTTGATAAAGAAATAAACAATGAAAAGAAGTTAGCATGTGAAGGAATGGATCAATAGCTTAGAAATAAGGCGCAGGTTGATGAATAAATGAATGAATGAATAAATAAATCATTAAACACACGCAATGAAGAATGAATAGGTTGCGCATAAAGAATGGATTGACAAATACAATCCGAACACATGCTCAAATTCCAATGAAATACATTTCCAAAGAAAGTAAAAAGAAACAAATAATCATGATGATTAGGGTCGTGACAAAATGATCTCATGATGACTGTAATGGCTGAAGAGAAATAAACAGACGGAGAGAAGCCGTAAAACAGACAGTCGGACAGGAAGACAGACAGTGGGAGAAAGAAGATGAAAAAAAATAAGAACAGAGAGAGAGAGAGAGAGAGAGGGGGGGGACCCATAGTGTAAACGCAATCAGTGAATATTGAATTATCCTGTTGAAACATTTCTATTCGCTAGTTTCCCATCGGAATTTAATCCTGTATAGTTTCAATAAATGGCACAATCGTTATGTCAATTTCCAAACGAATGCGAGTCTTAGTTGTTGTTGTTGTTGTTGTTGTTGTTGTTGTTGTTGTTGATGTTGTTCTTCCTCTTCTTCTTCTTCTTCTTCTTCTTTTTCTGCTTTCTCTTCTTCTTCATCTTCTTCTTCTCCTCCTCCTCCTCCTCTTCCTCCTCCTCATCCTCTTGCTTTCTTCTTCTTCTTCTTCTCCTCCTCCTTCTTCTTCTTCCATGCTCTATCAGTAGCATTACTTCCATCCCTGCCCCTTTCTGCCCCTCCAGTCCCCACCCACCACCATACACAGCCACTCCCAGGCTTGTCTGTTTGCACTCCCAGTACTGCCTGTTCACAGTGAGCAATGAATACCAGGCAACCACAGACCAACCCGCCAGAGGAAACACTGCTCCGACGCAGAGTTACTTCAGCGGAGTTCGGTGGTGCCTGCGTTAATCGAACATACACAAGACAAGTTCACTTACATCTTTTACTGGCAATACTTGCTCAGTCTCGAAAATAGAGTGAGCGAGCATTCTCTTCCAGAGGATGACGTCACGTGCATCCAGCGACAATCTCTGTGAACATGCCATTACCGGTGACTTGGAGACAAAGTCACTAAGGACAGGGACTCAGAAAGGGCATCGGGTCTGAGGTCATCGTGAGAGCACAGCACGGAAGGGAAAGAGAGTTGGAGACTTTTTTTGTGAGGATCAATGAGGCTGAGGATGATCGGGGATCATTTCTATGACACAGACCAGCGGCAGTGGAACAGTGGTTAAAAGTCGCGGATTCTCGACTGGGAGGTCGTATGTTTAATTCCCATCAAAACCATATTTTTTGGTGTGGGAATTTTGGTCCCTGACCGGCTCCTGCCCAGAGCTGAGTTTGCGTTGGCCTCAGTCGGAAAGACAGGAACCACACAGCCGCGTTTCATCCATGTAATGGATGTGTCTCTGGGGATGTTTCTCAGATTTCCTGACGAACGCCGCAGTTGTGTGTATCTCTCGAGTGTGGTCGACGCTGGGATATTCATGAAAATAAGCGTTGAGTACAATCCTGTCATGCAGCCACAAACCTTAATAGAAGTCCATATGATCATCTGCATCGCCCTCGTCTTCATTGATCAGGACATACAAGGTTTCAAAGTGTACGGCCCTTCATGGCCTGCACTCATAGAGATCTCATCATCAGTTCCTCTCCATTTCTATGGTTTTTTGAGTCGAGGTCGCTGGTATCGGAGAGTTCACAGGGACTGTCGGTGGACCGCCGTGGTGGCGCCTTCCGGAGGGGAACTCTCACTCACACCGGCTCCACGGCAAAGCAATGACTGTCGTCAGTAGGGGGCTTAGTAGGCGGTGTCCTGTGTATGTTGGATCAGAACAGGCACCACTGAACACCACCGAAGTGGCTCGGCAGCGATGCAGTGTTTCCCCTGTCGCCTCGTGACGACTTCACATTGACTGCTCCCTGTGGATTGCCGTTGCAGGGCCTGCGACAGGACAGGCCGGAGTGTGGCTGTGGACGGGGAGCCGGAATGAGCGGCGTGGGGGTAATGCCTCTGGAGTGCACAGAAGATGAGAAAGAGTGACAAGATAAAGAACATTTTTTGTTTTGATCTTGGAGATGGATGCGCTCTACACTTCTTTCATAATCTGTCCCCGTGTCAAACAGGTCTGAGAGATTCTCAGACACCTGCAGTTTTCATTTGGAACTTGAGCAATATTTTCGGGAAAATCCATTAACTGGATGAAACTCGAATGAATGGTTCAGTGTTCCCATCTGATTACCCAGCACAGTCAATACATGTGGGAGCCAGACTGAAAAGTTCCCACACATAACTAACTATCTCTGTCTCGGTCTGGTGGCGCTTGAACCCATGACGTCATTTACAGCCTGTGGTCCTGCATAATGACCACGCCATCACAGCGGCTAGCTGAGAACCAGTGCTCTATATACTGGTTGGATGTGCCATACTCTGCAAACTGAATAATTCTCTTTTCTTTTACCCGTTTTTAATTATAAAATTGCTATCATGTTTTCACTCACACCAATACGCCTGCGTGCGCGCGCGCGCGCGCGCACACACCACACACACACACACACACACACACACACACACACACACACACCGTTAAATACGCATCATGTATGTACAGTTCTTGACCTCTTCCCCACCTCTATCTTTAACATGCTCCGGAGAAAGTTTCATGACACGCCCCGGTAAGACACGAACAAAGCACACACACACACACACACACACACACACACTGGCCTCTCTTGAGCTGAAATTCCCTGTCGTCGATCTGTGCGTCCTGGCTCACTCAGGGCGAGCAACATGACGACTGCCTGCAGGGACAGTGGGGCGGAAACCCTTGATACCCACAATGTGTGACAGTCGATGGGCTGAACGCCTTTCGTATTGCCTCACACGGGAACCAAGCTCTGGTATTTCCATTCGAGGAAGAAGACCGGGTTGGACGGAAGTGGGACTGGGAATAATAATAATGATAATAATAATAATGATAAAATGATAATGATAATTATAACATAGCATTTATATAGCGACTTGCCAAAGGTTCGAGGCGTTGACAATCCACATTCTCGTGTACACAACGGGCTGCCTTCCTGGGTAGTGCCGACTGAAGAGCTTCATTCAGTCGTTTCCCGTGTTATGCAGTCAATATTTTTCACTCAATTTCCTTACTCCTTTCATTCTTTCAATTTCTCACGCAGGGTGCGTGCTATATGTGTACGAGTCATCCATACGAACGGCCAAACTGACCTTCTCTTCCTTAAGTTGGTGGGATTTTACGGTGTGCAAGATGTTATGCGTGCGTTCACACACGGAACCTCCATTTATAGTCTCATTCGAAGGACTATTTGGGAAACGGAGTCAAAACCAATGTGATCTCCGAGGGAAAAATCCCCCTGTACCGAAACGGCCCGTCGGAGATTTGAACCTGCAATGCTAGGATCACCAAGATTGCGAGTGCGGCGTTCTACCAACTGAGCTATTCCGGCCCCCTGACACACTAGGCAATGAAACATAACAAGAAATGCAGAAGGGCAAACACGACGCCGTGTGTATTATGTGGTTCTGACTCCATTCCCCAAAGTCTTTCAAACGAGACTATAAACCAAAATCCCGTGTGTGAATGCATATGCACGCACATCTAGCACGCACGTAAACTCCTATCATCGACTTCAGGAAGGAAAGGTCAGTTTGGCCATTGGTATGGATGCTACGGTACACATAGCATGAACTCTATGTGAAAAATTGAAACAAGGAGCGGGAAAGAAACAGAGAGACTGATAGTAACTGAATGACACGATGAGCGAATGAAAATAGTACCAGCAGGCAGCTCTTCAGTCGGCTCTATCCAGGTAGGCAGTCCCTTGTGTAAACGACAACGTGGATTGTATAGAGCGCTTCGAGCCTGGTGTCTAAAGGGGGATAGCTATACAAATTTTAAGAACAACAATGACAACAACAACAACAACAATAATACAGACTTTGACAAAGATTATTTCAGTCTTTTTAGCTCAGTCTGATCAAAATCTCTCTGAAATGAAAAACAAACATTCGTACTGAAATACAAGTGCTTCCCATGAATAGGGCGACACAAGACTAGAAGAGGCGGAGTACAAACGTCCAGATAGGATAGACAGAAAGCACACACACACACACACACACACACACACACACACACACACACTATCACTAAACTAACACTCACACACACACACACACACACACACACACACACACACACACACACACACTAACACACACACACACACACACACACACACACACACACACGATCTCACTTCATTTTACTTCGTGTTTCCTTCCACGCCCTCACTAGGCGCAGCCCCGCCGTGCTCCGGTTAGCACACGTTAAAATGATCACAAAATAAATTCTAAAACATAAATGCAGTCCCCCTTCCCCCACCCCCCACCCCCGCCCGCCCTACTTCCTTCCACCTCCACCCTTTGCGACACAGAAAGACCTTTTTTCGCCCGAGGCGATTTTTTTTTTTAAATACGTCTATACAGAGGGTGGACGTGGGAATACAGTGGAACACCCTTCACAGACCGATCATTGCTAAGGCTCGTATGCGTTGCAGACGATGGGAGGATAAATGAATGCCCGAAATTTACTTTCAATTGCACTGCTCCCAACTTCAGGTAACACATTCTTCTATCAACGGAAAGTGGGTAGACACTAGCGCGAGAACATACAAGTGAACAAGAACATACCGCGTGCGCGCGCGTACACACGCACGCACGCGCGCGCGCGCGCGCACACACACACACACACATACACATTAATATGGTACCGCGCATCCCGCCTCCACACACACACATTCACACACGTACGTGCGCACACACACACACACATACACACACACACACACACACACACACACACACACACACACACACACATACACACACACACACACTTAGCTGCTGCCATCTTTCGACGAAGTATGGTAGTTGCGCGGGTGCTCAGTATTTGAGCCTATACTCTTTTTTTCTTTGATTTCTTGATTACCGTAAACATACAGAAGCGTGTTTAGCAATCACTCACTTGTAAGTCTTACCACACACAATGTTAAACGCTTCGGTATCTTTTCATCATACCAAGCGGTTAGGGTTACAGTATCGAGCTGGGATTCAGATGGGTTGAGAGTTCCAATCCCCAACACTGACTATTTTAACTGTCCAACTGTACGTGCTTCGTTCTGGTGGTTCCACTGTGGTACTAGCCCTTCCGCTCGGCCCCCCCCCCCCCCCCCCCCCCCCCCCCCCCCCCCCCCCCCCCCCCCCCGCTGTCTGCGACTCGCATTCTTGGAGTGGTTATACCAGTCTTCTATATCATCATCATCATCATCAACATCATCATCAATCTATTATTATTATTATTATTGTTACCGGTTGGGGGGGGGGGGGGTTCTTGTCGTTGGTCTTGCTCGTGTTCTTCTTCTCTTCTTCTTCTTCTTATTATTATTATTATTGTTGTTGCAGCTGCTGCTGCTGTTGTCGTTGTAATCATCATCATCATCATCATTATCATCCTCATCATCATCATTGTTATTATCATCATCGTCATCATCATCATCATTATTATTATTATATTATTGTCGACGTTATTATTATCATCATTATTTTTGTTTGTTTTTTTATTCCACATGACTTGATGTGGATGTTCAAGTTGCATGTCACTGAAGGAGTTTTCATGTTATGTAGACATCTTTCGTTCCTTTCCGGATGTCCGTAGCACTCTCTCTCTCTCTCTCTCTCTCTCTCTCTCTCTCTCTCTCTCTCTCTCTCTCTCTCTTCTATCTATCTATCTATCTATCTAGCTATCTCTCTCTCTCCCCCCCCTCTGTGTGTGTGTGTGTGTGTGTGTGTGTGTGTGTGTGTGTGTGTGTGTGTGTGTGTGTGTTGATCTTTTTTTTTAAGTATGTTTTTGAAATCGCAACGGACGAGACCAGCCCCACCTCTACCAGTGACCAAGAACAAGCACGGTACTTACCCGCCGTGATCCCAAAATCCAAGGACGGCGTGGTGCCGATGCACGTGCCCTCAATGCCACAGCCTTCAGAGAACCACAGCCCTATGGCCACGTGGTAGTTGTCAGCGTCAAGGAAGATCCATAAGGGCTCAAAGAAGCCTGCCAGGTGCAGCGCGGTCGCCAGTAGAGTAATGAGCAGCGTCAGGGCGGCCCACGATTTCGTTTCCATCCCGGTTTCCTTCCTGTCTGGGTCAGCGACACTTCAGAAGAAACGATCTGTGGTGTTGGTGAACTGTAGATCTGGTGTTGATGGACTGGGGTCAGTCAACGATGCAGAAAGGTGGTCTTCTGATCAGTACACACTCTTCGTTGTATCTCTAATCATTCACCGATAGTAGTATCATGCGCTAATATATTCTGACGATAAACAAGAACGTAGTTGTCTTCAGTGGTTATTATCAGCCAAATAGGACATTGACTAATCCGTGCCTTGTCTGCGTTGGAAAGTCGTAGACCTTTTTTCTTCAGTCTCTGTGTTTTCCTTTCGTCCACTTTCTTTCTCTCCTTTCCAGTACGGTTGGCGAAGACCTTGGGTGTGACCAGGAAGCGCGTTCTTCTCCTACGAAAGTTATTACCTCACATGGTGAGCTTCAATTCGGTTTCCTGAGGGAAAACACATGGCATGTTACCATTTCAATATGTGCATTTTTGTAATGATTTTCAAACACATCAAAGCAACCTGGATCATGAACTGTACGTCGGTGTTGTTACCGTTGCAACTGCTTTTATTCCTTTCTCGAGCATATCAACGTTTTCTGTTAGTTTTGCCTTACAAAAAAAAGAGGGGAGTGGGGGAGGAAGTGGTGGGGCGAGGGAAACAAAATCTGATTAACCGTTTGATTATACATGAATAACTGTTTACAATTCAGACATTTTAAGATTTATGAAAAAAGTATAAGGTCGCATGCCATCTCTCTCTCTCTCTCTCTCTCTCTCTCTCTCTCTCTCTCTCTCTCTCTCTCTATCTTCATTAGCGAGGGAAACAAACAGAATAAGTAGCAAAACAAACAGACAAACAAACCAACAAACATGGCCATGTCTTATTCACAGAATGAAGCCTTAGCGTTACGCACCTGTCAGTGTACAAGACAAACAAACCAACAAACATGGCCATGTCTTATTCACAGAATGAAGCCTTAGCGTTACGCACCTGTCAGTGTACAAGACAAACAAACCAACAAACATGGCCATGTCTTATTCACAGAATGAAGCCTTAGCGTTACGCACCTGTCAGTGTACAAGACAAACAAACCAACAAACATGGCCATGTCTTATTCACAGAATGAAGCCTTAGCGTTACGCACCTGTCAGTGTACAAGACAAACAAACCAACAAACATGGCCATGTCTTATTCACAGAATGAAGCCTTAGCGTTACGCACCTGTCCGTGTACACCTTCACAGTATTTCGACACCATCACAGTGTTTACCAGCTCTCAAATCCACAAGTGCCTAAAAATGTACCACTCAGAGGTCAAACCTGGCGTGAAGCTTCACCCATTCTCTCTGTCACAGTCTGAAAGCAGCGTCCTTCATGACGCGCCCTGAGGATGCTCATAGGACGAGGGGAGTCTTGCAGTCACACTGAGAGGGTCGATTTTGTTCAATGCTTCTCTAAACGGTGGGGTGGTGTCATTCATTTCTGACTGCCTGACAAAGAACAGCTCTCCACCAGCCGCCGTGGCCAAGTGGTCAGCGCTGCAGACTCCCGGCTGGGAGGTCGTGGGTTCGATTCCCATCAAAGCCATGGGATTTTTCTGTCCTGGCCGGCTCCTACCAAGAACTGAGTTTGCTATGAGCTCGACTGAAGACTAGGATCACACAGTCCACGTAGAGACTGCGACTCTGAGACTGTTGCTCAAGTTCTTTTATCAACTCTGCAGGTGTCTGTATCTCTCAGGCCTATTTATTATGAAAGTAAGCATCGAGTGCGGCCTTGTCATGCAGACTCAGACCGGTATGGAAATCCTTAGCATCATATGCATTATCCTCACAATCGTCGATCAATTATTTTTTAAGAATGTCTCAAATTCTGTGGCCCTTCATGCCCGGCTCTCGTAGCAATCTCAGTTTCGATGTCCTATCAATGTCTATGCCCTTGGTGAGATTCTGTCGAGGTCACCAGCGTCGGCAACTTTATGGGGACTGTCGTTGGACGGACATGGTAGTGCAATCCGGAGGGCGAACTCACTCACGCTGGCTCTGCGACTAACTAATTATTGTCGTCAGTAGGGGGGGGGGGGGGGGGGAGCTTAGTAGGTGAGACAAAGCCACATGTGTGATTTTTGTACCTGACTGGCCGAACCAGTTGTGGCACCTGGTGTTGCGGCGCTTCTGACTGCACCACCAGTGTTTCCTGCCTGCAAAAACAAGTAAGCTAATGTTGCCGTCCCATCGTAGTGACTACAGAAAGTTAGGGCTGTCTGAGAATGGCAGAGATTTGACGATGAGCTCCCAAGTAGAATTAACGTCCAAAGTTTATAACTCCTGTATTAGACAGTGGAAACAATGTAGAAAAACATAAGATGTCTTCGTCATGTGCTATTGATTCGGCATATTTCCTTGCAGACTATATGACCCAGGAGTTAGTAATAGCACGATAAAAGTTGCGACGAGTGCTCTGTCTACGTACTTTAACTTCCACTAACACTAATATTTCAGGCAACAATTCAACAATGTGCAAAATGGTATAAGGCGTTCACAAATAAAGACCAGCATTACCGCCTTACCAAAGTACTCAGTATTTTGACTGGCTGAACACGTAGAAAGTTGGGTGTATGTAAAATGAACTTGAGGCACCTTCACTACATTTGTTGATGCTGCGCGTACCCTTGCTCACCAGGCAACGGAGACAAACAATACACACCGACTGTGAATGACATGCTACTTTCAGAGCATTCATGAAACATTGTAAAAAGTAGTTGTTGAAACAACTGAAGCCTGCACTTCATTTGAAACCACTGGATGGATTTTGCTGAATTTCCGGCAAACTGAGGACTGTGAGAAGTGGCACACTTGAAAGAATACTTTGATAAGGACTCAACTTTTGAAGAAAGGGAAAGAACTATTGATATCTTTACGCTTTTCGAAAGGGATGTAACGCTAGACATAGTCTTGCAGAGAAATCATAGGGAAATACATTCACTCAGTAGTATTAATACAAACCAGTACATCAACAGAAAAGCTTCAGTAAGTAACTCCTCATCGGATAAAACTGTGACAAAATGGATAGCACACAATTACGTTTTCTTGATCTTGTATCCTTCTCATCTGAAATCTTATTATTTCCACTGATCACTCGCCGAACGAAAATTCATTAGAAACTTAAACAAGACTTATTTCAATGGGGAAATGTAACTGAGAGTTGACTATTTAGAATTCAGTGACACGAAAACGTAATCATGTGCTACCCCATCACTAGTTCTACGTGATAAATCAAGTCCCTTCCTAAGCTGTCTCAGCTATGAGGGAGGAGGTTTAAGTTGCCCTTGCAACGTTCTCGGCGTTATCACTATTTTTCATCGTTGAGTTCTGAATTATCCCAGTTTGACTTCCCCTTCCAGTTAAGTCTCGTTCAGTTTCCTTCACCATGACGTGTACTTTCCTTTTATTGCTCTCTTGATCCTTTGAAAGAGTTCGTCCACATTTCGTTTATTAAGAACACAGAGTTCATGCCGATCCAAATCTTTGGAGTTTCATTTCGGGTTTTGAATATGACTTCAACTTTAGAAAAGAATAAGCAAACACGATTAAAGTTAATCATTTATTAACTTACCTTTTCTTTATTTTTCTTAATCAAATAATCTCAACTTTAGACAATGTCTGATCACGTCGGCACACCACACACCCAATGAAGAAGACATACCTCTCTCTCTCTCTCTCTCTCTCCGCACGCTCGTACGCGCGCGCGTATGTGTGTGTGTGAGTGTGTGAGAAGGTAGAAGAAAAAAAAAGAAATAAACTTACGTGCAGAGAGCTCACTCGTGTTGTTCCCACTCGACTCGTCCCCTCTCCAATCAGGGAGAGTGTCGTCTGCACGGACCGGCACGCACTGCTGTCGTCTGCTTTACCGAGTGGCAGACGATAGGTCGTCTGGCGACATTTGTACCTGTTAAAGCTGCCAAAAATAAACTGGATTGGACCAACCCACTCTTCCTTTCACCCATACATGCTTTAGTGCAGTTTGAAAACCGGTCAATACCGATTGTCGGCTTTTAAGCGTTTGTTTTACTCGTTCATTTTGTCAGCTTTTAAAAGTTTCATTATCTGCCGTATCTTGTCACAGAATCCAACAGTACCACACCAACCGCACCTTTGTCGTTAGTTTTATTTATGGATTCATAAAAAAATGGAATTTCATATAAAAGAATTCCTTTTAAATGATTTAAAGAAACACGCCTTTTATATGTTGGTTTCCCTACAAAATACAGTAACTCGACAAGTGAAGTTTCCGTCGTTTAAACGCGCGCAAAAAAAAAAAAAAAAAAAAAATTATCAATAAAACACAATGAAAAAAAGAAAAGAAAATAAAGTGAAATCCTACATGAGGAAAAACACGTGCGTGCGTACAAATGATTTAGTGAGGACACAGGGTTTTTTGTTTGTTTGTTTTTTTGGGGGAGGGGGTGGGGGTTGAGTATTCGTTAAATCTATTTGGTGTTTATATAGCCATATACGCACGTTCAATAAAAGAGGTTTAGAGAAACTCACAAGCTTTACGAATATCAACAGAATTACGTCACACAGCACGATATAAATCCACAGTTTACGTTCAGTTACTACTAATGGGAAACTTTGTAATCAAGACTTTGTGAAGTGCAAAAGTAAATATATAGTCTACAAACATATGTCATTGACATTAACAAAAGGTGTTTTTTTAATTGAGTTGCCATATTAAATAATGGTCGAAGTGTCACCGAATCCCATCATGATGGGTTTACAAATTTATGATTTTTTACAGTTTCAGATTCAGATTCACCTAGCAGCTGTCACTGAGTGCGGACTAGTCCATACACGCGACACGGTATCTGCTAAGAAAGAATACCAAAAGTGCGCAGAGTTTACAGTTGGTGGATGAATAAATTAATAAAGAAGATGAAAGGATTTAGGATGAGGGTCTCATGAACACAACTTAGCAAATGCCTGACCTGCGCATAGCCCATTTCGCTGGTCAGACCTTGGGTCCTAACCTGGCATTGTCTGTGCTACTACTATATTGTATGTGTGACGGGGGAGGGGGAGAAGTGGGGTGAGGTGGGTGGGTGGGTGCTCGCGCACACGTGCGTGCGTGTGCGCCTGCATGGGCGATGTTTTACAAAGAAGACAGTGGCGAGAGCTACTCCTATAACCAGTCAACAAGAAAATGTAGGCAGTCACTCATCAATGGGCCACTCAGTGCTCACTCTGGGTGACTTGGGTGAAAAAAATGATGAATTCCATTACATGCTGTTCATCTCCAGTCATTTGAAACTGTACATCGATGTCATTGATTACATTATCTAGTACCATCAAAATGCTGTTAAATTCAATGCTTTAACGAACGCTCAGCCAAAATCTATCCGAGAGATATTAAATTTATCTGTCAGAATAGACGTTCGTAATTGGAAATTGCCGAAGTAATATGACGACAAAACTGTGCTCTATTGTATGTTTGTTGAGAAATCAGATGTACTTTATTGATACACTTATTCATTTCTCTATTGTGTGTTGGGTTGGAAATTGCTTTAACTGCATTGACTCCTGTCATGTCATGTATAACTTGTTTGTGTATCTTAGCTTAAACGCCCCCTCCCCTTCTCTTACCCTCCCACCCCCACCCGTCCGTCCTTTCCCCGCGCCAAAGCTAAACAAAAATGGTCAAACAGGCCAACTGAAGAACTTTGTCGATTTTCAACTGGGCATCTCAGCAGTAAGATGCAAGGTCTGAGTTAGTGTCATTTAGTCAGTTCCAGATTCCTGCTTTCCCGTCTGCTGCAAAGAATACGATAGTAGGCCTAGACATCGCTGTGAGACTGCCACTGTCGTACGAATGAGTGGAACACAACCCACACTTTCGCCTACAAACACTCCATGATCCAAAATTCGTTTCTATGTCTATGACGTCTCCTCCTTCGTGTCCTCTTGAGTTGTCACCACAATAGGTCACCTGTCTGGAGTCAGCCTACATCTCAGGGACGGTTTTCGTAGCCAGTTCTGTCAGTCGCCCCTCCCACGGAAAATTGTCAACTCCAAGTCTCCACCCTCCTATTCAGTCGTGACGCTGCGTCAGTGAGCAGATCAGATTTCCGACAGTGTTTGGTGGTGCTGTTGCTGCATCGTTCTATGCACACGGCGAATTTCTGTTGTTGACCTAAAAACTAGCTCACTGCGTATGACGACAGTTCATTGTTACAACTTCCGCTCCCTATTTTGTACATGGTCAAGATGGGAGTGACAGAGAAAGAAGAAACGACCAGCAGGGGTTAAAAAAAAAACGTTTTGAATATTTTTTCCCGGTGTGACTCTCCAAATGCCCCTCCCCATCTCGAACAGTTTCCCAGGGGAGTTTCAGCAAATCTTCTTTGTCCACTTTTCTCCGTAGAGCTATGAATGTTTGTTACGCGAAAGTCAAACTGACGGGGGGACTGTAAGTTTTCCCCTCCCAGCCTGCTTATTTGCTCAGCATAGGTTATATAAACTGAACAAGAGAATAGCAGCCTACTGGAAAACAAGCCGTCGGTAATAAATTTCTTCGGTCCACACAAAAAAAGTTTGCTAAGGGTTATGTAGGCTAGAAGAAAACCTACGCGAGAGAAACATGCGCAAAATCAAAACTTCTCTTTAGGGGGAATATACTAGTCGGATCATCAAATGTTCGTGGCAGCTAGATGCTTCTTCCAACGAGTATTCAGTTCATCTAGAGGGGGAATACTTCCGAGAGCAAGGAAGCTGCGGTGGTGAAGGAAGCCATTGTTTTAGGCTGCCCTGGACACGTGTTTCGCTCCTTATGTGTGTGTGT
>CM065714.1:10944957-10954957 GCA_033310375.1 Conus canariensis | reverse complement strand
CTAAACCCAGGTCCCCATTCTGAAACCAACCAACAGGATAACATGTGGTGGTATATCTGTGACACTTTTGAAAGAGTCAGAATAAATCAACACAATATAAACGAACTCATTCAGGAACAACATCGAGCAATGGAAAGAGAAAGGATACTGGTGTCAAGATAGATTTTCTGAATGATGAAGTTGACCGTCTTGAAAAGGTCATCAGAAAGGACAATCTCAGATTTTATGGTGTTGAGGAATCTGAAAATGAAACGGAGGAGGAAAGTGCACAGAAAGTGATCGATGTCATCAATGAGAGATGCAGCCCAAATATCCCCTTTTCAACCGTCGACATACGACACGCACACAGAGTGAAGCCGGGTACAAGACGGAACGAACCTCGCCCAATCCTTGTCACTTTCGCGCACTGGACAGATAAAATGGCTCTTTTAAAATTGCGGAGCGTGCGTGAAAGCTTGAGGGAAGCTGGTTACAGAGTCTCCAACGACCTTACCAGAAAACAGTCGGCACAACTGGCTGACCTCCGACGTCAAGGACGAACAGGTTATTTCTACAACGGGAAACTAGTTGTCTCTGGGCCAAATAGTTATCAGCAAGCTGGACACAATCCTAGTGAATCACACAACAATAGGCAATCAAAAACGTCTTTCTGTTATGATGTCCGTCCAACCCAGTCCAACACACACACCAGCAGAAATACTCGTGACAGTCACTCCGTCAACAAAGGGAAGAGAGACTACCACAGACTAAATCAGGACGACCCAGGGCACGGCATAGAGAACTGCTGTCGACGGAACAATGCATGGTATCGTCCCCATGAACCAGACCATATAAACTACTCACCTATATCAGAACGGACCAGTTACTACTCAAGTGACCAAGAAGGTATGATCCCCAGTGCAAAGGACATTTTCCAACCAGACCAAGCGGACCAGGCACCCTTTACTGAACTCACTGACCGAGCAGACCAGGTACAGGCCCAGTACAACGACCCACCCTGTCCCTGGTGATCCGGAAGCTCCACCTGACGCACTAGAGCAGGTAGAGGCCCTGTTCAGCGACTCACCCTATCTTGGTGACCCAGAAGTTCCACCTGACACAGCGACCAGTTCTTTCCAGTCGTTGATCACTCTGGATAGGACAGGAAATGGAGAAGAGCTGAATGACCAGAAAATTAATAATTCAGCCAGAAATGACGCTGGAAACAAGGACAACACTGAGAGCTGTCAACTTCATGTCCAGTGTGAAGTCCACAGGAGCAGGGATGGTTCAACACCGACACCAGTCACCCTGGTCTTTGGAACCACTGCAGGGAAACAGGCTGTGCTTGCCGCACTTTCTGATGATGTCATCACCTCAAACGAAACAACTGCACCTGTTTTGGATACACCCACTCTTTTCAGGCCCACTGGAAAAGATGTTTGTACATTAACCAGCGAGAAAAATGCTTCAGCAGACAACAGTGACAAAGACCTCGACCCCAAAGTAACCGTTCCTTCTTCTGAGCAACAAACTATCAGAACCTTGACAGAACACCCAGCTGGAGAATCCAATCAAGATCAACCACCATTAACTGAAACAGGAACTTTGGATTGTTCTGACCGATCTGGTCATGTTCAGCGGGCCAGTATGTCATTTGCAAGAACCATCACCACTCCAGTGCCAAAGAAGATAGCACCAGGAGAGCTGCTGTACAGCGAGGCAGTGGCAACTTCCAGTCCACTGCTTGGAGGCGCTTCCAGACGCACTCCGACTCGACCCGAAACACCCAAAGAAAACGAGGACTCCAGAAGATCTACATCCCAGCCATCCAGACAGACCAGGGACACTTCTGCTGCACGGAACAAAAATTCAAAACCCACCGAGAATACCATTCGGTCGTGGGTAACTAAGCAACCACGCAATTTCGGACCAAAGAAGGCCCAAACAACCGGTACACGGTTTTCAACCCGAATTAAAGGACGAACAAAACTGGACAATAGGGATTCGGCCAAAGCCCAGGCACGTTTCATACAACTGAAACTCTGACATTTCTTTCTTATAATGTTTGTGGCATCACCTCCAAGCTAAATGATTCTGACTTTATTTTGTATATTAGCAGATTTGATTTTGTTTGTCTTGTAGAAACCTTTACTGCAGAAATCTTTACAGTTGATGTTTTAACCAAGTTTACTCAGTACAGCAGTCCAGCAGTTAGGCTGTCTAAAGCAGGTCGCAAATCAGGTGGTGTGACGCTACTTGTTAGGAAAGATCTAGATCAGCAAGTTACAAGAATTGACTGTGAAACCGAAAACATTGTGTTGTTAAAACTGTCCCAATGTTTATTTAAGTCAACAACAGATGTCTTTCTGATTGCTGTTTATGCAGCGCCGCCACAGTCTCCTATATATATAATATTTCACGTTTTGAAAACGGCATTTCAGCTGTAGAATCATGCATGTTGAATGTATCAGAAAATTTTGGAGACGTTCCATTCATTATATGTGGTGATCTAAATGCCCGAACTGGAAATGTACAACCCTACCATGTAAACGATGTTCAATATTTTCTAGAAACGCATCAAGATTCCAACTATGTAGAGTCAGCTACGAGAAGTTCAGAAGACAGAGAACTTAATTATCATGGTAGACTTTTCCTTGAATTGGGTGCACAGTTTAATCTATTCATTGTAAACGGCACAACTAAAGGGGATAGGTCGGGTAAATTCACGTTCATCTCAAATAATGGTTGTAGTGTGATAGATTATTTTGTCATCTCCACATCACTTACGTATGCCATACAAGACATGCTTGTTGATGAAAGAATTGATTCTCAACATATGCCCATTGTTTTAACCTTGAGGTGTAATGGTTATGGAAAGATAGAAAGAAAAGACAGTTTATGTATACAAAAACTTGTTTGGAATCCTGACTACTACGATATGTTTAAGGACAGCCTAATCAGACCCAATTCCATAACTGCTTTGGGAGAAGCCAAACGAATGATAAGTGTAGATGTTAATGTGTCCATTGCTGTGTTCAATGATACTTTGACATTGGCTTCAGAATGTATGTTAAAACAACTTAAATTTGGTAGCTTCCCGAAAAAGCAAGTATGGTTTGACAAAGAATGCAGGACAACAAAAGCGTCCGTAAAAAGTTCGCTAAGAATCTTCAGACATGAGCGATCCAAAGCAAACTTAACTGAGTACTTGGAACAGAAGAAATGCTACGAAGATTTACTGAAAGCTAAGTCCGATATGTATAAAACTGGTCTTAGAGACAAATTATTGAATGCTACCAACGACTCTAAATTGTTTTGGACTACTCTTAAAAATGTCAGACATACGCAGAAGAATTCATTGGGGACATTTCGAAGGAAGACTGGCGAAATCACTTTGCGAATGTTTTTGAAGCAACATTACAGCCACAACCATCGATTGTTTGTGAGGAGAATAATAATGTTGAACACCAAGTAATAAATAGTTTAAACTCGGTTATTACCCGCGAAGAAATCATCATTTCAATCAAACATTTAAAATGCAATAAGGTAGGTGGTCCTGATGGACTAATTCCTGAGGTATTCATTTATTCGTACACATGGATACTGCCTTATTTAGAAGAATTATTTAACTTTATTTTTACTTCAGGACAGTACCCAGATTCATGGACAGAAGCTATCATTCAACCTCTGTATAAACGTGGAAATCCTCATGATCCCAACAATTACAGAGGGATCTCTCTTTTGAATATATGTAGTAAACTATACAGCTATATTTTAAATAAACGCCTGGCAGATTGGATCGAAGATAAAGGAATCATTGGCGAGGAACAAGCCGGATTTAGAAAAGACCATTCCACAATTGATCATGTCTTTACACTTTGTGCTGCTATTCAAAAACATCTAGCGTGTAACAAAAAACTTTACGTCGCTTTCATTGATTTTAGGAAGGCGTTTGATCTTATTTCCCATGCTAAGTTATGGCCTATCATGCTGAAGAACGGAATATCGGGTAAAATGTTAAGTGCTATTCAAAGCATGTACAAGGTGGTAAAAGCGTGTGTTAGATGCGGTAGTGGTACAGGTCTGACTGATTTCTTTTTCTGCCAGAAAGGCTTAAAACAGGGTGAAATTACAAGTCCTCTGTTATTCTCAATCATGATAAATGAACTATCACTTGACATAATACACAACGGTAAACACGGTGTTCAGCTACACCCTGACATCGTTGAACTATTTATTATTCTTTTTGCAGACGATGTTGCTTTGCTTTCATACACAGTAAAGGGCCTACAACTCCAATTAGATTTACTGAGAAAAAATGCAGATTCTCTGGATCTTTCGGTTAACCTGGAGAAATCCAATATTGTGGTGTTTAGAAATGGGGGCTATATATCTCGCCATGAAAAATGGTTTTATGGCAAATCTGAAATGGAAGTGGTAAACTCGTACAAATATTTAGGCGTATGGCTGACTACTCGTTTAAGATTCTCACTCGCCATGCAAAAACAGACAGCAAAGGCAAAACTAGGTATTGTGGAAATACTTAAAACGTTATGGAAGTTAGGAGATGTTTCCCCCTACATTTTCTTTAAATTGTTTGATGCCCAGATAAAAACCTATCTTACTCTACGGATCTGAAATCTGGGGAATGTTAGAGCAAATGCATATTGAAAAGGCTCAGACATATGCGTTGAAAAGGTTATTGAATGTGGCGCCCAGAACACCAAATGACATGGTGTATGGGGAAACAGGTAGAGTACCATTAAGTATAGACGCAAAAACAAACGCTGTCCGATTTTGGATCCGCCTCACAAGAATGAACAATGAAAGACTGCCCCAAAAAAGCTTACAATATGCTTATAAATCTAGACAGCAATAACAAAACGTGCTGGGTATCAGATATCCGCAAGCTGCTTACGATGTACGGTTTTGGTTATGTGTGGCTTAATGGAGGTGTGGAAAATGTGCCTTGGTTCCTAAGACTTTTCAAGGAACGTTTAACTGATTGTTGGAAACAAGGATGGTGCAGTAGGCTCCAGGAACATGACAGATATTCTATATACAAAACGTTTAAATCCGAGTTTTCATTAGAAGCGTATTTTGACTGCATCAGAAATAAGGCATTAAGGGATATCTTCATACGATTCAGACTTGGTATCACAGATATTACAACTCATAAATTCCGCTATTACCCAGATCTCTCCATGGACTTACGTTGCCCGTTATGCAACGTTCAGCCGGATGATGAATTTCATTTTCTGTTCTACTGTCAGCGTACTGTACAATTGAGAGCACAATATATCCCACGTCACCTGACTCAAAATTCGTTAAAGGAATTAACAATTCTGAATAGCAGGAACTTTATGAATGATATTGCTCGTTTTATTTATCATAGTATGAAATTAAGATTAGGTAGTAAAATTTCGTAAGTTAAATTGCTTTTTTCTCTTTATTCTACCTGGGCTGATGGCCACGTATTCAATATCCTTACTGTGTGCGTGCATGCCTTTCTGTCGGCTGGTTAGCATGTGTGTGTGTGTGTGTGTGTGTGTGTGTGTGTGTGTGTGTGTGTGTGTGTGTGTGTGTGGAGGAGAGAGAGAGAGAGAGAGAGAGAGAG
The DNA here is from genome assembly GCA_033310375.1 of Conus canariensis. NCBI lineage: Eukaryota > Metazoa > Mollusca > Gastropoda > Neogastropoda > Conidae > Conus > Conus canariensis. The sequence goes on along the minus strand of CM065714.1, from coordinate 10,949,358 downwards.
AGAGAGAGAGAGAGAGATTGTGCGTGTGTCTGCGCGTGCACGCTCGCGCACTAGTGTGTGTGTGTGTGGTGTGGTTGTGTGTGTGTGTGTGTGTGTGTGCGCGCGCGCGCGCGCGCGCGCGCGTTTTGTAGTTATTCTTTTTGTAAATGCTTCTTATGTGTCTGTGTTTGCTTTCAAATTAACGGTAGAGTCTGCAATGTCCGACAAGAATAATGTAACAAATCCATTGTGATATGAGCAAATGCTTGCGTCAGTAAACCATCTGAATCTGAATCTGAATCTCTCTCTCTCTCTCTCTCTCTCTCTCTCTCTCTCTCTCTCTCTCTCTCTCTCTCTTCTCCCTTATTCTTCTCTATTCTCGCGTTCTCATTGTCAGTGAGTCCATTTTTCTCTCTTCTTTTCTTTGCATGGATTTAGGGCTCTTGCCTGTTCCTGAGGAACTGTCGTCTCACCCAAACACGCCTTGACCCAATCATTACTGACATACTCTAGTATTTTGCCAGTTTTTTGCTCCTATATTTGGACAAACCGAGCAGGCAAAGGCCTGAAACCACATGTTTGTGGACAATTCCTAATGACCCAATAACGATAATGATAACTTTTGTATCAAACCCTGCCTCACTCAACGAAAAACAAAGAGGCATGTATTTTTGAAACTTTTCTTCATAGCATAACTGAAGAAATGGGATCAAAGGGGTTGGAAATTTCGACAATGAAAGCCTTTGAGTTGCTATGATCGATGAGACAAAGGTCAGGTTTATACTGCATTTGCGTTGTTGTAAACGGGAACAATGCAGTTGCGAAACACTTCAACAAATTCAGTCACCGCATGTTTTTGAAGTTCCTTTTTGATAATGTCCACACACCTATCATGCCTCTGAGTGTACAGGCCTTTTAATACATACATACATACATACATACATGCTTGCATGCATGCATGCACGCACGCACGCACACACGCACGCACGCACGCACGCACGCACGCATGCACACACCACACACATACATACATACATACATACATACATACATACATACGTACATAGGCGGATTTTTTCTGTCTCATCTTTCATACCACTTCAGTAGCATCGCACCGACGCTGCTCTCTCCGCCCCGCCCCCCCCCCCCCCCCCCCCCCCGCAGCCTCCACTCCCCCCTCCCCCCTCCCCCGTCCATAGCCACATCCTGTCCCGTCCTGCCACAGTCCCGGCAGCGGCAATCCGCAGGGAGCAGTCAGTGTCAAGTCGTCAACCCACCTGAGGAGACACACTGCGTTGCTGCCGAGTCACATCGGTGGTGTTCAGTGGCGCCCTTTCTGACCCAGCATAAGCAAAACACCACCTGATAAGCCTCCCACTGACGACAGTAATTGCTTAGTCGCGAAGCCAGCGTGAGTGAGTTCTCCCTCCGGAGGGCGCCACCACAACCATCTGACGACAGTCTCCATGAATTGACCGATACCGGTTACCCCGACAGAACTAAATCGTGGCGATAGACGTAGAGAGGTTATCGAAATTGAGGTTACCATGAGAGCAGAGCCTGAAGGGCCACACAGTTTGAGACCTTTTTTCTTTCTGCTGATCGATGAGGATGAGGAAGATGGTGTCACGGATTTCCATTTAGGTCTGAGACTGCATGACAGGGCTGTACTCTACTTTTGTAATACATCCCAGGCCCGAAGAATACAGACACCAGTAATGTTGGTCAGGAATTTTAAGCAACACACTCAGAGGCGCAGCAGTTAAGTGGATGAAACTCGACTGTGTGGTCCCAGTCTTCCCAGTGGAGCCCATGGCTAACTCAAATCTGGGTAGGAGCCAAGTCGAGACAGAAAAATCTCTCCAATGAATGGCTTTGATGGGAATCGAACCCACGGCCTCCCAGTCAAGGATGATGTTTTTAAATGTTCCCTTGGATTAGCCTCTTTTTCAGAATTCACCAGTGGGGATTGGGGGCTACATGATTCATTTTACAAAATATCTTTCTATAATGAGTATACGACGACCGTAAGTTGCGTGGGTATCTTGATGGATGCTCGAATCCTTAGAGCGCAACGTGGTAAAAATGCAATGGCACAACGTAAAATATAGCAGTACGAAAGTCTCCACGAAAAATATAACAATATATAAAAATGTTACTATTTTTGCTTTGTGATCCATTGGATAGAATTTTGTAAAAGATAATTAGGCTATATAGCATGTATGTTGTGCTGCTCGAAAATTGAAATAGATGGGGATGATATACTTAATTATCCATTAACAGCAAAAGATTTAAACATGTGGTATTCTATTGAGTTCAGTAGTTATCGATCGGTGAAAACAAAACAAAAACAAAAAAAGCAGCAGTTCGGACCAAAATAGATGTAACAGTTGTTGTTTGTACATCCCGGACGAAAAAAGTAACAATAGTTCTCACATCCCGGATGAAAAATGTAACCATTGTTCGTAATCCCGGACGAAAAATGTAACAATTGCCGTTCGTACATTCCGTACAAAAATTCTTACTTCTCGGATGAACATTTATGGCAATAATTATTTTTTACATCTGGGACGAAAAATAAACCAATTATTTCTCTCACATCCCCAACGAAAAATGTAAAAATCCTTCTTCTTAAATCTCAGACTAAATAAGTAACAGTTGTTGTCCGTAAATCCTGGACGAAAAATAAAACAATTATTGTTCGTACATCTCGTACAAATAAATGTAACAAATATTCGGACATCCCGGGCGACAAATGCAACAATTGTCGTTCGTACATCCAGGACGAAAAAAAATGTACTAATTTCACATATTTTCGAGCATGTTTTGCCCACATTGCTACATTCTGCGTGGAGATTAATGCATTGTTACGTTTTGCGTTGTGCCAGTGCTACAAACAATCCTTCACTTAGTTCATCCCGGACTTCTTCACTCTGCGAGTAACTGGGCAGGATGGTCACTTTATATTACATTAAAGACTGTGCGTTCGCATCTTCATCAAAGCATTTAACAAGGTCAGTCACTTGCCCAAAACTTGAACAGCAGTATTCCAGGAACTAGCTTAAATGGGTTTCCTTGATCATCTTCGTTTCAATCCCCGTTTCCTCTTTGGTTTGAAAGTTTTGGGAAAGATGGTTCTCGGCTGACGTCATATCCTATTGGAGGGGTCCGTGGTCACAATAGTTAGAGCGTTTGCCTCTGGAGCTGACGAGTTAGAGTTCAAACCTCTCGTGGGGTCGGATTTTTCGGCTTGAAAGCTCTCTTTGTCCGCCCAGCAGTCAGTAAGTATCTGATTTAGGTCACGGAAGGCTCAAGGCGACGAAAAGAAGGGGATGGGCTCCGCTTTCCGTCATGCTGTGCGATAGACGTGATGAACCTTTGACAGTTCACTGCCCCGCCTGCCAACAGGCGATGGGAACTTTAACTTTTTTTTGTCCTTTAACAATATCATATCAAATCATATAACATATAATATGTCATATATCATACATCACATTATGTCATATATTATCGCATCATATCATAGAACATCACAATACATCACCTTATGTCATATCATGTCATTTCATTGATATACCCTTTATCATAAAATTTCGTATCATGTCAGTTCATATCACGTCACATCATATATATATATATCGGTACTTATCCTTGGAATTTATTAGTTTATTGTAATTTAGTCCCTTGCGGATTCATTCCAAGAACTGGCCCTCAGCACTTGTGTCTTGAGAGGTTATCTTTTTATATTTTCTACTTTTCGCAAGAAAATGTAGCTTGTTTTGCTCTTTCATGATTTTCTTTTGCTTCTTAGGTGGCACCTTTGGTTGGTTTTTTGAAAACTCAACAAACATACTACGGTATTGCACACCAGCTTTTTCTGGGATAGTATTCTTCTTCAAACCGAAAAGGCAGAGGAGTCAAATTACCACTTTCCGCGGTCACTGAGGAGAAACAATCAGGTTTCGAAATATCGGTATCTGACCAGGAGTTATATGTTAGTGGGTTTTCTCCCTATTGGAGATCGTCTCCCACTTGGAGACTATAAGCTTGCTAAAGGCTCATTTTGAGAAGCATTTATTTTATTTTTCCCCATTCACCCACTCAAGCACATACTGTTAGTTGGCAGAATCATCTACCACTGCAGATATGAATGCTTATTCTCCCCCTATTTCTTCAATCTAAGACATAAGAGCAAGCTTTGTTTATAATTGAATATATATATATATATATATATATATATATATATATTATATATCAGTTCGTATTACATCATTTCAGGTCAGACAGGAAGACAGGCAGGCACAGAAAAGAGAGAGAGTCATGTCATGTCACGTCATGTCATATCGTATTATGTTCTATATTACAAAACATCATATTATGTCATATTACATCATCTTGTATTAGATAATGTTATGTTATGTC
>CM065714.1:10929957-10937457 GCA_033310375.1 Conus canariensis | reverse complement strand
TCAAACCCAGCGGTCCATCTTCTGAGTCATACTCAGTGGTCCATCTTCTGTGAGTCAAACCCAGTGGTCCATCTTCTGTGAGTCAAACCCAGAGGTCCATCTTCTGTGAGTCAAACCCAGAGGTCCATCTTCTGTGAGTCAAACCCAGCGGTCCATCTTCTGTGAGTCAAACCCAGCGGTCCATCTTCCGTGAGTCAAACCCAGCGGTCCATCTTCTGTGAGTCAAACCCAGTGGTCCATCTTCTGTGAGTCAAACCCAGCGGTCCATCTTCCGTGAGTCAAACCCAGCGGTCCTCTTCCGTGAGTCAAACCCAGCGGTCCATCTTCTGTGAGTCACACCCAGCGGTCCATCTTCTGTGAGTCAAACCCAGCAGTCCATCTTCTGTGAGTCACACCCAGTGGTCCATCTTCCGTGAGTCAAACCCAGTGGTCCATCTTCCGTGAGTCAAACCAGCGGTCCATCTTCTGTGAGTCAAACCCAGTGGTCCATCTTCTGTGAGTCAAACCCAGCGGTCCACCTTCTGTGAGTCAAACCCAGTGGTCCATCTTCTGTGAGTCAAACCCAATGGTCCATCTTCTGTGAGTCAAACCCAGCGGTCCATCTTCCGTGAGTCAAACCCAGTGGTCCATCTTCCGTGAGTCAAACCCAGCGCTCCACCTTCTGTGAGTCAAACCCAGCGGTCCACCTTCTGTAAGTCAAACCCAGTGGTCCATCTTCTGTGAGTCAAACCCAGCGGTCCATCTTCTGTGAGTCAAACCCAGCGGTCCATCTTCTGTGAGTCAAACCCAGCGGTCCATCTTCCATGAGTCAAACCCAGCGGTCCATCTTCCGTGAGTCAAACCCAGCGGTCCATCTTCTGTGAGTCAAACCCAGCGGTCCATCTACCGTGAGTCACACCCAGTGGTCCATCTTCCGTGAGTCACACTCAGTGGTTCATCTTCCGTGAGTCAAACCCAGTGGTCCATTTTCTGTGAGTCAAACCCAGCGGTCCATCTTCTGTGAGTCAAACCCAGCGGTCCTCTTCCGTGAGTCAAACCTAGCAGTCCATCTTCTGTGAGTCAAACCCAGTGGTCCATCTTCTGTGAGTCAATCCCAGTGGTCCATCTTCTGTGAGTGAAACCCAGCGGTCCATCTTCTGTGAGTCAAACCCAGCGGTCCATCTTCCGTGAGTCAAACCCAGTGGTCTATCTTCCGTGAGTCACACCCAGCGGTCCATCTTCTGTGAGTCAAACCCAGTGGTCCATCTTCCGTGAGTCAAACCCAGTGGTCCATCTTCCGTGAGTCAAACCCAGCCGTCCATCTTCTGTGAGTCAAACCCTGTGGTCCATCTTCTGTGAGTCAAACCCAGCGGTCCATCTTCTGTGAGTCAAACCCAGCGGTCCATCTTCTGTGAGTCAAACCCAGCGGTCCATCTTCCGTGAGTCAAACCCAGTGGTCCATCTTCTGTGAGTCAAACCCAGTGGTCCATCTTCCGTGAGTCAACCAGCGTCCATCTTCTGTGAGTCAAACCCAGCGGTCCATCTTCTGTGAGTCAAACCCAGCGGTCCATCTTCTGTGAGTCAAACCCAGCGGTCCATCTTCCGTGAGTCAAACCCAGCGGTCCATCTTCTGTGAGTCAAACCCAGTGGTCCATCTTCTGTGAGTCAAACCCAGCGGTCCATCTTCTGCGAGTCAAACCCAGCGGTCCATCTTCTGTGAGTCAAACCCAGCGGTCCATCTTCTGTGAGTCAAACCCATCTTCTGTGAGTCAAACCCAGCGGTCCATCTTCTGTGAGTCAAACCCAGTGGTCCATCTTCTGTGAGTCAAACCCAGTGGTCTATCTTCTGTGAGTCAAACCCAGTGGTCCATCTCCCCAAGAGCCAGTGGCACCACCCGGTTGTCCATTTTCTTGTGCGTCCACAATATGTCACCCTGGTACAAAATGTCACCCGGTGATATTCTGTACATGCGTTGCGGTACAAAATGTCTCCCAAGTAGAGAATGTCACCCTGGGTAACATTCTGTATCGGCCGTGTCATACACGAGGAGCAGATTGTTACCAAATAGTTTTGGATCGAGTTTCTCTGGTCAGTCTTTTATACCAAGTGCCATTAGCATTTTAAACTCTTAAGTCTGTGATTGACTGCCATGACCCTTGTCTCTCAGACATGAGCAATTCAGTTTGCAATATTATGCTTTTATTGTGACTATGACTGTGTGTGTGTGTGTGTGTGTGTGTGTGTGTATGCGTGTGTGAATGTGTATGTGTATGTGTGTGTGTGTGTGTGTGTGGGTGTGTGTGTGGGTGGGTGTACGCATGTGTGTGTGTTTTAGTGTTTGGGCATTGGTGCGGGTGAGTTTGTGTTTTTATGTATTGTTTTTATAATCTATGTAATGTTTTATCTTTGATGGATTTAATGTTTATTTCATGTGTGTATGCGCGCGCGCGCGTGTATGTGTGTGTGTGTGTGTGTGTGTGTGTGTGTGTGTGTGTGTGTGTGTGTATGTGTGTGTGTGTGTGTGTGTGTGTGTGTGTGTGTGTGTGTGTGTGTGTGCATGTGTGTGTGTGTGGGGGGGGGGGAGAGGGGGTGTGAGTGTTGATGTATATACAAATATATATAATATCACAGGCTTTTATGTAACGATTTATAATGTCTTTTTGTAATGTCTTATGTACTTGTGAAATGATGTGGAGCAGAAGGAAGATTTCCGATGAACAATGAAGTTGACTGATGTTTTCATGACAAAGGTCTACAAGGTGAAGCAGAGAGCTAATGGGAATCACCAATCCCTATATTTCAGTGTTGAGGCCGGCGGTGCTAGTGTTGATGGTAGTAGTGGTGCGTTCTGATACTGTGATACTGGTGGTAATGGTAGTGGTGTGAGCAAGTAAATCTGATTTTTGGCATACCTGACTGCACTTGTATTCAAATGCGGTTGAAAGACTGACGACCTCATCAGCTGAAGATGACAGCAACGACATGACGACGACGACATCGATAATGACGATGATTATGATGTTGATGCTATTTATGCCAGTATGATATTGCATTAAATCAATATCGGTGGGCCTGTGTCCCAATCTTGAAAGAATGATGACTTCCTCAACTGACAACGACAACGACGACGACAATTACGACGACGATGATGATGATGATGGAGATGATATCACAAGACAGTTTGACATTGCATTATGCTCTTGCCGTTCTCGAACGAATGGTCCGAGACACACACTTGCGGTAATCTTGTGAAACTTTTCACTATTTTGTTTATTTGCTTTCGAACTGAGATTTTTTTTTAATGCTGAATTCAAGTCCACCGATGATTATCGTTTAACATACTGACTCATCTTCCCAGCTCCACCTTGATCTAGATCGCGTAACACACGAGTCTTTTTTTTTCTAAGCATTTCTTTATTGAACAGATGTGTACATAAACAAATTATTGAACTGAAGCAACAACAACCAAATGCTTATGATGTGCTCAGTGACGGAAAATTTAACAACAATAAACACATCGGCGGATTGCATAATCAACACTGATACGTAAGAGAGAAAGAAAAGTTCTAAATATCATATGGGAAAAATTGTACAAAATCTTTTTTAAAAAAGAGACAGGAAAGAAGATAGAACATATCAGAAGAATCTAACAGCGATGCAACAAGGCAATCTACACAACAAATATCATGATTCCCCATGCACCGGACATACACACATTTGAAGAGAGAGAGAGAGAGAGAGAGAGAGAGAGAGAGAGAGAGAGAGAGAGAGAGAGAGAGATGCGTCCCGTCTCCCAAAACACCAAAGAGCCCAGCCCCGTATCGCAGTGGGTCTAATGAAAAGACGAAATCTGAGGGAGTACTAAACAACCATACACAGCCATCCGTGGGCCAACCTGTGAGGTAACATTTTACTACCGGTGTAACGAAAAGTTTTAACTCCCCAAATGGTTTAACTCCTAGGGAGTTAAACTGTTCATTTGTAAATTTTAACTCCCTGGGAGTTAAACTAGAATATAAAAAACTAACTCCCTCTGTGTTTCAGTTTGACTCCAGGGGAGTTATTCTGACATACCACCAGAATGACTCCCATCCACCACCCACCACCCACTCCTCGCTACTACCCATACATCTTATATATATTTGTTTTTTTTCGAAATGTGTGTGTGTGTGTGTGTGTGTGTGTGTGTGTATTCCTACACTAACTTGCCAGATCAAGACTTGTCAGGTAGAATTGTTTCCTTCGATATTATTGGTTTCTGTGAATTAGTCACGTGTCCTGAATTTTATTGAAAAATGTGTGTGTGTTTTTGATTGGCTGGCCGACTTTCGTTTTTAGTTTGGCACACGCACACCCCCACACCTGTGACGAGTCACTTGACAACTTCATCAGATCGGTCCCAAGCAGCCACCCTCTTGTACAAATTGTTCAAAAACAGGCACCCCCCCCCCCCCCCCCCCCTTTCTCTATCCCCGGTGTCTCACACAAATTTCTAATCTATGCCAACCCTTTTTCTCCTTCCTTCTCTCCCAGATGTAGGGAGTCAATACAATTTTACGTCACGTCGCGACTACTCGTCATTCTCTCCCCACCTTCCTTACCCCCCCCCCCCCCCCCCCCCCCCCCCCTCCACCCACCCAACCCTCTCCCCTCCTCCCAACCATTCTCACGTCGCGCTACTCGCATCCTCCCCACCTCCACCCCCCCCCCCCCCCCCCCCCCACATTCCCTAATTTGGCGGCATGACACACTGAAAATTGAAATTTTTCCATTTGTACACCATTTGAGTGTAATGGCCTACACTTATGGGTGACTGTTTGATAGTCGCATAGATTCCATGAGAGAGAGAGAGAGAGAGAGAGAGAGAGAGAGAGAGAGAGAGAGAGAGAACGCCAAAGACTGAAGGTATAGTATTTCTACCAAAGGCATCAAACCATTAATCCATGTATATACAGACTTTACATACAGATTATATACAAGAAGGCATAGTGAAATGTCAAGGACATGCATAGATGAGCACATGAATATGTACACGGACATTTCCTTTCCCTATGATGATGATCATCATGAACCTTAAATCCCCTTCTCCCTTCTCTTACAGAAAGACATCTGGGAATGGGTGGGTGTGGAGTCATCTTAGTCATGATCAGATTAACTCCCCCTCTGTTACAAAGTAACTCCCTGGGAGTCAGAAAACACGTGTACACATTAACTCCCAGGGGAGTTATTCTAAACTGTGAAAAACTGACCCCCCTTAGTGGGCAGGGAGTTAAACTTTTACACACCTGGATTAACTCCCGGGAGTTAATCTGGATACAGTACAGAGTAACTCCCAGGGGGGTCATTCTGTTACAGGGCGGGAGTTAAGTCTGATATATGTACAAAATGACTCCCCCTTAATGTTTTCAAGAATTTGTTAAGACTTGTACAAAAAAGATTTTAGAACATTTTGTAGATTTACTGAGTGGAGTTATTTTGGCACAGGGTGGGAGTCATTCCAGTTTAACTCCCGGGAGTTAAAATTTACATATGAACAGTTTAACTCCCTGGGAGTTAAACCATTCGGGGAGTTAAAACTTTTCGTTACACCGGGGTGACGTTTTGTACCGCAGCATTTTATCTCCCTGAAAGACTAAGACTCTGTGTGTGTGTGTGTGTGTGTGTGTGTGTGTGTGTGTGTGTGTTTACTTGACTGCGTTTGTATACATATAACTGTGCGTGTCTTGGCGCATCTCTGTGTCTGCACACAGAAGAATGACTTCAGATCATTTTATTTCAGTTATTTCATGACCACATAACAAACATAACCATGCAAAAAGAGAACAGCAAAATGCAACTTGAGTTCACGCCAGTCACTGTATTTTGCATTATCTGTAATTTAAATATATATGATATGTCAGTGTATTGAGCAGCCCTGCCTGTGTTTCGCTGATGGTTGACTTTAACGTCCTCACAGCAAATCTTAAATAAATGTTAGCGAACCGCCAAGAGAAACGTGGACAAACGAGTCACAAGTCACAAATCTTGTGACTCGTTTGTCCACGTTTCTCTTGGCGGTTCGCTAACATTTATTTAAGATTTGTTTAGATTTCCGCCTGCAGTCGTCTCACTTTGCAACTTGTCCTCACAGCAGACGCTTTTTAAAACATGCTGCATCCGCCGCACGTTCAAATAGCTGCAGATGGCAGCAGAAGAGGAGCTTGTTTTTTGTTTGTTTGTTTTGTTTTGTGTTTTTGTTGTTGTTGTTGTTCTTTTGGGGGGCGGGGGGGGGGGGGGGGGGGGGTAATTGTCGGTTTTCTCAGTTCTTCCGCAAGTTATTGGGTTGGGGGAGTGGGGAGGGAGGAATCTTGAATACCTGAAGTGTGGCGTGGTCTTTACTTGACGGATCAATTCTGTGTCATAGTTTCTGATATACCAGGTTGGTGTACTTTCTTCAGTCCGCGGTTTCACGGGTCCTGCGCGAGCTGGCATGATCCCGGGGCACGCTGAACGGGCCGCCCGGTTACCGAGTAGTAGTAGTAGTAGCAGCAGTAGTAGTAGTTAGTAGTGGTGGTGGTGGTGGTAGTGATTTTTGTTTAGTTCGCTTGTTTGTTTGTTTGTTTGAACTTTGTTGGGTTCTTTTCGGAGGTTTTGTTGTTGATTTTCTTTTTAAGTGAAAAGGGGCGGGGCGTGGGTATCAATATTCTTATTCTGTTGTGCTTCAAATTTGGTCTTGGTATTGTGATGGTTATCATCAAATATTACTTCGAACCGCAGCCTCCCACAAATTGACCGATGGTCGTCATGGGGAGGAAGGAGTAGAGGAGAGTGCAACAAGTCTGAATCGATAGAGAAGACAGGTCAAATAATAAATACCCTTGTGCCATCGAGGTTTCTTCGTGGTGACGCCATGCTTGTTTAATGAGTCGTCTCCCCTGCTAAATGTGTTTACAAATAATGGAATGGAAGAACGCTGACTAACAAGCACGTGAAGAAAATCTTCCGTGATTTCGTTTTTACCAACGCTGCTTTCGATTTTAATCTAGAAGAAGCAGAATTGCAGGTATGCACTTAACAATCTTATTGATGTTTTTGTGGTTGTGTCATACTTAAGGTTGATTGAAACTTCAATAAAAGAGGAAGTGCTCACTTGGTTGATTATCGATCAACTGTCAAACTGAAACTCGGATTCAGAAACTGGGTCGACGTGACGTTATGTCAAGCTTATCTAGTGAACACTCTGTATCTGGATCTGGATCTGTACGTTGAAGGGCCTTGCGGCATAAATTCAACGGGGGATAGAGCGCAGGACACTAGTCCCGCTGATGAACGGCTGTCCCAATTATTCAGGTCACACAAAATGGATAGAATGAGAAATCATTAACAGATTAAGAAAACGTGTGATTTCTTCAAACCTTGAATGACATTTTTAACGAAGATTTTTGCAGTTTCAGGTATATCACAACCATCATGACTGCTGACTAGTTTGCATGCTCACATCATGGTCATGATATTGACATGTCCACTTTGGCAATCACCAA
>CM065714.1:10779957-10919957 GCA_033310375.1 Conus canariensis | reverse complement strand
TTTACTTCATGTGGTGCAGAACTGAAGGTATTCTGTGTCATGTACTGGACACAGTTTTTTTTAATTTAAAAGCATTCACCTCCTGGATCAAAAACTTTAATGGGTTCATCAAACTGTGTTTAATTAGCAGACATGGTTTTTGTATTTCAGGAAACTTGATACAGATTGGTCTTTTTGTGTGTTGTGAATGTAGACATTATAAGAATTTATATCAATTTGTTGTTCACTGTTGAAAGTTCACTGTGTGCAAGCATGCATGCTGGACCATTTGAAGCCTTGTTCAAGTGTTTACACATGTGCTCGTTGTTTTCCAGTGAACCAGTACGAGCGTTTTTCTGCACTGATGAACCACCTGGACCTCATGACAGTCTTGAAGAGAGCAGAGTAAGTGTGACTGTTTTGAAAGGTGCACTCACTGTTGAATAGTTTTAACATTTGGCATCAGTGAGATCCATGTGTGTGTTGATCATATTCTTCAGTTGTGTGAGTTTGAATGTATGATGTCATTCATAACCAGGCGCACATTTTTCCATTGTTCATTCCCAGTACAAATAGAGAACTGAAAAAATGTGGATAAATAACACATTTCATTTCAGTGATTGGGTTGCAGGCATTGTGCGACACTCTTGAGGAATCAATATACGGTCTGCGCCAAGAACTGACCGACAAGGATGCTGAGTTGGCCCTACTGAAGGAAGAGGTGGCACTGTATAAGTCACAAGTGGAAATTTTGTCCGAACAGCTGAAGTAGGTTCATTTGATGCTTGCACTCTCTCTCCTTCTCTCTTTCTCTCTCTCTCTCTCTGTTTGGATGTGTGCATGGACATGTGGGCATACTGTGAATGTGTGTGTGCGTGTGTATGTGTGTGTGTGTGTTTGAAGGTGAGTGAAAGACATTTGTGGGTTTATCTAAATGTAGATGCAGTGGATTGCACTTTGTGTAGACTCACTTGTGGTATGTTACATCACACATCCTTTATCAGGCTCAAAAGATAGTGGCCTGAGATGAAAGATAATGGTCACTGATGAGTCCTAAATCAGTTCACAAGAAACTATATGTAATCTTTTTGTAAACAAATTCATAGCCACTGTCATTGCAAGAATGATGTGGCGTTTCCACCTCAAATGAGAGCAGTCAGTCGATCTGGCATTGTGACTTCATAACAACGGTCAGCAGTGTGGGGCAGGTCATCAGCCTGGTGGGTCAGAACAGGCAGGACATACTGAACATCAGTGAGGTGATGCAGCAGCAGTTCAGTCTCCTCTAGTGAGTGGTCCCATGCAGACCTAATATTGATCCTTCACTGTAGACTGCCATTCCTGGACTGTGACCCCTTGCTTGGGCGCAGCTGTGTCCAGGAGAGTTGGGATTACTGGCAGTGTCTCTGAGAGGCTATGGAGATTAAGGGGTAGAAAAAAAAAAGTATGATGGGCTGAATGGTCATGGATCATGGAGTCATTCATTCATAAACAGAAATGATTGTCCTCACAGTCACTTATGAAGGGATATGCCTGTCTTTACAGCCTTTCGTGAAGGGATATGATTGTATTGAAAGGTTTTCATACAGGGATATGGTTTTGTTGATAATCACTCTTGAAGGGACATACTAGTCCAAAGAGTCAGTCATGAAGAGAAATTATTGTCTAAATTGTGATTCTTGAAGAAATATGTTGGTCTTAATCATCATGTAGAATATAGGCTAGCCTTTACAGTTGTTGAAAGGATGTGGTTGTTTTAATAGTGTTCCATGAGAGGATATAACAGTCTCAGAAGTATTATGGTCTAATAGTCATCAGTGCTGTTCATACTTTTGTTTTCAAGAACTTTACCCCCAAAACGTTTTTAGCAGGGTATTCGTAACACAGTTTAAACCTTTTATGGGGGCCGGAATAGCTCAGTTGGTAGAGCGCCGGACTCGTGATCCTGGGGTTGCGGGTTCGAATTTCGGTACAGGGGGATTTTTCCCTCGGGGTTAACATTGGTTCTGACTCCATTCCCCATACAGTCCTTCGAATGAGACTATAAACCGAGGTTCCGTGTGTGAACGCACGCACAACATCTTGCACACACGTAAAATCCCATCACCAACTTTCGGAAGAGAAGGCCAGTTTGGCCGTTGGTATGGATGACACGTTACACATAGCATGCACCTTCCCGAAGATGGAGTACGGCTGCCTTAATGGCGGGATGAAAAACGGCCATACACACAAAACTCCACTGCCTGTCTGTACAGGCAGTGTCCGCAGGAGTATCAGCCTGCGTACGCAGAAAGAAAGAAAGAAAGGAAACCTTTTATGGAACAAATGTAATCCACAATTTGCATTGCTGAATGTTGAAAGTTTGATGTCCCAGTGATGTAAACAATTTGAACCTAGCAACTGATTTGATTCGGCTGCTATAGTTTTGCCAGCCAGACAGACTTGCCATTTTGTTGTTCTAGACAAACCACTTCCTTCAGCGAAGCAATTTAGAGGAATTCTTAATATTGTACTTTTTTGTTTGTTTATTCGTCTATTTGTTTTTGTTGTCTTGATAAATGGTGATTTGGTGACGGCATCAATGTCTGATGATGAAGCCTGAAATACATGAAAAATAAAACAGATTTTTGACCGCAGATCTTCTGTAAAAAATAGTAACTGTCTTTGAGGATTCTCAGAAGATTTTAAAATGGAAAAAAAAAGGAAGAAAAACAGAACAAATATCAACGTTTCGGTCATAGACTGTCTTCAGAACTTGTGACATAAAAAGAAAAACAAATAATTACCTATAGGAAATGACGTATGAAAACATATACGTAAACGGACGATTACGTGCTTAAAGGTGTGTGTGTGTGTGTGTGTGTGTGTGTGTGTGTGTGTGTGTGTGTGTGTGTGTGTGTGTGCGCGTGCACGCGCGCCTGCGTGATTGTGTGCGTGCCTGTACGCGTGTGTGTGTATGTGTGTGTGTGCGTGCTCGCACATGTGTGTGTGTGTGTGTGTGTGTGTAATGGGGAAAAGGAAAATTCAGTGTCCAATCCCATTTCACCTCGAGGAAAAAGGCAGATAGAGGGAAAAGACAAACAGAACCAGAGATAGAGAAAAAGAGAGAGTGGTAGAGGAGACTCATATTTGGAAGGAGGCACTTGAGAGTGTGTAAAAGAAAGTGAGAGAGTGGTAGAGGAGCCTTATTCTTGGAAAGGGGCACTTGAGGGTGTGTATGAGGGAAGAAAAGAAAAAAAAAAAGAAAGAAAGAAAACAGGAGTGGGGGATGGGGGGTTGGGTGGAAACTCCTATTAAAAAAGAAAAAAATATATATATATATGTATATATATATATATATATATATGTGTGTGTGTGTGTGTGTGTGTGTGTGTGTGTGTGTGTGTAGGCATCCTTCAGTCTCGGAAGACTATGGAGTTGCGCTCTAGGTGTCTATTCTGGTACAGCGGCGGGTGTGGCTGGCCAGTCCGACACAGGAATGACAGTCCCTGTGGCAGAGGGCACAGATGAAGTCTGACGCACGGTCTACTCCTTGTCGTGGTGTGGGAGCTTGTGTACCTCTATAACCCAGAGAGCTATGCCAGCGGGAGCTGTATGCTCCTGGTAGGGCCACCCAAGCTGGACAGGTCAAAGGGTAGAGGTCAGACTAATGTAGACCAACTCACCCAGAGGTTAAACGGGTTTGTGTGGGGCTAACACCCCTTCTTGGGCAGATGGGGCTCATTAGTCTGGGAAGACAGCCCACCTAAGAGAAGGAAAACTCTGATCTCAAACCTCCGCTGCCTTGCGGCTATACCCACTCTTAGGAAAGGCTTCGGGAGTCAACCCTGAGGAAAAATCCGGAGTCGGAGTCCCCAAGGCAGTCCAAGGCTGTATACAGCAACATTCTGGCAACTCCTGCGACGGCACTGGAACCATGTGTATCGGCGTTTGCCTTTCCAGTGGACCATTCCAGCGACGTGGAGGGGGGGGGGGGGGGGGGGTGTCTGCTGCATGGGTAACAGCTTGCCCTCCATACTTACCCAGGCTTTGCGCTCTGGAGAGGTCACTCCAGCTTCACTTTGCAACGTATATATAAATATATATATATATATATATAGGTGCATATGGATTGTTCACATGTGTATGTGTCTATGAGTATGCATACCTGGATGATGGAGATGGTGTTTGGGGTATATATATTATGCTCTACATTTGATGTTATAAATATGCTATATATGTACATGGGGTGTGAATGTAAATATGGTGGGGTGGGGAAATTGGGCGAGGGGGTGTAGAGAGAAAGGGATGGAGGAGAGGTCGGGGGAAAGGAAAGCGAGGGCAAAGAGCTGGAATGATTCAAACTAAAAAACGTTGATATTTGTTCTGTTTTTCTTCCTTTTTTTCTATTTTAAAATCTTCTGAGAATCCTCAAAGACATTTATTATTTGATATACATCGAAATGAAAATGTTTGTATCTCCATTCTGTGTGTGTGTTTGTGTGTGTGTGTGAGAGAGAGAGTGAGAGTGAATTACCTTATGATAACTTCATTCAATGCTGATGTCTCATGCAAAGGAAAACTCGAGTCAAAATGCACTCTTTTCTTTTTTTTAACTGAGGCAGGCACCTTTCAACCAGAACGTTGCCGAGCCAAGTTTTAAGCTCTCACATTGGCAAGACAAAATAGAGGAACTTGATGTTAATGTAACGCATACTTATTGGCAAACATTTTGTAGCATGTTTTTACCCTCATTCTGAAATTTTGAGATGTATGTGGCCATTTGTGCATGAAGCACAAAGGCACCGTGTGGGGTACCCTGGTCATTGACAAAGGGATATGATAGTCTAAATAGTCATTCTTTAAGGGACATGATGAATTGAATTGTCCTTCATGAATGAATATGAGTGATCTAGCAGCCTTTCATGAAGGAATATGGTTGTCTTTGTAATGTTTCATCAAGGGATATGATTGTCTCAATGGTCATTCATGAAGGGATGCAATGGCCTTAATAGTGTAGATATGACTGTTTTAATGTCAGTGGGATGATTACTCGATGGTGTCAAGTCATGTAGCACTAGGAACAGATACCACTGAACACCACCTAAATGACTCAGCTGCAGTGCAGTGTCTCCTCCGGTGGGCTGCCTCATGACAGCCGCATGCAGATTGCTTTCTGTGGGCCGTGGTGCTGGGGGTGCCACTGGACGTACCTGTATTTGGAGCATCAGATTGCTTTCTGTGGGCCGTGGTGCTGGGGGTGCCACTGGATTACCTGTGTTTGGAGGATCAGAAATAAGTGCTGGAATAATGCCATTGACTGGTCACAGAAGACTAATAAGGAAACAGTGAAATAATGAAGAATTAAATGAACAGATAAATAGATGAGTAACTTTGTTTTAGGTACTATTTCCCAACTGAACTTTGGGCAGGAGACGGGCATCCTTTGCATCCTCCTCAGTAAATGCAAGGTCACTGAGTGTATTTATTTCATAAAACCCACTCTGATTTTTGCTTTTGAAGGGGGAGGGGTGTATGATTTTTTTACATAGTGTAAGCAGTCGCCCTGAGAGAGAAAATTGTAAGGCATTTTGAAACTGAAGGTAATCCCTATATAGCAAACAACATTTGAATGTACCAGTAGGCCTCAAGAATGTGACAGTTTAAACGCAAGACCTTATGACGGTTATTGACTTTCATTGTTTCAGGAAGGTGACTGGCATTGCCCCAAGTATTGCTGCTGGGAAAGGTGGAAGCCTGACGCCCACCAGCCCAGCTTCAGTGTCTTCCAGTTCCAACAGGTCTTCTCTGGCTGACTGTGACAACCTCGGGGTGGCCACGCCTGTCTCTGAGGCCAAGAGTGAGACACAAGGAGCTGAGCATTTACACTGAAGGTAGCGCAGTGTTTATTTCTTAGTTTACTTTATTCGTTTCCCCCTCCCCCCCACTCCACCCCATTGTGTGTGAGAGTAGCGAGGTCAGTGACCTTGTATCAAGGCATTTTCTAGTGCAGTTGGTGTTATGCATGAAGAATGAAACTATTTCAGTTTTAGAAATTGATGTGCTATCCTTTAACTCAACAGGAACTTAGATAAATAAAGCCAAGTAAATGTAATGTCACAACAGGCTAGTGAGGCCATGTCATAACTGTTTAAAAGATCTAGACAACAGAAGCAGGCAAACTGTACCTGGGTTTGAAAGATAATTATGGTTACTTTTAAATTTTCCAAACAGATTTTTCATTAATGTTCCTTGTAGATTTTACAGAAAAAGGAGGCATTGTGAGAGGAATGTGTGCGTACCTAAAATGCTTTGCTGTCCATCAGTAGAAGTAGTAGGAAAGATAAGATGGTTCTTCTATCAGAGTAATGTTCCCTTCGTCATGTACACACACTCAGTATTGACATTTTGTCAGCCACATATTCAGTCACCTTTCATAAAGAATGTAGTTTTCGCTCCACCATCTTGCTCTGGTACAGTGCAAACTTGGACTGTTTCTGAACAACTCTATCTGAGAGAAAACTACACTGCTGTCAAACTGTGGGGAAAAAAAAAAGCATGCAGGTGACTGGTTAAGCTGGAGGCCTGTGTAGTTTTCCCAGCATTGAACCTCACTTTGTGTGTTTAGAAAACATATACTGTTTTCTGCTGTCCTTTAGCTTTGGCTTGTCATGGTGTGTGTTAGTGGGTAATCGATGCATAACGTCCCCATAACACCACTGAGTTACAATGGTTGCCATTATGGTATCCATTTTCCTTAATCTGTTTCATGGGCCATGTACTTCCTTTTACATGGTGCAACTGTGTTATGCTCATGATCAGTCTTGGGCTTTTTAATGACTTGTTCTTGGCAGATAAGCTCTGAAATGGTCAGAACTGAAGGTGGCTGGAAGAAGTAGAACAAATGAGGGCTTGCAGTTTCTGCGTAACTGTTCATTGAAATAAACCAGACCTGTTTATCCATATGAGTTCGTTGTATTTTGCACACGTGGCAAATATACAATGAATACAACGAACTGAAAAAAAAAATGTCAAAAGAAAAACAAACAAAAAATGGAAGTTCTTGAGCGATAGTTGTGGTTGCAGTGCATAACCATTGCGTTTATGCACTATGACCAAAGAGCAACAACTCTCACTAACTCGTGTGCACCAACTTGCGCCTGGATGACATCGGAACAAGAGCAAGTACTACAGGCTCTGATATATCAAAACAAAAAACTGGCCAGTTTGTGCCAGAGTATGGTGATGAATCAGTTTTGAAAGTAATTCATATGGGGAGAAACCTTTTTTTACAGTTGGTGCTGTAAAATCAGGTATTCCTCTACTGTTTACCTTCAGCCATGTGATGCCCCTAGATACAAACGAAATCTTAACCCCCACCCCCCACCCCCACCCTCTGCTTTTACAAAAATTGGAAGATGTGTACACATTTTGTAGAAAATACGCTCATTTAAGGTGAAAAGTCCACCTGTAGCATTTTTTTAGGATAAACATGTCAAATAAACACTGCTTCTCATTAGGTCAGTGAAGCTTTTGTCTGTGTGTCCTCTGATGTGGCTGCTTCATTCGGTGTTAACTTGCAAAGAACACCAAACAACAGCAAAATGTGTCAGAAGTGGAAACTCTGTGAAAGACAACCGTTGTGACAAATCCAGGAGCAAAATTCATCCATCCATATCCTTGTGTTGTGAAGGTGACTCCCTGCAGCAATCAAAAATCAACAAACATGGACAACAACCAGAAAACGGAGGTACCACAAAAATGGATATATCAAACAGTATATGATGTATATTTCTATCAATGGATATATCAAACAATATTTGATGTATATTTGTATCAATGGATATTTCAAACAATATTTGATGTATATCTCTATCAGTGCAATAATTGAAACTTGCCACATCCTTGCAACATAAAGCTGGTTATATAGTATTTGCAGCAGGTCATGAATAACATTGATTTGACCGTTTCAGTAGCACCAGATCAACACTTGAAAGCGATTTTATAAAGATTTTTTATTCATGATATCCAGAGTGAGGTTTACATACAAAGCTGGCCTGTTTGTTGACTTTTTGTTTGACTTTTACCATGTTCAATTTGTTGTTTATTTGGTGTTGATTTTTTTTTTTTTTTTTCCAGCCAGTGGACAAGAAGGTGTGCAACTGTCATGGAAGTCAAGGACACCAGAGGCTTTGTGAAATTCCTAAGATATTTCACCAAATGTGCTATGAGCCTCTTCAGTTCTTGCCCATTGGATGTGCCCACTGTTTTGGTTTTTTTTTTGTTTTGTTTTTGTTTTTTTGGTTTACAGATATTGACTGAAGCTTGAAAAAAGAAGGAGAATATATGACCGACTGTATGTGAAACAAAAAAAATTGTTATTGAAAATATTTTTTGTGTGTGTGCACTAGTGCTTTTTGTGCCTCAGCTTTTTTTTTCGGCTTCTGGTGTGGGTTTCTTGTTTTTATTTATGTTTTTTAAATACAGGCAGAGTGAGGTTGTTACTCCTATTCTTTGTCTTCAGTTTGACTCCCGCTCACATTTTTTTTTCCAGGAGAACGTGTTCTGGAGTATGTGTTCTGGTCATAAGAAGTGGTTTTCATATATAGTATGAAGTAGGGAAACTGATTACATTTGAAAGTCACTTTGATGGTCGTTTTAAACTGGATCTTTTTGCAGTGTCTTTCTATTTCAATTTTTTTTTTTTTTTTTTTAAAGTCATGTTTTACATTCTTGTGCCTTTTATATGGTCAGTGGTAGCATGAGGAGGAGCTTGTGTGTGTCTGTGTCTGCATGTGTGTGTGTGGTGTGGTGTTATGCAAGGCTTGGAAAATATGAAGATGAGTAACACCGAAACAGATGTGTTGTTTTTCAAAAGAAAGATCTTTAAACAAAAATGTAATCTTTGAATTAAAAAAAAAACTCAGACATATACCCTGTACTTTATATACAGGAAAAGAAATAACTCACATGGTCACCATTTACGATACATTTTTCAAGTTAGTATATTTTTCACTTTGGTTTACTTGCAACAAGAAAACAGAGACTGTTCTAGATTTCTTGTTTGATGAACTAAATTGAGGACAAATACAACAAATATTGGTATAAGAAATTCATCACTACAGGGACACAATGAAGATACACAATATGTAAAGTATGTCATAAATGACATTGACTATTAAAACAGAAAAGTACTTTTTGACAAGCTGATTTTTGTGCGAAAACTTTTCACTCGTTCAATGACAATAGACCAGCCATAGTATTATTGTGGCAACATATCCACAAAGTTCACAGTGCGTTGTGTCAAAGTTAAATTATACTCAGTTGTCCATTACTTTATGTAATACAAGCTCATTCATGTAGTACAAGCTCAGTTGAAGTACTGCGTACTAATGCGATGTATTGCATACTGACGTGTTAAAGCCATGTCAGTTTTTGTTTTTCCTTTCAATATGTTAACTGTTCAAACATTCTCCTCCACTCTCTCTCTCTCTCTCTATCTCGATCTCTCTCTCTGTCTCTCGTTTTCTTTTCCTGTCTTTTGTGCAGTAAAACAGTCATGTCTGTTATACATATTTATCAGTGTTACTCTTATGGTTTATCCATGCAGAATTAAAAGAGTGAACAAAAAAAAAAAATACACAACAAACAGTTGCAGGACATGAGCATCATGTGTGCCATGGAGGTGATGTTTTTTTTTTCTGGAAAGGAGCCTTTCACTTGAATTAATTAGAAAATACTGTTCTCATGGTTCGTCAAAGCTGAATGTGTGTAAGATAATAGATGTCCTAACATGTAAATGCTTCATTTTTGTCAAGGATTATGGTCGCTTTGAAGTTTGTGTACTAACAGATGAAAAGCCGACTGGCAAAATTCTGATTCCATTTTGCCACTCAAAACTTTAGCTTCTGATAGCCCATGTCCAATCTTTGCAGCAACACCATGTCCAAATAAAAGTTTACACAGTATTATCCACGATGTGGTTAATATTTGATTCATGGCTCTATTGTGCAACTTGAAAACGAAAACACATGTTGACAAATGTTGAAGAGTCTTTTTTTCAGTCTGAGCACTAATATATGCTAAAATCCAAATTAGGTAAACTGTTGAAATCGTAACTTTCTAAATGATGGAATGCATTCTTTAAGAGATAATGTGTGTGTGTGTGTGTGTGTGTGTGTGCGCGCGCGCGCGCACATGCACACGAAGGTATGTGCTTATGTGTGTGTTTGAAAATTATATTGTGCAATATTTATTTAAGTATCTATAGATCTCACGTCTGTAACAGATCATTCATATTGATTGCATTGCTGCTACTAATTATTACCACATTTATAATGACTTCAAATTGTGAAAACCACAATATGGATTTTTGAACAGTATGAGTACTGAAAAATGTGTTTTTTGCATGATTGGGATTTTATTCACATGTCTCATTATTACCTCCACGGCTAAAAATCATCAATGGTGAATGTGCATAATCTCAAATCTTTATATTTATATGAGCATAATTCATTGTTTTCTTGCATCCATGAAATCACATTCTGTGTAAGTATGCACATACATTCATGTGTGCATGCACATTTGAGAGAGAGAGTGTGTGGTGTGTGCGTGTGTGTGTGTGTGTTTGAAAGCATGCGTGTGTGAGTGTGTGTGTGTGTATACAGTATATGACTCTGAAAAATAGCTGTGCAGTGTCTTGCTCTGCTGTGTCTTGCTCAGTTTTGTTTTTACATTGTTGTTGATTTTATTGTATGTATATTATTTCCTTGTTTTAGGGAAGAATACTTTTATCATGGGTCAGTCTTGTTTTATTTCCTTTTGAGGCAGAAGGCTATTGGAGAATCTGAGTATTTAAGAATATTTGATCTGCTTGTTAGGGCTTGCAAAGAAATCCTGCTTTACAGCTGATAGATGCTTTGATCTGCTTGTTAGGGCTTGCAAAGAAATCCTGCTTTACAGCTGATAGATGCTTTGGTGATGGTGGTGGTGGCATGGAATCTTAAAGTGTGATTCTAAATGGTGCATGTTGCATTGTTGATCTGATGATGGATTCTAACTGTGTTTTTGTTGTAATTTGTTATTCCAGACTGATTACAGGTTTTAAAAGTAAAATAAGTGGTAATCAGAACTTATAAAGAGAAAAAAATCATTTTTGTAAGGAATGTTATCAGTCGTCAAGAATCTAAATCTAATATGACATCTTTCAGTTTATAATTACAGAGAGTTTTTTTTTTTAATCAAATGTGAATTCTTGTTTGCGTGTGTGGGTTATTTTTTACGTGAAGGAAATGTCATCGCATTATCACAGAACTGCCAAATATTACACTTTTAGCAGAGCATGCCACAATTTCACACTTAACGACAAAATACTATAACATAATATGATTTTGAAATGTGCTTCATGGACTCATCAGTGGCTTAAACAGGAACGAGGTAATGGAGATCTTGAGACTGTAGACTTACTTCCTTAAAAAAAAATGGCGAAGTTGAGTGAGAGGAGGAAGAGAAAGCAGAAAAAGAATAACATAATGACAGTTGTGATTTTGCCCCTTATTGCAGGGTTTCATTAGTGTCCATTTTTATTCTTTTTTTTGTTTTTGTAGTTCAAGTTGAAACCACACAACCACAAGTGAGATTTCCTTCTTCTTAGGTGCCATCAAGTTGAGAGCGAAGCAAAGTGCCACTGAAAATGTCAAGTAATGTCGCACACGAATGCTACACTTAAAATTGGAATGCTTAAAATGTCAAAATCCTACACTTTGTGATTTTGAGGCCTTGGCAGCTACTGTTGGGCTGACTTTGAAATTAAGTATGGAATAAATGATGCAGAAGAGTGTAGCAGCAAAGCTTTTCACTTGCTAACAACAGTAACAACAGTGCTTTCACAAATTGAGATGTGTATACAACTGCAGAAATACTCTTAACTTTTCTGTCCCTTTACCTTCAATAAAGATGATTTTGACTTGACTTCTTATATGCTGAAATGTTGCACTTTGTTAAACATAGCAAACAAGTAAGGAAAATGATAGTAATTGGTTTCAGAATTTCCTACAGTCTTGCCAAACAAAATGAATATGGTTCTCGTACATGCAGAGGCAGCCCGTTATTATGTGCATCAAGAAAAATAAAACAACAACTCTGTTTGATAATGGTATAGTGTGATAACCTAAGTTTCGGCATCAACTGTTCATCTTTGTCAACTGTCCGAAGGAGATATTTTGAGTGTGTCAGTTTATTTATGTAATGTCTTGCCTTCGACATCTGTCAATATACAAACAGTTATGTATTTGAAACCACAGCACTGTCACTTCCAAACATGGATTATTTTTCACTTTTTTGTAAAATTCACTTGGTATGACAGGAGAACATAATTCTATATATTTTTCATGTTGAGCGTTCACACTGGCAAAATATTCATTGAAATGTAGACATGTGAAGTATATACAAGTGTTCACATGGATCTGCAGAAAAGGTTTATATGTAAAATTAATTTGAGGAATCCTCAATTTGTTCTGTAATGTCATTTGAGGGAAAGTGTTGAGAGGTTGGGGGAAATTTTGCTTGTTGAATTTTTGTGTGTTTTGTTTGCTTCCTTTGATTCATGGAATGTGTTGCATTTTAAAATCTCATATAGGAGACTGATAGTAACACACACACACACACACACACACACACACACACACACACACACAACACATTTAATTGTGACAGCCCCCTTCCCACTCACACACACACACACACACACACACACACACACACACACACACACACACACACACACACACACGCACACAACGTGCTCACACGCACGTGCACACTTACATATTTGATTGTGATCCTTTTGTGTGATGAAATCCCACAATCAGGAAACTGCCTCGAGGGTTATCGGAGGCTTTTTCAATATAAACTGCAATCCCACCTTTAGGAAATTCCTTGTAAGTAGTTCTTTTCAGCCCTTCTGTGTAATTTTGTCTTTTTTTTCTTTTGATCTTTCTTGTGTCGTCTGCTTGTTGTTCAGTGTTCCTGACCTGTTCATCTGTCTTTATTCTAGAAAGTTCTCACACTTTTTTTCTCTTTTATAATTTGTGGTAACCCAGTTTTCCTGGTACTGAGTATGACATTCTGAACACCAACAGAAACTAGCTATACGCTCTGCAGTGCCCGTACGGCTGTTTTATGTTGCATTTGAATATTGTTGTTCAAAATGTACTGAATATCGTAAATTAACCCTTACTATACGTAGCAGCTCTTGATTACACACTCCCGATGGTATGGGTTGCCCATGACCTATACAGCTTACGTAACCTTTACAATGCGTGTTTATAGTATTTATCCCTCTTCTGATAATGTGGGTCATGAATAAGCCATAGCTGTCAGGGATTCCTTCAGAATTTATTCCTTGACAGACAATGTGAAGCACCAACAACCAATATTTTTTGCATTGGCAACTGGTTGTGTCATTTGCTTTTGATACAAGTACACCAAATTGACTGGCAAATAGCTAATTGCGTTCTTTTCACAAAAACACAAACTTCGTTTGAAAATTTTATATGGTTTAAAAGATGTAATGATTTTATATTTGTCCATGGGTTATGTAAAGGTTAAGCAGAGTGGATATCCTCACCAAGGGCTAAAATTGTCTAATATCCTCTCCATGAGTTAGAATTATCTCCCAGAAGCATGCCAATTAGTTCGGCTATCATGTGATGAGTATTTATGTATACATATGTTGTTATGTTGGTTGTTATGTTCTCCTATGACGGGACATTTTCTGTGCAGTGAAAGTCTGCAAAAAGCCCTGTGATTGGCAGGGTTATGATAAAACTGAAACTGAACAAGTGAAAAAAAAAACCTGATGGTTTTATGAATTGTGATACCAAAATCCTGGAACATGAATTCCACCACCCTTTCTGAGGTTAAAGTTTGAAATCCAGTCAAGGTGCTTGATACTGATAAAAATCCACTTAAAGACATAAACAATATTTTTTATTACAAATTGTTTTATGACAATCTGTATGTGTCTAGTTAAATTGTGCTCAGATATTCACCATCTGTCTGCTGAATCCAAAAATGTATTTCACGTTTGAAATTGTTGATAATTGTATTGTTGATAGTCTGTGATTCTGGCTGGTACATGTTTGTTTTTTTTTTAATCACTTTTTTAACTATAAGTTAATAATGTGTTGGTCACTGATCATATCTATCCAGAGTAATATATCCAGAGTAATATATGAATCTCAGACTTGTGGTTCTTGGCCTCTCTGTTGGCTGTCTTCCTGACTGATCTTTAGGGGTGAAAAATGCAGTAAACAGTGTCAGCATTATATGTATTGTTTGTGTCTGCCTGTCACAATACTGCAGTTTCATACATGCATAACGATCTTAGGTAATGTACATGCATGGTCAGGGTGATCAGAATGGTCTTGTGATTTTTAACAGCTTGGAATAATCTCACACACAATTCGCTTGGTTCATTGAACTATGATTAAAAAGGCCAGTTGTGAAACAAATCAGCGTGTTTGTGTGTTGGGGGATGTGAATGGTGTGTGAATGCGAGTCTTAATTCCATCGAAGAAGCATCCTTGCTTATGGACTGATGCATGTAGGCTTCACCATGTCTGCTGAGCCACAACGCCAGGATGTGTAGAAGTCACAGACACACAAGTAGTGGGGAAATGCAGTGGTGTTGAGGGTGGCAGTGTCACTCGCTCCACATCCACTCAGCTATAGTCTTTTTGTAAGCGCAAGCTCTTTGGAATACAGCCTAATGGGATGTAAAGTAGCGCCCAACAGAAAGACCCATCTTCACAGCTGTCGGCATCACAAGCAACAGGTCAGCATCGACCCAGAGGTCACTCTCCTCTTACTTATTGTGTTTGTACTGTTCTAGATCTTCATGGGGAAAGAATACAACTGCTTTATTCAATATGTGGTCTTATCAATGGTTTGTAAACATCTTAAAAAGGTATTCAAGACTCCAATATGAGAATGTTCTTTTGATCAGTCTCACCATTTGGTACTCTTATTCATATCATCAATGTAGGAGTCACAGTATAAGAGATCATCAAACATGACCCTCAAGTCCATAAATCTGGTAATAAAATGCATGACGCTGTTCTATACTTGAAGCATTCATGCTAGTGCTGTATAGTCTGATGCAAATAAGAAAAGAGGTCAGAATGACGGCACTATAGACAAAGACGAATAGGAAAACGATGGAACTAATACTGATTTCATTGTTTGATAACCCCCTCCATCACATGTAAGTTCCAGATCTTGTCCGTGAGTCCCTTTTACTAACTTTTTCTGTCTTTATTAACTGTGAATGGATGAATCTGTATACCAATTCACACAGACTTCATGTATGTTAGATGTGTGAGGATGAAATGTTATGGTGCGCGCTTTTTGTGTCTAGGACATGCATGGTCTGTCCTAGTTTGACTGACTGCGAGATTCTATGTTTAAGAATTTATCATGGAAAGGATGCATAAAAGCCAGGCATTGAAACTCACTGCTATAACTATTACAATACTCAAGCATTCAATCATTTGACCTGAAAGCTGGTGTATTATTATGGCAGATTGTGTTCCAGTAATTAAACTTGAATCAACGCACTAGTTCAAGTTAGCAAGATTAGTACTTCCACCCTATCCCCCTTCAACTTACTTTCAACTTTCACCAAAGTTGGAATAGTTTGCATGATCTGTGGGCTAGCATGTTCTTTTTTTTCTTTTTAGATGAAACACAAATCCCATCCTTTCTCATCGTGCCAAGGTATTCAGGTTGCTGTGAAACCTGAAAATGCAGTCTGTATTGCTCTCTCTCTCTCTCTCTCTCTCTCTCTCTCTCTCTCTCTTGTAATGTTATTGCTCTCTCTCTCTCTCTCTCTCTCTCTCTCTCTCTCTCTCTCTCTCTCTCTCTCTTTGTAATGTTATTGTTCTCTCTCTCTCTCTCTCTCCCTCTCTCTCTCTTGTAATGTTATTGCTCTCTCTCTCTCTCTCTCTCTCTCTCTCTCCCCCCCCCCCCCCCCCCCCCTCTCTCTCTCTCTCTCTCAACGATGCAGTCAGCAGCAAATAAGCAGCTATGCCTTGGAATTAAACTGATTCCTCTGAGCAGTCATTAAAACAGACCCAAGAGCAGTGCCTTGTGGAACATTGTGAAAGTTGCTTCGTAAAACGGAATACCATTCAGAATAAGCACTGTTTAGTTCCATCCACTAGGGAGGCTTCAACCCTAGCTGGCCCGTATACTGGTCCCCAGATGCCACAGTGGGGCGGTCTCTGGGTGATTTGTGAGCCACACAATGGAAGGTTTTAGAAAAGATTAGGCCAGTGTGTGTTCTTGGAATGTTCAATTCAGTATGAGCTGGAGAGAAGAACTGTGTGGTATTTGCTTTAATGTTTCTGTTTCAATCCTTGTTTGTAACATTGCCGACACATTTGAACAGTTGCTTTTCTCCTGTTCAGCATTTTGCTGAAGACGTGAGCCAGGACGGGTGCTAGTTCTTACGCACACTCCTTCAGGATTCTGATTGATAACCCAGGAGATCCTGAATTTTGGGTTCGTTTGGTTGGTTGGTAGGTTGTTGTTGTTTTGGTTTTTCTCAAAGAGCTTCAAACTCATTTGGTAACCACGATGTAATCCAGTGATAAGTATGGATGCCTATTCGGTGATTGAATGCTTGTAAGATACAAATCTATGAGGGCTGATTTGTACAGGGGGAAAAGGATGTTGTTTTTCATTCTTGGCAGTAGAAAACGTTCCCTTTGCACTTCCAATAAAGAATATCGACTGAATCTGTCATCAACGCCATCGGAATTTATTTTGATTGCCAAGAGGGGTTGGGTATTTTCAATATGGTTAACATTGAACCTGTTTGTACCGCCACCCAGTCTTCCTTTTTAACTTATTTGCTGCATCTATATCGTCCGTGTAAATTTGCTAGTAAAGTTTCTGGGGCTTCTTTCTAGATTGTGGATTTTATTGTTATCCAGGGTCTGATCAATATTCTTGATTGTATTTTTTTCTGGCTCATATATGGTATTATATCAGATCAAAGAAATGTGTCCAAAGCTCGTTGACAGGCAATTTTCAGACTGAAGTTTCCTTCGAATTCTCTCAGTCTTTTCTTTTATGGATTTAGAGCTCTTTCCGCTACTCAGAACTTCATTAAGACTTATTACGTGGGTTGAAGGCTTGACTCTATTACGAAAATCTTATGTTATCCAATTCCGGGAATAAAGTTGGAACTATCAGTTGGTGCTGATTCATTCTTTTTTTTCTTTTTTTTTTCTAATAAATGAAAATAAGTCACCAGTATGTTGGCGGCGTCCTATATGATTCTTGTTTCGTTCTCACTCACTTGGTCAAGGCGAGCATTAACCAAGACATGGGCTCCTTTCTCAATGCAACACTATAGGGTGGCAGTTTCCATTTCGGTTGACCAGTGAAAATTGGTTAAACCCCCGCTTAACCATGTGTGGGCGTCATATGGGGAATTTCTAAAATACAGTTAGAGGCGATTAAAGAAACTTGGACGTGCGGCCTGGGTCTTGCTGTCTGATAGATTTCATCTACACACACACACACACACACACTTGAAATGAGCAGAAATAACCACCCCGTCCACTAATGTTTCCAAACGAATGTTCGTGGCAGAGCTGGAACGTCTGTGTCGCTGCACTTGATTTAAGACCTTTAAGAATTTGCATGGGGTGCTCGGTCCCAAATTGGCAACTTTCAAACTTGGACAACACTGTGACGACTGTGTTACCGTGATGGTCGAGAAAACATCAAAAACGTCTGGAGAGTCGGCTTTGGTGAAAGCCGAATCTTTGACAACAGTTCAGACAGGTATGCACAACACGTTGTATGCAGATTTTTTTTGTGTTTTTGTTTTTTGTTTAATTCCCGCTCAGTCATATAGATCATAGACATTCCAGCCCTGGCGCGAATAATTTCAAGTGTGCGTGTGTGTATGTGTGTGTGTGTGTGTGTGTGTAGAGAGAGAGAGAGAGAGAGAGGAGAGAGAGAGAGAGAGAAACAGAGACAGAGAGAGATCAACATAAACTGAAATATTTGATTTATATAACAGCTGGGGGGGGGGGGGGGGGGTACAAACATTAGTATAAAAGTCGAGTCAATTTTCGTCATCCTGCCATTGCCTGGAAATGAGGAAACTTTATCCAATCAAACATTGCTGCACATTATACATATTAGAGAGAGAACGAAACGAAACGAAATTTAATTTTACCCCAAGGTAATGAGTTATATTTACATATAGTAAGATAATAAACTAATGTTGCTTGACAAAGGTAGGTTTAAAGTATTTATGTAGATGCTGTAAACGTATTCTGTTTTATTGTTTGAAATATTAGATTTTGTATGCTGCCATAAAAGAAGCAATACACAATTTTTGCTTAGTATCTATTAGCAAACAGTTCCAAAGCACTCCACCTGCGTAAACAAGACTAGCTTTGAATATATGAACTTTGGGTTTTGGGATTAGTGTATTACTGGTGTATCTTGACTGATTTAAAGAACATTTTGGGGTCAATGTTGAGCGTGCAAAACGGTTCATAATGTTACACATCATTATTGCTTTGTTGTACTGAAGTTTGTACGTCAAAAGTAGAATATTTAGCTTGATTTAGTCTTACGGTGTTAACGAAGACGATTTTATACGAATAGCTTTCAGAGCTCGCATGTGGACTCTATGTAAAGGTTTCAACGTAAAAACATGTTAAGAATCATAAAGAGTTGAGGCGTGAGAGAGAGAGAGAGAGAGAGAGAGAGAGAGAAGAGAGAGAGAGAGAGAGAGAGCCTCCTGCCCCTCTGTCTCTATTCCGTCGCACCTCTTCCCACCCTTCCCCTCCTCCTCTGTCCCAAACCTTCTCTATCTTCATCGCTGTGTTTCTGTATCTCTCTGGGCAAAAGTCACTTGGATTGATTTGATTTGACTTATATGACATTTAAGAACATTTATTAAAGCACATACATACACAGACACACATGCATGCGAGCACGCGCGCATGCGCGTGCACACACACACACACACACACACACACACACACACACACACACACACACACACACACACAGAGGATATGCAGTTGTCATTCAGCACTCCCAGGTCCTTCACCATTCCACTTTTCCGGCGGGGGACTTTTGGTAATCCATGCAGACGACATCCACACTCCTTACCTCACCCAAAATGCTGGTCTAAGCATCCATCCATGGCATCCAGGAGCTGTGTTACTCAGACAAAACCATGTTGCTCCCGACTGACCAGTGAGCAGCGTTGTAGGTGTTCCATGACATGTCGTTGACTCACTAGCTTTTTATGATCCTACAGGCAATGCAGTAATTGATGGCTTGCAGTTTACTCACCTTAAAGATGGACTCAACAAAGGCACATTTCCAGCCATCTGCAATGATTCATCTTTACTGGTACCGACTCATGGCCTTATTGAAACTGGAACTTATTAGGTCTGAGCCATATAGGTAAAAGGGCCCTGTTTGAATTGGCATCAAATTGGACAGGGATCTAATGAGGTTGGTCATTGTCGCGGTCAGTTCCCGTCAAGGCCAACTGTTGGGACACAGTCGTCCTAGGACGTACAAATTTTCAAAGAGTTGATACTATTAGGCCCAGTAATATTTAGTCCCAAACTGGACCCAGTTAGAACTAATGGTAACCGGGCCAAGTGGATGACATCGTGTTTTTGGTGCATGTTCCTAATTGTGGCAGACGGCCTGCAGCTTCCAAGCTTTGGGCATCTTAAGAGACTTTTCCCCCCCAGTGTACCCCCCCCCCTCCCCATGCAAACTACATGCATGACTGTAGGAAGTCTACAAAGAAGAAAAAAAAATTACATGAAATGTCAATACTAAAACAAGGGAACATACGCTAAAACTTGAAAACTGTTCACTAAATCTGATCTGTCTTCGCCGTTTCTTTATTTTTATCCCCCAATAGATAAACACCCGTAAATATCCGTGATGTTAATGAGCCGTGACATTTGTAAGTCAATTTGCAGACTAATATTAAAAGAAAACCAGCAGCATCAACAGACCATTTCGATAAAACCTAAAAAAAAAGTTTCAAAACGGAGTGACTGCGGGCGGAAAATGAAGCAGCATTTTTGAAAGAGAGGGGTTTAGTTACCGCCAAGAAGACCCAAGAGGTCGAAAAGCATTGTGTCTTGTTCTGTACTTTCTATGTGATGTCCTTGGCGGTAACTAAGCCCCTCCCCGCCTAAAAATAGTCATTCGGTTGTAGACAGCCATCGCCATGAGGTTAATTATGTAAGATTTGGGTATAAAGTTGAAGTTCATAATTACAATACAAGCGGTCACATTGATTTTAAACAAAATGGGACAAATCTTATTCTTGGGCGAATATTTTAACGGAACTTGACGCGATTCAACGAATTTAACATGAAGCAATTAATTAATTCTGACAGACATATAACCAAGTGCAGACAACCTAGAAATAGGCCGAACATTCGCCATCTGGCGGCAGTTTCCAGGGTTGACAACAACGCGACGCAAAAGTTATTCCCATTGGTCGATTCGAATACCTGACCAGAGCGAGAAAGTTGTGTTTGGTAGGTTTATGCGTTCTGACTTTTTTCCCCCCGCGTACGCATTTGTTAATTGTATTCCTGTGTCTTACGTGAAAAAAAAATCAAACATTTCTTTTACGTAATTTGTAGAATAAATCAATACAAAAGTGAAACAATTATTGAAATTCAGTGACTTCGTTCTCGTGGTGTAGTTTAGGTGAGATTCAAACAAGCTTCAGCATGTATTGCGGCAATCTGCAGTGACTTTATAAGTTAGTTTTCCCCATTGCGGCATCTGTGGCTTTTGAAAAGTGAAATCATTACACCAGACTTTGTGTGTAGAAGGTGCAGACGAGTTTTTTTGTTGTTGTAATTTTAGTGAAACCTGAACGTCTTGAGTCAAACTGAAGAGGTAAGTCAGCCGATCCCCCAGCTGCCTGCTGGTCTGCGGCATGTCGGTTTTATTCCTAGGTCCGTTTGTCTTGTTTTCATTTTCGAAAAAGGAGAAACAAGAAAAAGAAAAAAAGAATAATTCCTTTTGACCAACTGTTCCGTATGGTTCGAAATCGTAATCATCTTTTAACGGGTGGTCAGCGTGCACAGGCCTGACTTTTAAAAAAGGACTTTTTTCGAGTTTTGATTGTAATTTTTGAACAGCTACTTTTGATTGTTCTGTGGGCATGCATACTTTTAATAATCACAAATAAGTAGGCTTTACTATTTGAATATAAATGCAGAGAAGAGTTTGTGAAGATGAAATTCAAATAGTGTAATGTAGAACTCAAATCCTGAGCTGTGAAGTTGAAATTCAAAAAGATGGAACTCAAATCCAGAGCTGGATATCATTTTATTAACAACAAAATGGAATAGCGAAAAATATGGTTAATTAGGATTTAGAGGATGTTCAAATACATGGCATTTTGAATACGCACATAACGAAGTATTGTGGACAATGTAACAGGTACAACTGACCGATCTCAAGAGTGATGACCATGCATGTTTGGTAGATAAGTTTATCAAATAAAACCAGTCACTATATGAAGGATTTTAAAAAGTCTTAAGATTTTTACCTGCAACCCAACCACCACCACCCTTGAATTTTATTCTCTTGTATTTGAGGTGAAACAATTTTCTGTTGAAACGATTCTTGAAAAAAGAGGGGGGGGGGGGGGGGGGGGGGGAATTTTGAAATACTGACAGTCAGTTGTATAATTGGTTCTTGGTCTATCAGAGCAGTAGAAAGATATTTTCAGGATCTGGATTCATATCACTTTTTGTACTCCTAGTTCCTATGGAACAGGGAGTACTTTACAATGGGAACGAAGAAATGCTGTCAGTGTGTCTGTCTGTGGTCAAAATGTGTTCCACTCACTCAAAGACAAAACTGCTGGGCCGATCTTTCTGAAAATTTGTTGGTATGTTCATTATGGGTCATGAATGATGCCCAATGTTTTATTTTACCAGAATAGCCATTACTAACGGCTATAATGGCTCAAAACAATTTTTCTTCTTTATGGAATATCTCTTGACATGTACAACAAATACATTATGACGCATGTTTGATTGTGACGTTTTTTAGGAAAACAAACTGGGAGTACATTTATATGCTTTTTCTTGTTCTCTTTACCTACCTAATTCCCTCCCTCCCTCCCTTCCTCCCTCACACACACACTCTCTCTCTCTCTCTCTCTCTCTCTCTCTCTCTGCCTCTTTTTGTCTGTTTTTCAGCTGTTTCCAAACTCTTTATTTAAACCTCAGAATGCGAAAAATTTCATTCAAAATTGGGGAGGGAGGGGGGGGGGGGGGGGGTAGAATTCTAGTTGGCATGTACCCAGACTGCCCCATATTTATACAGATAGATTGATAGACTTTTTTTCTTTCCATGAACTGACACCAGCACACTTTGTCAAACATTTATGTGATCATGTAGTAGTAGTAGTAAGGGGACAGGCTGATATACGTAGCCTAGGCCTCGCAGCCTTTCTTGAATCCCCATCCATGAATTGTTTAGTATTCTGAATTGGTTTATTGCGTATGCGCATATTGGTTTGTTAATCAAATTCAAATAACAATATGGTGAATTTATGATCCGCATCAAGGAGATTTTTAAATGAGTTAGTAGATTGTGCAAACTTGATGTTAGAACTTTGGTAGATCATTCCAAAGATGTGTTATTCTTTTTCCAAAAACCATTTTACGTTTATTAGTCTGACAGTGTTCAATGAAGATTTTCCCATCTGACTTCCGTGTAATACTATCGGTATATAATGTGAAGAAATCCTCTATTTGTACATCCACCATATCATTAAATATAGACTTCAATCAGATCACCGCGGATACATCTACCTTGCGCGCTGGTGACCTACTCGTTTTTGAGTGAACCAGTATTTTAGGAAGAAGAAGAAGAAGACCTTTTAAGGAGTGTAAGTTTAAGTATCTTAGCCGTTGTTCATAATTCATATTTTTGCATTCCCGTAGTAGCTTTGTAGCCCTTCTTTGTACTTTCTCTACTGCCTTTGACTGCCTTTTGAGTAAGGGATACCATATGATATTTCCATATTCTAAGTGCGGCCGTACTAGACTTTTGTACAATTTCAATAATATATATTTTCTTTCTTTATTCAAGTATGTGAAAGTTCTCTTTATTAGTCCTATCATTTGGTTTGCTTTATTGATGATTTTATTGATATGTACATCGAAAGAAAGTAGTGGGTCAAAAATAACACCAAGATCTTTTTCTTCCTCACACTCATTTATTTCATTTTCTTGTCCATTTACCTTCATATAATATTTATGATTTGGGTTTGTTTTACCATAGTGCATAACACTACATTTGGATACGTTGAAATGTAAGTTCCATTCATTAGACCATTCTTGTAGTGAGTATACATCCCTTTGTATTTTTGTATGATTGGTAGAATCTCCATACAGTTTCGTGTCATCAGCAAAAATCTTACAATTGCTTTGGACAGATTCTGGAAGATCGTTTATGAATATAGTGAAAAGTATGGGTCCTAGGATACTGCCTTGAGGTATACCACTTAGTACATCTGATCTTTGTGAAGTGGCGTCATTTATCCTTACTTTTTGTGTTCGTCCAGACAAAAAGCCTGGATCCAATTCAGTACATTACCTGTAATCCCATAACCTTTCAACTTCTCCAGAAGCCTACAATGCGATACAGTGTCGAAAGCGTTTCTGAAGTCTAAGTATACAACATCAAATGATGCTTTTTGCTCAGTATATTCTGTAAAATCTTCCATTGTTAAAAGAAGCTGTGTCATACAAGACCTTTTTTTTCTAAACCCGTGTTGACAATCTGAATACGGATCATTGTCCTGAAAATGATTGACAATACAGTCTCTTATTATAGTTTCTAGAACTTTACACACTACACATGTCAGACTAACAGGTCTATAATTTCCAGGCTCATTTTTTGATCCCTTTTTAAAAATAGCTGTAACTTCTGCAGTTTTCCAGTCTTCTGGTAAGACTCCTTCTAAAGTTTTATTAAATAAGTGACAAAGTGGTTTTGATATTTCTTTACATATTTCCTTTAAGACCCTGGGGGGAATGCCATCGGGTCCTTGAGCCTTATTTGGGTTCAGTCCTTTGAGTAAGTTCTCTACAGCTAATGGAGTTATCACAATGTCAGCAACAGCAGCTCCCCTAGATTTTGAACATTCATCTATATTGGGTACAGAGGATGTGTCCTCTCTGGTAAAGACACTGGAAAAGAATGTGTTTAAGGTATTAGCCTTAAGTTCATCTGTATTTGACAATGACCCATCGTGTATGTATACAAAAGTTCACCAAACGTATACAGAAGTTCTCCAAACGCAAAATTCTCCCGATTTAATGGATAAAACATGATTTTGGTGGAGAATCACCAAGGCTCTCAATTTTAATGAATAACGTTCTTATTTGGGTGAAGGATGGGAGTGGGGCAGAAACCCTGTGCAGCAGTAGACATGAGTCGAAGATCGTTACATAGAGATGGTGCTCTGGTAAAATGTAATTGATGTAAAGAGGGCTTACGCTGCTTTCCACTGAATCAAGTTTGGTTCCTGTGATACATTATGAGCAAGTCTGTGAGTTTGTAGCATACGGAAAGCTGAAACGCATCATGATTCTTCTCCAAAATGACGTGCACTTAAGTTCTTCACAATTACGTCAGGTCTGCTATTAGTATTAGCCAGTGTTTGTGGTGTTTGCTGCAAGAAGTGTGCTGTCTTCTGAACAGTGTTTCATGCTTTCGAAATAAAGACTGTTTCTCTAGATTTGTGGTTCGGCCTCTACACGTTCACTTAAAGAAAAATGAAGTATAGCAATCACCCGGGAAAAGAGGAAGACATCATCAGAGCTCAAGTCTACTTATATAAGAAAGTATTAATTAAATGATTTTCTTAGATCATGATACCGCTTGCAGTCTGTGCTGAGGTTAAGACTTTTGAAATGTCTGAAAAAGTGTAAAATGCATTCCTTTCCTCAGCACTGAATCAGGAACCTTAAAATAATTTTTTGCTATGTTTTGGTGGCCTTAATAACTTCTAAGAAGTTCAAGTTAAGGCAAAAACACCCATTTGGGGGGGGGGGGGGGGGGGGGGGGGATACAGGGGTGAGCTGCTCTCAGGAAATTGAAGTGTGATTATGACTGTCTTAGAAATTTTCTTGGTCAGTATTGAAGTGTCTGCTTGTTGCTTTCTTTTTTTTTTTTTCTGTTTAAAGTAAACTTGAATTCAGTATAACATCACAGTTATTGGTTTGTCAGTAAAAGATGATTTACTGCATTTTGTTTCAGATCCGTTCATCATGGATGAATACGCTAAGATCGAAAAGATTGGAGAAGGTGAGAAATTTTTAACAGATGGACTCAATACTTGAAATTTGAAGTTCAGTTCAAGAACAGGCATGCATGTCTGTTGAATCGAAGGATGACGGGGTGGATACAATGGAAACTGTTTTAAACTGGTTTTTCACTTTCATTACTCGACAGCTAGAAGTGAAACAGAAGCTTTTCTGTCTGTGTTTCCTAAGACATGTCTTTGTGTTTTTCTTCTAGATCTTGACTGCTAGTAAGAGAAAATGCATTGTTTTTGTATTGTCTTTGTTCATTCAATTTATGCTCTTGTTAGCACAGGGTTTTTTTCTCAAAGAAGAAAAATGTTTGGAAAAGGCAAAGTCATGAACACATCTACAAACTTGCAGAATTCAAGTATTTCCATTCTGTGCTCATAAATTTGGATTATTTATGTTGACTCTCCAAAATATTTTGAAAAATTAAAGCTAAACTCTGAAAACATCTTTGCCTCATTATTTTGATTCCTAGGCAAATTATGTTCACTTATGAATAATTGCATCTCAGTTTGATAGAATATAGATATTTTTTTTACGTTTAGGGTCTACTACCGTTGAGTAGGATGGCTTTTTGCCTTTGTGTATGATCAGCTCTTGGTCAGGATGCTTAGGGGGAACAGGATTTGGCCAGTTGGGCCTTGCTTAGGACTTAACAGCTTCTCTCATTGCCCACTACCCAGTACGATAGTCAATACATAATGTGAGAGAGCTGAAACGGACTGAGTCCCATTCTCTCTCCCCCTCAGCCAGGTCATTATGTGTGGCAGTAGTCTCAACATTTTTGTACACAAGTCTGCCACTTGCTTTCTGGCTTTGTCTTGGTGCTGGTGAGTCGGTTGCTCACCTTCATAGAAGCTAGCACACCATGCGCTTGATACAGCCACAGTAATGGGTGACCATACATAATCAGGACTGTCCACTCCATCCATCACACACAGCTGCAGCCCTGCTTGGATGTATTGTATGTGTTGGCCAAATGTGAACTGCCAAAAATGTTTCAAGAGACAAGGAAAACAATTGCTGTCCAGTCGACCTACTGGCCAAGATTTTTTGAAAATATGGCGTAGGCTACATTGATTTTTTATGAGCGAAGACAGGAATCGGGTTCACAGGATTCTTGTTCATTACCTTATGGATGTCACAGCCATAAGCCAAGCTAAAAACATAGTGAGTGGCTTTCCGTGCTGAATTCCCAGCATTCTGCATTCCGTTTCTTTGGTTTTGTTGTGAGGCTTGTTTTCCGAGATCTTTGTACAAATTTGGTCAGGAGTGGTATATAAACGTCACCTGGTATTCTCTCTTTGTGAGAAGAGGATTGGAACAAACTGTGGATGACTCTGATATGTATAAAATATGTGTATGAGGCAGACTGTTTGAATGACAGATAACATTTTATTCTCAGAGAGAGATGAAGAAACGGGAAGGTAATAGCATGGTCAGGTGCCAAGTACTGCAATGACATGCCCAAGTCAGGAACTTCGAGTCAGTGCTTGCTTGGATACATCTTGTCGACTTAAGTTTAACACTCTATGGAATTGAACATGTCAAGGAAATGAGATTGATGTAAAGAGTGCTTATGCTACATTCCATTGAATTAATACAGTTCCTCCCTGTCCTTGGTGTTACCATCACTTACAGATGTGGATGCAATAGAGGTCAAATTGGGTTCTGCCAAATATGGACGCAACAAAGCCTTTCAGAGTGTTTGATTGTCCTCTACAGTTCCATTAGGAGTAGTGAACACTGGCAGGATAATGGGTTCCCATTCTGGCCTACGCACAGATCATAAAATATGTTGGGGAAAGGGTCACCCTTTTGTGTTGACTGTGGCAAATCCAGATTTATACAGATGTCCTTGTTCAGCAAAGCGAGAAGAGAAATTTCATGTGAAGTGTATGTGTGTGTGATAATTAAATATTGAACATGCAGCCATGCAAAGTTCTTATAGAGTTTTAGACTAAAGGCAAAACCATTTTAAGATAATAGTGATAATTCCATAACTGGAGATCAGTTGAAAATGTATGAGCATGATTGTAAAGTTCATCAGTTGCAGAAGTGCACAATAGATGTTAAAATTGATTTTAGTGACTACACATTTCATGTCTTGTGACATCTGAGCTGTATAGCAGGGAACATAATGAAAGTGATTATGAATAAGATTATTTATGTTAAAGTCATGTATAGTTTGTTTTGAGAATTATGTAATATTGATTTTCAGTTGATGTTTCTGTTATATAACTGGCTACTTTGGTTTTTTGTTTGTTTTGTTTTGTTTTGCAAAGGGACCTATGGTGTGGTTTACAAAGGCCGCCACAGGAGAACAAATCAGCTGGTTGCATTGAAGAAGATTCGACTGGAAAGTGATGAGGAAGGTGTGCCATCAACGGCAGTTCGAGAAATATCCATGTTGAAGGAGTTGCAACATCCAAGCATAGTAAAGTATGATCAGTAGCATATGTTTGCACAGTTAGTTCCTTTGTTTTGGTAGTGTCTATAAGTGTTTAAAGCATGCTGCAAGAAAAAAAAGAAACAAGAAGAGGTAGAGCTGCATGTTGAGCCCTGCATAGCAGTGGTACGTGCCCTGCAGCTGTTGCCTATGTTTCATGTTGGCACTTTTCATTTGATAGGCCCCGTTATATAAATGCAGCAGCCTGTTGCCATTACATTGTCTACACCTTTATCAGTCTTTCTCTCTTTCTCTCTCTCTCTCTCTCTCTCTCTCTCTCTCTCTCTCTCAGTATATCTATCTAATTTTATATATAAATGTAATAAAAGATAATCTTGTGTTTGTTTCTTAAGTGTGACAACACAGCTAAACAGGGGGATGAGGGATGAAAAGTGGCAATCTGACATCAAATAGATGTGGAAAAAGATGTGGAGTATGTAATCCAACAAACACAGTAATCACACAGCGATGTGTTGCAACTCTTTAGTGCTGTCCACACTGCACAAAGCATGTAGACACCAAGGTTACTTTCTTCATCTGAAGTATCAATGAATAGCTATCAGATCAGTTTATGACTGTATCTCAAAATCTTTTGTATACAGTGGCACCTCACCATCACTCCTTAGTTATTCAAACCATTCTGCTGTACCCTTTCCAACACTGTACAATTTGCATTTTTGTTTGTATTGTTTTGTTTTTGGCTGAATTGCCAAGACCAGGCATGGTACATGTCCGCGAAAAGCAAAAGAAAGAAAAAAAAAGCGAGC
The DNA here is from genome assembly GCA_033310375.1 of Conus canariensis. Classification (NCBI taxonomy): domain Eukaryota; kingdom Metazoa; phylum Mollusca; class Gastropoda; order Neogastropoda; family Conidae; genus Conus; species Conus canariensis. The sequence continues at coordinate 10,891,359 of CM065714.1, read as the reverse complement.
CGCGCCCGACGAGACCAACCCTTTTAGTTCGTTTGAGGTTGTTCGCTTCAAGCCTTCGTCTCGCGAGTAAGTAGCATTGAGCAGGACTACTTCCGCGCATGCGCTTTCGTGACATTCGCCACTGCTTTCCGCTCTGGGTCGACGTGATCGAATTTGAACAAGATTAAAGAAAAAGAAAAGGAAAAAAAAATGCCAAAGCATACAGACATAGTTCCGCGAAATTCTCCGACAGAAGATATTGATGCTGGTGTGGCAAACAAATGGCGATGGGATTGGCTGAACAGGAGCCACGAAAATGAAACGTTTTCGTTGTGCTTGGAAAAGTTGAGAGACTTGCCACCACATTTTGGAGAAAGAAAAAGAAGAAAGAAAGAGAAAGTTTGAACTTTTCCAGAAGGAACACATTCGGCTGGCTTCAAAGAGAAAAGCCATTGAACATTACAGACAGGAGGCAAAGAGAATGAGGTTTGGACATTACAAAAAGCAGGCTCTGCTCGTGAAGCAGATGGCTGAGAAATCAGGCAAAAAGTAGTCTTCATCTCATTCACATTGCTTGGACTGAAAATTGTATATTGGAAGAGACACATACCTTAAAATTTGTACATTAAAAGAGACACAAAACTGAAATGTGCTACTTGTGGTTGCTACTCAACTTGTAGTTATAGTCACATATCTAACATTTAAGTTATCTGTTGGCTGAAAAATCTGTTGTTGACTCTTTCACATCTTAGATCTGTGTAACAGCTGTCACTTACATCAGTATTACTAGGGATCATGAAAAGAAAAGAAGCCTGTCATGAGAATGGGGAGTCTAAACAGCAGTCCACAACGTGTTAATTACTGCCACACCATGATTCATAATGTTGATTTTAAGGGCAGTTGTTGGCAGTCGTCTAAAACCGAAACTTGTAGTTCCCGAGAACAGCCAAAATAGAACTTATAAAGCATGAAAATTTCTTTGAGATTACGTAATAGTTGTAATTGGTGTTTAGGAATGAGTCATGACACAGACTACATGATTTGACATTACTGTGTACATAAGTGTTACTCAGAGCTGACTTCTGTTAGCTACATCTTTGGTTGCATGGATGAAAAATGCCTACTTTTCTTTTGTGTTTGCTTGCATTAATGTGAATCCATTCTTTGCTTTTTCAGATTGTTGGATGTGCTGATGCAGGACAACAAACTCTACTTGGTGTTTGAATTCCTCAGCATGGACTTGAAAAAGTACCTGGACAGTCTGGCCAATGGACAGCAAATGGACAGAATGCTGATCAAAGTACAGTATACCATACATACACTGAGACTGTTGACCTTAAGTCCGATTGACTTTCACTTTGCGCTTGTTATCCATATTTTGACAGTTTTTGTGTGCATGTATGTTTAAATCTGAGGAAAAATTGAAATTTGAATATGAACTTCATCAAGAATGTTAATTTCATGATGTGTTAAAGGGGAAAGTTGCATTCTTAGTTGAGTCAGATGACAGGAGTGGAAGTGCCATAATTTTTGGAGTACAGTTGCTTGCACTCGAATTAAAAAAAAAAAAATCATTTTGAAGTTTGTTTTTCTGAGTACAAAGTTCTAAGTTGGCATGCATATGTCTGATATCTTGGGCCCTTCACCCAAAATAATTGTACTTGCAGTGACCTTACCGACCCCACCTCCTCCCCCTCCCCCCTTTTCTTTTTCTTTTTTTTTTTCCCTGCAGATCCTCTTCTCAATGATTGCAAATAAAAAGAGAGAAAAAGAAACCACTGTAAGAATTACAGACAACAAATTACTGGCCTTCCAATATTCTGTGATACATCCAAATCTTAAAGGAGAGGTAATTCTCTGGTGATCTGAAGTGGTAGGAAGGAAGAAGAGGAAAAGAAACAAATCACTGTGCACACAGTGTCTAAATACAGACTTTGTGTCCTTTCAGGACAACCACTTTGTCACAAGTTTATAGACATGTAGAACTGAGAAACTGCAGGAAAATGAAAAAAAAAAAAAAGAAACTAGCTGGGGGAAAATACTGGTGAATCTGCAAAGTGCAGATCGCAGTTTTTGGTACTCTAGAAAACGAAACTAACATCACAAGACTTTGTGTAAATGTCATGTGAGAGGGCAGTCGCTGTTTTGTCTGCCTGCTGTAAGGCTAAAATCATAAACATGCTTAGAATTTGCATGTTGCCATAAGTGTGTGTGTGTGTGTGTGTATCCTATGTCTTTTTCTGTCTCTGTCTTTTCTTTTTTTAAGATCCTTAGAACATGCAATTACAAATGTCCCAAACACAGAGTCAGAACTGATTTAGCCATGTGCGCAGGGAGGTTTTGAATATGAGAAGCCCAGTTCGGACTTTGAGTTGAAGTATCAGCCTGTAGCCAGCAAAATTATGGTACTTGGATTGTGAAAGTAGAAACTGCGATATGAAATAGATGATTGTATTTCAAAATATCCCTGCTTAGCTGTTTGTTGATGTTGTTTTGTAAGTGCATTACTGGTTGCAGTGTTTAATGTGTATTATTGGTGTTGAGGCGGTTCTCCGTTTTGGTATCTTTGGGATTATGGCTTAGTAGGCACTGCACAGTGTAATGGGGTGTGTTCATCATGCAGTGTAATTGGTGTCAGCAATATCCACTGGGAATCGGACAGAATCTACAGTCTGCATGGATCTCATTTAAACGATTGAAAGCCAGAGGGGCTTCAATTTAAAGTGAAGAATCCGTGTAAACATGTTGCCATACATGTGCATTTATCAGGTATATGAACTTGTGCCAGAGTTATTCTCAAAATTTTTGTGATTAGTATTTGATATTGTTCTGTCAGTTTGTAAATCTAAAGGTGTGTATGTTTATTTTTTAATTTCAGAGTTACATGTACCAGATTGTGTCTGGCATCCTGTTTTGCCACAAGAGGCGGGTGTTGCATCGAGACCTCAAGCCTCAGAACTTGCTGATAGACAGCAAAGGGGGTATCAAGATTGCAGACTTCGGTCTTGCACGGGCCTTTGGCATTCCTGTCAGAGTGTACACACACGAGGTCAGTAAATAGAAATGGTTATCCCTCTAGATCACCTTTGTTTCAGCTACTTTTCACTGGTATGTGTGACCAAAGTTAGCCTATGTAATTGCACAATTTAGATTTGGTTTTGCATGTCTGTTGATCGTAAACTTTGACAATGGCATTTTCTCAACAGTTACTAGCACAAGCATAGCTGAGCTTTCCAGCCATTCATTCCTGGAGATATCACCAATTTGTTCAGCAAAAAATCTGCAGAGAACATTTTGGGCAGTATTTTCAGCATTACAAAATGAACATTTCCTCAAAGATTGTGATTGCATTTATGTTACTGTTGTATACACTGATGAAAGATACATGGTGAGAGAGGGATGGGGCAGGGGAGAGTATTTATGGTTATGATAACACATGCACACACAGAACACACACACAAACCTGAAAAAATTGTTTTTAGGGTATTAGTAGAGGTTTTTTTTTTTTTTTTGTACATTTATTTGAACCTTTCGCAATGGTGGACACTTGTGATGATTGACGCACCTTCGCAGTGTTCACTTTTATGAGATGACCTTTTTACCCAGAGTCAAACACATCCAGTTTGTTATTCCACATTGAGCAAGCAGCAGTCTGTATTGGTGTTATTGTAAAAAATACCATCTTTTACTGGTTTTTCAAGGGATGGAAGGAAAGACATGAGCAATCACCATACATAGGTTTGTGTTGACACAAGACAGAGTAGGTATATGTCTTTAGTTTGGCCCATACACCACAGTCCTACTTTAGTACTTAAGACCAATTTCTTTTTTTTTTCTCTTCCCAGCCAGTGTTGCAAAATACTTTGGTCGTGAAATGTTTATTTTGTGTGATGAATTTCAAGCTAATCAAAAAAGAATTTTTTGCTGTTGTGTTCAGGTTGTGACATTGTGGTATCGTGCCCCCGAGATTCTCTTGGGGTCAGCACGGTATTCCACACCGGTGGATGTGTGGAGCATTGGTACCATGTTTGCTGAAATGATCAACAGGCGTCCCCTCTTCCATGGAGACTCTGAAATTGACCAGCTGTTCAGAATATTCAGGTAGGACTTACAGTGTGCCGTGAAAAAAAAGTTTTGTAAAAATAAATCGGGGGCTCAAGTTAGTACCTTTGGATATCAGTAGCAGGCAGAACCGTCATGTGTTGTGTGTTTTATAGAGGAATTCTTAAATTTCACAAGAACATCAAGAATTGTCTTAGTTTTTCTCTAAAAGCTTTTATGGTTTGAATAGTATCAGTTATTGCAAGAGGGAAGAGGGGTTGTGGTGGCGGTGGTGTGCGTGTGCTTTGGTTTTCCTGCAGAATGAACGGGATTTTTGTCCTCTTTCTTGTCTGTCTGTTCTCTCTCTTTCTTCTCTCTCTCTCTCTCTCTCTCTCTCTCTCTCTCTCTCTCTCTCTCTCTCTCTCTCTGTCATTGTCATTGCCTTCCCTGTACCCACCACCACCATTCTGAATTTCTTGCAGGGTATGATTATCACAGATTTATTTAGAAGCTTGAACAAGTATAATTAATAATATCACAGATTCGATTAAAAAGGGTAGATAAGTCTAACGTTATACAGTCTGTTCATTTCACTGCTAACAGATATGGGAGGAATTCGAGTATCTATAAACTGGTTCTTTTATTGACTGCAATCAGTTTAGGTGAATAGTCATGCAGTTTGATCACAATCCTCATTCACAAAATATTGTGGATCGTTACAGGATTTTCCTCTGTTGTCAGCAAAAGTGACACTGTTTTGGGGTTCACAATGCCTGTATACATTTATCCATAATTGTTCGCACATTTTTAAGTGGGGGAACTATTCTTCTCGAGTATGTTTGAATTGCAAGTCTGATTTGTGTAAGTGTGTGTGCGTGCACACACTTTATTTGTACATTTACATGTATTTAATTGGTAGACGAGTTTTTTGCTTAGAAACTGATGGTGAGGGTTGGGAAAATTTTTTTTACCCCCACAAAATTTTGGGAACCCAATAACATTAGTTCACATCTATGAAAAGAGCACTGCTTAAAGGACAAGAATGAACATGAGTCAGAGTTGAAAAATCCTGACGACACCCATCACGTTCAGCTTTTCCCATGTTTGTGATCTTTCCTTACTTTTATACATTTATTGTTATTTCTGTTTCTTTATGCGTTATGTCATTACACAGGTTTATTGTCTTTCTCTGTGATGAAGAACTAATTTTCATTGCTCTTTTTGAATTATCTGTGGCGTCATTAACAAGCTATGCATGCTCTTTAATCATTAAGATTCAGACTTCCACAAGATTTGGTTATCTTTCATCAACCATGACTTGTCATTATGAAGGAATGGTCATTTTGTGACCCAAACAGGCTGTCAGCATTGCTTATTTTAGTGACTGATATTTGTGAGATGTAAAAAAACATAGCCAGTCTTATGACCAAAAAGAAGTGTGATCAGTTTTAAGGTTAAGGGACAGTTTCTTGTTCAAAGCACCAGAAAACCTCAGAATTTAGTTGTCTCTGCATGTTGGGTTAAATTTGATACGGAGGTTGTTCCTAATGGGCCTGTCTTTACAGGCTCACAGTAGTTATCTTTCCTTCAATCATTATCATGTTCAAATGAATGATAAATTTTCGTTAAAAAAGGAAGGGGAATCGTGTCATGTTGCTGTCACAAAGGATGATTATTAAAATGCTAAAAGAGGTAGTGGATCAAGCTAGGAAAGCATGATCATCTGAATACAAAATTTCCTTTCTTTTTTGATATTGCTTTATCCACCTTTTTATAAAAAATCAGTCTCGGTTTGACTTCTCGTCAGCATGTTTGAAAAAAGACCAAAAAAAGTTGCAGATATTTACAGTATTTCTAAGCGAGGTGACTGATTAAGATGATGAAATCAGAGGGAATGTCTTGTGCTCTCAGCACAGTGTAGTGCTGTCAGTTATACGGAGTCTAGTGGTCTGGCTACCACATCACAAATTACTTTTATGAGATGGTTTTTTTTTTTTGATCTGACTTATTCAGGACCTGGTATTTTCACTGGTGTGAGTTTGACAGCCATGAAAAGGCTTTGTGTGGTCATCTGGGCTATGATGATTAAAACTGTATTGCTTAGATTTTTTTTTTTTCTTTCTTTCATTTTAGAATAGTTTACCAGGAGAGGAGGAGGTCTGAGTAAAGCAAAGAAGAGAGCATAGTCTGCAAATGACAAATTTACACATTTGGATAACACGCAATGACGATTGTGATCATCTTTTGTGTCATGCTTGAAACAAAGGATATTTTATGGTCGGTCATATTTTCAGGTGGAAGGTTGACACACGATTGTGTCGGATGGTGGTGGTTCTAATGTTATCTGGAACAGTTCCTTATCATTACAGGTTATGAAATTCTGGAAGATATGTGATCTTTTAGCTGTTGATTTTGTTTGCTTTGCTGTGTGGGTATGTTTCTTGGTTTCATCTCTCAGCTAGGTGTCCTCACATTGATTGCACAGTGACATAGTTTGACTGTTCTTGTGGTTGTCAGGACCATGGGAACTCCAACAGAAGAAACCTGGCCTGGTGTTGGCGATCTTCCCGACTACAAACCCAACTTCCCATGCTGGAAAGGCACACCTCTTAGCTCCATTGTAAAACATCTGGAAGACGATGGAATGGACCTCTTGCAGGTATTGTATTATTCTGTTTGTGCCAAAGACATTCGGGCTTGTATTTTCACACCAGTATGCTGGTCAGATGTGAAGACTTCCTTTCTTGATTTTATTAAATTGTTTATCATAAATGATCTAGATGCAGGCACACCTGCCTGTCACCACAATCTTTAGGTTCAGTCAATACTTTGATATGATAAGGGCAACCAGAATCTGAGAAGGCTGTAAATATGTTGAAAAACACCTTTATCTTCCTTCCTCACCTTTTCTGCAGTTGTTCATTAATTAATATGTGTTGGCTTTCTGCAGAAGACCCTGCTCTATGATCCTGTGCGTCGAATCTCATGCAAATGCATGATCAATCATCCCTACTTCAATAACCTGGACAAATCGGCGTTGCCAGCCAGTTACACCTCCGCCTTCCACTAACTGTCTTGGCTGCTGTCTGGAGGCGTCTTTTCTGTCACAGCTGTACAAAACTATTGTTTAAACATTTATGTCTGTATTATGTGTGATCAAACATGAGAGTGTTGCGTCTCTGAGGTGAACATGGGTAAATCTTTCATAAAACCTAATGATAGGGGGTGGGAAAGTTGTATTGCAGACCATGATCGGATATTTAAGACAAAACACACCACCTATGCATGTTTGCATTTTTATGAAACCAGTCTTGTGTGTTCAGCTTTGTGCAAAAGTGATTGCTACTCTGAAAAAAAAAAAGTAGAAAAGTTAGCGAACCTTTGTACTCCACTATGGTTAAAAAAAAGTGCCTGAAAATTCCTTTAAAAATTCACAACTTAAGGATTCTTTTAAGTCACACAAACGAAAATTTATGACTCTCTCAGCGACCTTTTTTTTCGCTGTTTACTCAGATGAAACGGTGTGGGCTTTTTTTTTATTGAATAGAAAAAGCAGATAATTAAACAAAAACATCAGTTTTTTGCACCCTGTACAATGTGGGCAAAAATTCACCCTTGCTTTTCAAGAAGAAATAAGCCATCGCCATATGCTCTGGGTGAAGTATTGCATGCGCTTGTGGAGGGAAGTGACCCTGGGGAGATGGCAGCAGCTGTAGACATTAGTAATGAATTTGGTCTAGGGAAATACTAAAGAGCACAGGTAGGTAATAGGAAATATGCTTCCCCTGATCTTGCACTGCCAGTATGTGTGTATTCTTCCTTGGTAGCTGAAAATCTCTCTCTCTCTCACTGTATGTACTCTGCTGTCTGTCTCCCCCCACCCTTCTTGTGCTTGTCTCTCTTTATTGCATTTATTCAAATGGAGTAACAGCTTTTATTGAATAATCATGTCCCTCGCTCTCTCTCTCTCTCTCTCTTGTCTTCGTGTCTCTGTCTGTCTCGTTCACTCTGCATACATGCACCAATATGTTCCTTGGCACTTACGCGCAAGTGTGTACTAGCACATTCGAGCATATGGCGCATTGTGCAGCATAGGTATACCATGTGTGTGTGTGCATGACACGTTTGCCTGCATCAGTATGTATGGTGGAGTTGTAGTTTATCCAGGAGGCTTGAAAGAAAACCATAGAGTATTGCAATGAAAAAAGCAAAAAAAAAAATCACATAATTGGAATAGAACTGGAATCTAAACATGGTAATGAACTCTACCACACACATAGTTTATTTAACGCTATGGGTATCACTCCAAGTTAAAAGTCGAAGCACAGTGAACCACTCATTTAGAAGGATAAAGTAGGTCAGACAGGTGCAAATGCATGACACTGAAATGCAGGCACTTGTATTGTAACACTGCACAGACATCAAAGCCTATAATCACAAGGTACTATGAATGCAACAATATGCATGCGCACAACCAAAATATAACGGGCTTAGCTGTCCCATCCCTGTACAAGTGTGTGTGTGAAACTAACTTGCCTGGTCTGCTGATGTGCATGTTTTTTCTCAACCGTGCACAAAACTCTGATCTGAAGGTGAACCTGTATACCAAATTTTCCATACATGGCCTTTACCAGAATAGCCTGACAGATAAATATGAAACAAATAGAAACAAACGTAACAAAAAATCAAAACAAAATAAGAATGTATTAATTATAGGACAAGCACGAACACACATATAAACGAGGTTTGCACATATACACACAGCAATTTGATGGCTGTGCATGCAGTCTTTGGGTCACATTCATACAGAGTGAGAGACTGACGAGAGAGGAGAAAACGTGCACATAACAGTAGAACGGAGCTCGTTTACTTCCACATGTATGCAGTCTTTCACAGTCTGCACACACATCACATGCCCTGTATGCTCGTCTGACGCTGATTTAACAGCAATGAGTACAGCTGATATAGCAGATAATGCTGAATGCATGTACCAGTGCATTAAATATGAAGTTAACTCACAGAGGAGAAAGGGCAGCCATAAACCATTTTCACTTAGCACTTGTAAGGTCACAGAGTCAGGTTTTCACCGTATCAGCCCCATGGTACACCTGAGCTGGGTCTCTGTAAACGATTAAGGATGAATTTTCACCCAGTTCATAAGGCTAAGGAACAGTGAGGGTGAATTTTTGAACAGTGTGCAGTGTCTGAAAGTTTTAGCGACGTCTAGCGACAGTTAAAAGTAATTTTCATTGGAATACGCAAGATAGTGTTCACATTTAATCTGTTTCCACACCATTTAGAGGAAGGATGGGAAAGCATTTTGTGGAGAAGCAAGGAAAAAATTACTGCCTATGATGTACATGTCAGCATAAGTGCAGTTGAGATGTCTTTCAGAAGGGCTAGAGCAGCATTGCATTGTCAGGATTTTTTTCTTTTAAATGTTCTTAGTTTTAATACATTGAACTGCATTTTGCAAATCGTCTGTCAGTCCCAAGATGGTTTCTTGATGACCTTGGCTCTGAACAACAGATAGGGTTGAATTGGCACTGTTTTCATTTGTTTTGCTAATTTTGATACAAAGTGTGCACATTTTATTAAGGCAGCCTAATAAACACTGTTACTTTTTAGTGTTAAAGCAGTGATAAGTCTTCAGAATGTGGTTCAGTATGTTTTGAAAGGAAGTGAACTGAAACATAATCAAGGAAATGGAAATGTTAGATTGGGTGAAATTTATAAGTTGAATGTGCAAGTGGCTACAAAAAGTGTATGTGAACATGAGACAGGATGACTGCATGTTTTTGTAAATTTTCTAACGTACCAAACGTGCAAGTGAAGTGAGAAAGATAGGGGGAGAACTGCTTAAAGTTGGTTGTCTTTTTTTTAATGTTTGTGCTGCATTATGACTGCCACCACTGTGTTCATGAATGTGTTCAGTCGTATTCTAAGTCCTTCTGCCTGTCTCCCTCATGGGTCTGGTGTTTGTTTTCTTTGATTTTCTGCATTCCATCTGTCCAGTCAGCCAGTTGCACTTTTTTCTTTCAAAAAAAAAAAGTAATATTCAGGTAATGGTCACTGTCGATTGCACTGCTGAAGTGTGTTCATGCTGTAGGTATGATGTGGAATTTAAAGTAGGTGCGCAGGAAAGCAAAAAACAAAATAATGTAAAAGATTTGGTGGTTAGCAAATGGAGAAATAAAGGCCAAAACCTGGAATCGTGCAACTGTTCTGAAACTACAGTGAAAGCAAACGAAAAAGAAAATGTGACCTGTGTGGGCACATTCAGTTTGTCGCTCAAAGTGTCAGAGACAGAATTGCCTTTGTGCTTCTTTTTAGAGAGGTACTTTCAGAAAAGTTTGCATGCTGTAAGATTTACCACACAGTCAGTTTGATCATTTGTGTGCCATTTGGCTTTCTGGTGGTTTAAAAGGTACAGCAGATGAATAATAGGTTATCGTTTTGTGAGCATCCTATTACATGAAGTGAGTTTTACTTTTATTGTGTGTGGAATGAGTGCAGCTTTCAATTTGTTGGTCTCCCTCCTCAAGCGTCTCTCTTTGCCATGTAGTTTTTGTGTGTGAGTGAGTGGAATGAGGAGTGAAATCATGCGAAAAAAAAGCTGGATTGACCTAGGTGACTGCAGCGATCATTGATTAAACTGAATGACCATTAAAAGTCTGTTGTTTTTCAGTGGGAGAGAGTTGTCAGGAAGCGTCAGACCATAAAAGAAGATGGTAAATGTATGTATGTTCAGTTTGAGAATGTGGTAACTTTTGGTGGTGGTTTTTCAAAGTGTTTTGTTTTCTGCTGTCACCTTGCCCCCTCCAACCCCCACCCCCAGTGCTACTTCCCAGCCAGCCCACACACAGCAGTACCCAGGTCCTTCCATACATGCCTACCCCTACGGAACTTCCGTATTTTCTATGGCAATTAACAAAAAAACGAAGTAGGTACGGCGATTACGGAAATTTATTTTTCGTTACGGTAAAAAGATTTTTCAACTAAATTTACTTGAAACGATCGCAAGTTGAAGCAGACGATGCTTTTGAAAGCAGAAGCAGAACACCGAATGGTAAAAGGGACGTAAAGCCCCGTCTTCATCAAGCAGACGAATAGCATATGTCTCCAACGGCTTCTGCTATAGAGGGACGTTAAACTTAGTTATTAAAGCAAACGATCCTTTTGAAAGCGGAAGTACTAAACCGGATATCGCAAGTAATTGAAGTTTCGAGAAACATGGTGTCTAATACAAAGAGAAAACGAATGGATGTGCCAACTGGTGATGCCGATGAACCTGCATCAAAAAAGCGTCAGCCGTCACAGAAGTTCCTGGACAAATACAGTGGCAAATTTCCCTTCATTGTGAAATTGGACCCTGACGATTCAAAAGCAAAGTGCGTGATTTGTGACAGTGCATTTTCTGGAAAACATGGCGGTATAGACGACATAAACAGACACATTGAAGGTCCGCGTCACGAAAAGAATGCGGCAGCTTTGGAAAAGAAAACAAAAGAAATCAAAACTCTGAAACTGATAACGTTTTTTTTTTTTTTTTGCAGCAAATGTGACATCGAAAGAAACAAATTATGAACTTGACGTACAAAAGCAAAAAACGAATGCTATTGATTTTGAGTCCGTGCTACTGAAATTTGAAACCAGTGCTACTGAAATTCATTTTTAGGGGTAGGCATGTATGTCCTTCATGCTGCAGTCTCTGCATTCACAATCCACTGGTTGCAATCAGTATGTGGTCATGAGGCAGACACTGTGCGACGGCCAAGTCAGTCTGGCGACAGGGATGAAAACCTTCCAAAATTCCAGCACAGAAAAGTGGTTTGTATATTTATTTAGGTTCTGTATTGGTAGCCTCTAGGTTGTTTTGTTGGTCACTAAGGCTTGCATGGTGGGCAGTACACAAATGATGTGCCGTCAACGCCAGAAGAGATGTGGCCTGGTTCAGCACTGACTGCGACATGACCATCCCCACCACCACTTCCGCTCATCCCTTTCCTGTTCATGCTGACAAGACACTCTAGGCCACCTACTGATGACCAACAATAACTGCAAAGTCAGCCAGAGTGAGTGAACATTCCTCCAAAGGGCATCACCACATCCATAAAAAAAAATATACAATCCCCTTGAATTAGGCTTGCAGATATTACTTATTAGCAATCAAAACGAATTTGGTATGGACACAGAAAGAATACTGAAACAATCGCCACTCAAGCAGGGCAGGAAGGGACACAGAATTTGAAACTTTTTTTTTGTGATCAATAAGATTGAAGATTATGCTATGGAGTTTTCTACTGTGGTAGGAGATTCATGGTGGGGTCCTACTGACGTTGGTCAGCCAGAGGTGCAGACACCTGCAGTGTTGGTCAACAAATCTGAGCAACGCCCATTAACCTTGACCTTGTAATTCATCTACTGAGTTTTATCTTATGTCTCTTTTTAAAAAAACAAAACATACATGTGTAGTTCACCAGTATGCAACTATCCATATGTTTGTCAAGCTATTATCCGTTCTTTCTCTCTCCCAATGCACAGTGAGGGGGGAGTTGTGGGGGCTAGGGGAAAGGGAGGGAAGGACACAAAGTAGTGGGAGGAAGTTGCCAGGTGAAGGATCAGAAAATGAGGGTGGGTGGGAAGGATGGTGGGGTGAGGGGCATGCACTTTCTCAGCAAGGAAGAGGAAAGCCTCCTGATAAGGAAGAGGAGCAGATAGCCATTGGAGTATCAACATGCTCGTGTTCGATGTAAGAACATACAAAGTCCAGATGTAGTTTTTGCTTGCAAATGCATTTTAGGGGCATACAAAAGCAGCAAAACAAACTACATGTGACACATATAACCACCTACTCTGGCAGCTCAGAAAATTGCTTGCAAAGTCTGCTGTACTTGTTTACAAAAACCACGACCAGATGAAATGATTTTTTTTTTTCAAATGCTAAGCTCCTCACCTGGTCTTCTACAGGAAGTTGAAGTGCTCAATTCCTTGCAGGGACCCACTTTTTTTTTTTCTCCTTGACACAACAAACAAAAAATGTAAAGCAATAAACTTCCTTTCAACTTTTCACTATGTTTCAAGTTATAGCCTAGCAAACCACACACAGCCCTTTCTGGGCTAACACACGGGGGAAAAAAGTCAAACCCTGCAGAGATTAGATCATAAAAAATAATTACATCCTGAAAAAAAGAAACTACACTTGCATCCTAAAAAATAAAGAGAGAGAGACCATACTGAAAAATGAAACAGTGCTTAATAACGTGACAGCTAAACTAGTGATGTGGCATATGAATCTGACAGCACTAGACATTTCATGTTTTTCAATCCCACATTTAAAATAAAAAATATCCAAAAAAAATTTCAGTACCACAAAAGTGTACAAAACAGATCCTGCAAATAGAAAGCCAGTGTCTGCTCCTGCTCAAGATAGTGTGCAATGTAAATAAATGTTAAACAGTTTCTTGAAACGCTGAAGAATGGTCTTCAAGGCAGAAAAACAATAGCTCACTGCAAAGAAGGGGAAAAAAAAAAAGGGGGGGGTGGGGGGTGGAGATTGTTAAAAAAAAAAAAGAAGAAAAAAAAAGCATAGTCAAAGACTAGGACAGACTTGAACTGACAAGCACATGACATCCAGAAGACTGGGAAACTACACTGGAAAAGCCCCCAACATGTCCACAGGGACACACCCACTACTTTGAGATCAGACAGCTGAAATGGAACGGTACACTGAACATCATCTGAGAACTTTCAGACATGCCTTCTCTAGTTCACTCCTCTCATTCTGGACAGAATTTGGGGAACAGCTTTTCTGTTCTTGTCATTCATATCACTGTTTATTGAGAACAACAGACAAGTCATTGAGTCACATGCACACCAATATTTTTCATGAAGGAAATCTGTAAACTTTCAAAATGTGCAATCAAATGATGAAACAATTGCATTGATTTTTCGCTCATACACAAGCGATTTAAGACATCAATACAGACTGCATGCCACATGCTTGTGTTCACAATCAGGTTCAATTACATGTTTGTCACAAATAATGCACACCAAAACCGAGGTTTTAACATTTGTAAGTACTTGCTCAGACATAAACAAGGTCATAACATGTTTGATATACGCAACACATACACCACAGTTCATCAGTCACAATCTTCACATTTCATTTTTCATTGTAAATAAGATTGAAATATGTGCATCAAACAAACTTGATTTTCATGTACTTGTAAATAAGATGCATGAAATCAGTGCATCAAACAATCTTGATTTTCATGTAACTATAAAGAAGATGCACATCAATGAACCAACATGATTTTCATGTAATTACAAAGAAGATGCACATCAATGAACCAACATGATTCATGTAATTATAAAGAAGATGCACATCAATGAACCAACATGATTTTCATGTAATTATAAAGAAGATGCACATCAATGAACCAATTGATTTTCATGTAATCATAAAGATGTACATCACTGAACCAATTGATTTTCATGTAATGGTAAAGATGCACATCAATGAACCAATTGATTTTCATGTAATGGTAAAGATGCACATCAATGAACCAATTGATTTTCATGTAATGGTAAAGAAGACGCACATCAATGAACCAACTGATTTTCATGTAATGGTAAAGAAGTTGCACATCAATGAACCTTATTAATCACATTCATCAGCCTGGAGAGTAAACCAAGGCAGAACACACTAAACAATGTGAATCATGAACACAAAACGCTGGGATGATCTAGTCAAAGAAGAACAAATCACAGAGAATATCATTTTGAATATATTTTAGTACAACCAGGATGTACAAGGTGGTAGAGACCATCTTTTCTGATGACAGACTCATGACAGTCTGGGCAAACATGCACACATGTGTAGCATCTATGGACTAGTTCAAACACAATGACAACTCCTTGACAGAAGTAAACAGTCAATGACAATGTTAGCAGAGTGTGAAGATCAGTTGTGTTCATGTGACCGCCATGATTCCTTGTGCCTCAAGAACAAACAGTGCAGTGCTACTGACTAGGAATCTGTGGTGAAATGTACACGTTACCACTACCTACATATTTTCTTTCTAATGAAAGTATTCTCTGCTTTTCATCGGTTTCTTTCTATTCTCTAGTTATCAGTTTTTCTTTATTCTCTGGTCATCGATTTCTTTCTATTCTCTGGTTATCAGTTTCTTTCCATTCTCTGGTTATCATCAGGTTTTTTTCTATTCTCTGGTCATTATCGATTTCTTTCTAGTCTGGTTATCTGTTTCTTTCTATTCTCTAGTTATTATCAGTTTCTTTCTATTCTCTAGTTATTATCAGTTTTTTTCTATTATCTGGTCATTATCGATTTCTTTTAAGTCTCTGGTTATTATCAGTTTCTTTCTATTCTCTGGGTTATTATCAGTTTTTTTCTATTATCTGGTCATCGATTTCTTTTTAGTCTCTGGTTATTATCATTTTCTTTCTTTCTATTCTCTGGTTATCATCAGTTTCTTTCTATTCTCTGGTTATTATCAGTTTCTTTCTATTCTCTGGTTATCATCAGTTTCTTTCATGTT
The DNA here is from genome assembly GCA_033310375.1 of Conus canariensis. Classification (NCBI taxonomy): domain Eukaryota; kingdom Metazoa; phylum Mollusca; class Gastropoda; order Neogastropoda; family Conidae; genus Conus; species Conus canariensis. Next base: position 10,875,775 of record CM065714.1, on the reverse strand, counting down.
CTCACTTAATTTTTTTTTTCCGCCCACACTTCCTCATAACTGATCATTTTCATCAACTGCAATGTGTCAACAGAACCCAAAGATCAACAGACGAAGTTCAGACACCTGCAGGGGGAGGTAATCAGCAAGAATGCAGTAAGAATAACTCCACTGTTTTAACGGGACAAGTGCCACTGTAAGTTGGCCTTAAGCAATTTTCACCCCATCAATCAGCTTAACTGTTCAATCAGATGAAGAAAATGCCAGAACAAGGGAGTGAATTAGCATGCTAGCACTGCAGACAGTCTATATCCTGATGGCATCTTCTTCAAACCAAACATTTGACTCTCTTCTGTTTGGTTTACATGTGAACTGAGAAAACTCTATTTGCAATGGACAGGCTGGTGTTGCCTTCCCTCCATTTTTTTCTTGAACAGGTCTGTTCTGTTTGTGAAACTGCCCTGAAGTGTCGTATCTAAACAACTGTGCAGTGTAACTGACTATAAAAATATAAATGTACCTTCCTTCTCCATATGGGTTCTTTTGTCCCATGTTATTATTCCATTTGGTTACTGTCTTTTCCTTTGGTTTTCTGCACATTTTTCATCCTTAGATGGACTCCTACAGATACTGAATGTGAGAAAATATTAGCACTTGAATTTGAAACTGTCGTTTCAACAAAAACTTTTAACATGCAGTTTTAGAATGTTTAGTTAAGTGCTTTTGGCTTTACAGTGCTTCTCTTTTTCTTTCATCAGTATAGCCCAGGCAACCTCACAGGGCCTCTTTATGGTTGTCAATATGCAGAGAAAAAAACAAAGGTTACACTTTGGATCCAAGGAACAAATACAAAAGAGAAAATGTGGTAACTAACAACAAAAACAATGACAAGACAGTAAACTTCTGACATCCCCACAGCAGGTACCATTAGCCTGTGCTGACAAAACCAGGCACGCCTCTTGATTTTTCACACCCGGAATAAAAATGGAAAAAAAATTTGAAAAAGGAAAAAAATTGATGAGAAACACTTACATGTAGCACAAAAGACAAAGCCACACAGATAAACCAACACTACAGAAAGGGCAGCTACCATCTTCTTGGGCAGTGTGGACAATTTTCAGCCGAGAACTGGCCTGCCTTGATTCCTAACATGACAAGCAGCTTTTCCTCTGGCAGGTTTTCTTGCCATATGTAACAGTCTCTCAAAAACATGACTTACCCAACACTCCATTTGGGCTGCCAGTAAAGAGATTCAGTGAATTTATTTATTGACCTCCGAGTTCTGATCTTGCTATTGTGCTGCACCTTTGCCTGGCTGACTGATTGCCAATCATGCAAGAGTCAGGTCTGATGACATGTGACACCTAAGTTACTAAGACAACTGGGATTGTAGGGGTAATCTTATACTACAAAATAATATATCAGGAAAATTGACCACATCATAGGTGCAATCTTTGTTTAATGAATCACACTACAGCATGTCAAAAAATAAAAATGAAAAACACACATCATACTAAACATCTTTCTCAGTCCGATCAACTGTCATGCTCACTTTGAAGACAATGGAAAATAAATCTACTCTGGAAGCGAAAGAGATTTCTCAACTACAATGCACACAATTTTCATTATTGCACTGACACATCACTGAATCCATATATTTTTCTTATCTGAACCATGTTAGTTTGAATCAATACATTCATGATTGTGAATCCAACATATTCAATCAATTTTCTTTTCCCATCAGTCAGTCTTTTGTGTCAGGTGCTGTAAAATTGGCTCTTGCAGGTAAATGAAAATAAAAAAAAGCAATACTTTAATGTTTTTTCATAATGCTTTACCACACCTCCATACAGACTGCGTAATGCTGGAAAAATAAAGAACTCTCTAGGTATTATCAAAGACTTGGTGTGTAGTGAATGTGATCGAATAAAAGGGTTTTTTGTGTCTCCATATAAAATCTCTGTATCACACTATTACCTGCTGGCTCGAGATTTAAAACCACTTGTCATTTTTCCTATTTAAATCAAGTCATAAACGTTAATGGAGAAATGTTTCTTTTAATTCCTTTTCTTACTTTTCAAACTAATTAAAACACATTCATCGAGAACCATCAATCTTAAAAATGTAACCCTTAATATTTTGTTTGCGTTCTGTATGATAAAAAAAGAGGCAAACAAACACAGTTTCAGAGCAAGATGGCCGCAAGTCATTTGGTATGAAAAATGTCACAGCTTAAACTGCGGAGATCTCATACACTGGCCAAGGTAACCTTGCTTCCCAAAGCAGCTACATGTGGCAGGCATTCCAAGCCAGGAATCTTCCAGTCACATGCCCATTATCTCAAACAAATCCTGCTCCTGGCATCGAGTCATTTAATGTAGATGCAGACACCACTGAGATCATGCTAAATAATGCAGATGCAGGGAGAAGTGAACAGCTTTGTAAATCAGAGTGCCTCGTTGTTTATTCTGTAAGCCTTGAGTCTGCATTTGTGCGACACAAATTCGTGCCAGAAGCAGCATCTATTTGGCATTATAAGCTTAGTAGAGTTGTGTTAATTCAATGAGATTAACTGCTATCTAGCTTAGTAGAGTTGTGTTAATTCAATGAGTTAACTGCTAACCAGCTTTCTTTTCTTAAAACTCTTTAGAGCCAAACATCATAAGCTGCTGCCTGAACACCGCACACTGGAGAAAAAAACCCAACAAAAAACCTGTAATATCTGCAGCATTCCATGATTCTCCTTCACATCTCTATCCACACAGACAATACCTCAGTTCAAATACATGTGTATACAGCATGCACTAACAAGAAAGTTCAATCATTGAAGAGGAATCAGGCTGAGGATACACAGTGAAGCAAGAACAGCAGAACAATCCATGAAGAAGGAGTTGAATACAATTTCACAAGTTCCAGTCTAACTATGGAGACAGAAAACAGATCTGTGTTCGCCTGTGTACAGAAATTTCTGCATCTTTAAACTTAATCTGTCACATTAAAAAAAACCAAAAAACCCCCAAATCTTTAAACTTAATCTTCTGTCACCTTAAACAAACAAAAACCACTTCTAGACATACATATAGATGTATCTTATTTACTTATTTTACTTATATTTTTCATTGCTATATTTTACTACATTTATTTTGTCTTTTTTTTTTTTTTTTTTAGTTACCTCTTTGACTTCCTTATTTCATCAGATTTTTACTTCACTTGTTTTGGCTTTTTTTCTGATTTATTAGTAAGATGAATCTAAACTGCCATTCCACAGCGAGGCCATACACAAACCGACTCCTCATCCCTGCACATATATCTGTGTACAGACATACCCAAACAGAATTAGAGAAGTGCCGCTGGCTACATCAGCTGGACACACAAGGCCTGACCAGTGTGTGGAGTTAATGCAAATGTCAAGCGGCCATTTGCCGAGTGTTGTCTATAGGCACCTCATCCAAACACTCTGATTATTTCTTTCTCTTTACTTATTTATTCAAAACTCCTGTGCACTGCCGTGATGTGCGACTTAACAGACATGGTGTAGCTAATATGGACTAATCTGTAGACTGCATGAATGAAGCAAAACTGGCAAAATGATAATGAGGTTAATAATTAAAATTTGTCTGTATATATATCCAGAATCGTGCTCGCAGTGCTTCCAAAAGTCAGGAATACTTAGAATATCAAAAGAATTGACAAAAAAAAAAAAAACACACGCACACAAAGAAAAAAGTTTAATACAATAAAAAAACCAAAGATAATAATTCTACGGCATCAATATAAATATGCAAACAAATGAAAACATAGCTAAACCAAACACAACTACACCCAGAAAGTCTTCCAGTATCCTCTCTCACACACACACACACACACACACACACACACACACACACACAACTGGCCTGAGTACTAATATCAGTGAAAGAAAACCACCAAAGACTGACCCTGTGACATTTCTTACTGTGGAGGGACAGGGGCATTACATGTGTTACAGACACCCCTAACCCATTCCAAAAGCGCACAAATCCTATTGCTACACAAAACCACATCATTAAAATCATTCACAAAGAAAAAGAAGAAAATGTATAAAGGCAAAGCAAATCATCATGAAACCAATTCATAAGGCAGGTAGCAAGCAATGCAAACATAGGCATAGCAAACGCACACACAAAAGTGGAATTCCCCCCCCTGCACTAAGCAGTCTAGCCCCATCTTAAACCTATTTCTAGACAAACCTGATATGACTCATGTAGAGTTTAATACCAATTCTTTGGCTTCACATGCCAGTCAGACAGGGTATATATGATCCTCATCTTTGGCTTCTAGCGGGACAGAACGTCCAAGTAAGCAGATGGACAACTACATTCTCTCTCTCTCTCTATACATATACTGAGCGATTTGTAGTGGTGTTCAGCCAGCCCTGCCAAAGATGAAACTGAAACTATGGGTTCACCATCTAAAGTAACACACTTGGGGATTATTAATAATTGAAACTCTTAAAAAAAAAATTATTGTACAGTGATTGTGATTGACATCCACAAAGGCCTCATCTGAAGACTGGTAAAAGCATAAGAAAATCTTTTTCGAGCTAAAAACAACCATTTTACAAATGCAGAAGACTGATCTTTTTCTTTGTCTCATCATCTGTTCTACTTTACAGAGATTGCTCCAGACTTCTCATTCTGCCTGCCCTGTACATAGCCACACCTGGGACCATCCTTAATTCCAGACTTCTCATTCTGCCTGCCCTGTACATAGCCACACCTGGGACCATCCTTTATTCATGACTACTCATTCTGCCTGCCCTGTACACAGCCACACCTGGGACCATCCTGCTGCGGTTGCCCCAGCAACAGCAATTAACATCAGGTGTAAACGAAGTAACCCACCAGAGCAGACACTGTACTGCTGCTTCATCACAACAGTCTTCAGTGGGGCCTACCAATCCAACTGATGCATGACACCACCTCCCAACACTGCACTGCTGCTACATCACCAACAGTCTTCAGTGCGGCCTACCGATCCAACTTACGCATGACACCACCTCCTAAGAATGCTACTGACAACACAGCCAGTGTAAGCATCCCCCCCCCCCCACCCACTTGAACAGCATCACCACTTCCTACCAACAAGTCGCCACGAACTTGCTGAAGTTGACAACTGTGATATGAACTCACTACAGTATGGAAGTGGAGAGGAAACTGAAAGCAGGATCACCAGGACAGGTGGGTATGAATGTCCAAAGGGTTTGAGACTCTTTTCTTTGGGATGATAATTGATGAAGATGACGACAATAATAATGATCATGATCCTTTCATGTTCCATCGTGGTGCGACTTCTTTCTGTAATGTACTTCAGCATCCATCAGGGCCAAGAGATATGACCCCTGTGTGGTTTGGGCAGGAAATCTTAGTAAGTCTCAATGACACTTCCATCCCTTAGGAGGATGCTGCTCAACGGAGTGGTTCCAGTACAATCATTCCAGTCTACAGCACACATGACTACAAAAAAGCCTGCGGGGTCCAGAAAATCCCACTAGTAAATGTCTATGGCAGGACTCACAACCATCTATCATCCTGTAGCTTGCAATGCTGATTACTACACTGCTGAGACAGGTCAAGACTGTGCTCTCCTACCACTCACTCCTTAAACTCCTGCTTTAAAGCCATGCTGCAGATGCTTCCCCACATCAAGATCATGTGGAATACCAACAGCGCCTCCCTCCAGGAAATGTTCATGTCTCATTCATAAGAATCCTGCTCAAACTAGGCATCTGTTCCTTTTCATTGGCCTGCAACAATACTTCACAGTTTGAAGAGCGGCCTAAAGCTAGGGAACTACTGCTCACACTGATGTCAGCTTGCGTCTTGGAACACACAAAAACAAGAACTGTTAGGAAAAACTGATTTCTGAATGAAAAGGAATGTGGAGATCTGGCAACTGTCAAGCCTTCTACATCATACAGTTCAATATCTGAACAATGTTTCTTCTTATGCCACCAATCTGTCGCCCTAGGAACAGATCCATATAAGCTTGAGCTCCTGGGAAATTTTCCCCACTGACACGAGCCACCAGCTTGGCTATGGCATCCCCTTATAGCTAAACACGAAAAGATGAATGTTACCTGAATTTCTGATCATCTTCAACCACCACATCAATGCTACATACCATCAACACATAATCAATTTACCCTTGCATTGTAGTGTTAAAACAGTTTCTATCTGTACAACATAGAACAAAACTCCACAGCAACTGCTCCAATGTAATCAACAGCCCAATCACAACTGAATGTTGTTTTGTGCAACCACAATGAACTCACATCCCAATCCGCATGAATCTACAATCTACATGAACACAACCAAAAAACTTACAATAATTTTCAAACTACAAGGTGACACTTTTCTTTTCCTGCGGTCTGACCAGGTGGTCATAATCTGAAGTACACTATGTATGGATACGTCATTTTAGCATCCAGCCGTGCAGTAGGCCCAGTCAAACATGGAATTTTCCTTCTTGCTCAGTGCCCATGACAATGCAGCTCAAAGCATTTACTGTTCCAGACAGAATGGACCACAGCATGTTTCAGCTCGAAGAGCACAAGCATGACCCAACTCCATAGTCAGGAACCGATTATAGGAAATACTCTTTCATCCCACCTACCATCAGAGACTGGAACTCTTTAGAACCCCATGCAGTCTCTGCTCCTACCCTCGTAGCGTTCCTCTCAAGGGTACGTGCCCCCCAGTGATTTTTTTTTTTTTTTTTTTTTGCTGCGTGCATGCTTCCTCCCAAAAGTGACAGTAGCCATCAAAATGTTGATGTTGGTCGCTCAAGGGAAGAAGAACATTGTCTTGTCTATCAACCATACATGTATAAATTGTAAAAATACTTCAACATCTTTCCCAATAACCTTTTCATGACTGATCCAGCTGGCTGCTGTTGCTCTTTAACAACCAACTGAGGGTGAAACCATGATTGTTCATTTGAGAAAGGCTGACTATTGATACACGGAGTATAGAGCTGGTAGCTTAAGCTCTCGACACACCATTTGGTGGCCCTGATGTGGTGAGCTGGGGGTTGATATTCTAATCCTTCACTTGGTCTCAGGTCAGTGCCTGCCACGCTGGCCTGTCATGAACTGAAGCAACATGCAGACAGACAAATGCACATCAAACAACAGTCTGGCATCCAACTGTGCAGCAGGCCCAGTCAGTTACTAACTTTTATCAATTGTCTTTTTACTCATGGAGGGCAAGTAGACATATGGGATTTTTGTTTTTTTATCAACTTACTCCCAGGGCAACTGAATATTACCTGGGAATTTCTAGCTCTACCAACATCTATCATTTAATGATGGAAACAGGTGTCACGAAGTCTGTTTGTAGACTTCTGCCAAATGTGAGTGTATTCTCCTGTTCCTTGTCATTCTATGGCCAAACGCTGAACGACGCCCTTCTATCAGGTATTTTGCTGCCTCGCTTCTCTCTTTTCAGACCATCCCAACCCTCAGTGGTTCCTCGCCTTCATTGTGTGTTAAAAGCTAATTTCTCCTTAGGTGTTCTGTTGGAAGAACTAGATTGGAATTCCTAATCCTTGATCTATTTCATTCACCTATTTATATCGATCATCTAGGGGGGTGGGGTGAGGGGGGTGGGATGGTGGGGGGCAGGGGAGACAAGCGAAACAGAGCAAACTGTTCAATGCTTGCAATGAGTTTGGCATGGCACAGAACATAATCCCAAATAGTTTTCTTTATCACAATCAAGACAAGAATGAGCAATCTGAAGCACCTTGTAGTCTGAAATTTACTGTAATTTTATAAACGGCAAAGCAAAATAAAACTAAAACAAAATGCGAACATACTGAATATGAACGACTTCCAAAACACTAAAGGCATAAAAAAAACTAAGCAGTCTACAAATACACAAGGAGAAAAAAGAAAAAGAAAAGGTCACACAAGTATGCCACAGATATGACTTGACCGACTGTATACATACACCGACTCGTCATTCATACGTAACATTAAATAGATCCAAATCTGTAAGCTGTGAACAAGAAAATCAATAGCCTTACACCACTCATCTGAATTACTTAACCAACCAATGAAAATTTCCTCCCCATCAAGATTGGTTCGTCTGGTGCATTTTCTGTCCAACTCTTCTCGACTGATATTCCAACATGGATTTCCTCCCTTTAAAAGATTATCTTTTTTTTTCTTTTTCTGTCACATCCCCTCGTCTTTGTCTCTGCTAGACTGACCTTCCAACAAAGATTCATTCCCTTTAAAGACGTATTTCTGAAACATTTGTCTTTTTTCTACAGCACCAACCCCCAACAAAGAAGACTCATTTTTCTGGGACCTTTCTCTTTCTTCTTTTTTTTTCCCTATTGCATGAACCTTCAAAACAAAGATTCTCTCCCTTTAAGAAGCGTTCTTGAACATTTTTGTCTTTACTTTATTGACCTTTCTGACAAAGATTCTCCCCCTTTGAAGATGCTGCTGTTTTTTTCTCTCTGAAAACGGTTCTTGTCTTTGCCTCTACTCCACTGACCTTCTAGCAAGATTCCCTCACTCTCAAGTCTTGATTTACAGCTACATTTTTTCGGTCTATATACAAGCCCCTTTTTGCTGAACTGTGTTCAAAGTTTCCATCCTTCAAAACAATTTTCACCGACGGTTCCAAATCTAAGGAGGGAGTTGCCTCTAGTGTGTTCTTGGAGATGTACTGAACACATTCCCACCAATAGCTCCATCTACACTGCTGAGCTGACAGCCTTGGTCCTGGCTCTTAAAGTGGTCTGTAAATCCAAACATAAAGATTTCCTGATTTTGTCAGACTCCCTTTCTGCTTTGGAGGCCATTGCCAGCCGTAATCTCAAGCACCCTCAGCTGCTGAAAGTTTTCAAACTGTACACCTCTCTCAAATCAGATGGATACAACACTGTTTTGCTTGGGTTCCCAGTCATGTGGGCATTCGAGGCAATGAGGTGGTTGATCAACTTGCCAAGAGTGCCACAAAGGAAAAGTTGAGCAGGTTGTCTATTCCTCACACTGATCTCAAACCAAAACACAGGCTTATGTCAAAGACCTCTGGCAAAAGGAATGGAACTTGCAGATGGATAACAAACTATTTAAAATCCGTCTAAACCTGAAAGAAGTTTTACCATGTTCTAGAGGCAGCCGTAAAGACGAAACAGTCTTGTGCTGTTTGCATACAGGCCACTCGTTTTATACCCATTTTTATCTTTTAAAAGGCAAAGAAGCTCCGTGGTACATTCCATGTCATGTACCACTCACAGTGAAACATATTCTTTTAGAGTGTTGGGACTTGCACGATGTGAGACATAAATACTTTACAGCAGACTCCATGAAAACCCTGTTCAAAGATGTCCCACCAGACGTGATCTTTGAATTTCTGAAAGAGCTTAGCATTTTTCATCTAAGATTTTTTAACAAAGTTTCTGGTGCATTTTTTGAAGGTGTATTTTAAAGAGATGTGTGAAAGGTGTGTGTGTATGTGTGTGTGAGAGAGAGAGAGAGAGAGAGAGAGAGAGAGAGAGTGTGTGTGTGTGTGTGTGTGTGTGTGTGTGTGTGTGTGTGTATGTATGTATGTGTGTGTGTGTGTGTGTGTGTGTTTAAATAAGTGTAAAGGAGAATCCTGAACAGAAAGAGGAACGGTTTCTGGTGGTCCATATTGAGTTCTACTGTATTTCCTTTCAGACCAAACACATGGTTAAACTCTCTCGCTCAGAACTCACACACAGAACCGTGCAGTGTATATTACATGCATACATACACATACACACACAAATATTATATATGTATGTACATACACACATATTGTGTGTGTGCGCATGCATGCACATCAATTTCCTTAAATTACTATGAATGCGTAACATGATTTATCTATTTAAAAAAAAAAAAAAACTGTCTACAGATTTCCTCTGACATACATATAGAAATACATTACCCACATCAAATGTAATCTCAACCAAATGGAGGAATGAAAAAATGTCCAACATGATTTACAAATCTGCTACCTCATGATCAACAAATCTACGATTCAATCATTTCAAATGCAAATCCACACACACTCAATGAAGCAACCAATCAATTCACCCATGCTAGATCACAAAGCCTTTAAAAATTACTTCCATGATCATTCCATATTTTTATGGCATTTTCATTGAACACAATTGTTTTTCCAATTAGTCCTTCAGTTTTCATCCACTTCAGGACCACAGCGTCACAATGACTGGCTACAACTAGCGCATTCAAAAGTTCAGTCTAAAACTTGCATCCACCAACACAACCACAGTACCTGATGACTTTTCAAGTGTTCACAAGATAATCAGGTATCATGTATATAGATAAATACTACCAAAAACACAAAGGGGATATATATATATATATATATATATATATATATATACACACATACATACATATATATATAGAGAGAGAGAGAAAGAGAAGAGAGATAAAAAAAATACAGATTATACACACACACACACACACACACTTACTCACAGACATACCTTATACACACACACACGCACGCACGCACGCACGCTCACACACACACAAAATCATTTCTTTGTTAAATGGTCACAGGAGTACTGTGACAGACATGTACTTCATCGTGAGCCTTGTTTCCACACGTCACCATGGCATCACAGCACAGAATGGATGGTTGCTTGGTGACACCCATCTCCTGCCCAAATATTCTGCGGTGTACTGGGCACCTCTACATCGCTACAGCTCACTGCACATGGAGCCAAGGTCCTCTCACTTGTGCATTTCATCTGTGTGTGTGTAGACAATCCAATGCCATGAATTAATCATGATAACAATGACACTTTGTTTTCCTTTTGCAATCAATCAAATGCCACGTATTAATAATCATGACAAAAGTGCAACTTTGTTTTTCTCTTAAAATCAATGAATTGCCATGAATGAATTATGTCAAAAGTACAGCTTTGCTTTTCTCTTGCAATCAATCCAATACCATGAATTAATGATGACAAATGTACAGCTTTTTTTCTTTTGTAATCAATCCAGTGCCATTAATTAAACATGATCAAACTACAGCTTTGCTTTTCTCTTGCAATCAATCCAATACCATGAATTAATGATGACAAAAGTACAACTTCTTTTCTTTTGCAGTCAGTCCAATGGCATGGATCAGCCATGATAAAAGTACAACTTTGTTTTTCTTTTGCGGTCAACCCAATGTAATCAGTCATGACAAAAACACACCTTTTGTTTTTCTCTTTCCATTGATCCAATGTTATGAATCAGTCACGATAAAAGTCAGTCAGATAAAAGTCAAACTTTGTTTTTCTTTTCTGACCAGTCCAATCCTATTAATCAGTCATAACTGAAAAACAACTTTGCTTTTAATCTATGCTCAATCCAACGCACAGTCATAACAAAATGACAACTTCATCTTCCCTTTGCAGTCAATCCAGTGCCACTAACTGTGCATTGGTGAAGCACAACTAAGTTTTTCGTTTCACTTTGAAAACACTCAATGCAGTCCCTTGTAATTTCTGCATAATTTTCACTGTGCCAGCAAGCATTTATGACATCAAAAAAACCTTCAGCCCGAAACGGCATTCACACATAGCTGGGCTGTGACCATATGAACTGAAGTGACCCTGCTTCTACGACTTATTTCTTCTTCTCCTTCACTTCTGTTAACATCATTACCACTGTCATCCTTTTTTCTGTGTGTGTCACAACAGCGCAAAGAACAATCAAACAATCTGATTACACTCACATCCTGCATCTGCCAGCAAGCCTTCATGACCAGGCCTTCTTCAACCATCCCCCACTGTTGTTAACATTCAGCTATCAACATTACTACAGTAAAACACACCTTAATGCATTTCTTCCACAATGTTAAAGATCATCTCTATTTCATCAACCACACCAACACAATATTTTTACAACTACAAGAACCACACTGGCTAAAGATTTTTTTTTTTTTTTTTTTTTTAATGAGAGCTGAAGGGCCTGAGGTGGGACTGTCAGGGAGAATAGGAGATCAAGGAAATCATGACTACACTATCAATCTCCTCTCCCTTTCGCCCCCCTCTTCCCCACTGCCCCTTCACATACACTCCTCCACAGACAGATCTGAAATAAGACATCACAAATCCTTTCACCAAGCTCAAGCATTCGCATGTCTCATTCTCTCACAGTAATTATGGAATCAAGTCATACAAGAATCATTCACACATTCTGTCGGAAACAAACAAACAAACAAAATACTGCATATTATACCGTTTCATGTACGAAGCTGGAGAATATTGAAAGTGTACGTCAGACACATAACTCGACTAGGCGGGTAAGGAGATGCAAGAGAATTATAAATACTGGATACATAAAATGCTTTCACTCTGGCTGTAGTGGACTCTGTTCCTTTCAAGAAGAGCCCGTAAAATGACTCAAAGTTGATAAAAACATGGGAAAGGAGCCAAGGTCACACAAATCTAAAAACGCAAGAAAATGACGGCTCCACACAACTTGAATAAAATAAAAAAAAGGGGGGAAAAAAAGGAGCAAAGAAAAGGAAACACACAGTGGCACACCTACATACCACAGCCACTTCAGTTCACACCTGAGAAACACGTCAAGAGAATGGAGCTTTGACTCAACAGTTTTGATTTCTGTCTTCAGTCCAGTTGGAAAAATATGACGCTTTTGCTCCACCAATAAGGAAAAAAAAAAAAGGTAAAAGAAAATGACACAAAAAGAATGACACCGTCCAAAACAATGAAAAATCAAAAGGAAACAGTCTTCTCAGAAATCAGGTCACCAAGACTTTGATGCTCGCTGGGACACAGATGTTGCTCCAAAGCTGCATGCGAGAGTTTCACGTCCAGTTAGACAACAAAATGTACGTAAAACGTTTGTTACACTTTCACATCCAACGTGACCAAAAAGTATACCTGTAACATTTGTCAGACTTTCATGTTCCATTTCACAAGTGAAATATATGTATAACAAATATCAGAAAGAAAAAGAAGAGTGGCAAATTAAAAAAACAACACAATAAAATAGGATGCCGAGGTACTGAAGAGGAATGGGTTCCATCAATCCAAGCGTGGACTGCTGTGAAGACGGATCACTTTGCTCCATGCCTTCCCTGCCGTCTGCAGGTGCACATTCCCGGTGCCACAAAGGTTCCCCAATGATGACCGTATTATGCACACTGTGAAGACCACACCACTCTGCTCCATGTTTTCTCTGCTTCCACATGCGTCCACATTCCCTGCGCCACAAGCGTTCCCCAGAGCTGACTGTATTATGCACACTGTGGCAGTACTGGCTGAAAGACGTTTCACACTGTCTGAACTGGTCCAGAGCAACAGGTCGCAGGTGCGCGGCAGCCAGCTGCTACAACTGTGTGTGACTTATGCTTACACACACACACACACACACGTATACACACGCTATATACACACACAGGCACACACACACAACACATTCCTGGTTATATGCGTGAAGGATGGTTTCAGCTGCGTTTCGTCACCGGCGTGGAATAGACTGAGACGAAGGTATCTGTGCTTCCTGCTGCCAGCTTCACCTGTGTGATGACACAAAGCAGTTACTGTAGCACTGAACATGTGCATATGACTAATTACTGTGACACTGAACATGTTTATATGACTAATTACTGTGACACTTAACATGTTTATATGACTAATTACTGTGACACTTAACATGTTTATATGACTAATTACTGTGACACTTAACATGTTTATATGACTAATTACTGTGACACTTAACATGTGCATATGACTAATTACTGTGACACTGAACACGTGCATATGACTACTGTGACACTGAACATGTGCATATGACTACTGTGACACTGAACATGTTTATATGACTAACTACCGCAACACTGAACATGTTTATACAACTAATTACTGTAACACTGAACATGTTTATATGACTAATTACAGCAACACTGAACATGTTTGTATTGACTAACTACCTTACACTGATCATGTTTATATGACTAATTACTGAAACACTGAACATGCTTACACGACTAATTACAGCAACACTGAACATGCTCATATGACTAATCACTGTAACACTGAACATGCTTATATGACTAGTTAATGTGAAAGTGAACATGTTTATATAACTAATTACTGTGACACTGATCATGCTTATATGGCTGATTATTGTAACACTCAACATGTTTACATGACTAATTACTGTAACACTGATCATTTTAGATGACCGAGGGAGCTTTACCTTGATGATTTTACATGACTAATTACTGTAACGCTGATCATTTTAGATGACCGAGGGAGCTTTACCTTGATGATTTTACATGACTAATTACTGTAACGCTGATCATTTTAGATGACTGAGGGAGCTTTACCTTGATGATTTTACATGACTAATTACTGTAACGCTGATCATTTTAGATGACTGAGGGAGCTTTACCTTGATGATTTTACATGACTAATTACGGTAACGCTGATCATTTTAGATGACTGAGGGAGCTTTACCTTGATGATTTTACATGACTAATTACTGTAACACTGATCATTTTAGATGACTGAGGGAGCTTTACCTTGATGATTTTACATGACTAATTACTGTAACGCTGATCATTTTAGATGACTGAGGGAGCTTTACCTTGATGATTTTACATGACTAATTACTGTAACGCTGATCATTTTAGATGACTGAGGGAGCTTTACCTTGATGATTTTACATGACTAATTACTGTAACACTGATCATTTTAGATGACTGAGGGAGCTTTACCTTGATGATTTTACATGACTAATTACTGTAACGCTGATCATTTTAGATGACTGAGGGAGCTTTACCTTGATGATTTTACATGACTAATTACTGTAACACTGATCATTTTAGATGACTGAGGGAGCTTTACCTTGATGAAAAATCAACTAATTCTTTCACATGAATCTGCTGATGGACAGTACAAACATTCTGTAGTAAGTGCACATGCCTTTCACACCTTTTCCACATTCGAATTTAGTGATAAGTTTCTTTTTCAAATTTGATGACATTTACAATTATTACTTGTGGAAAAATCCACTGGACTTTAAAAATAGACATAACTTCTAAACATGTAGAGCTTGCATGCTTTAGTAATTTTGTGCATGCCTGCTGAATTCTTAAGATGGAACCATGGTAAGATATAATAATAATAGTATTGATTATTTATGGCTTTAATCTTACATCATAAGCCCTAAGTGCTAACAAATACATAAAAGGTTAAAGAAAACACAAATGAAACCAATAAGAAGATGAATATTGCAGTAAGTACCATGCATCTACAAACAAGGGTGCATACTGACACACACCCACACGCGTGCACACACAAACACACACACACACGATCCCACACACACTGTCGCAAAGCAACGGACACAACAGCATGCGCGCGCACACACACACACGCACACACACAAACACACACACACACACATGCTTGCACACACACACACACACACACACATGCTTGCACACACACACACACACACACGCACACACACACGCACGCACGCACGCACGCACGCACGCACGCACACACACACACACACACACCACACACACACGTCGCAGAATCAATTTGATGGGCAATGGAAGGGGGAAAAAGAACTGCTATTGGTAGGTGAAGAGGGTTGTTTTAAGAGATGCCTTGAAGGAAGACAGAGAGTTTGAACTACGCAAGATATTGGAATTTATTCCAAGAAACCAGACCCTGAAAAGAAAAAGAACACAGAGTCCATTTTTAGTATGGCTCCTCAGAGTTCAGCACATTCTTTCTTTAGCAAACAAATACTTCTACCATTGATCACAAGAACTTATTCAACAATGCACCTCTCCACAATCACAATCTCATCACCCCTCCTCCCTTCTTCTCTTTCTCTTCTTTCCCTAACAATCATCGCAGGACACAATCACAACCAAGTGTCCACACAGTCATACACAAATAAACAAACTTTTACACAACACACACTCTTTCTCTCTCCTTCACATTCTCCTCAACACACACACACACATTACTAGTAAGTCAACATGGTAACGTGAAGCATTCCCAGTCCGTAAGGGCTGTTGTTGGATGGATGTGGTGGCGCCCTCTCAGGGAAGAGTTCACTCACGCCGGCTCCACGACTAAGCAATTATTGTCGTCAGTATGGGGCTTAGTATGTGGTGTGCGTACGTTGGATCAGAACAGGCGCCACTGAACACCACCAACGTGACTTGGCAGCAGTGCAGCGTCCCCTCCGGTGGGTTGCCTATTGACGACTTGACACTGACTGCTCCCTGTGGATTGCCAGTGCCGGGGCTGCGGCGGGACTGACCGGGGCGTGGGTGTGGACGGGGTGTCGGAATGAGCAGCGTGGGTGCACTGCTTCTGAGGTGGCGCAGAAGATGGGACAGCACAAAACAAAAACAAAACACAAAAAAAAGTGAAGCACTGCCTGCCCCAGCCCCCTCACTCACCAGGTAGGGGTGGAAGGCCATACAGCTGATGGTTCCAATCCGCTGTCCCAGGAACCCCTCATGGTAGCGGATGGTGCTGAGCGTGTCCCCGCTCTCATTGTACACGTTCAGCGACTGACTCATCGTGCCGCTGTCACAAAGCAAAGCCATACAGCAGCATGGTTAGGTATTGTTGTCATTAGACAAGTCACACAATTGTGGGAAAAAAAATCACAAAACATCGGCATAGTTTTCTCCCTACTGTCTCAATAAAATCCAAAAGCCAGTTATCATTGTCACATCTTCATGCTGACAGACTTTCAAAAAAATGTTCAAAACAAAGCAGAGAGGTACTTCTCATTACAAACATAGACAAAAAAAGTATGAGCTTACAACAAAATGTAATATTTGCTAATGATGCTTGACGAGTTAAGTACTTATGGCGTGACACATACAGACCTACTTTTGACCAAATTTATGGTGTTTGACAGAGTCTGACAAATCCTTAACCAGATCCCCGTTTTAGTGACGTCATCTTCTTTTTTCAATCATAGATCTTACAGACATACTTTAGCTTTTCCTCATGTATTACGATAGAAACGGCCTTTTGCCCTTCGGATGCAGTGATCATGCATCCGCCGGTCAGTTAGAGGAGGTATCAAAACGATGGTTGCGCATCCCCTCCGCGGAACCCCCCTCTACACCGGCCATACGTTGTTCTGAAGAAAGAACAGTTTGTTCCGAGGAATTGGCACGCGGGTCCTCCAGGGCAAAGAGCGACTTCTGGAGAGAGACGCTGCTCAACCCGTCGTTACCCTTCACCATTTTGCGCTATAGTGGCGGAACAAATCATGAAGCATACGACCACAAAGTGGAGACAAGGTGGTGGATCGAGAGATCGGGAGGAAAACTCGATTGACCTTGCGATAATGACAATAAGTAATGTGCCAGGGGAAACCTCAGCACCACTAAACCTATGCACAACGAAAGTGGACGATCACAAGGTGAGGCAAGATGGCGGATCGAGAGACCGGTGTGAGGTGAGGCAAGATGGCAGATCGAGAGACCGGCAGAGAACTCAATCGCCGAAAGTAACAAAACAATAGAGCGCGAGAATGAAAACTAGCACAAAACGGGACCTCCCGTATCAAGAGGCCATGAGGCACGCTTGGTCGAAAAAGAATAAAATAATGGGAAATGGAACAACACACATGAGAGTGTAAGGAACGTGCAATTATTGACCGATGATTGGTAGAATGACAAACCGAACACCTCACGCAAGCCCTCACGCAAGAGAAGCGTCAAAATAAATTAATGAACCGCCAACCGTAAGCCTCACGCGACATTAGTACCCCGGGTTTAGCGCAAGCCACAACAGAACAAGTAAAGAAGGCAAACACAGGCAATCTTTACAGAAAACAGAAGTATAGGCGAGACAGAGCAAGAAAACCTGTCCTTGTCAGGTCGAAGGCCGAAGCTGAATGAGGTACAGGAAGTTGGCACCGGTTTTCTTTCCCTGGCGGAAGTAGGGTGGGCATCACGTGATAGTCTTATTACTGCATTAGCCACAAAAAATTCGGCCTTTCAGAGCTAACTAACTGCCGTTGAATGCTACGGTCTGACATGGTATAGTATATGACACCAAAACTGCCGTAAGTAAAACAAACCTTCACCTTAAAAACAAAGAAAGAAACAAAAAAAAGCCCATACATTTTTTCTTATCTACACATTTCACAAGAAGTATTATTACACACATCAGCAAAAATCCAACCACACACATGTACACAAAACAACAAACTTACAAACAAATATGACAGCACACGTTGAAACAGATCAGAGCAGCAAGGCAAACATCACGAAGAAACACCCACGACATTTCAAAGTTAGACCAGAGCAAGCAGACAAGGATGACAAAGAGCATTTTACCAGGCAATGACGTCTGCCCTTGGGTGCATATCAACTGCAGTGAATCCACGACAGTTGGTGTTGTGGACTCGCACAGACTCTGTGAAGCGTGGATCCCAAAACCTCAGATCTCCCATTGCACTGTTCACAACACAATCACTCCTCCAAATCATCTTTCCAGCATGAACACCTTTCCAAGTCATCATCATAACACAGTAACCCCTTAAAGATGACACCAGAACACAATCACTTCTCAAAAACATATCTCCACAGCACAATCACCCCTTCCAAGTCATCCGTACAATACAATCACCCTGTAAGTAATCTCTACACTCCTCTCCTGAGTCATCACAACAAGACAATCACCCTTCCAAGTCATCACCACAATAAACATCATAACAACAAAACCAAATATCAAATTCAACAACACAACCAAGTATCAAATTCAACAACACAACCAAGTATCAAATTCAACAACACAACCAAATATCAAATTCAACAACACAACCAAGTATCAAATTCAAGTTAACAGTGTCATCCACTCCATGTCTGTCCATGATTCAATCAACCAATCCACATCATCAACACAACTACTCCAACCTTTCTTCCTAACCTCCCCAAGGCAACTCTACAACACAAGCGTCCAATTCAACTCATCATCACAACACAACCATACCCTAAATCCTCACCCCCACCCCAAGTCAACTCTACAACATGGTCAACCCTTCAAGTCATCTCAAACGACACAATCACCCCCGCAAATTCATTATCACACCACATTCAGCATACTAAGTCATCACCACAATCACTTCTCCAAAATATCTCCACAACACAATCATCCTCCAAGTCACATTCACAATACACCCACACCTCAAAAGTCACTTCCACAATGCACTCACACCCCAAGTCATCACCACAACCCCCCCCCCCCCCCCCCAAGTCATCACATCAAAATCACCCCATCAACTCATCTCCATAATACACTCACCTTCCAAGTCATCACACAACACAATCATCCACTCAAAGTAGTCACCATAACACAATCACCCCTCCAAATCTTCACAACACAATCACCCTTCAAGACATCACTACAATACATTCACCCTTCCAAGTCATCACAAACCACAACCTTCCACTCCAAGACGTCATAGCACATTTCAAAATCATCACAATTAAACAATAACCTTTCCAAATCATCTCAACAATACAATCATTCATTCCAAGTCATCTCCACAACATAATCATCCCTTCCAAGTCATCACTATAAAAACAATTACTCTTCCAAAACATCTCTACAACAATGATCCCTTCTTAGCCATCAACCCCACGTAATGGATAGGTAATGTTGCTTATAGCCCAGCTGACCACAAAGGACCACATCAGGGCTGTCATCACGTTAAAATCAACTCACAAGTCACACAAAAAAAAAACAATACTACAATGACATCTCCAAGTAACTCACAAAAACAACAGCCCCTCCAAGTCATCACCTCATCTACATTAAGTCATCAAAACACAATTATCAAGTTATAAAAATACAACCATCCATTCCAAATCACCTTCACAATACAATCATCCATTCCAAGTCATC
Source organism: Conus canariensis (assembly GCA_033310375.1). Taxonomy (NCBI): domain Eukaryota; kingdom Metazoa; phylum Mollusca; class Gastropoda; order Neogastropoda; family Conidae; genus Conus; species Conus canariensis. Next base: position 10,855,816 of record CM065714.1, on the reverse strand, counting down.
TCCACAACACATCATCATCCATTCTAAGCCATTACAACACAATCATCCATTCCAAGTCATCACAACACAATCATCCATTCCAAGTCATTACAACACACTCTAAGTCATTACAACACAATCATCCATACCAAGTCATTGCAACACAATCATCCATTCCAAGTCATTACAACACAATCATCCATTCCAAGTCATTACAACACAATCATCCATTCAAAGTCATCTCCACAACACAATCATCCAATCCAAGTCTTCTCCACAACATTATCATTCATTCAACGTCATCTTCACTACACAAATGCCTATCAAAGTCATTTCCACAGGGCAATCATCCACTTGAAGTGATCTCCACAACAGACTCATCTCTCTCTGCAATGCAAACTTAACCATACTTGCATGTGCGATTGTATGTCCACCGGCCTACTTCCTCAAAAAAATGGTATGGGATTCAATGTGCATGCTAGATTTTTCATGCATGCATTCACACATGAGTTAAGTTTAAAGTCACATCCACAAGATATGGAAGGGACTGAAGTCTGCACAAACGTTAACTCTAAAGAGAAAACTTCCTACAGCCTGGCTGTCCTGGATGGGAACTGAACTACTGGACCTTGGAACAAGCGTCTGACGCCTTACCCACAAGGCCAATCACACCCATCAGCCACCCATCTGTTTTCCTTTTCTTTCTTTTTTTTTTTTTTGTTCAACTTACCTGGCACTGACGATTTTGCCCTCACTGCCACGCTGGAGATGGACCTTGATCACACAACTGGCGTGTTCTCGCAAGGTCATCACACGGCTGGAACACACCACCACTTTTGTAATGAACATGGCAATGTTACTTTTAAACTTTTTTTCTTTTTTCAGCATATCTATTATCTGTACGTGGATGATTCATAAGGATGATTATTTACTGCCAAAACTATTACTATACATGGATATATATTAACATATAACATTCATAAGGATGATTATCTATGTAAAATCTATTAACAGAATAACCACTACTCAAAATCTGCATTGAAAAATCTATAAACCCAAACTTGTGAATGTCCACAGCCCCATGATTATCTATTGTCAAATCTATTAACAGAATAACCACTAATCAAAATCTGCACTGAAAAACCTATAAACCCACACTTATGAATGTCCACAGCCCCATGATTATCTTTTGTCAAATCTATTACCAGAAAAACCACTCTAATCAAAATCTGCATTGAAAAATCTATAAACCCAAACTTATGAATGCCCACAGCCCCATCCAGCACTTTGTTTAAAAAAAAAGTGTTCATTTATTTGAGTGCGAAGTTTTTCCCTGCAACATCACTTTAACAACATTCTCTTTGAGTGAACAGGTGTGGGGTCTGGTGATTTAACTCAGGTGCCACTAACTGCATCACAGGCCTGCGCCAAAGCAATGCCTTGGCAACAGAACTGGCATAAACTTAAAAGAAAAAATACTATTCTGCCAGACAAAAGAATGAAAAGAAAATGAGAAAAAAAATGAAAAGAACTGACAAAGGTTCCAACAAGGGGTGATGTGAGCCTACTCGACCTGGTTCCACTCCAAAGCTATCCAAGTATGATGTAACAAGTCTGACAGCTCACATTAACCATTTCTTTACTAAATTATAAAGTTTTGAAGTCTTTGGATCTAAATCAAAGTTTTGCTGCTTTTACTCAGATTCTGAGTTACATTAAAAAAAAAATCTGGATCTGTCATGGCATCTCAAAAGCACGCAGTATCCTATGGAATTTTTTAACGTTGTCCTTAGTTTTGTTATAACCGCATGAAGTTTTCCACATCTTCTTGGAATAGATTTCCAGTCATTACAGTTTGTTTTTATTAAAAAGAAATAATGCATAAGATTATCAAGGCATCAGATGTCAGAAAGCCTATCATATTACATGAAACTTGCTACACAATCGGTTGGTTGACTGCAGGACCTGGATCAATAAAACAACTTGCCTGGGTTATGGTAGCAGGTCCTTGAGGAAGAGGTGGATGAGGGCGCTTCGGTTTGAAACCTTCTTGGCTCGGAGGGACAAGTGGGAATGGGTGACAGTGGGCAGGGAGAAATGGGGAAGTGAGGAAGTGAGCACTGCCAAAAAGCTGAAAAGTGAATACTGCTAGAAGATGAAAAGTGTTCAGCAAGGATTGAGGGGGAAGGAAGGAGAGAGTTGGAAGGGATGAGGGGGGGGGGGGGGGGGTATAGAAGGAGAGGGCAGGGTGGGGAAGAAGAGAGAAATGGGTCAAGAACAGAAGGACTGGGGGGGGGGGGGGGGATAAAGTAAATAAAAATAGTACTAATAATGTTAAGAGACAAAATCAAGATAAGTAAGAACAAAGGGCTGTTATGGAGGAAAGTCAGTGTTTGATATTGATTCCATTTGGGTGGATAGTGCCAAGTTTGTGAATAAGGAGGGACTCTTGTTCTTTACGTCTTATAGAGGAAGATGAATTTTGCCAGACTGCAGCAATCTGCATGTGGGAGAGGTTGTGGCCGGAAGAGCAGAAATGGTTTGCAATTGGTGTATTGTAACCGAGACGGACTGCTCGTAGGTGTTCAGTGAAACGGTCGTTAAGGGTTCTGTAGGTTTCTCCAACATACAAGAGGCCACAGAAGGAGCAAGAAAGAATGTAAACTACATTGCGGGACTGACAAGTGAAAGGGTTGCGTATGGAAATTTTGCCTGAGGGGCCACAGATGGTTGTAGAAGAGTTTAGGTGAGGACAGGTTTTGCATTTGGGTTGCTTGCATGGAGAATTGCCAGGTGGTGAGACTGTGTTTGTGGACAATTTTGAATGCACAAGAAGATCTCTGAGGTTGGTGTCACGTTTGTAGGCAACTAGTGGAGGCTGGGTGAAAATGTGTTTCAGGGAAGGATCAGTCTGCAGAATGTGGTAGTTCTTCATAAGGATGTTTTTGATGGCGAGGTTGTGAGGATGGAAGGTGATAGCAAGAACAGGCCTGTCGTCTGATGAAGGAGTGATCTTTTGCTTAAGAGCGGTGTTTCTGGGAATTCTAGAGGCCTTTTGTAGGGCTTCTTGGCAAATGGGTTCAGGGTATCCACGTTCAAGGAAAAATGAGATCATCAGGGTAGATTGTTTGGGAAATCGTCATCATCGCTGCAGATGCGTCGCAAACGAAGTAGTTGAGAGAAAGGAATGCTTGTTTTGGTGGAAGCAGGGTGACTGGAGGAGTACAGAAGGTATGAATGCGAGTCGGTGGGTTTGTAATGAACAGATGTGGTGAGGTAGGGTGAGTTGGGACAGATAGAGATTTTGATGTCAAGGAAGGAAATGGTAGTCTGAGTGATTTCAAAAGTGAATCTAAGAGCTGGATGAAATCCACTGACGAAGTCAATGAAGTTTTTCAGATCTTGGATTGGACAGGAGGCTGCACCGAGGCAATCGTCAATGAAGCGACGGAAAAAGTCTGGGAAAGTGCCTGTGTATTGTGAGAAGATCTTTTCTTCAATGTAACCAACAAACAGGCAGGCGTAGCTAGGACCCATCCTGGTGCCCATGGCAACGCCGCAATTCTGCTGGAAATGGTCAGCACCAAACTGAAAGTTGTTGAGTGTGAGAACAAGCTCAGCAAGACGGAGAAGAGTGGTGGTGGGTAGATTTCTGCTGTCTTTTGACAAGAAGTGTTTGAGGGCTGAAAGCCCTTCATGATGGGGAATGCTTGTGTAAAGTGCACAGACGTCCATGGTGAAGAGGTGACGGTGTTGGGAGCCAGGATGGAAGGAGAAATTTTGCAGAAGATCAAGAGTATGGTTTGTGTCCTTAAGAAAGGTGGGGAGGTTGGAAACGATAGGCTGGAGGATTTTGTCGAGAAACTGAGAGATCTGGACAGTGGGGCAGGAACAGGCAGAGACAATGGGGCGGCCTGGGTTATTTGGTTTATGTATTTTGGGAAGCAAGTAGAATTGGGAATCTTTGGGTTCAGAAACGACCAGGGAATGGGCTTCATTCGGGAGGTTTCCAGCGCTAATGCACTCGCGAATGAATTTTCTGATCAGGGTGTTATTGGTTTTGGTTTGACTGGGCTGTGAAGAGGTGTAGAATTTGGTGTCTGAGAGCTGGGAGAGTGCCTCGGCGATGTACAGGTCCCGCCGCCAGACAACAATAGCGCCACCCTTGTCAGCTGGTTTGACTACAATGTCTTTACGCTGGCGTAGTTCTCTGAGAGCTTGAGCTTCTGCTGAGGAAATGTTGGAGTGTCTGAGGGGTTTGGGTTTTAGAGCAGCGATTTGATGAGAACAGGTTTGGATGTAAAATTCTAGAGAGGGAAGCTGGTTTGTGGGAGGGGTCCAGGAGCTGGGGAGGGAAGGAAAGGGAGGGAGGTCACTGTCAGGATCAGGTAAAGATGGGGTGGTGTTGGTAGTGTTTTCAAAATGTGCCATGAGGCGTAGTCGCCTGAAGAAACGCTGACACTGAAAACAAGCGTCAGAACCATTGGCCTTGGGTTTGGTGGGTACGAAGTTCAGCCCACGGTTGAGGACTTGACGCTGTGTGTCTGTCAAATGGAGATCAGCGGGAATGGTGACCACAAGGTTTTTGTGACATGAAATCTACCCACCACCACTCTTCTCCGTCTTGCTGAGCTTGTTCTCACACTCAACAACTTTCAGTTTGGTGCTGACCATTTCCAGCAGAATTGCGGCGTTGCCATGGGCACCAGGATGGGTCCTAGCTACGCCTGCCTGTTTGTTGGTTACATTGAAGAAAAGATCTTCTCACAATACACAGGCACTTTCCCAGACTTTTTCCGTCGCTTCATTGACGATTGCCTCGGTGCAGCCTCCTGTCCAATCCAAGATCTGAAAAACTTCATTGACTTCGTCAGTGGATTTCATCCAGCTCTTAGATTCACTTTTGAAATCACTCAGACTACCATTTCCTTCCTTGACATCAAAATCTCTATCTGTCCCAACTCACCCTACCTCACCACATCTGTTCATTACAAACCCACCGACTCGCATTCATACCTTCTGTACTCCTCCAGTCACCCTGCTTCCACCAAAACAAGCATTCCTTTCTCTCAACTACTTCGTTTGCGACGCATCTGCAGCGATGATGACGATTTCGCCAAACAATCTACCCTGATGATCTCATTTTTCCTTGAACGTGGATACCCTGAACCCATTTGCCAAGAAGCCCTACAAAAGGCCTCTAGAATTCCCAGAAACACCGCTCTTAAGCAAAAGATCACTCCTTCATCAGACGACAGGCCTGTTCTTGCTATCACCTTCCATCCTCACAACCTCGCCATCAAAAACATCCTTATGAAGAACTACCACATTCTGCAGACTGATCCTTCCCTGAAACACATTTTCACCCAGCCTCCACTAGTTGCCTACAAACGTGACACCAACCTCAGAGATCTTCTTGTGCATTCAAAATTGTCCACAAACACAGTCTCACCACCTGGCAATTCTCCATGCAAGCAACCCAAATGCAAAACCTGTCCTCACCTAAACTCTTCTACAACCATCTGTGGCCCCTCAGGCAAAATTTCCATACGCAACCCTTTCACTTGTCAGTCCCGCAATGTAGTTTACATTCTTTCTTGCTCCTTCTGTGGCCTCTTGTATGTTGGAGAAACCTACAGAACCCTTAACGACCGTTTCACTGAACACCTACGAGCAGTCCGTCTCGGTTACAATACACCAATTGCAAACCATTTCTGCTCTTCCGGCCACAACCTCTCCCACATGCAGATTGCTGCAGTCTGGCAAAATTCATCTTCCTCTATAAGACGTAAAGAACAAGAGTCCCTCCTTATTCACAAACTTGGCACTATCCACCCAAATGGAATCAATATCAAACACTGACTTTCCTCCATAACAGCCCTTTGTTCTTACTTATCTTGATTTTGTCTCTTAACATTATTAGTACTATTTTTATTTACTTTATCCCCCCCCCCCCCCCCAGTCCTTCTGTTCTTGACCCATTTCTCTCTTCTTCCCCACCCTGCCCTCTCCTTCTATACCCCCCCCCCCCCCCATCCCTTCCAACTCTCTCCTTCCTTCCCCCTCAATCCTTGCTGAACACTTTTCATCTTCTAGCAGTATTCACTTTTCAGCTTTTTGGCAGTGCTCACTTCCTCACTTCCCCATTTCTCCCTGCCCACTGTCACCCATTCCCACTTGTCCCTCCGAGCCAAGAAGGTTTCAAACCGAAGCGCCCTCATCCACCTCTTCCTCAAGGACCTGCTACCATAACCCAGGCAAGTTGCTACACAATCGTTTGGAAATAACCATGTGAATTTATTTGCCTCGGGGCAAAACAGCTGAGATATTTAAGTTTACATGCAGTATCCCTTCTGTTCATGCAAATCAGTTCAAATTGGCCAGGCAGGAATGGCTGCCACACCTGCCCACTCTGAAGCGTTGAAAGGGTTAACCTTTTCGCGATACACTGTGCGATGGTGACGGCAACTCAGTCGACCCATTCACAACAAGCAGTTCCGTGGTGACGGCAATGCTGCTGTACTCCCTGGACGTGCCATGCCTCCATGACGGCACAACTATAAAAAAAATGCCCTGTTCTCTCGTCTACAGTCTAAGGGATGCAGCTGCTCTAAATATTTAGAACAGGGTTCTAGCCACTGGAAGGGTACGTTTACATGCACTAGCACCTTTGTGACCCCAGAGTAGTCCGAACAAAGAGACCTGTCTGGCACTGGGAATTTCTGCAAAAGGCACGTGTGGAATTTCCTGCCTCGCCAACGTATCGGGCAGAAGAAGAATGATATGGGGTGTTAGAACTGGTTCAGCAAAGTGGTATAGAGGATGAGGGGGGTAAAGGTGTAAAAGTTTATTGAAAAGAATCTGAGTTTGATTTATTTGCTCTGTGTATTTAGTAGTTTTATACGTCATATCGTCAGAAGCCAAAACAGTGAAAAGTGTGTACAACGTGCAATGATTTAATTTCCTTTTTTTAAAAAAAAAAAATTTCACTTGAATTACACATATTGAATACCTCTGGCTTTCTCTGCATCTATTCAAAGTGAGAGCGAAATTTTATGCCCCTTTTCTTCCTCATTTGCTGTTGTTATACTAACCAAACAAACGTTAACAAGATTGTGTTCTCCTCCTTTTTACTTATGTTGTTTCCGTAACCGTAGCTTTGCAGTTTTACCCAAAATGTATTTAAGTCTATGCTCATTGCAAAGTTCGCGTTTTACGCTTTCCGTTGATATATAACAATGGCTTGTTAGGGGACGTAAAATAAAATCAAAAAGTATGAAAATTATGCGTCTGCAACGGTTGTATGCACGTGTGGTGCATGCGTCTGCAGGGAAGTGACGCTGCTCTGCCGCGCCCGTTGAGAAAGTATTAAGAGACGGGCAGCAGTAGATTCTGAATGACTCTCACCACTTCGCTTGACACAATCGAGACTAGCTCTCATCTTGTGGATGCTGTGCTTCACTGGCTCCACTGGTCCTTGGCAAAGTTCCAACCAACAGTAAACAAGAAACTTGCCCATGTGATTCCGTGGTCAACATCATGGAATGATGATTGCCTAGTCACAATTTGAATCTCATCACAAGTGTTGTTAACTTCTTGTTGTTTGCCCTTCAACTAGGCTGCATGTCCACAGGCTCTAACAGGAAAACGGTGGGACCACAGTGATAATCAATCCTCATCAACATCACAGATGCATAGATCTGAAAACTTTGCTCAGATTTCTTGACCAACACCCCACACATCTGTCATCTTCTGGGCCTTCAATGTTAAAAAAAAAAAAAAACCAACAAAAAAACACTGAAGGCTCTTATTACCAATCAGAATAGTTCTTGTTTTTGGTGATGCATGAGGACAAAAAAAGGGCTAAAGGTATTCTGAAAAGATTCTGCTGTTTGATCCTAAACCCAAAGAGAATATTTACTTCACTCTTGTTGAAGACAGATTTAAAGCAAAATCAAGCTATATTTGAAACTAAATTGTTCAAACTTTAGTTTTTCACCTCTGCCTCTTTCATATATGGATTTCATGCAATTCAGGGTTCCCACTTCCTCACAGAAAAAAAATTCAAGGGTTTTTCAAGGGTTTCTAAAGGGGATATTTTGATTTTTAAGGGGCAAATTTAGCCGTACAATTGAAAAAAAAAAAGAGTGAATAATAACCTTACACATGTAATCCAGCCATGATGATAAGGTGATTACACTTGTGTAGTCTTTTCCACACTCTAATATCATATACAAAAAATAAAAAATGAAGTCTTTACACAGAAATTGAGAAATCAGAAAAAGAAAACTTTCAATCTGCTTTCCGGACCAGTATCTGACATGGATGTCCAGCTGCTTCTGTTTCAAGTCCTTATTCAATGATTCATCAAAAAGCATGACATATTCATTAATTCTCTACCAGCTGCAGCAGAGGCCCCCTCTCTGGCACATTTCAGGAGGGAGCTCAGCAAACTTTACTTTTAAAATACAGCCACTGTATGTGTTGTCGTGTGGAAGTGTGTGTGAATGGTTGGCGGGCCTGGACTAGCCTAATGCTTGTTCTGGGGCAGGATAGTGAGCGGGGTAACCCCTCTTGAAAAGGTGAACGTGGGTAGCCTTCCTGCAGCTCCACACTTAACTGATTTTTCTGTTTCAAAATGGAGTGACTGATGGCAGAGAACGAAGCAAAATTTAGAAAGAGAGGGGGTTAGTTACCGCCAAGGACATTGACAAACAAAGCACAGGACAAGACACGATGCATTTCGATCTCTTGGGTCTTCTTCAGTAAAAAAAAAAAAACAAAACAGATCACATTTAACATTTAGGACAGTACAAACAAAGAACGAAGAGTGACTTATCTGTCCATGTGGTAGGAAGAATGGCCGCCAGACGGAAACGACAGAGGGGATTATGGGAGAGGAAAAGGAAGGGGGGGGGGGGGGGGTGCATGGGAGGAGGGGGGGAGTGAAACGATGGGGTTGTGTAGCTGGTTTAGTGGGGTGGTGTGATATATTTGTGACGGTTGTGGTTAAGGTGGATTGATAATAATGCTAAGTAGGGGAGGGGGGGGGGGGGAGAATATATAAATATATATAAAAAATTATATATATATAGAAGGGATAGTAATGATAATAATGATAGTGGTAATAATTATAATAAATAAGTAGATGAATAAAATGAAAGTAACTGTAATAAAAAAAAAAATTAAGTGAATAAAATAGATAAGATTGTTTTTTGTTTTGTGTGTGTGTGTGTGTGTGTGTGTGTGTAGGCTAGCTGGTAGGTAAGTTAGGGGGGAGGGGTGTGGTATGAATGCTGTCAAGAAAGTAGGATTTTTTATTTTATATATTTTTTTTATTTTTTATTTTTTTAACAAATGCGCACACACAAGTCACTTAAAGTCTATGGAGACAACGTGACGACTGATTTGAAGATTCAGTCTGTGATTTCACTCTTTTTTCAGTTCTGACAGAAAAATGGAGCAATGCCAAAAGTTGCAAGATATCTACTTTTGGTTTCCCCACACCGATAGTTCGTCGCAATCGAGGAATATGGAAACACTGCTGCAAACAGTTTCGTGTTGTCTTCAGCAGATCGGAAACTGTGATGATTGTTGGTGGCATGAATCGTCCACAACACTTCAGCTTTCAAGACATCTGTCCCACTTGCTGTTATTGTGGATTGGTTGACGATTCTTACTGAGGAAAGGGTCTGACCCGATGTTGATGAATTTGATGATTGCCGAACGAAGTCCGTAAGACTAACGACCGGCCTACTCGCTTTTTCCAATTCCACATATTTTTTCCTCTTTCCGTGACTTGTAACCGCCGATTCGTCCATTGCCCGAACATCAACGGTCTTTTTGCACACTTTACAGAAAAACGCATGTTTGTTGTCTCTGCATTCAGTGATCCAGCTTCGATATTCTTCCTTCTGTAGCCACAACGGATCAAATGTGCAATTTCCCTTAGGCATGATAACAGACTCAACAGTATTGGACTTCACCGAAGATGAGGGAGCATGCCGCTCATTGTCGGAAGTCGAACTGCGCATGCGCAAACGATAACTGACTACTGAATTGCTTCCCTTTGCTTGAAAAGCAGACGACACACAAAATGATTTGAGAGGCGAAAATCGATGTCCGAAGTCTCGTTCGCGTTTGTTCTCCGATTCGTCTTCAAATGTTACGGTCAGTTTTGGTCCGAGAACGATTTTTGGGGGGATTTCAAGGAATGGTAGGGATATCTGCAGTTTTCAAGGGTTTTCAAGGGCCTTTTTGACCCAGTTGAAATTTAAAGGGTTTTCAAGGGTCAAGGGGCGTACGAGCCCTGATGCATATATTGGGCTAAGTGATTCATCCTACTCTGCAAACGTGATTATAGTCAGTTAGAAGAGCTCTAAGCTTTAATCTGTAATTCAAGATACCGAAACTCATAAACACAATAAAGAGTGCACTTCTGTCATAACTTCAAGCAAAATCTGCAGCTCCAGAGCATCCTCCCCCTCTTCCATCACCACCAAATAAAAGTTAGTTCCTTGCAGGTCATATGTTCATAAACATAATTTACCATTCGGCGGGGGACAAGCGGCGGTCAAACAGACGCACAGTGCCATCTCCACAGCCTGCGATGAGAAGGGAGCGTCCCGACGTGTCACTGATGAGGCTGGTCACACAGCTCTCTGCTCCTGTGGGAATGTCCTGTTCACAACATGCGCAGCACGCAATTTAAAACTGTTACTGTACCTCCACCAACACACACTTCTTCCTCCTATCAGTGGACATCAAGGTCCCATCAATGCACTGGGTTAATGCACAGGTCAGGCACCTGCCAAGTCTTGTTCGTGAACTTCCATCTAACTCTCTCTTTACTGACTGATGCATTCATTTAATTATTTTCAACAAGCCTGCACTGTGGTCTCATAGCTTAGCATATGTGTATGGTGTAGCATACATCCACTTGTCTACATAGCGTCTTCTGGATGAAAGTGAAACGTAGATTGCCAGTGGCCCACCTGTTCAAGACACTGTGCCTGCAGCATTGGTTTGAGCAGTCACATGGGAGTATACACATGATTAGAAGGCACCGCACTGTCATTGCCATACACAACAGGCCATCGAAGACACCAATGCCACCATCACTGGCCACACAAAAACATTCCATCTCTCTCTGTCTCTCACACACACAAACACTGATTCACCCCAAAACAGACATTCCATAATACATGTACGCACACACACACACCTGTTTCCTGGTTTCTGTGTACATGTCCCACAGAGTGATATTCCGTACATCCCTGAGCAGATGAGTGTGGCATTTTCTTGCTCCCAGTGCGTCACCAATCCATACCCTGAACCATCCAAACACATGAATGTAATCATTTAGGTCAGCTATCTGAATGGCCAAAATGACTGCCTATCCAAATCAAGCTCATAAGCAATTGCTGAATATGATTTATTTTCTACGCTCCGAGCTTGATGGTAAAAAGACAAAGTAACCCTGGATCCCAATCCCCCCCCCCCCCCCCCCCCCCCCCCCCGAGAACTGACCGTTCATAGACGATGGGAAAAAGTTATTTCCTCTTTCACAAACTTATGAGAGAATAGACTAAGAAGAAATTAACTCTGCGATAGGCAGCACACCAGACTTCCTCAAAAAAAAAAGAAAAGAAATTAAAGGATAGTCCTAACGCCATCCACTGGTTTTCCTTACCTGAATCATGTCTACACATGCATAATACAGACCATAAATACTGACACAAATTTCTCATGTTACTTTGAATGTCATGCTGTCCAATTTAAAATGGCTTCATGTTCCCGAAATCAAATATTCAAAGGAGTTGATGTTTTCAGCAATTACAGGTTATCAACTATCTCAGACAGGTTCTGCAACAGCATTACAGGCATTTTACAATGATCTGTCAGTTAACATAAGTAAACAACAAAGAAGAATGTCCATAAATAGTAAAGACAACAATGACGCTACCAATTCCTTTGTCAGAACATATAGGACAAAAACCAAACCACAAAAAAAGCAATGGAATCTGGACCTAAACCACAAATATGAGCTTCTCTGTACATGTTGAGACATGTATCATGGGTCACCTGGACTTGCCTGAAAATGCAGTTGTAATACCAAGGGAATTAAAAGCGGTGTGTGTGTGTGTGTGTATATGTGAGAGAGAGAGAGAGAGAAAGAGAGAAAGAGAGAGAGTGAGAGACAGAGACAGAAAGAGAGGTGAGGAGAGCAGGAACAAATAGTCATCAATTGTTTATTTCACATCATCACATCAAGCTTGGCTAAGGAGCTGTAATATAACCCACCTTTGGGTTATGGCAAAATGTCAATGTATAGCACAATGATGTCACCATCTCCGTTTCCATGCTGCCTTCTCAAAGTGTCCTCATATAACCACTGACCATCGTCTGTCAACAGTCAAGTAACTGCTGACATGAAGATTTCAACAACTGTATAAGTCATGCAAGAAATTATACATAAAATCAAGTGCTCAGGCAACAATATACACACTGCATGATTGAGACATTAAACATTCATGACTAAAAGAAATCATGAAGGGGCTTATGGTCAACACGAAAATATGGAAGTTTATGAAACTCTGGAATAATATCATACTTGCAACGCATGCAATGAATCAATATGTAACGATCATTTCTGCTTCATAGAAATTTCTTAGGGTTAAAATTGGAAAATCTCGAAAGCTATTCCATGAACTATAGTGCTGGCGACAAAGCGATACATTGTCGAGTCATGCTGTTAAAAAAAACACAGCCACCTGCCACACTGCACGCGCGCTAACATAACCACAAAACACACACACACACACACACAACACAAGGCACTCTGATCCACATCTTGACACTGACATGCTTGCATGACAGCAAGGCCGGTTCCCTTTTAAACTGTGCAGTCATAAGTACGTGTTGTCATGGGGATTGATGAGACGAAAAAGTGATCCTGGTATGTCGTGGTTGCATTGGACACGTGAATGACGGCCTGGCTGTTTCCTGTCCATATACTGAATGATTGACATTTAAATGAAGTGCTGATTCGTTGTGCTGTTTTCCACACGTCCCATATACTGAAAGAGTCTTTTAAATTCAAACATTAACTTCACGACCTCTGTCAAACAGAGGCATTTTTTTTCTTCAAAGGAAGTTAATCTGTAACCTTCTACCTGGGGCAACATGGATGAACAAAAAAAGCTTCTTATTTCCATTGTAAGATACATCCAAATCCTATAGAATTCAACACAGTATTAGCTATCCATCAATGGACAAATCTGACTCAAAGAGCATGCATCAATCAGAGGCATGAAATCTCAAAATAACTGGAAGCAGACTAATGTAACAGGCACGAACGAACATACCAACGCAATGACCAGGTCGCCACCACCACCTTACCTGACGTTCTCTGTCAGTGGCTGCCAAGTAGTTGTCATAGGGGTGAAAGAGGTATGTGAGTGGGGAACAGTGGTGTTGCGGTTCACAAAGATCTGATCGTCCAGTTGATTAAACCCTGCACGGAGACATACTGATGACTTACCTTTGCTTGTCAATACAGCCGTTATTCTACCTATACTTATGGGAATAGATCCTTTATCGACAATTATCAATTTGATGAAAAAAAGTTTTAAGAACAATCTTGTAGTCTTGGAACCAGTACACACAATACTGGAAAAAAAAAAAAAAAAAAAAAAAAAAAGAAAAAAAAAGAAAAAGAAAAAGCTATTCCACATTTTCATTTGTCCAACCTTTTAACTGTACAAAACGTACCCAAAGATTATAAAACCAAACTGACACATTTTCAACATTAAAAACAACCAAAAAGACAAAAATCAACAAAATGCCAGCAAATCCAAAGTACGCAGCATGGTTCAGCGCAAAACAAAACCTCTCTGTGGAGGAAAAAAACACACACACACAGAAATGTGCACAAGCATACTCAAAATACAGCACTCCACCTGCTCTGTGCTGGTCGAATCTGGCACGTGCCCTGACACGTGAGTTCCTGAGGTAGCGGTACTGTCGCTGGTGGAAGGTCTCGCTGACTGGGTCCTTGGACTCGTCAAGCTGCATCACAGGGTGCAGAAAGTGCCGGCAGCTCCACTCAAACAGCTGAGTTGCCGAGGGCAACTGACGCACTGGGTGCTCATCCTCGTCTCCCTCTTCACCCTACACATATCACAGTCTGGAATGTTTAACATTTGTATGACTTTCCTAACAACAATGCTTGTCGCCAGTGAACAGCTGTGAGGGCACAAACCTCGCCTCTCTACAATATAAAGAGCAGCGCTAAAAACCAAATCGCAATACATCAAGATATGAAATGCAACCAAAAAAAATTTGATGTTGTATGATTTGAGTGTATGAAATGTTCTCATAAAAATGATTTCATACACATGTGTTCAAAGCAAAACATTCAGCCCATCCCCAACTCCACCCCACCAGTCCTGATCCCCACCAGTCCTGATCCCCACCTGTCCTGATCCCCACCAGTCCTGATCCCCACCTGTCCTGATCCCCACCAGTCCTGATCCCCACCTGTCCTGATCCCCACCTGTCCTGATCCCCACCAGTCCTGATCCCCACCTGTCCTGATCCCCACCTGTCCTGATCCCCACCTGTCCTGATCCCCACTCTGATCCTGATCCCACCTGAAGTAACTGCATGAATGAACACTCCATACTTTGTTTCCAGCCTTAAGCCCTTCTAACTGGGTTTTCTCACCCAATTTGAAAAAAATAAGACAAATGAAATAAATAAATAACTTTATTATGAATATATCAATATGTATAATGAAAACAAAAATCAAACAAAAAGGCAAGTTCATATTTTCAGTTTTATCATGTTTTACTTCCTTCCCTGAACATACTTCTTAGTATTTTGCTTTCATACTTGGTGTACATCATACCCTGTTCACTGCTACATTTTATCTTTCCTGTAACTGACCTCAAGCTTAGGAGGCAATAATTCTTGTGGGTACATAAATCATCCCAGTCCAGAACTACACCTTAGTTGTTTTTTTCTTTCATTCTTGATTTGCATTTTTTTTCTCTCTCTCTCTCTAAATGTTTCGGTCAAGGTCTTCAACAAGAATTACTCAGATTTTTTCCTGATTCATTATTTGTATCAGAATTCTCTGCTGATATAACCTATAAAAAACAAGTGCTCTTTGATTAAATCTAATCCTAAACTATTGTATTCATTTATTACATGAAGCAGAATTTCACAAAGAACTGAACTTAAAATGAATGAGTGTCTGTATGATGAAGCACCATGTTGTTATTATCTGATGCAAAACACAACATGCATGACCCCAAAATCTACGAGCACCACACATACACTTGGAAAACAAACAAACAAACAAAAAACAGTAAAAGAAAAGTGTAGTAACTTTATGTTTTCTATACACTGAATACAATAACATTTTTATCATGCATATCTGTGAATGATTCTCTGGAAGTAATATGACGATTTCATAAACATTTATCTAAGTTAAAAAGAAGAAGAAAACACTGAATACGATAAAATTTATGTCATGCATATCAATGTCTGATTTGCATAAAATGACGATTTAATTCAAATCATACTTTAAAAAAAACAAAAGATAAGTCCAATACAAAAAATTATCACAAAGGAACATTATCTACAATTAGATCAAACTGATAAGGAGTGATGACACAATAAAGAAAGATGAATAACAAATACATAAATAACGTAGCAAAAAAATGTCTTTGCCGTACCATTTAAAATTCAGGTGCATTCTTGTTATATCATAGGCATACAGTCAGTACCAGATCTTAAGTCACTTACCTCACGAGCTATCTGCAGCTACCAGTCTAAGAGATCTGTTTTCAACCTTAACGCACGCCTCTTATCCCAACGACTCCACCAGCTCTCTGGCACACAGGTATTTTTTTTTAATTCTAAATTCCCATCCATTCAAAGAACATTAACTGACTGTTTTGAATCTGACGAGGGATTTGCTTCTGTTGCATGCTGATCCACAGCTGTCACTAACAGATGTTGTGAACATTCTCTCAGACAGCTCCATCTACACTGCTGAGCTCACAACGTTGGTCCTGGCACTTCCAATGGTCTCCTAATCAAAACACAAAGACTTCCTCATTCTCTCAAATTCCCTCTCTGCTTCGGCGATCTGTGTTTTTGCCACCTGTACTATCAAGGTTGCATTCTGTACTTTTGCTGCCGATATTTTCGCCTCTTCGGGGAACTTTTCACTTTGCATTGCATATTATCTTGAAGTGTTTGGAGAGCATGAACACTGGGATATTCATTCTAGCCTTGAATTCTCTGATGCACTGAGTGATGTTTATGCTCATAACCACAGAGGAAAAGCTTTCATCTGAAATGACCATGCTTTATGTGTCAAAAACCAAAAACCAAATGTGTTCTAATGGCACCATGGATTCCACAGCTGCCAGCTCAGATGCTTCTAGGAACTAAGGTGTTGAAAGCAAGCTTTAGAGAGATCCAAAAGTAATCACCAGACCCTAGCATTAATCACCTGTCAATCAGAGTCAAAATTTTCAAACCATCTGTCAATCAGTGTCAAAATTTTCAGTCTTGAAGAGAAAGAGAAACAAAGAGAGAGAGAGAGAGAGAGAGAGAGAAGGAGAGAGAGAGAGAGAGAGAGAGAGAGAGAGAGAGGAGAGAGAGAGAGAGAGGAGAGAGAGAGAGAGAGAAGGAGAGACTGAGTGAGTGGATCAAGCAGACACAGGGAACCCATACTGATGAAAACAGATTTTTTTTCCTGTCCCATGAAACATGAAAGTACAGGCAGCAAATATGCAGGTGCCTAAAGTAGTATACACCTCTGCTTTGGAAGCCATTGCTGGCTGTAAGTGTAACATCAAGCACTCACAATTCCTGATATTTTCTTGCTGTACACTACTCTGCCCCCTGATGACTGCCTGTGTTGGGGCAGCAAAACATGGGCCTAGGTGAGGCTGTGTTTGGGAACGCCAGAGTGAGCGGCGCCACAGACAGGTTACACATTACGGGACAGTGTAAACAATAACAAAAACAACAACAAACCCCCCCCCCCAAAAAAAAAACACACCTTAACATTACCCTCTCCCCTTAAAAACCAACCAACCAACCTGCTATTACAGCCATGCAACAGCAAAACTTAGAAAGAGAGGGGGTTACTTACCGCCAAGGACATATAGACAAACAAAGTACAGGACAAGACACAATGCATTTCGACCTCTTGGGTCTTCTTCAGGCAAAAACAACATTTAGGACAGTGAAAACAAAGAATGAGAAACCACTCATCTTTTCATATTCGACGCACGACCAAAATGCAACAGCAAGTATGCTGCTTTTTCTGAATGTGTGTGTGATGTGTGTGTGTGTGTGTGTGTGTGTGTGTGTGTGTGTGTGTGTTTATATCTTATCATATACTTATTTGTTTTTAACCCTCTTTGTCCTGACGTTCAGTGCATGAAACGCTCTCTAAATCCTATGGAAAGGAAGCAATTCCGTAACAACGATAGGGTAGCATCACACAAAATTAAAAAAAAAATACTCAAGCAATATTTCACTCCTTTTTTATTTCATGTGTGTTATTGAGATGTTTGTCTACATTTAAAACAATTATTTCAGTATTGTGGAGATACACAACTTAACTCTTTCATTCCTACTTTTCTATGAACGGTTACTTCCTCTTGTTCCTAGATTCTTATAATACGAGTATTTCCTTCATTCCTGGATTTAGAGAAAAGAAAAAGAAGTGTAAAGTGAGAACTGCGACGTGTGCAGTAGCAAACCGGCCAGAATAGAGCGGCAACAACTTTCCCACTCTGTAGGGGCCATCTGGCATCCATTCCATTCATAAACACTGCCGCACGAGCGGCCCGGTCATGACGTATACCGATGACGCGACTCGCATGAAGTTCAAAGCGCTTACCGCGAGAACCGATTTTCCGGGCTGCAGGAAGGAAAGGAGGGATTTTGTGCTGCCCGGTTTTCCGGGCTGCAGGAAGGAAGGGTAGGATTTCTGCAAACCGGAAAACCGGGTTGTAGGGATGAAAGATTAAAAAAAAAAAATTCAAACACTGAAACTGACTTTAAAATCAGAAAGCAGATCATCTTCTTCATCACTCGAGATATCTGGGGTACTGACAGGTGACACATCGATGTTGTCGAAGTCGATATCTAGGTCAGTCTCATTACCCTTCATCTCATGCAAATCTGTGATGTCATAGCCTTCAAAAACTGAGTCTTCGTCGCTGTCCTTGTTCAACATTCGCCATACGTCCTCCGCCTCCATGTTGAAATCTTGCTCGCTTGCTAGGTCAACTTGAAAAATTCGTAATTCACAAAACACACTGTTTGCTGCCATGAAATGAAGTCAAACGGAAGTACAATGTGTACTGAAAGCAAGGCTAAAGCGGTCATGTGACTGCCATGTGATATAAACAAAATGTATGCATCCAGAGCAACCACAAGGAATCCGAACGCTCCCGTACATTTGCCAATTTTGCACTGCTTTTTCTTGAACGCTACGGAACGTTCACCGCAAAAGAGGGTTAACACAAGCAGTTCACTGAAGCAAGAGTGAATTTTAAGGCCTACTAGCAGGGTCAAGAGGTTGTGGGGGAGATGTCAGGGTGAAGACTCCCAGAAGGAGAAGGTTTTGGTTTTGATTGCATACATTCTATCCAACTTTCCTGCAATATAACATGGAAAGAGTTTTTCTTTTTAATATTCTTTCAATGGTTTTAATAACACTCATTCATTATGTTCAACTTTTAAATTCTAGATTCTGTTAATGATGTTATCTCAAAAGAGTAAAAAAAAAAAAAAACATAAATAAATAAATACATGTAAAATAAATAAAAAGAAGAAATGGAGAAAAAAGTCACATCTACACCTTGAGTCACAGAAATGCTGCCACCCACAAACATGATCTCACAACGTATTGCACTGACTGAATTTTAGGCACTTTCAACTTGGCAGAGCTTGCAGAAAGCTTTGTTAAATATCTTCTAGATTTTAAAAACACTTGGAATACATTTTTCACCATATATATTTGTCACCATCAGGTTCAGTGTCTATCGCTAACAGTTTTTGTATTCATAAATCAGTATCACCAGTACGAATATTCCACTGAACAATATCAACTTAAGACTTTTTACAATTCTCAAGAATGACAGACATGCAAGGGAAACAACTTCTCATGCTGCACAAGTTAACTTGTTTTGTAAGTATTTACCTGAACTTTTGTCACTCCATGCTTTATTAGTTCCACAGATAGCACACCTTTTACTTTTCTTTCGCTAAGGAGCACCTGCCTGTTTCTAAGACATGATAGTTCATGACTGAACATAAAAGACAATTAGTCCAGTTTTAAGAGAACTGGTAATGACACTCTCTACTTACCACCCTTGTTTTTTGCCTACAATCCAACGATGACACACATACATTCACTTTTCTTTTTCTTTCCTGTTTTTTTTTTTTTTTTCGTTTCGCCTGAAGCTCCCACCTGGGGTGACATGAAGAAAAAACGTAAGAAAAAAAATGGATTAGGCAAGATAAGTACTCACAGGTTTGTGACGACGTGAGGTAACCTGCCAGAAACAGAGGACACAGGCATACTGACATTTTGTTAAATGACCAGAGGGTTACTCCCCCTCTGCAAACCAGCAGTTCGACTCCACTCCAACAACACAGGTGCAAAGCCAGGTTGAATGTGGAAAGAGAGTAAAACACATATAGATAAAAGTACTATAGGCAAACGTTTTAAGCAGTGTGCACAGGATGAAAAGCAACAGTAACAAATTAATAAAGCAATAACAATATCAAAACAGTGACAAATTTTTGAACTTGGATACAGATCAACAGGTGTAGAAACTGATTCCAGGGAAAAAAATTGGAAATGGAAAGACGTCCAAAGGCATGCTCCCCAACTTTGTTTTCACTATACATCACAATCTATGCAATAAGACGCTCCTTTTAAGTGAAAATGGCATAAATCTTGCATCTTATATGAGTTTTTTTTTTTTTTTTTAAATAAAGTACATAGGATATGATCATTTTTTTTCCCAAGGGAGTTTTTCTTTTTTAAAGACCCACTCCCTACAATTCAGGTGATGCATCTTTATCATCTTCATGATTGTGTTTGATATCAGTCTACTCTTATCTCCACTTGTTTCTTAAAGTCATTTAATTTTACCTCTATATGGCACTGCAAATCCCTAACACAATCAACATTTTGACACTGGCAGGAAAGAAACTGGAAACTATTCACACTTGAACTTATCATTTCAGACGTTTTCAGGTCTTGAAACAAACATGAAACAAACTCCTTCTCTGTACAGGAGACTTTGTTTTAATATACAGCAAATGCAAAAAAAAAAAACAATCCTTATTTATTTTTCAAATTGAAAAAAAAAAAAAAATCACTGATTGATGGACAATATCTATGCTTATAAAGTAGGGCAAAGTTCACTCTTTATTCCTGAGATCAGAGTGGAGGCATATCACATGGACTGAAGCCAAAAACACATTTCCTACGGACAACCATCTTGTGCATAAGACATAATGATCAATACACTGCAACTTTACTTTTAATCTCTATGCCTGTACGTTTTTTCATTTCCTTCCTTCCTTCATCCTAAAAAGCTGAAAGTGTGCAGATACAGGAACTGAAGAATCACCTTGATGTCCACAACACAGGGTCAGTGCAACAAAACAGACAAATGGGTAAGGGGCCACGGTCCTGAATTGTTAATGACAACTTCTGACAAGATGACAATACAAGGCTGCAGACAACAGGTTATATCAGAATTCACCAGACAGTTTCAGTTTTCACCAAAAGCCTTTCCAAAGGCAACCCAACATTTAAAGGACAGAAACAGTGTGAAGCGTTACAGAAAACAAGGCAAAATACAAACAAACACACAACTCGAGGTGCAGAGCAATGCTCATTTGATGCACAGAAAAACAAGCTGACAGCTTTTCCAAATGGCTTCAGCGGCAGAATGAATTAGAATGAGAATGAATGCTCTGTACCGCACCACAACACAATGTGCCCTTGGTATCATGACCTCATGCAAATGGTAGTACAGATCATTCCCTGACAAGTGCAAGAGAGATGATGCATACATCACAGGTCTTCAAGCTGATGCATGAGTAAGAAGAGCAGTGATATGGTGGATACAGACGACAGATCATGAAGCCAAGCAAAAGCATCAGGAAAACAAAACAAACAAACAAACATCCAGTGCATGGGAGAGATACACCACCAAAGCCCAGTTTGTCCATCCTTTCAGCCCCCAACTGTTCTGGCTGGAGACAAATCACAGCCTCCATTGGCCTCTTCGCAAAATAAATGAAAGTGAAATAGGGTTTCTGAATGAAAATTAAGGCACAAAACTAGGCACTCTCTTGTACGTTGTATGTTCTAATTGTCAGGCAGGTGTGTAAATCTCAATCTCTACAGCTTCACCTCTTGCCCACAATCTTTACCTCTAGACTGGATATCAAATACCTGAAAGAGGCCAAGACTTAAAAAACATTTTCATCATTTGAGTGTGAATGAAAATGATCTCTATCAAACAAATTTTGTGCCACAATTCCCTGTTGTACTGGGGCTGAAAAGAGTGAAAAGAGCCAGCGATCACCATGCGTTGCCTCCCCTCCCTGCCAAGGACCACCTACCTGTGCAGGTCCCCTGTCAAAGAGTTTCCTGTTGCGTGGGAAGTACAGTGTGTGCTGGGCGCCAGAGGTGGGCGTGCTGGGCACGGTGGCGTTGCGGGCAGGAGACGGCTGTTCTCCATTCTCCCCGGTCTGGCTCAGAGTCATCTGATTCCGAGGCGGAGGAGTCCTGACACACGGCAAGTCAGAACTGTTCACTTATGATGCACCATGGAATGACTTTAGAAAAAAAAAAAAAGGAAAGAAAAAATGAGAAGCATTCTGGTCAGCATCTTACAACACAAAGGAGGGAACGGATTTAACTAGCATAAGCGTCTTTCATGCAGCATTTTTGTACTGTGTTACCTGTCAATTTTTCACCAAACCAAGCTAGCAAACTGGCCGCTGCTTGTAAGAAGAGTCTGACATTTTTCACCTGTTGTTAAAGGTTTGGAACTGGCAGCTGTTAAGCTTGGACACAAAAGACCCTCCATCATGAACCAAGTCAAAAGATATCTTTCGTCATGATGTGCAACAAAAATGACAGTGACATGTCATCAGAGATCATAGACAGGATTTAGGAATATGTTTGTAACATGACATCAGTGATCACACAGGGATTCAGAAATATGCTGACTGTTTTTCACTTTCCTTTTTATGCTGTTACTGTTGAAAGACAGCAGGCTGACTGACTACAGAAAGCTACCTTTTAAATATGATTGCATAGGTAAGGAAATGTTTTGAGGACATTTGCAGACTTAATGCACAGTTCTCTCAAAACAAATGATGGGATGGGTATATTCTGGCACTGCTGGAGTGATCTGACATCACCTTGCAATGTTTGCAAGTTAACAACACTGAACATGATAAAATACTGGTATGTTCATTTTGCTATATCTTATTACTCTGACATCACCTTGCAATGTTTGCAAGTTAACAACACTGAACATGATAAAATACTGGTATGTTCATTTTGCTATGTCTTATTACTCTGACATCACCTTGCAATGTTTGCAAGTTAACAACACTGAACATGATAAAATACTGGTATGTTCATTTTGCTCTGTCTTATTACTCTGACATCACCTTGCAATGTTTGCAAGTTAACAACACTGAACATGATAAAACACTGGTATGTTCATTTTGCTATATCTTATTACTCTGACATCACCTTGCAATGTTTGCAAGTTAACAACACTGAACATGATAAAACACTGGTATGGGGAGTTTGTGTTATACTCCCTGTTTGGCTAGTATACTTACCATGTCAGACCATAGCATTCAACGGCAGTTAGCCAGCTCTGTCAGGCCGAATTTTTTCCGTGGCCAATGCAGTCATAAGACAGTCACGTGATGTCACCCCACTTCCGGCCCCGGAAGAAGCCAGTGTCAACTTCCTATAAGTCATTCAGCGAGGCCTGGTGTATGGTGACCCCGAGAACCTTGGCGCCAGAGGGGAAGGTAGGGAGGGAATTAGAGTCTGACATGGTAAGTATACTAGCCAAACAGGGAGTATAACACAAACTCCCCATTTTGGCGTCATATACTTTACCATGTCAGACCATAGCAGAATTTAAAGGAATCGGAGGAGGGCGAGCGCCCTAGTGGTTCTTGGGGTTGACCGATATGGCTGCATTGGCCGCCACAAAGGAAATCCCCTTAGACCCATCAGCTCTGGTCATGCGGATATCCCTCAGGTAAAAATTAATGAAGGGATTTTCCGAACGCCAGTAGGCTGCCTCCAGCAGGTGGCGCACGGGGACAGAGCACTGGAACGCTGTGGAAGTGGCCAGTGCTCTGACCTCGTGGGCCCTGGGTGATAGGACAGGGAGATCCTTGTACGCCTGAGCGTAGGTAGATCTCACCGTCTTGGAGAGCCACCTGGAGATAGTTCTCGCCGAGATATCTCTAGTATTGTTGGGGTTGAGGGAGATAAGGAGTCGTCTCTGGGAGGAACGCCTGGGGCGTGTGCGTTCCCAGTAGTACCTGAGACACCTGGAGGGGCAAAGGTCCATGTCTCCATCTTTTTCTCCCTTTCCCAAGATGTCAGAACTCCGGAAGGAACTTGAGAGAGACTGAGCCGTCCCTGTGGAAGGCGATATCTGTGGGGTCACCGCTGAGGGCGTGAATCTCACTTCGTCTTCTGGCCGAGGCCAGGGCGAGGAGAAAGGTGGTCTTAAAGGAGACGAGGTCAAAAGGAATAGAAGCAATGGGTTCAAAAGGGGTTTTTCTGAGGGCATCGAGGACCGTAAAAAGGTCCCAGAGGGGAATGCGCCTAGGGGACTGAGCTTCCCGTAGAGCAACTCCTCTAGACACCTCTCTGAGGAGAAAGTCATTGTCAAAAGAAGGGCCCCCCAGTTGACGAATGGTAGTGCAGATAGCTGATCTGTAGCCCCGAATGGAGCCAGCCGACAGCTTAAGGGAAGGGATAGGTGGGAGAGGAAATTTCCTATTTGGATGTTGGAGGGGCAGTAATGGGGAACAGAGTTATCTGAGCACCAGGTTATCCATCTCTCCCAACGGTAGTTGTAGAGGGATTCGGTGCTGGCTCTGCGAGATGCCGAGGCGAAGTCCCGTAATCCCTGAGAGGCCCCTGCCCCGGCTAGTGTGTCTAGGACGGACTGGGGTCTCTCCGAGTGGGGGGTAGATGCAGATGTTCGCAGTTGGGCTGGCATAGAAGCCACGCGTGTAGGCGAAGCATCTTGGGATTGGAGTGAGGAAGACCTGACCGGGGTTGTCTCAGCATGTCCCAGCGAGGGCTGAGCCGGAGGGGGGGAACGTGGGTGAGGGACTTGGGGTCCGGGAACCAAGACTGGGTCGGCCACCATGGCGTTACGAGGATCAGCCTGGGTCTTTCCAGCCTTGCCTTCCTGATCACCTTGTGTAGGATGGGGAAGGGGGGAAAGGCATACGCCAGTAGGCCCGTCCCGGGGAGGGATAGTGCGTCGACTGCATCCGCCTGGGGATCTGGAACGGGAGAGACGTACAGGGGCAGGTGATGGTTGAAGCTGGTGGCAAACAGGTCGATCATGGGCACAAACCAATGGTTGCGCGACACCAGCGAAGGAGGGCCTCTGTTCTGAGGGAGAGGCCTATGGAGCGGGCCTCTCCCCCTTTGTTGACATAGCAAGCTACCGACGTATTGTCCGTGAGGAGGAGAACAAGTCGGTGCGCGACCTTGTGCTGGAGTTGGAGAAGGGCTAGCCTGACCGCTTCCAGCTCCCACTCCCCGAGGCGTGACTGTCCTCCACGTGGGCCCCCCAGCCCAAGTTGGAGGCGTCTGTATAAAGTTCCAGTGGTTGGGTTGGGTTGGGAGGGAGATGGGGACCCCGGTGGAGAGAGTGGCTGGAGTGAGCCGCTCCTCCGTCGCCGAAATGAACCAGTGTCCGAGGGGAATGACCTGGTCCCAGCGGTCGGAGGTCTGTGACAAACGTCGGCGGAACTCCCTCTGAAGTTGGCGTTTGGGGACCCGCCGCAGGGGAATGAGGGGAGACAGGGACTCCATCATTCCTAGGAGGGAGGACAGGGTTCTGGCCGAGGTGTGGGGTGCCTGTGACAGGCAGGAGATGAGGTCCACTATGCGTGCAGGCCTCTCCGGGGTCTGCCAGACGAACCGTAGGAATCGTCTGTGGGCCGGGTGAATCAGGATCTGAAAAATAGGCGTCCTTCAGGTCTACGGATGTGGCCCAGTCGCGATGATGGATGGAGTCTCGGATCTGGGTGGGGGTCTCCATCTTGAACTTGGTGGGCCTGAGGAACTTGTTGAGGGGCGAAAGATCTAGAATGGGCCTCCATCCTCCCGAGGCTTTTGGGATCACAAAGAGTAGAAGCCGGGGTTTGGGTGGGAAATCTCCGAGATGGCCCCTCTTTTGAGGAGGTCTTGGACTTCCGTGCGAAGAGCTTCTGCTTTGGCGGGGGAGGGTTCGTTGGGGGAGGGAGGGGGAGATAGCATGAGGGGGGGGACGCTCGTGGGCCCAAGGAAGGCGAAACCCTTCCTGTAGCACCGCCACTATCCAGGGGTGAGGCGTATGCGTCTCCACTGGTGGGCATGCCGGGAGAGGCTGCCCGCCAGGGGGGGCGAGGGTCTGGGCTGGTGGGTGGGGGATAGGGCGAGGGGGGGTGCTACCTGATCTAAGTCCCCCTCGGGCTGTCTCCCTAGTCAGCTCCGGGAGCGTGACTGTTGGCCTAACCGAAAATTTTGCTGATGGGGTTTTGGCTTAGGCCTTGGGAGAAGATTAGGTCGCTTGGCGGGCCGTGCGGTGCGGGAAGGCGATTGTCTGGGATAGGGTCTGTGCCTGGGGAAGGAACGAAGTGGGGGTCTAGCAGGGCGTGGCGGTGGCCTGGGCGCAAAGGACACAGCCTGCTTGCGTTCCTCAACTGCTTGTGCTATGACGTCAGCCGAGTAGTCGCCAAAGAGCGACTGGACCTGGCCCGGGATGCATCGCAGGGCTGCCTTAAGCGTCGGGGAGAGAGAGGTCCGCGCCAGCACGGCCTCTCTCGCGACCAACAAGCAGTTGAAGTGGCTTCTGGCTGCGCTGTCCGCCGCAGCCGAAAGGTGATGCGAAATCCTGTTAACTAGGTGTCGCATGAAAGGATCGCTGAACAAGCGAGGGTCAGGCTCTTGGTGCGCCTCAGAGCCCGGGTCCCCCGGTACTGGGATGGCACCATCGTCCTCCGGCCATAGAGCCTCCGCTCGCTGAAGGGGCATGTCCAAGTAGGTGTGTCCCGCCGTGGTGTGGAGGATGCCCATCCTGGCTACTCGGACCCATTCCTTTAGGTTCTTAAAGGAGATGGCGCCGGAAGTAGGGGGGGGCAGGTGGGGGATCAACCGACGGTCCGACTGGGAAATGCCCATCTCCCTGGTCACGGGATTGTCCGTAAACAAGGAGGCGACTGAGGGGTTCTTGGGTAGATTGGTCTAGATCTCTGGGCCGGGGGAGAGGGAGAGAAATTCGTCAGCGGGTGCGGCCTCCCTCCTAACGAGGTCTGGTCGCCACCGTTCTATCGTGCGGACATCGTACAATGAGGTGGGGGCTAGCTCCTCGTCATCGTCCGCCTCAGGGAGGTACTGGTCCTGAGAGGGTTCATAGCACCCGTCTTCAGGAGGTAAGTCGAGGGGTGCCTGTAGTGTGTCCCCGGTGGCCCTATAATCGGCGGCCGGGACATCGTCCTGCCGATAGGACAGCGCCCGAGGAGGGAGACCAAGGTCGACCCAGGTAAGTGAGGCCGGGTGCCACATTCGACCATGTAGCTGGTCGTGCTGGGTGTTGGCGTTAAGCCACTGGTCTCTCTCGGGGGCATAGAGCCACCGGTCCCCGGGGAGGTAAACGGGCTGTGGCGGCCCTGGGGAAAAACCATGGTAGGTAGGCCGCACTCAAGGTCTGACCAGCGCGTTGGGCGAATGCGTAGGTCAGACATCCGCCGAGTCGTAGCCACGAGACCCTCTTCTTCTTGTAGGCAGAAAGTCCCCGGGGACCCGGGTAACCTGAATCACTGTTGGGGGGGGGCTTGAGAGGCCGTGGCCTGTCGTCCCCGTCCAGGTCCGTGCACTGCACCATACACGTCCTTGGAATGGGCCTGGGAGGGCCATAATGGTATGGAGGAGGATGCGGAAGTCGAGCCCCCAACCCGCGAAAGTGCGGATTGGTCAGGATGCGGTCCCGTGTTCCTCCCCCTGGAGGAATATGTCAGGTTACCCTTGGTCCCGCTGGTAGATCCTCCCCCCGGAGGAGCGGGACCGCGGACGTTGCCCAAATGGGGATCCGAAAGGTCGGTTCCCCAACGTCCAATACCCCTAGGGAAGAAGGTGACGTTCGATCGGGGTAGGTCGACCGTCCTTGTGCATGGGCACGGCCGGGCCCATGGCGCGGCGTGCCCGCACGCCCAGGATTATGGACACCACCGAGGTCGTGCGTCGGGGTGACCATAAGGCTGCTTCCGGAGTCGAAGCGCTCCTCGAGCTCAGGTGTTGGCTGCACCTGTGCCCGGTGGGGCCGAGCGCTATGAGTGCACGTATCAATTTGGGGGGAAAAAGAGATACGTGACTCATCAAGGCGAGTGACGGATGGTGATTCCATCCCAGATCCGTCACCCGTGCTGGTCCGCGGCTCGGCAAGGTGCCCCGGGGGCCGAGATTCGCGTGACTCAGCATGATAGTTAGAAGTCTCCGAGCGAGTCCGTAGGCTAGAGGGCAAGCTGGCCGATGGAGAAGGGGTGGGGGAGGGCGAATTCCGTTGGCTAGTCTTTGCTCGGCCGGGCCCCTTGAGGGGAGCCTTGCCATTAGACTTTCTGGGCAGCACCTTGAGGGGAGCTTTGCCCTTAGACTAGCAGGCAGATCAAATGAAAGGCATTTTGAAATGGTGGCCGCTTGCCTATCAGCCTTGGGACGCCGCGGTCGTGCGTCCGTCGGTTTGGTAGACGAGGAAGATCACGCGTCCCTTCCGCGGAGAAGTCGTCTCTGTCTACCCGAACCGTACGTTCATCAGTGCGAACGGATTGCTCCGAGATGGAATCGACCCGCGGGTTCTCCGGGAAATTGAGCGAACTCCGAGCAGTGGAGTGGCTCGACCCGGCGGTGTCCTTCACCATGTTGGGCACAGGTGGATAGAGCAAACCCGGAACACACGACCGCAAAGAGGAGACAAGGTGGCCGATCGAGAAAATCAATTAATCTCGATCGTCCGTGTGGTGTCGTGCAAAGTGCTCGAGAGATCGACTGAAAACTCGAACTACCCGTACACGCCACCGGTCGTGTGACTGGTATGGCTATTAATAGCAATCTCTACACGTGGAGTATCACTGTGTATAGGTGTGATAGTTCTTGGGCACTAAATCTTAATAAGCAGATCAGTGTCACACACCCTTACTCGAACACGTTCTACCTGTGAAGGGTAAAGAGTACAGGTGTGATAGTTATTGAGCCCTAAACCTTAATAAGCGGAACCAGCACAAAATGCGTGCTGAACCCGAGGCTCGGCAATATGGTGGGGGAACACGACCGGCGAGCGGTGCCGACGATCGCGAGTAACAAAGTCGCGAGAGTGCCGGTAAAAGAGACAAATCTTTAATAAATACGCTCCCGAGAGTGCCGGTAAAAGAGACAAATCTTTTAATAAATACGCTCCCACCAAGAGCCTCACACGGCAAAAATACTCAGGGTCTAGTGCAAGCCGGAACCAGCACAAAATGCGTGCTGAACCCGAGGCTCGGCAATATGGTGGGGGAACACGACCGGCGAGCGGTGCCGACGATCGCGAGTAACAAAGTCGCGGGAGTGCCGGTAAAAGAGACAAATCTTTTAATAAATACGCTCCCGAGTGTGCCGGTAAAAGAGACAAATCTTTTGATAAATACGCTCCCACCAAGAGCCTCACATTTGCAAGCCACAACTGAATCAAGTATAGAACAAAACACAGCAAAGTTAACACAAAGGCAAGTATAGGCGAGACAGAGCACAAGACTTATCTTGCTTTGACGGCAGGCCGAAGATGAATGACTTATAGGAAGTTGACACTGGCTTCTTCCGGGGCCGGAAGTGGGGTGACATCACGTGACTGTCTTATGACTGCATTGGCCACGGAAAAAATTCGGCCTGACAGAGCTGGCTAACTGCCGTTGAATGCTATGGTCTGACATGGTAAAGTATATGACGCCAAAATGTTCATTTTGCTATATCTTATTACTCTGACATCACCTTGCAATGTTTGCAAGTTAACAACACTGAACATGATAAAACACTGGTATGTTCATTTTGCTATATCTTATTACTCTGACATCACCTTGCAATGTTTGCAAGTTAACAACACTGAACATGATAAAATACTGGTATGTTCATTTTGCTATATCTTATTACTCTGACATCACCTTGCAATGTTTGCAAGTTAACAACACTGAACATGATAAAACACTGGTATGTTCATTTTGCTATATCTTATTACTCTGACATCACCTTGCAATGTTTGCAAGTTAACAACACTGAACATGATAAAACACTGGTATGTTCATTTTGCTATATCTTATTACTCTGACATCACCTTGCAATGTTTGCAAGTTAACAACACTGAACATGATAAAACACTGGTATGTTCATTTTGCTCTGTCTTATTACTCTCTCATCATCCATATCGCCTCAGTGCCAATACTCCCACACTGCCGATTCCAGCTTCCACATTCATCAGCTCACCCAGGTTTGTCCTGTCACAGCTCTGCAGCCTACAGTGAGAAATCAACATCGAATGCTCTTGAGGTAAACACCAGAGTAGACCCTACACGGCTGCTGCATTTTGGTGGAACTTAGTGATTCCTGTTGTGATCCAACATACACAGGATACAGCCTGCTAAAACCCCTACTGAAGGCAATAACTGTTTAGTTACAAAGCCAGTCTCAGCCTGCTTTTCCTTCTGGGGGCATCACCTACAACCAACCAATCCCAGTCCTCATGAACCTGCTGATACTGATGAATGGGACTTAAACTCATCGCGGACATGGAAAAAAAACCCCAGTGAAAACCATTTTTGTCCAGATGACTCCATCTTAGATAAGCAAAGTGCTGGGTTTGAAAAACCCACCCGACAGATTGTCTGAGACAGCTGAGCCTTCTGGCCGACAAGTGGAAATGCTTTCTCCACTAGTCCGCTGGAAAACCTGTTTTTGACTGCATCAGCAACAGTGACTGACCAGTCAGGTTTGGTGTAGACTGATTACAGTTCCCCCTCTATTATTCACTATTACAGCTCCATCTCCCCCCACCCCCAACCCATCCTTATCCCATCCCACCTCTTCAACTCTCAACCCCTAACCTCAGTTTTTCTCACAACAGAATCGCACTACAAGGCTGTCCCACTGAGAAAAGGTGCGTTTGATAGAATATTCAGGAGTTGTTCTTGCTTAGCATGAAAACAACACACCCATTTGCTTTATTTCTCTCACTCTGGTGAGAATCACACATAAGCAGATCATGCCATCATTGAATTTTGTCTGCTGACAAGTCACTGTACTAATGGTAGTTATTTTGTTTTTATCTAGTGGTTTTTTTTAATAAGTGAGGGATAGTAGAATTTGATTGAGGCGGGCCGGTAGATTCTGTGATCTACTTGTCCCCAAGACAATTAAAGGTATCAGAGAATTTGTAGCCCTGAAGGTGACCTAAGGTGTGGAAGTCCTTGCGCACTGACCCATGCTGCATGTTGGCTGGGCGACCAGGACTGCCGGTCAAGCAGGCCGGACTGGACACATGCATCACGTTGGCAGCATTAGCACCAGAAGCCTGACGAGGGTGATGAATCTGAACAGACAAAACATACATTCCTTCCTTTCATTCATACACTAAGTCCTTGTCATACAAAATGGAAATTCAAATCTCAAAGCTGACGATGACATCTTCTGTTTCTTCACCAAATGTGTCACTTCTTCGCATCAGCTTGTGTAAAAGAAACACTAAATTTGTCTTTGTCTTTCACTGGTCTTTAAACCATTATTCAAAAAAATTCATGCCTATCTATGCATTTTAATAAAAGGCTGTTTTCATACATTCATTAATATAACGACCCACTTCTGTACTGTTTCAGAGAGACTAATTATATTCAAAGTCACCTTTCAAGTGTTCCCCCTTGAATAAAAATGCATGACACACAACTGCTGGACAGAAATGTATTCCACTACAAGTCTGAACATAAGTCACAGTCTATAATTGTTTTCTAATATTTACAATGAAAGGAACAAAAGGAAAAACATCATTCCAGAAAGTGTAACTGTCAACCATCTGATGTCAAACTGAAAGAATTATAACTCAACACCACACAGCTAACCAGAGCAAGGCTGATAAAGAAAACCTCTATTTCACTACATGTACTTGCCATCATTCACAGACTATCATTTTGGCTCAGTCTGACAACATTTTATCATCCCATTCCCAAATTAACTCTCAAATCCTAAATTTTTTTCAAACAACATTTTGAAATTGTGGATGGTTTTCATTTAACCGGGAATTTCATGAATGAATTTTATGAGACCCCCCACCCCCACCCCACTCCCCAAAATTTGAAAGGTTTGGCACAAAAGCCATTTTCTGAACAGATGAACATTTCCTTCTTGACAAGATTTCCTTCCCGACAACATTTCCTTTCCGACAATCTTTCCTTTCTGACAGAGTTTTACACCCACTGAAGATCAGCCGCTGTGTTTCAGAGCACTCTCTCTGTGTCTCCCTCTTTGTTACACACACACACACACACATACACACACACACACACACCACAAAAAGGAACCACATCCTGTTTCACTTCACCCTCAAGCAAGCAAATAAAACAGACAAGGACAGACAAAAATGGAAACCTCCACTCATTCACCAACTCGCTTCTACACTGCCTTCCTTGCGGGACTCACCTTCTCCTTGGTGAAGTTGACAACCTCTTTGGCCAGCTTCAGGATCTCAGGATGAGGGTCAGAGGCCAGCACAAGCAGGGCGCGCCAGATGGCAGAGTAGATGTTGTTGAAGGGTAGGGAGATGTGGCTGGACGACCCTGTCAGCGACGTGCCCGACGAACAGCGCCGCAACCCAAACTGGTGGTTTAAGCTGGCGCTGGGGTCATTGGGGTCAAGGCTAGTTGTGGACACAGAGGTGTGGAACCCTGGGAACTGCCCAGAGCTGGACGCTGTAGAGGGATCACACACAGTACGCCTTGCTTTGCTAATTAAAAGCATAAAAGTACAGTACACCACACTTTGCTAATAAAATGCATAAATGCATAGTATGCCACACTTTGCTAATTAAAAGCATAAAAGTATAGTACACCACACTTTGCTAATTAAAAGCATAAAAGTATAATATGCCACACTTTTCTAATTAAAAGCATAAAAGTAGAGTACGCCACATTTTGCTAATTAAAAGTATAAAAGTATAGTATGCCACACTTTGCTGATTAAAAGCATAAAAGTATAGTATCTGATACTTTAAAGTACAAAAACATAGCATTTGCTTGTTCAGAGCACGAAAATAAGCAATTGCTGGTTCCAAGCAACAAAATATAGCTTGGATATGAGTCAGAGCAGGATATCATATGGGACAGTTAAGAACACAAACACAGCCATATTCACTGGTTCAAAAGAAATTGCTTGCATATTATTTAACTGTTTTCCCTGCATTGGCAGACAAAACTAGGCTCAAAATAAAACACACCACTAGCCTATCAGTCTAACCATTCACATGGGTGAAACTTCTTCAGTCTGAGGATGGAATCCGTTTTATGAAATTATTCGAGACGGAATTTTCCGTTTTTCGTAAATCTGAAAAAAAAAAAAGTTTTTCAAAACAGTCTCTAAAATTGCGCAAATTACGTATCGAGTGTGTCTTACCATAAAACGGAAGTGCCGAATCGGAGGTACTCTTTATTTTAGGGAACAAAGATAAAGCACCATTTGCCGAAATCTTGATTTCGAGTTTGGAGTTCGTTGGAAACCGTGAGAATGTCCTATCTTAAAGAAGGTGATTCAGTTGAGGAGATCGACACTGGCATCACTAATAAGTGGCGATGGGCTTGGCTGAACAAAAGAGATGATGAAAAACGACAACATCGTGTTTGGTGTTTGAAAACGAACAAACCTGGTGTAGCGTTTTGCCGCGTGTGCAACTCGGACCTCAAGTATGGATCCAATGGAAAATCTCGGCTAGCAAAGCATGCCAGAAGTCTGGACCATATTAAAAGCATGAAGGTAACACACTAGTGACACACACACACACGCACACACACAAAGATGGATGTAAGGCAGAGAGAGAGAGAGAGACATAATAGTATGAAAAAAATATTTAAAGAAAGAAAAAAAACATAAAAGAAAAGTAAATATGAGGGTTAGTTTTCTGGAAAAAGGATGGGGAAAACTACTAAAGGTTTTATTTCTTCCATGTAATAAAATGGGTTAGTTTTGGAAGTACAGTGGAAACTCTATTAAGACAGAAAACGCACAGATTTGTGATCTTAACATGAAACATGGATTTTTTTTAAAAAGAAGATAAGAAGATAGGTAATTTAACAGACAGTTTGATGGAACCGTCACAGAATTTAGTCACTTTAGAGAGGAAGTCTTATCAGGGAAGGTCTAAATAGATAGGTTTCACTGCACTGTATTTCACACACACACACACACACACACACACACACACACACAAACACCACAAACCTTCATGTATGGGAAACTGTCATATAAGCAATAAATATGTGTTTCAAACAAGGCCTCAGTTCCAAATTTCCTTTCACCAGAGGCCACGAAAACTGTCTGAATTTTTCAAAAAACCAATTTCGGCCAGGGGGCTTTGCCCCCCACCAGGGGCACTGCCCCTGGACCCCGCCAGGGACCTAGGC
The DNA here is from genome assembly GCA_033310375.1 of Conus canariensis. Lineage (NCBI taxonomy): Eukaryota > Metazoa > Mollusca > Gastropoda > Neogastropoda > Conidae > Conus > Conus canariensis. Next base: position 10,821,817 of record CM065714.1, on the reverse strand, counting down.
GGCCCCTGGACCCCGACCTTTCAGTTTTTCCATTTTTTTCCAGTTTCACCCATGCATTCAGTTGCTTTTGTTGGCAGTGGTGCATCAAACAAGAAAACACATCAGCCAGTTGACGACAGTGTCTGCATAAAATGGCAAACACTTGATTTCTTATATCTATTGTGTCAATCATTAAGAAGACATATCAAAAAGAAAGGAGGAAGAAGGAAGATTGAGAGATGGGATGTTGGATGAAAAAACATTCCATTTTAACGCCCCACCAACATTCTTTTTAACCTTGCTAAGACAACCCCATCGATCTCATATCTACCTTAACAGCGATCGAACGCCAAAATACGAATGCAACAAATACACACATGCTGCCTGCTATTCAGGGAGTACTGTTCTGTGCATTTTTTTTAATATGTTACTTGTCATTTCTTAAAAAAGACTCATTTGCCAAAAAATTCATTCGTCTGTTTTGTATGGTATATTATAAAATGAATGAAGCCATCTGTTTTATGAGCTAATTTGCATTACAGCTCTGTTTATGTGCTTTTTTGTATTACGGCTTCACCTTCCTGTAAGGCAACAGTCTGCTCCAGTTTCCTAACAGTCAAGAGTTAAAAACTTAAATGGGCATCCCTTTGGTTTTTAATTCTGGAGAACACAGGATCTAAAGATGAAGCATCCATGAAATCCAGTCAACAGGCAGTTACAATCACAATAACTGGTGCTTCAATTCAAAAAGTTTATGCTGAAAATTGATCTAAAATGACAAGTAAAATGTTTTCATTTTAGCCAAACATACATGCCAAATGCAGTACCAACTAATGACATAGCACTTCCACACCAAATGCAGAGAAGTGATTAAACCGTTTCTAACTTCTTCTTTTTTTTTTTAAAAATAAATGCACACAAATTATGGGAAACACACACAAATGCATGCACTAAATCATGAGTTATGAGTAAACAAAAACTGAACTTTTGCACTACACAAGCAACACAACTTGTGTTGGATGACAGAATTGCTGAAAATGGTTAGCTACGTTTTACCTTATTAAAAATCACACACACACACACACACACACACACACACCGCACACACCTTCTGATACTTTTCACAAAAAAAGTTCTGAGATAATTATATAGTGATGTTGAGTAGTGGGCAGATGTTCCAAAGAGCTGCTCCAGATGGATATCTTCTTTGTTAATACAGAACATTCCTTTCTACAGTTCATCCCATACACAGGACACAATTAAAAAGAGCTGCCTAACAGTCACACTACAAGCAACTATTGCACTCCATGCCACCAACAATGGCCAGTCATTATCCCAGTCAGCAACATTTACTTTTCTCATCAATGTTCCTTTTAGTCAGCAATACTCATAATCTGAAACAGCAATACTTCTCATTTCAATCAACATTACTGCTGTTTTATACAGACCGCAGTACCATGCCCATGTCTGTCAACAATACTGCCCATTTCAGTCAGAACTCCCTCCCAAAACTCAATAATATGGCCCTTTTCAATCAGCAATACTTATTTCAGTCAATACTTTTCATTTCAGTCACAAACATGGCTCCTTCCAGTCAACAAAACATTTGACTTCAGTCAGTCATACAGATGACTTCATTCAGCAATACTTTTTAGTTTACGCCAAAACCGGACTTTCCTTTCAGCAGTAATTATCTGTGCATGGAGTGTGTGTACTGTCTAAGTCATATTCCAGGTTAGCACAGATGTTCTGTGGTCTCCTTAAAGGGTACGGGTAGTTTCCAGTCTTCTACCATCCTCTTTTCTTTTTTAACATACATGTCTGCTTTTGTTTCACTGAGTTTCGTGAGAATCCAGACATCTCACCACTGTCCTTTGATTGCTATTAATGTTATCATGAAAAAAATATAAAAGCTTGAAGTATTTACCAACCTACCATTTAACAAGGATTATAATATATTGCTGCTAATATCCAAATCCATATAAGTTACTACCAAATAATGCATTTCTTGCACTAAAGGATGACTAAACTTCAGGTGTATTCAAACTAATGCATACACTTATGTTGATTTTTCTCTCTCTCTCTCTCTCTCTCTCTCTCTCTGTCTCTCTCTGTCTCTCTGCAGTTTTTCCTTTCTCTTTCTAAATTATTAATATATGCATACCCACTAGAAACAGAAAAAAAAAACCATGCAATGAAAGCCAACATGTTCAACACCAAGTCATACACTTATCCACCACCAATGTTTTAGTTTCATCTTGACTCGTAAGACGAGTTTTCCATGCAAAGGAAACCAGACAAAAATGAAACAACTAAAGATGATGCCAGACATTAACTGGGCTGGTTGACATGTAATCAGTCCTGAGACCAAGCCACATTCAAAGGAGGTACACAACTATACGATTGTGTGTGTCCTGGATGAAGCAATGTAAAGCTACATCCATGTACTATAAAGCTATATAAGTAAACATTTTCAACATAAATATCCTTTTCAGGAATTATTTGGGGATTCACGATAAACACAAACACAGATAGCTCAGACGAGAATCAGAATCAAAGTAATCTGTGTAATGTCCTCTGCTCATCTTTCACATCCACACATTACACACTACTCTCTATGTCATCTTACAATATACTGGGCCAGTCACTTCCCTGCTATAACGTAAAAGAACACAGTTTGTGTGGGCAGTTAATCAGAATAAGAAAAGAAAAATCCACAGACACAAAAACCTGTAATATGATTCATTTACACACACACACACACACACACACACACACACACACACACACACACACACACGTACCTGTACACAACCAAAACAGTCTCTACTTCAATCAGACTGACTCATCCCATCTTTAGAAACGGATGGAATGAAGACAGGAGAGAAAAAAAGAAATTCTAATGCCACTACAAAGAATGGCCTATGTCTATTGCATAAACTAAAAGCCAAAAAGCATAATTCATATTTCAAGAAATGTCAAAATCACTGAAGCTTTATAGACTATTCAAAATGACACATTCAAAAAAAAAAAGAAAATGATTCAAATGATTTCAACAGTATGCGGACACTCCACTTTTTTTCCCTCTTATTATTCTCCTACAGTTTTAATCAATGGTAACATCACGAAATGTATCAATGATAAAATCGTAAACAATATTAAAATGTTGCTTGTGGCTCACTAAAATACTTATGGCTGCAAAATAAACTAGTGAGTATTGAAAATACACTCGTAAGTATTTTGTATATTGATTAAAAAAAATTGATTGTTTATACACATAATTTGTGTGGTTCACAATACCTAACTTGTTGCATAATAAACTTTGTGCCACTGCCAACCCATCCTGAATACTTCTTTTTTCTCCCTCATCCTCAAAGCCACTTCAGTGGCATTACCCTGACACCACTGACTCTGGCTCCTCATCCATAGCCACACCCTGTCTTATCCCATCCCAGCCCTTGCAGTCAATGTCAAGCTGCTGTGAGGCAACCCACCAGAGGAGACACTGCACTGCAGCCGAGTCACTTCGTTCATATTCAGTGATGCCTGTTCTGATCCAACATATGCACACCACCACCTAAGAAACTCCTACTGACCATAACATCTGCATAGTCATGGATCCACCATGAGTGAATATGTTCCTCCAAAAGTCACCACCATGTCCACCAATGACATCCTTGTGAACTTTCCATTTCTGTTGACCTGAACAAAAATTCACAAAGAGTGCAGACTCAGAGAAGAAATGGAAACGGAGAGCATGGGTCGGACGAGACAAAGGATTTGTGGCTTTTTTTTTAATGTTTGTCACAGAATTTCAAAGGGCTGTTCTCTGTGCTCACAGTCACATCCCAGTTAACCAGTCCTGAGAGATACAGACTATCTGCTGTGTCAGAATTTTGAGCAACATTCTTTGAGATGCATCCGTTAAGTGGAAGAAATTCAGCTTCATAGTTACAGTCTTCCCCGCTGAGCCCATCGCAAATTCAACTCTGGGCAGGAGCCAGTCAAGGGTAAAAAAATTCCTCAAATTAATGGCTGTGTAGATACTGAACCAACCACCTCTCAGCCTGGAATCGGCAACACTGTCCACAGCACACTGGCCGGCTGGTCCATCTTAAACACTACAAGGGCACATGGGAAAGCACTGCCCTCCGCCAATGCCAAACAAGTCTTGGACCTACCCTTTACCTCTGTTGTTGAGTACTAACAACTTAAATTTTCTGTCTTTGGGCCTTAGTCTTTCTTTTTCCACCAAGTTTAATCTAAATCAGTTTCCTAGTTTTCACTAACATTTGTGATAATCCTGCTGAATGATGCAAGATCTGCCATTTTATCAAGTTCTTTACAACAACCCCCCACAACTTAATCGGCTCATCCTCTGGGCACATTCCCTTTTATAATGAAGTTTAGTTAAAACATTTTCAGTGGTTTTTGCATGTTCTTACTGACAACCAACCAACAAATTACAAACCAATGGACGGAGATGAAAACATAACTGCCATGGCCAAACCAATCATGCCATTCCAATAAACAATTACCCATTAGATACATTCCGGCATTTCTGCCTGGAATCGTGACATCTTATTTTTTTCATCAATCTCACAAAAAAAGCATCTTGTTAAATTTGTCATCTTTGTAACAGCTCGAAGAGGAAGAGAAAGGCAAAAATGATTGTTCTTTGAACAGCCTCCATGATAAAAGGCCAACTAACCTTCCACACAAACCTAATTAGTGGCTGGAAACGATTGGCAGAAAAAAAAAAAGAAAATCAATATGGTAAATGACTTAGAAGGAAAGTTAACACAGAGGTCAATTAAATGGTGAAAAATAGTCTGATAGAATACAAGGTTTAGAAAAAGTCAATACACAAATCAGTTGATACACGAATAAGCTGATAGAGTAAGTATATGTGTATGTGTTCAATATGCCCAATGCCATGTGATTTTATAGATGTTAACACTCTTTCTTACCCAAGATGGATGCAGCTGCCTATATATGTAGCGATATTGTTCCCTTTTCTTTTTACCTTTTTGTTTTTGTTTTGTTTGGAGCTGTTTATACTTGAAGCAAAAAGATCACATAGATAACTAGTAATTCTCAAGTACGAAACAATGATTGATCTCTTTTCAGTTAGCGCTTACAATAACTACTCTCCACTTTTGTGTACCTGGAGCTAGTGATTTCAAGAGCAGTCAAAGCCACTAGCTACATATTTGACTAACAAAGCAGATGTATAAGCTGACAACAAGGTGAACTGGTTGGGTTGTTTAGCAACATCATCTTCCAAGGCCTTTTAACAGCATGATGTCCACACCACTCAGTGATACAGGCTGCCTCACACACCGTCACATCCAACATGGACTTCCTGTAATTTGTACCACCACTCCATCAGGAGATGCCAATTCAACATCTACAGTCCCATCATACTTTGAGCCGTGCAATTCATGTTTCAAGAAAAAAAAGGTACAAATGAAAACTATCCAAGTGACGATCGCAGGATCCTGACCATCCACATGAACCAAGCAGAAGTGCTGCAAATCCAGAAATGGACAGAAGACAGGTTTCTGTTCCAGAGTGCAGGTCATAGCTTGAAGACAAGCAGAGAACTAAGTAACAGCACTGATTGCTACCCATCACACCATCACTGTGTGAGCTCATGGTGATTCCAACAGCAAACCAGATCAACGGATGAGCATTTTTATAGTATCACAGAGAGAGGAGAATTCACATGCTGTCACTTTCTTGGTCACATCCACTCTTTCATCACATCTGTTCTGCCTCAGAAGTAATCAAGTGTCAACACCCACTTCAACCACAAATAGCTACAAATACAAACAACTACAAAACAAAATTTTGGAGGAAAGCAAGAATAACCAAACGAACATGATGTCCATTTAAAGTAAGCTGGGAGATTCATTAACAACTTAGCAAAAACTAAACCCATGAATCTGACATAAATTCGTAAGCCTTCCAAATTCAATGAGACAATCATTAGAAACAGACACAAGATGGACAACCAAAATAATATCGAAGTCTAAAGACAAAAGTTCAAACCAGAAATTGACTGTCCTCTTTTATAGCTGCAAACAAGCCAGAGTTGTGAGTGACTGATGCCATGGTCTCTGTAGCAGCAGACGGAAGAAATGAAGGGAAAGTAAAGGAAACTCATCATACACTGTATGTCACAGCTATGCCTTCCCAGTTGAATTATGTCCCTCACCAATCATTTCAGCTTTCCAGCTTGAATATTCCTGTCTATAAATGGATGGAAAATTACTGTTAAAACCATGTATGTCTACATTCTGGATTTCTTCTCTGCACACTGACAGATGGTGTATGTCTACATCCTGGATTTCTCTGCACACTGACAGATGGTGTATGTCTACATCCTGGATTTCTCTGCACATTGACAGATGGTGCATGTCTACATCCTGGATTTCTCTGCACACTGACAGATGGTGTATGTCTTCATCCTGGATATCTTCTCTGCACACTGACAGATGATGCATGTCTACATCCTGGATTTTGTCTCTGCACACTGACAGATGGTGTATGTCTACATCCTGGATTTCTCCTCTGCACACAGACAGATGGTGTATGTCTACATCCTGGATTTCTTCTCTGCACACTGACAGATGGTGTATGTCTACATCCTGGATTTCTTCTCTGCACATTGACAGATGGTGCATGTCTACATCCTGGATTTCTCTGCACAATGACAGATGGTGTATGTCTACATCCTGGATTTCTTCTCTGTACACTGACAGATGGTGTATGTCCACATCCTGGATTTCTTCTCTGCACACTGACAGATGGTGCATGTCTTCATCCTGGATTTCTTCTCTGCACACTGACAGATGGTGTATGTCTATATCCTGGATTTCTCTGCACACTGACAGATGGTGCATGTCTACATCCTGGATTTCTTCTCTGCACACTGACAGATGGTGTATGTCTACATCCTGGATTTCTCTCTGCACACTGACAGATGGTGTATGTCTACATCCTGGATTTCTTCTCTGCACACAGACAGATGGTGTATGTCTACATCCTGGATTTCTTCTCTGCACACTGACAGATGGTGCATGTCTTCATCCTGGATTTCTTCTCTGCACACTGACAGATGGTGTATGTCTACATCCTGGATTTCTCTGCACACTGACAGATGGTGCATGTCTACATCCTGGATTTCTTCTCTGCACACTGACAGATGGTGCATGTCTACATCCTGGATTTCTCTGCACACTGACAGATGGTGTATGTCTACATCCTGGATTTCTTCTCTGCACACAGACAGATGGTGTATGTCTACATCCTGGATTTCTCTGCACACTGACAGATGGTGTATGTCTACATCCTGGATTTCTTCTCTGTACACTGACAGATAGTGTATGTCTTCATCCTGGATTTCTCTGCACACTGACAGATGGTGCATGTCTACATACTGGATTTCTCTGCACACTGACAGATGGTGTATGTCTACATCCTGGATTTCTTCTCTGCACACTGACAGATGGTGTATGTCTTCATCCTGGATTTCTGCTCTGCACATTGACAGATGGTGCATGTCTACATCCTGGATTTCTCTACACACTGACAGATGGTGTATGTCTACATCCTGGATTTCTTCTCTGCACACTGACAGATGGTGCATGTCTACATCCTGGATTTCTTCTCTGCACAGGTGTTGACAGATGGTGTATGTCTACACCCTGGATTTCTCTGCACACTGACAGATGGTGTATGTCTACATCCTGGATTTCTTCTCTGCACACTGACAGATGGTGCATGTCTACATCCTGGATTTCTCTGCACACTGACAGATGGTGTATGTCTACATCCGGATTTCTCTGCACTCTGACAGATAGTGCATGTCTACATCCTGGATTTCTACATCCTGGATTTCTTCTTCTGCACACTGACAAATGGTGTATGTCTCCATCCTGGATTTCTTCTCTGCACACTGACAGATGGTGTATGTCTACATCCTGGATTTCTCTGCACATTGACAGATGGTGTATGTCTACATCCTGGATTTCTCTGCACACTGACAGATGGTGTATGTCTCCATCCTGGATTTCTTCTCTGCACACTGACAGATGGTGCATGTCTTCATCCTGGATTTCTTCTCTGTACACTGACAGATGGTGTATGTCTCCATCCTGGATTGTTCTCTACACACTGACAGATGGTGTGTGCATTCATCCTGGATTTCTTCTCTGCACACTGACAGATGGTGTATGTCCATATCCTGGATTTCTCTGCACACTGACAGATGGTGCATGTCTTCATCCTGGATTTCTTCTCTGCACACTGACAGATGGTGTATGTCTACATCCTGGATTTCTTCTCTGCACACTGCAAATGGTGTATGTCTATATCCTGGATTTCTCTGCACACTGACAGATGGTGCACGCATTCAAACCTGGATTTCTTCTCTGCACACTGACCGATGGTGTATGTCTACATCCTGGATTTCTTCTCTGCACACTGACAGATGGTGCATGTCTACATCCTGGATTTCTTCGCTGCACACTGACGGATGGTGTATGTCTACATCCTGGATTTCTTCTCTGCACAGGTGCTGACATATGGTGTATGTCTACATCCTGGATTTCTCTGCACACTGACAGATGGTGCATGTCTACATCCTGGATTTCTTCTCTGCACACAGACAGATGGTGTATGTCTACATCCTGGATTTCTTCTCTGCACACTGACAGATGGTGTATGTCTACATCCTGGATTTCTTCTCTGAACACTGACAGATGGTGCATGTCTACATCCTGGATTTCTTCTCTGCACACCGACAGATGGTGCATGTCTACATCCTGGATTTCTTCTCTGCACACTGACAGATGGTGTATGTCTACATCCTGGATTTCTTCTCTGCACACTGACAGATGGTGCATGTCTACATCCTGGATTTCTTCTCTGCACACCAACAGATGATGCATGTCTACATCCTGGATTTCTTCTCTGCACACCAACAGATGATGCATGTCTACATCCTGGATTTCTTCTCTGCACACCAACAGATGATGCATGTCTACATCCTGGATTTCTGCTCTGCACACTGACAGATGGTGTATGTCTACATCCTGGATTTCTGCTCTGCACACTGACAGATGGTGCAAGTCTTAATCCTGGATTTCTGCTCTGCACACTGACAGATGGTGCAAGTCTTCATCCTGGATTTCTACATCCTGGATTTCTTCTCTGTACACTGACAGTAAGATGACCATGGAATAATATCATGCAGAGTCCTAGATACATTTATATCACTGGTTCACAAAAATTGGAATGGTCTTCATCAGAAATGGATAATTATCTAAACAGCTGCTTCATACATCATTACATCAAAGACAACAAACAAAGTCCCCCACCACAATAAAACCAGAAGACACTAATAAAGCAACACATGAAAAGCAACATACAAAGTCCCACACCACAAAAATACCGGAAGACAAATACAAAAACAAATGAAGCGATACTGAAAAAGCAGGTGAAGCGAAGCGCTGAATGCAACTCAATCATACGACCAACACCAAAAACAACATGCACACAAAGACAGGCGGCATGACATGTATAACAAAAAGGGATAGCTGAATGAGTTAATGTAATAGTACTGGGAAAAAAAAGAAAAGTTATTGCATAAGAAAGGAAGAGTGTACAGGACGAAGACTCCAAAAGAAAGAGGCTGTACAGATGGCGGCAGCTCATGCTGAACATCAAGGCAAGGAGCACAGAACATGGTACTGAAGGCCTTACATGAGACCAAGCTTTTGACACTGCTTCGTGAGGAGCTGCGTCTCATCCCACCGCTGCTCGCGATGCTGTTGCTGTCTGAAAGATGCAAAACAACGCTTTTGCAACCATGGCAACACACAGGGACACGGCACCAGGTATACCACCAGAAGCATGTTTGTTTACAAACAGGAGTGGAATGTACTGTTCATCATTCACACAAGATGACGGTATATGACAGACAGGGATCACATGGAGACAGTATGATGTCAAGAAATCACATGGTGATTAGTATACTCTCCAACAGCCCAATCCACCGCCATAAGCAACAGTTTTCAAGTCCCAAGCACAAGATGCAGTCATGTTCTGGAATATAGTCTGAATGGAAAAATACAAACCAGAGACATATCAAAGAAAACAATTTTACATATTTGCTATACAATTCTATTAATAGATATTTCTGTCCTCTAGTATGTGTACAGCAATGTATTTATAAAATAGCTGCAAATAATATAAATCAAGACTAATGTATTTATAAAATAGCTGCAAATAATATAAATCAAGACTAATCAACTATTCAAACAAGTGACTTTTTCCATTTTCACCAGTTACCTCCATGACATACAGTGAGAAAAGATTTTAAATCTTTTCCTTTAAGTGGAAGTACAGTGATGTGCCCCAACAGACCATATGGAAAAACAAGAAATTCAATAATTGCAAAGAAAATTAATTTGAAAAAAAAAGAAACCAAGGAAATATAAAAATAAAACAAAAATTAAAAAAAATCACTGCCATTTGCAAATGCTAGTTCACATGCTCCTTTGTTTACCCAATCAAGAACAAAGCGCTTAACAGTTTTTGTCAGTACAAAACTCAAGGTTGTTCAAGGAATTTTCTGTTCAAAATTACCTCATGAGAACAACCTGATGATAGTCACCTACATATAGACTTATTTCAAAGCCTAGATATTCATCTGTGTGAGTAGTGATCTAAACTGTACAGTAGATGTCAGACTATTCTGTATTAGTTCATCTAAATAAAAAAAAGCTTTTAAACTGTGTAACATTTAAGTCACCTGTTGTCACCTGGTGGATTAGGCCTGCAATTCTAGCTTTTAAGAAAGAGCTGGAAGTGGGAAAAAAATAAATAAAGGATCACTTTAAGATCTGGGGACATAATCTCCAGAGTGAGCCGAGAAAGTGGACGATGACTGAATGGGAAGGCCCCAGCCACAGTCTGGTCATGTTACAAAGAGGCGCAGAAATGCCTGCACTACCCAAATGCTGGGCCATACAGGATGGACTACCAGCGGCGGGAGACCAAAACAGGGGAGCCAGACTGATCCATATTTCAACACCATTTCTTGGTGCTTCACTCGAGGTTGCATCCATACTTTTTTTTCTTTCCAATTTTCAATTGTAAACACACTACTGAGGTTTTTTTCTGTATTCTGGTTTTGATCATACAAATCTTGTCGTCTGGAGGGAGGGTGGGTGTACTCAATAGACATAATTATGTTTGCGCCACTATCCAAGCACGGGTTAAACTATGATCAGTAAAATGCAAGTTAACTATTTAGCTCTCACTATGCAAACAAAGTAGCAAAAATTTGTTGGACTAAAAGAAAAGAGGAATGAATTAGAGCACACTTAGGTAAAATCATTAAACTCTCACTCACAGCATATAAAATTCATTCAATTCTCTCTTTAGGGCCAAACAGGATCTGAGAATTTTTCCTCCTATTCCTGGTTTACCAAATAAACTTAGTACATAAAATTCTTTGCGAGCGATGACCAGTTCATTTGTTCCGCTTTTCCAAATGTTGGTGTCTAACATAGTACTATGATGTTTCACAGATTATCAAAAAGCTAAGATACCTAATTACCCACACTTAAAGAAAACCTCTTTGGGACATCAGCCTGGTCATACAGATTCTTAAGGTAAAGGCTGATATACAAATGCTCTAACATTAAAACAGGAATTTCACAGCAACTCAGTGTGGGTGACAAGAACTGCATTTTGACCCTTGTCTGCTAGTCTCACATAAGTTCCAACCTTCTGTAAACTATTAAAAATAACAAACATTACTGTTCATCGTTTTGAACAAATAATGTATAGGAAAAACCAAACGAGAGGGAATCTGGTCTTACCAATACAGATACTTACATGCATTTATTCAGTGAGACAGAGGAAGAGGAATTTGATCATGCTAGTAAAAGTGTTAACTTACATTGCTCAATAAGACAAAGGAAGAGAGATCTGATCTTACCAAGAAAGGTATCAACACATGTTTGTTCAGCAAGACAGTTATTTGTTCAACAACACTGAGAAAGGAAACCTGATCTTACAGATAAAAGTGTCAATACATGTTTGTTCAGCAAGACAGTTATTTGTTCAACAACACTGAGAAAGGAAACCTGATCTTACAGATAAAAGTGTCAATACATGTTTGTTCAGCAAGACAGTTATTTGTTCAACAACACTGAGAAAGGAAACCTGATCTTACAGATAAAAGTGTCAATACATGTTTGTTCAGAAAAACAACAACAGAGAAATGGAAATCTGATATTACCCATTAAGGTATCAATGCATTTTTGTCCAGTAACACCCAGGAATTTGTTCAGCACGACAAAGGAAGAAGAATCTCATCTAACCAATAACAGTTTACAGGCATTCACCTGGCAGTGTTAAACAGCAGAAATATTAGTCTGTGCGTTAGCAGTCTGATCTTACTGATAAAAGTGTCAATACGTATTTGTTCATAAAGACAGAGAAAGAAATCTAATTTTACCCATAGAGGTATTAAAAAATAGTCATCCAGTAATGCCAAGAAATTTGTTCAGTAAGACAGAGGAAGAAGAATCTGATCTAACCAATAAAAGTTTACAGGCATATACGGGAAATCTAATCTTACCCACAGCGGTGTCGATGTAAATTCATCCATAACGCCAAGGAATTTTTTTTAAGTAAGACAGAAGAAGAATCTGATCTAACCAATAAAAGTTCACAGGCATATACACATAGCAGTGTTAACAGTAGCAATATTTTTGCACACGTTGGCAGTGTTAAGCAGCTCTAGCATCACACCTACCATAGTTATTTTCAACGTATTCAAATGTTGCAATGAATTAGGGTTAAATCTCAAATGTTTTGACTACCACACGCTGGTAAAAATACGGCACTGAAAAGTTTCTTTCAAAGAATGTTAGACGTTCACACACTAAATTACCTCGTCTGTTTTTCAAGAAATCCGTGAAACTGTGGACTTGTTGCTATATTTCGAAAAGGTACATTTTCACTGCTTTACTAGTTTATCACTACCCTTATAAATATATAATCACCGCAAAAAATAATGGGCAGCAAATCATCCCTAAATGTTCATAAATAAACAAACACAAGTTCAAAGACTTTAGAAGATAAATCAAACAATGAAATCCTATCAAAAAAAGATGTGATATTGGCCCAACAACAGAGATACAAACTATACAGAAAGCAACAAAAAAGCAACCAAAAGTGAAACAAACTTACATAAAAACTGACATGATCTTGTACTGTTAGTTCCCGTGTTTTCCCCCTCTTAACAAACCAAGTAAGTTAAAAGATGCAGAGCCCCTTCCCACTCCCTGACAAGCCCTTCCCTCTGAAATAGACATGCAAATAAAACACAAAATAAACAAATAAATATAGATAACAAATGATTTTCTTCCAGTAACTATTGAAAAAAATATAAAATAAAAAAATAAGGCATTAAAGAAAACAAACAACAGAATAAACCTTAGAAACTCAACAAAAAAAAAAAAAAGACAAAGAAAGAGAGAACCAAAAAGAAGAAGCAATCAGGCATCATGACAAACCATCACTCTGTACAAGGCGAAACAGGCAATCGGCCCTGTGTACAAGATCCACCACTATAGCACAGCATCCACATCCACTATACAGGCTACAAGGCTATCAGTGGTAGCCAGCTACAGGGCTAGCGGCAAACAGCGAAAAAACATCAGATGGAAAAGGGACAGCCGCTGGCCGCCCTGATGGTTATACCTATCCCAGGCTGTGATACAATTGACCACCCACCGGCCGCTTCCGCCACAATGACGGGCGAGGAGCGGTCCTTGGCCTTCTCTTCTTCACTGATGCGCGCTGCCACCACCATGAATTGCTGCTCAAACTTCTCCACCAGCCCTGCCAAGGCCACCACCATTTCCTGCCACAGCAGATTTTCCACATCACACACTGAAATCACTTTCATCTTACCGCCTTCAAATCTTTTTCCCACTGCACTATCCGTGTATTAATAACAACACACATGTATAGAGCATCTTCAGTCTATGGAGTGAAGTTAACATAATGCTACATACAGCCCAGCCGACCACAAAGAGCCATATCAAGGCTGTCACCATGTTGACATTTAACAACAAAAAAAACTCATTCACATAGCCCTTTAAAATACAACTTCTAAAAACGAACCGGACGCATCATTAAAAATCTCTCTTCTGTAAAATTTTAGATCAGTTGAAAAATGTTAACCTCTTTCAAAAATTCAGAGATCACATCAGGTGGGACATCTCTGAACAATTTACCGAGTCTGCTTTTAAGTGTTTACGTCTCACATCATGCAAGTCGCAACACTCTAAAAGAACAAGGTTCACTGTGAGTGGCACATGAAATGGAATGCACCTCTCTCTATGGAATTAATGATAAGTGGAATTTAGGATGGTAAAATGGGGCCCACAGTCAACTTGTTAGAATTTTTGTTTGCGGAAGTGAAAAGTTCAAATTCCCTGTGAGGTTGATTTTATTGTATCACACACTGACACCACTTTCATCTTATTTACTTCAATTCTTTCCAATGCGTTATCTGTGTACTAATAACATACATGTATAGAGCACCTTCACGCTGTGGAGTTAATAATTTGTAGAGTTTAGAATGGTCAAGAGGGGTCCATAGTAAAAAAAAATGTTAGAATGTTTATTTGCAGAAGAGTTCAACCACCCCATGAGGTCATGTCATTGGTTTTAAAAACCCTCTCTGTCCAGCCACCCACAGGGTTCCCAGGAACTTCAGCTTATGCCAAGTAAGGACCTTGTAAGGACCTATAAGGACCATTTTCTAAATTTGTAAGGACCTCTACATTAACATTAGCAGCATATATATTACAAAAATTACTTGTATATCTTGGCTGCTGTATTGCAGAATCAAATCACACTGAAAACTGTTCCCTTGTTCAGTCTTCAATGAAAACAATGTCTTGAGTCTCTCGTCTTCAACTTCAATACACTCTTTTCACACCTAAAACTAAAACCAGCTGATACTTCAACTTGACAGTCTTAGCTGATACTTAAATTTGAATGTCAGTCTTTCACAAGAGAAGAGGTAAGTTAAAAAAAAAAAAAAAAAATGACACTGAGAATGAGAAACAAAAAAAAACAAACCATGTTATCAGTGGTCAAAGGCACTTTCAGGTCCCGTATAGATGTTGGAGAAAAAAAAAGGGCGCACACACACACACACACACACACACACACACACACACACACACACCACACACACACTGGCCTGAATCAGCATTTTTCCAATTCTTTTTCGTGATGTCCTGTTGAACTCTCTCAGCTTCATTTTTTCTGTCCTTGGCTAACAAACGCAGAGTGTTGGATCGTTCAACCAGACTGAAACTTCTCTGCTCCTGAGCCTGGAAGCTTAGACGGTCAGCCTCTTCAAGGAGATGACGTGCCTCATCACTGGTGCATTTATGTTTCTTCCTCAGGTTGACCAGTTCTTCTCCTAACCTCTTTCTCTTCTCTTTTTCCACAGCTGCCTCCTCTTGCCTCTGTTCAGCAAGGTACCTGTCATATCTTCCCCAGGCTCCTGATGCTGAGACAAGGATTTTTTTGGTCAATGACAACTTCCTCCACACCTCCCATATTGTGAATATGGTCTAGCACAACCCTACGTGCCTTCAAAGCAATCCTGCTAAGATTATCAGCAACAGCTTCCTTGTTGTATGAAAACCCTCTCTCCACAGCTGCTTGTCCATGAGACAGCAATAACAAACGTCTCACGACAGACCACAAGTTCTGAAACTCTTTTCTGTCCCCAATGGTGCTGTAGAACCAGGTATCTAACCTCTGACACATTGGGTCAAATTTGTCTGCCCCATATTTTGCAGCAGCACAGTCAAGGAATGGCACTGTGCCACTCACCCTACCTGTCCGCTTGAAAAAGTCTGGTATATAAGTGCGCGTGTCTTCAAGATACCGAGCCAAACACTTTTTGTGGTTATCAGTCAGCATGTGTTTTTTGAGGACGCTTTCGCCCATCGACGCCAAATGCAGCGATCTTTCACACACAGAACATCGAGCACAATGTTTGTTTTGGGGATCCTTGTCCTTGTACTGCTTTTCTTTGACCCAACGATCCTGAAATGCACACTTTCCTGGCATTTCGATTGCCTTGAGCAAGGACTGCAAAATGGCGGATGCAAGTATCGCGTCTTCATGCAAAAACGAGACTATGCAAAACTAGGACAGACCTTGAGAAAAATCAATACTTCCAAGCTGAAAGTCGTCTGTTAGGCTAGGGCCGTTTGTCGGAACCCATTGGCGAGCAGATTTCAGAGTAAGTACCGCTTGCTTCCGAGATTTTCCGACCAGCATTTCGCCATCGATGATTTTTTGGGCTGTCGTAAGGACTTGTAAGGACCTTGATGCTAATATAAGCACTTGTAAGGCCTTACCTGAGGTGTTTCAAAATGTAAGGGCCTGTAAGGACTGGAAAGGACCCTACGAACCCTGACCCAGCAGTAAATGGGTTACCCAATACAGATCAGGAAAGGGAGAGATGTGCTCCCCTTTCCACGACGGCATGCCAGGGACATGGTGAACCTCTAACAGTTTGTCTCATTACCACCATTTGGCTAAGGGACTTTAGGACTATGGGACTTTAGCCGTTAAGACTATGAAAATTCAAGCTTACATCACTTTTAACGTTAATGATGAACAGGTCTGCCCCAGTTGCCAATTTTGGGGAAGCAAACATAGAAACCATACTGGTGTGAGTGGGCAAGGGTCTACCTAGCGGCCCTATCCTGCAGGGACATGAAGACGCAGTCACCTTGCGGACCAGGGACTGCCATCAGAAGCGCACTGAACCAGCGTCATGCCCACTCCAAGCTCCACATTGTTGGCATGGTCCGTTTGCTCGTTCCCATTGAAAATGAACGTCCCCAGTGCGTACACAGCCGAAGCCCTGACCTGCACACAGGCACATGTATCATTTGATATATTTTACCCTGCACACAAACATATGTATCATATGACACACCTTAACCTGCACACAGACACATGAATCATCTGACACGCCCTAACCTGAACACTGACACATGTATCATTTGACATAATCTACCCTGCACACAGATACACGTAATCGTTTCATCTGACAAGTGAAAGCTTCATTGTTTGCTTCAAAGGGGTAATGACAACCAGCAGAGTCTAAGTAATCCCTCTGCAGATAACAGAGAGAGAGAGAGAGAGAGAGAGAGAGAGAGAAACACTGAAGATCTTTCTTTTTTCATAATTTACTTCGATATGAAGAGGCGTTTCCCACATTTTTCAATCCAAAAACAGCAAAGACACAATCAAAGCTGACATCTGTTTTCTGAATTGAAGCAATGACTGCTATTCACTGACCTGAGGTGATGGATCCTTCAGCAATTTATACAGTTTTTCATGAGCACTGTCTCTCACACCACACCAGCGGGCTTTGTTGTAGTTGGTCCAGATCTGAAATCAGTCAGTGAATCTTCTAAAGTCATTAACCCTTATACTGGTCATTTAACAATGTACTATTAAGTATGTTGTCTGGTGAATTAACAGAAGGAAAGTTTGAAAAAATAGTTACATTTGTATAATATGCAAAACTCTTCAACGGTTAGTATTTGAACATGACATGCAGAATAAAAATTGTGAGTAATTGAATAAAAATAATATAAAACAGAACTGGTGTGCTTGTGAGTGTTTGATTAGGTGCTTACCTGTCTAGAATGTGAAAATAACAGGTGGCACATCCTGCTTGTCATTCTCAAGAGCTTGTTCACAAATAACCCAGTCAGTGATGTTCCACAGTATCCAGAAATAAGTTACAGCCTTTTTCAAAGGAAAGTCAGTGTGGATTATACCTGTCTTTCATGCAGGTAATTCAGGTAAGAATGAATAAGGTACAGTTCAGTTTTCACATTGAAATCACGTGTGCTAACACACACACACACACACAAAAAATGGTCACTATCAACAAATGTAACTGTCAGCCCACATTGTCGTCATTTACATTTGAAAGGTTTAGGATCATCTGGAAGTGCTACACTGAGTTTTTCTTCCCCACTGAATGGCATCTTGAGATTCCCCTCACCCTTAGGCACTCATCAGGTCACTGTCCGTGTCGATCTCAAAATCACGATTACATGGTGCTTGATCTAAATCAAAACTATCATCCACCACACCCAGTTCATTCAAAATGTCCATAACTTCTTCTTCACCTGCTTCTTCCACAAGAAATTCAGCTAAAACATCATCAAACAAGTTCCTAATTCTATCATGTTCTGCTTTGGGCGCCACCATTTTTGTTTGCCAGACGAGTCGAGTCGATGCATTACAAACTGCTACTAACCATAAACTAAGCTAAAACGCTGAAAATCATGTTCCCGGGCTTGCTCAGTCACTCATGCAAATTAGTTTGTCCCTGAGCCATAGTTTCGTATCTGCGTGTGTCTGTGAAACTAGGCTCGCAAGGCTCACCCTACAGCGCGACTTGTGTCGCGACAACCAGTGAAGGCCATGAGTAATGGCGCGACATATGTCGCGACAACCAGCCTAAGGGTTAAAACATATACTGAACAGTCACACAGTGATGGCCCTACACATTCTGCTACCCAGTTATGCCTAAGATGTCAATGAGCGTTAAGATGACAACCATTAAAACACTGAATAAAAAAGATCGTGACATTGTAATGTGAAGGGACAAAACTGTGATATATTTGTCTGCGTTAGTGAACAAATGCTTGACCACATTACATTTTCTTAATGTAGCTGCATACATTGACACACATGCATGCACACATACATACACACACGCCCACAAACAAGCACTCACCCACACATGCATGCGCACACATGAACACACATACACACACACACATACTGGCTGTAGAGTAATTGGAAACAAGAATGGTAAATATATCTTTGTAAAAGTGCCATATTCAAGGGGGATTAAGCACTTCCCTGTGAAATTCAAATGGCTATAAGCACTGGCAACTTGATAATTTCATTTACCATTTGTACTTTGTCAACATTTTACCAGCTGCAATCGGTTACTGCACCTACTGAACATTAAATGCTAATTTTTCACAAACCTTCTACTTGAGTTTTGTTTGACACACATTACTACTGTCCTTTTAGAAATTCACTGACTCCCAAACAAACTTAGATTTCTTTGATGCTGCTGATGGCATTCTTCAAGTTCGTTTTGCTCAAATGATATGTAATCAAATTAGAATTTCACACTTAATATTACAATTCTGAGACTAAACAGAAATATAAATGCTGGCAGTTATAAGAAATATTGCAGAGTTAATATGTTCCACAAGTTGTATACATCTGTGCTTTCAGAAAACTTCAATGTAACTAAGGGCAAGGACCAACCTTTCCCAGACAAAGTGCCAGCCACTGCCGCAGTTCTGAACAGCTGTCACTGAGTTGTTCCAGACACGTCGAGATCAAACTGCTCTGCATGCAATTCTCCTGCATATTACACACACACACACGCAATAAATAACATGCACATATGTATGCATTTACATACACACACAAGATCACATACAATCCAGCCACCTAAACAGAAAATCCCTCCCACACCCAAATAATGTACAGCAGCTAACTATTCCTTCATTCATGCAGAACTGAAGAAAGATAAAAAATAACTAAATAAATAAAAAAGAAAAGAAAATTCTTCATGTCAACACACCAGTATTTAATCAGTTTCATTACTTTCATCTTATACATTTTGTATCAGAGAAAAAAAATTCAAGCACAAAATACAATCTTATGGTTCATAAAGTCTAAAAAGAAAAATTATGCATGCATGCGCACATACATGACTGCAGATGCAGCTTATCAGACCTATTCCATCCCCATGTGAGAAGAAACAGAAAGTCTCACCTGACCCAGTCTATAGGAGTTCATGGTGACTGCCAGGATGAAGGCGGCCATTGTGCGGTGTTCAGGCTGAAACATAATCACATGCATCAGACAGCCTGTCTTCATGAAGTTCTCTTTACCCTGGATCTTCAGCTTTTCAATCATCACAACTGTCATTTCTCTAGTTCGAGAACCATTGAAGTCTGTTTCTGCTATGTGCAGACAAATCTAATTGGCATACGACTGGATCTCTGTCTTTTGACGACATAACATAATACATTAATCTTGTTTTCTTTTCCTTTTGTCTATATCATAAAATATATTCACCCGACTATGTCCTTACTTAGTTGACGGGTGAGTGTGAAGTATTACAAGAGCAGAATATAAAACTGACTGGGTATTTTTTCCCAGAAACAGTGTCACTACTGCCACTAAATAGCCATAGGCTTTAAAAAGTTATGACTCATCAGGAAAAGACCAACCATGTTACATAATACAAGCTCTGAGTAAACAATGCAGAGAGGGGAAAAACATGTAGAGTCTTCTTGCCTTCAAGATTTATTTTGTATCAAAAATGCACATGCACTCACTCGCACAGACAGACACACATTCAAACAGGTACACACACACACACGCACATGCATACACACACTCATACACACTTATTCAAAACACACACACACACACACACACAACATGTGCGCACACACACACACACACACACACACACACACACACAGTGGATTCAAACCAAACTCCACGTGGAGAAGAGCAGGTCAGCTCACCTGCATGCCTTGTTGATCATTCAGCACGTTGAGGAAATACCTGTGTCCCAAATCCTTCACCAGCTCTATCTGACACGTCTGAAAACACAGCACCCCTCCAGTAAGCCATGTCACCTATGACCAGACCTGGGCTTTTGGGAGTTGAGGTCACTGACCATCAAGCCAGAATATACATTGCTAGAACAGCCAATTACAGTCTTTTTCTTGTTTGATCACACTGCAAAGAAAAGACACTGATTTTTGCCACTCTTTACTTTGGCAAAAAACTAAATCAAAACTATTGCCAGCATCATGCTCAGCCATTTCTGTATAGAGCCCTAAACCTCTGCCTGAAACCTGTCCTCTTATTATAACAGCATAACATCAAAGACTAACTGATCTAACAGTATGTTTACATACCAATAAAATCAAACACTGGAACTATGTGCATGCATGCACATATACATGCATGCACACATTCTGACTGACAATCACCAGGAATTCACACCAAGGCACCCATATAGTACAGAGGATTATCAGTCCCACTTTCTGGATTTTCCAGGTGATCACTAATAAACATTTAATATGTATCATAACATTAGTATAAAAGAAAACCAAAGGAAGGGATGAGTACAGAAGAAAGTCAGGAAATACCAGCAGCAAAGAAGACTTCAGAGAGAGAAAGAGAGAAAGGTATATCATTTTCACAAAATGCTATATGACAACTAACTTTACCTCTACAAATTTTATTTGGTGAAGTCTTACCATGAACTGAGTGTTTTGTTAAATAGTTGGACCAAAACAATACATCTGATTTTACATATTGAAAATGTTTACAGGCTGAGGTTACACAAGTGTCGGTTTCTATCATTATTTTGATTTAAACAGCAACAGACATGTCAGCCAGCGCTATCTACATTTCCCAATTTTTGTGTTCACTTTGGAATTTCTTTAGTAGATCAGAAAATTATGTGTCATCCACCCCCCCCCCCCCCCCCCCCCATTCCCCCTCACATGCTACGAATGCAGAAGCAAACACAAAAACAAGACTTCATCATATCAAATGAGTTCCATTTACCATTTTGTTGTGGACTGTCCCAAAACAATGCACCACAAAAAAATGCATGGAAAAATAACCACACATTTTGGCACAGGAATCAGAATACTGAATACAATACCGGCAAGAAGACAGTACTCTACAGCAAACAGTTTGAAAAAAAACAGTGCAAGCTGAACACACTTTAGTGAGTTGCAGGAGTCTGGCCTGTTAAGTTCAGCACACAGGAGTTCAGAACTCTGTGGGCATTTACTCATGACACAAGATAAAGGGAAGCTACTCACACCATCCACTGCCATGATTTTGGCCCACAGGAACACCAGCAGTGGTCGTAGCTCCTTGGCAGAACTCTGAAGAAGTTTGAGCACATAGGGAAAGATCCCCACAGATAATGCCTGAAACAGATCGCAAGCGTCATGATAAAAACACTCAGCGGTTATCAATGAAAAAAAAAACATAAGGAGGTAAGTACAACCTTACAAAAATTGAAGTAGGTAATTCTTTTTTAAAACTAAGGAACAACCAGAAACAGAACAAAGCAGCTCACAGAAAAAATGACATCTACTGAAATTCTGTGCCAACAAGCCAAACTTACTTCCTCATTTCACACACCCAGCCACAACTATACCAGTAGCAACTTTCTCCTGGATTTTCTCACTTCAATTCTCATTAAGGTTATCTCTGATCTGCAGTTAATTGGACAAACTGAGAACTGATATTTGAACTCCGATTACTTTTCGCAATGTTTTCTTGGCTGCCTATTGGTGTCACTCCTTTGTCTTATCATTCCCCCCCCCCCCCCCCCCCCCCCCCCCACTCTCCAAGCAGTCAAGAGTCCACCAGTCCTTCAGTGTACACAGCTTCTTCTTGGAAAGTTGCTAATCGGATTCAGACATGATGTCTGTCCCCTCGGTGATCCACCTTTTCTTGGCTGCTGATCTCTGTGACTCCACCCTCTTATTTCCCTCTCTCTCTCCCAGCAGTCAGGAGTCAATCAATTATTCAATGTATTTAGTCTTTTCCTGGCAATTCTCCGACATGGTCCAGCCTATGTATCACTCCCCCGTGTGACCGCTCTTTCCACCTGTCTGAAAACCAGCCAATCAGTTCCAGGCTGTGTGCTGTTGGCTTCCACTCAGCAAACAAGAGTTGGAGTTCCGTTTACATGCAATAAATACAAGAACCTTAGAAGTTCATAGATTCTCAAACATGGTTTAAAGTAAAGTCATTAATTTTCTCCAAGTAATTAATTTTTTTTTTTTGTATGTACTGCCATTTACTGTTATTTGCTAGTGCACTGCACTCCTCAAAACACACAGACTTTGTTCAAATTGCTTTGTGCAACTTGCTTGATTTATTGATTTTCACACTTTTCTTGCCACTAATCAACTGGCTGCAGCTAATGTGTTCATTTTTATAATTTTCTCCCCCTAAAAATTCAACTAGTGTGGCTTACATAACAGTGCACTTTACACCCTAGGAATTACATTATTTTCTCATTTGAATCAATCCCTATGGAAACCAAATCTAGCTTACATTCAAACAAGTTGTCATCTAAATTACACTCAAATATTCTTGTCAACCATGAGGACAGTCATGCACAAGCTCACTCACCAAATTGACTGCCCACGGCCCAAGATCCAAGAACTTCCCCAAATGGTCCAAAGCCCGCAGTCGATGCACCTGACTCAAAAGAACCTGGTGGAAAAATAACAATGTGCATGATCAGTTCTCAGGAAACACAGCTTAGTATGAACTGCAGTACAATTTGCATCTGCAAAATTCAGGCATGCCAACTTCCTCAGATTTAAAAAAAAAAAAAAGGGAAAAAAAATCAAGACTTTAAGGTGGATGAGTAGCAGGTGCCATGCAAAGTAAAGAAAAATCACCACCACCTAGTGCACCTGTCTCGTGTCGCAAAATAACAGATTTGCTGTTTTCAAACATATTTTTGAGCAAATTTTCATTCGGATTTTTGTATTATCCAAGGACAAATGTTAGGGAGTGAGGGTGGTGTTCCAAAGATTTCCAGCAGCAAAAAAAGTGGACATCAGCCTAAAATAAATTAAAAAAAAAAAAAAAAGTCAGCTATATAAAAGAAAGAAGAAAAGAGGAAATCAGATGAGAAGAGGACAATTGACATGCCTGAAGACTATCAACACAAAAATTATACTGTCGCTGAATTAAGATTGTTTTGTAATAAAGGCAATTCTGAATTCATGATTTTTCTTTTTTAAGTAAAAACATAGACTGACACATGACATTTAAAGATAAATCAAATTTTCACAGAGCAACAGAGTCCAGAAACCTCAGTATACCTTTGGATAACCTTTGGTTTTTTTCTGGTGTGTGTGTGTGTGTGTGTGTGTGTGTGTGTGTGTGTGTGCGTATGTGTGTGTGTGCATGTCCGTGTGAGTGTGTGTGTGTGTGTTCAAACGAATGTACTGGTTTGATTTCCACCTGATCAGATGATTTTGCTTCTTGTATTCACTCACACCCACACACACACACACACACCAGTAAAGCACATTATTTAAAGATATATAACTGAGACAGTATCAACATGCAAGCAGGTGAACACATCATACTTGTATTGAATTCCCGATCTGATCTTTTCTTCTGTCACCACCATCACCCCAACCCTACCCCTACCTCACCCTTTGCTCCTTCCCCACTCCCTCCCTCCACCTCCTCCCATCCCCATTCTTTTTAAAATAATTTTTTCATCTAATATCCCACTCTGTGTAAAGCCCAACACACACACACACACACACACACACACACACACACACACACAGTGCAGTACCTACCTGCAGGACAATAGGAAGCTGATGTGGAGGAGGTCTGTTCTCAAAGCCGTACATGAGCCAGACCTGAAAGGCAGTGAGCTGCTCAGCGAAGAAGGGGCAGTGCTGGAAGTTCTCCCCATTCTCGTCCAGGGGTAACTGTTGCAGGCACAAGTCCAGAGCCATATCCCATGCTTGCCTGCACACACATGGAGAACACAGAATTTGTGAAAACTGTTGTATGGGCACTACTGGGAATTAATTCTATCTTGACTTAGAATATCCCAGAAATATTGTAATCCAAAATTCACAGACTTGTAGAAAATCCTGTTCATCTTCATCAAACCCCACTCTAAGCACTTTATGCATATAAAGCTTGGCAAAAGTAACACTTAGATTACACAAGCATGGTGATGCATGCGAAAATCACAGAGAACGGACCAACTCTAAACTGCATTTTATTCACTGTATTAACTGTCATTACCTCAAAGTTTAACTGCATATATGTCATAGACTTATAAAAAGATAACTGGTACTGGCTTGTTGCATTTCTTTTTTCATTTAAAATCATCTCTTTCTTCATCAATAATTTTTCTATGCAGCATAAAAAACTTATAGAATTGGGGAAGAGATTATGGGAAAAAAAAATCCTTTAATATTACCTTTTCTTCTTGTAGAGTGTTTTGCTTTGACACCAGCTTTCTCCATTGTTGTTGGTCTTTTTTCACCATTCTCAAAACAGAGCTGCTCTGACTACAGGTTACCAATTTTGACAGAATCACCACATGCTCCTCTTTCCTTTGGGGTTTTCAATCTAACACCACCACATCACTACATTACAGTTCCACCTTTTGGGCTGTTTCTACTTACACACAAGAACCCCATCAAAAGATAGTCATTAGTGTCAAGCGCATCTGATCTATCTGACTGAAATGTAGAGGAATAGTCAGTGACGTTGTGATATACTCCACCTAGCCTTCATTTCTGTTGCATGCTGTAAGGAAAGATGCTGCAGACATTTTCTAGGAACTAAACACCACAAATTCCATTATTGCTGCTTTATTTCCTATGCGTTTTATGGGGGGATTTGTTTGCTCTTAACTCAAGATGGAAGGGACAGAGGTGGTGAAGATCAACAGAGTAGGACACAAACAGAAATGATAGTAAACTCATTTTCAGAATCCTGAAAGAAACAAAGTGAGCAGTGTTTACGTGCCTCAACATTCTGAGACGTGACTTACCACATGGGATGCTGGTAGGTGGGAGGCAGCTTCGGTAAGGAAATGGGCTCACAGTTGTAGGACCTCATGATTCTCTCCGCCAGCAGATAGTTCCGAAATAAGCTGGCCACCAGGAGGTCCTGCCGGAACAGCTTCTGGAACAACTCTAAAAACCCATAATAAACATGACGTTACATTGTTTTCAATTACAGTTCTGAAGCAAACTGCTATCAATATATGTGTGTAACTATAAAATGTCAAAGCCTGTTTTAATACAGTCAAGACATGCACTTTCACAAGCTCACAATAAATGGTGCTGTATTCTTGCATGTCTCAGTAATATTAGTAACATATATGTTAGACAAGAAATAACAGCATTGTCATTTTCAAGCGCTATAATTTAAAAGAAGTAAAAGAAATAACTGTGTGTGTGTCTCCCTCTCTCGAAAGCGCACGCACGCACGTACACACACACACACAAACATACAACAACACACACACACACACATGCACACACACACACACAAACACATGCACGCACACACACACACACACACACACACACACACTCATTGTGACCTCTGGGTAAAGTGTTCCAAGCGATAGTGTCGGTGATAGCTGTGAAAATCCAGTTAAGCTCCCCCAGCATTGTGCGTCGGTCATTGAGCTGCCCAGGTATTCTGCACATGACACACCATCATGTGCACACTGAGACACCATCACACACACCACTGTCTGTAATTAACATTCACAGGTAATGATCAGGCATGTCCAATTCTGTTCCAATCTAAATCCAACTCATTAGTTGGTAATGTGGTTGTACAAGTGTTGTGTGTGTGCGTGTTTGCCTGTGCATGTGTGTAAGCATGCGTATGGATGTGTGCATAGTGTTGCAGTGTGTGTGTGAGTGTGTATGTCTGTGTATGTGTTTGCCTTTGCACACATGCACATATGCAAGCATGTGTATGGATGTGTGCACTGTGTTGCATGAGATGCTTATATGCAAGCATGTGTGCGCCTGGGTGAGTATGGACGACATGGGTTCTTCCTCAACACATTTCTTTCTTGAATGGGTGATCAAAAATCTAACTAAAGGAAAAACAACACAATCTGATACTTTTACGGACAACATGGATTCTTCTTAAACACTTGAACGTCTTTCTTGAATGAGTGATCACAAATCTTCCTAAAGGAAAACAACACAATATGATGTTTTTCACAGATTTTCTCCCTGGCTACATCACCAAACTTACTTGTCAACCATATCCAGGGTGAGACCGGTGATCAGCTTGCCAGAACTCTGTAAAACATACCTGCAAAAGGAATCAGTGCAAGAAGTCAGGAAGAGCAAAAAATGGCACAACATTCTGTACAGATGTGAAGCCAAGCAAAATGATCATAGAGCCATGAAAGCCACCCTCCCAATGTGAACACCCTCAAATGATGACACATGCACAAAAGCACCCACAAACAGAGTTACTCCAGCAATTACATATGGACTGAGGTCTGTGTACAACTAATGATGAGTTTTCTTTTTTCCCCAATGTTTTCTACATATGACTGGCTACCGAGCTGTCATGAAATAGCCTGAAATCAAGTTTCTATATGCACCTCATAGAAATGAGATCAACAGACTCATGTCTTATGTCATGAGCCACTATGTTCAAATCACTCTTAGGTCATCCAGGAAGATACTTGCCAACAAAATTCAACATCAATGTTGGTCCTAACCTAATCAGGAACAACATATCCACCAAAAACTTTTAAAGAAAAATAATTAATTCAAAGATAATACAGAGCAACAAAAGCTACTCAGGAAAAAGCTGTAAGCAAGCACAAAAATGCGCATCAACCCCTTGCTTGGGCTTACAGTATCCCTCCCCATCCTTTTTCTAAGCTTGTTGCGGGCAAATTCTGATGTAGCAGAGCTGCAGAGTGTAACAGCAGCCGTGTCATTCAGCAGCGACTACCAATATACTGGTAACAGCAAACTCTGAATGCAAAGCTCCTCCATGTTAATGTTTCTTCCATCCATGTCATGTTTCATGGATCAAGTCCTTCAATCTTCCAGCCTTCGTTTGACTTGTACTTGGCAGTCTTTGTTCGAATTTCAACAGTGAGCGTGTCGAAAAACTATAGGCAAAGCAGAAAGTGACTGCCAATCGACCAGTAATGCAAACAAAATTAAACTACTTCCTTCGACAAGGTAACTTTGAGGAAATGCACACTTTTGATAGCAAAGAAGAGATGCAAGTAAGTCTCAGACTAAAAGAGGTGAATTTGTTGCGATTCTGCCACGTGAATTAACCACAATTGCATGGTTTTGGTGTCTAATTCAAGTTTACTTAATGTCAAAACAATACAGTCTCGTTTGTTTGCAGAAGTATGCCTGTTCCAACATGGCTGCCACTTGGTTGCTATGACAGTGTAAATTTGGATTACACTTGAGCTCAATCTGTCTCTTATCTTCAAGTTAGAAAAAATATAAATCAAAATAAATAGACCACAAATAAAATCACAGTGATGCTTTTTGTCCCTCTACATATTTTCTAACCATTTTTTTTTTCTGAGCAATCTCAGGCCAGAAATGCTACTGGTACGAGGCAGCAGCCTGAGGCAGCAGTGTCTCAAATGTTCTGAATGACCCCATCGCATGACTGATACCATAACCTAAGTACAGTCTTTTTCACGCTCTTCTTTGTGGATCAATTTGACTGTCTGAGCCATCTGGAATGAAATAATTGTTTACTTTTCAGTCATTGGTTTTTATCATTTTTGTACACTTACAAGACTTTTTTTCCCCAGGAGCTGTAGACAACAGTGCTTAGCTGTAGAAATTGTTCTATCCGTCCTAAGATGACTTCAGGTAGACACAAATCTTTGACCAAAAAATGTTTTTCCAGTTTGCAATGCATCAGTGCATCTGACTACTCACCAGCGCAGTGCCATGCGAATGGGAGTAGTAAGGCAAGAGGTGAAGAGGTCGGCTGGGAGTTCAGGATTCTGTGGAAGAAGTTCATTGTTGCCACAGGCAGCCAACAGAATGGTGTTCTTTGCACTGGAGGCGCCCTCTAACGTTGTAGCGCTGCCCGTCATGCTTCTCTGAAAATCAAAGATGCATGAAAGATGTGGTGTACAATTCATATAAGTTAAATAACTTTAATCATTCATGACCTACCAATGATTACCAGAGCCATGTGCTTTATCAAGAACTGGGCTAAAAAAAAAAGATGAAGATAAATTATGATTTGATCAAGTTAATAATCTAAGCATCTAAGCTTCAGAAAGAAAACTTTTCTGATTGCCCAAGTCTACTTTTGAGAATTTGATTCTAGTTTCTGCTATAACCCAGCAAACCATGTATAATCTTTTAGCCGGTCAGAAAAAAAAATCCCATCCTGAAAAAGAGACAACAGTCAACTGAGGCAATATCTACATAAATACAACAGTTAATAACTTGGTCAGTAAAATTAGTGAAATTACTGAAATTCTCATGGCTGAATAACTATTCCACATATACATCCATTTGCATATATATGCAGGAATTAATACATGTAAACATATGCACACATGACGCACATAGGTGCATATTGCGCACACACTCACCCCACCCCCACACATACACCTACAGCAGTGACGCGAACAATATTTGCAACATTGTATAGGCCTCACCAGCTTGTCAGCCTAATGAGTTAGGCATCTGCTAAGCCATGTCCATAAGACCCTCTTCCTAAATCCTCTCTTTCTACAGTATTCATCTAGCTGTAAACCCTGCACACTGTAGTGTCACGGCTGTGCATATGTGAAGTTGTATACACAGACAAGTCTGCACACACTGATCTCTCCTTTACAACGCAGAAACTGAACCTAACACAGACAAAGTAGAATGCGTTGTGAGCACCAGCCATTCTGATTCTTTCTTGACTCCCATTTTACAGAAAACAGCAACAACAACAAAAAGCATCGAAAAACATTTAAATGTAACGAAAAATACATTAACAGACTTTCAACAACAGAAAGATGGATCACAAACAACAAGAAAAAAAAGACAGTGAACAAACATGACAACGAAAAAGGCAAGTCAAAGAGAGAAAACAGAAAAGAGATGATTTCTTTCACAGACCTTTCAAAAGGCCAGGCAGCAAGTCATGCTTAAAGTGCCCCTGACACCTCACTTTTCCTGATCATAATCTTGGAACTTGAGTTTTTAGACTCCATTATATAACATATGCAAAATTTGATGACAAGCTTCCTCACAGTTCCTGAAACAATTTCTGTGTTCTGCAGGCTTAGAAAGAAACTTGCGCTTGTCGTAAATCACTCCTGAAAATGGACTTTGACTGTCTAAACATCAGTTCATGTATGTAGGTAATGCTTTAAAAACAGGTATGGTTGTATGAGAGATGCAGTCCATAAAAGCTGAAGACAAATTTGTCAAATTTTCATGTAACACACGGGCATATCAAGCCAAGTGAACATGAAGAACTAGCCATCTGTCCAGATTGGGGAAGGAAAAAAATCACTTACCTCCTTCTGATCATGTTCCATCTGTTTGGCGTATGTCTTGAAGGAATCTGCCACCACTCCGGCATTGGAACAGTCAAACACGTAGATAGAGGGGTGCCCCATCCATGTTTGCAGGTCGTACAACGACAGGGGAATATACTGAGTGTAGGTCTGTGAAGCAGATGCACAGGACTTGAAGAACCCCAATGAAGCACAATGGGATGTTCAAGACACCATGAAACAAAATGGGGCATTGAAAGACAAGGCAGACACAATTATACCATTATTTTTCCTCTGCCTGCTGCTTTTGTCACTTTCCCTCCCCAATCATGTTTTTCTTTCTTTTGAATTATCAGTTTTGCCAAGAATAAACATACTGAAAAAAAAAGCTTCCAGGGTCTCAAAAACAAAAAGTGTAGCATTTTTTAATTTCAAGAGTAGCATTCCAAATCTAAGCATTATGCTTGTATGCAATGTGAAACTCAGACTCAACAGCACTTTCAGTCACTCTTTGATTCCCAATGACATGATGGTGGACTAAGAAAATGGAAATCTTGCTTGTTAAGATTTTCAGGGGGTTCTGACTTGACCTATAGAAAAATTGACACAGCCAATAACAATACCAGTCAACAACGCAACAAAAGTGTGTTCATCTTTTATGATTTTTCTTCTTCTTTTTTACCTTCTCCTGACTGACTCTGGTCACTGTGTTACCAAATATGTCTACAGTTTAATGACCTACATTGTCTCCGTTTTGTTTAAACCATCGTTAAGTTCATGAAGCATGTTTTTTTCCTTAATTTTTGTTTTTATGGCTTACCATTTTGTCACAAAGTGTATCAGCAGATCATTATCAATGAAATCGTAGCATGCTTCGCCGAATGCGTAACACTTGGGCAGCTGCGTACTAATACAACTAAATTGAGCCTTTCCTTTCATAGCACTGTGGCATGATCCAGTTTTCTTTCATTCTGATTTACTGCTTAGAAAAGAACATGTACAGTCCCATCAGGGCTGAAACCAGTCCACACACAAAAACAGATAACAAAATCATTGAACATCCTCAAAGAAAAATGACATGGCTGGACAAATATACCAGGTGCTCTTTAACCGAATTTCTGATTACAGAACTTTTTTTTTAAAAAATCGAAAAGCCTTGTAAGATGGTATGAACACATCTGCTCAGTCTTACACAATTATGTTATATTCAAGTTTGTTGGATTCACTGTTGTGCAATCCTTATTACTTTACTGGAAAATTATTTTGTCATTATGTTAAATCAATGGTTCAGCAAGAAAAGATAGAGGCACTGCGAGGTCCCGAGTTCAGTCTGGCAGAACAGAATCTTTCCAAAACACTGTAGGGATCCTTGCAAG
This sequence comes from Conus canariensis, assembly GCA_033310375.1. NCBI lineage: Eukaryota > Metazoa > Mollusca > Gastropoda > Neogastropoda > Conidae > Conus > Conus canariensis. Next base: position 10,790,194 of record CM065714.1, on the reverse strand, counting down.
AAGTCGAACATTTTCAATCATCCTTTGAAAGCCTGCACTTAGGAAAGGCCTTTTCTTGCTACAGTGAGTTTTTCATGATCTTCATAAAACAGCACTCACCCTTTTTTTCTTTTCTTTTTTGCTGTTGCTAGAATTGTGTAGAAAATTGGTCAAATAAACCAATGGCAGAATTCTGATTTTACACTATGGGGCATCACTCAAGATTTGCGTCCCTTTTTTTTCATGTGATTGGTTTTCAAAGATCTTCAAAGATCACCACATTCAAATTGGGAAAAACATGAAATCATCTAGAAAAATATCCCCCCCCCCCCCCCCCCACCACCTCACCTTCCGCCTCCCACCCCCCAACCCCTTCCAAAATAAAACCTGATTTAAAACTCAAAGTACAATTTATTTGTTGTTGTTGTTGTTTTTTTTACTGATTTCCATTTTTTCCCCTTAACAACTTAAAACAAAAAAGTAAAACAGTTTAGCTGAAAAATTAACTACATCATCAAAAAACACCTTTTTCTTTGTATGTTGATAAACTAATTAAAATGAATTTAAGACTAAGAAATGGGACTCATTTTCTTTAAGTAAGAAATTATATTTGTATTTTAAAAGTTAGTGACTTCTTTCACAAATCTCACCAAAATTCAGACTGTGTCACTCAATTATCTATAAAAGTTGTAGAATTTGTTTCAAAAGAATAAACAGTTTTCATCTGTCTTCTCTGTCATACTGGTTTTCAATGCTTGTCCTAAACAAAATTATCTTTGTTAAATTGTAACCAGGGTAGGATAAGATAATGTTGCTTATAGCCCAGCCGACCGCGAAGGGCCACATCAGGGTCTTTGAATTTATAAATATTTGTAAAACAACAGAACGGGGTGGAAAATATCAGATTCCATTTTACATGTCATAATCTCTCCGTTAGTATGAGCTAAAACAAGATTCAAATGTACAAATGAATGCTACACTCTATTTTTCATTTCAAATTTCAAAAAATCTGTGTATTTAGTATTGCATATATCTTAACATTCATTTTCTCTAAAAATTCTCAGTATGTTTGATATTGTTTGGCTGGCAAAAATCTGTTTTAACTCACAAACTGCATCAATTCCCTTCAGTTAGACATAAAATCTTCACTGGCAAATATCATTATCATATTTCAAGAAAAACTTAGCTTCAATTTGAAGACAAAACACAAAGCAAATTACATTACAGTGACGTATTCATAACAATGGCCAATTTCTTTCCAAGTCTTCTTTACAACCAGCCAACCCTACTCAGTGTCTTACTTTATCAGGGATAAAGTTCCCTCCGAAACGGTGACCAGATCCTTGGCATGTCATATAAACACAATCATTATGTATTGAAAAATACATATATGGGAACAGTTTACATACACAGGATATGCTCACCTTATTGAAAGACCCAGATTTCTCCATTGACAGTTGGTCTGGGCACTCCATGACCACTGTAGTGAAATAACACTCTCTCCTCCTAAGCGTCGGGGAAGGGAAGCACAGTTAGACAAACACATATTGTCTGATGCAAACATCCATATCAAAAGCAAACCTTCAAGTCTTATCTAGCTGATGTAGGTAACAAAGGCCAAAGATGACCAGAGAAGACAGAAACATGCACAGTTCTAAACTACATCAAAGAAAATCAAAAAACCACAACACCACATAATCAAACAAATATCAATGACAACTAAATTCAAGGAAGAGGAGAGAAGGCAATGCTCGATTCCTTCTACGTAAAATCAGAAAGGCACTGGAAAAGCACAGACCTCTGCCATGGTAACCAGATCCTGAAATTATTCTGCCGCCTTGGAAAGTCACATGTACACAGACTGAAACAACTACCTCCCATTTTGTATCATCAAGAAGAAACTACCTCCCATTTTGTATCATCAAGAAACACTTGCCCCCCATTTCATGTAATAAAGAACCGCTACCTCCCATTTTGTATCATAAAGAAATCACTACCTCCCATTTTGTATCATAAAGGAACAGCCATCTCCAATTTTGTATCACGAAGAAACAACCATCCCCCATTCTGTATCCCCCATTCTGTATTAAAAATAAGATATGAAAAATATCATATCTGAACATCTAGACAGAAAGTTTTAACATGTAGTGATCAGACTATAAACAGTGCCTGTGCTCAGAAAAAATGTGCAATATTTGTGCTGACTGTAACCTGGACCCACTGTTTAATTCACATCCACATCAGAATTTAACAGACTAATCCATGGGCCACAATTCACCTTTCCACATAATTTCATTATAATCACAAGAACCAAGAGGAAATGTAGACCATACAGTTTTGATAGCCCCCACCCCCACCCCCTACCCCACCCCTTCCCCGCTTCCTCCCCAAAAAAGCACAAATCTTTCAAAATGATTGAAATTACCATACATACATGTAAGCATTATATTACAAATGAACAGCTTTAAAAAAAAAAAAGGTTTTTGTATTCAAGTTTGACAGGGAAATGTTATTTTTTCATAACTTCTCATGGGCAAGTCAGAGAGAGAGAAAAAAAAAAAAAGAAGAAAGATCTAACCTTTGCATTTCGGCGCAAAGAAGTGCACAATTTTTTTACTTCGTCCACAGTGGGATCAAGAGACTGCTTGTAGCGCGCCCTGGGCTGCCATCGCTCGTACTGCTTTTGCAGATTTCCTCCAACTGCTTCCAGCGCCTTCTGGGCGGTCATGGACAGTGGATCTTCAGAAGAAAATGAATCACAGTGAGTCAGGGAGATGCAGATTTCAAACAAAACGTACAAACATACCCACACTTGTAACCACAATTTGTTTGAACTTTGTTCGGATCACCTAAAGTTCGAATCATCTACATTCTTGACAAAAGTAAATACTAGCTGTTCATTTTAAAAGCAAACTGTTCCTTTATAGAACAGATATAATTACAAGACATATGAACAGGCCATTAATTCATCAACATCCAGCTTTCTTTTGACTAATGATTTAGTTATTCCTTTTGAAACTTACTTTCATTAACAGATTCCATTTCTAAAAATCAATAATTCAATAAATAAGCATACTCTTTCTCATCACACACCCCACACACACACACACACACACACACACACACACACACACACACATTCCTAATACTTTCATCCACATCCTAACATAGTACAGTATTGTGTTGTAGCGCTCACAAGCACATGAAATGGTAAAATACATTAATGATGTAAAAGAAATACATATCTGAACATTGTCAGTAACAAATTCCACATTTTCATTATAACCACAAGACACGCACACACAAAAACTGTTATTCTAATTCTTTTCAGTTTCACAGACGCAGTCTTTAAATCTGATGATACAGTTAAAATCACACTATATCTTTCTGGACAAGTCACAAAAGTGACATTATGGATTAAAGTGACATTCTAACAAAAACAAGACAGGTTTTAGCTTTAGCTTAAGGTCAAGCTGCGGATGTTTAGAGCTGAAGTCACCTCAGGGTCGAACCAATATTGTGTGAAGGGTTGGGTCAGGGCCTGTCGTGGTACAGGTCTGGTATCAATGAAGGAGCACTCCACTGAGCAGATCTGTTTGGACTGATTGCATTGTATTGTACTGTGTTGTATTGTGTTGTATTGCATTGTAATGTGTGTCCTTACGTTATATTAGAAAGAAAGGTACGTGCTGACAAACCTAGTTGAAACTGTATTGTGCTTGATTTGCTTTTTTGCTTCGATGTTTTCGTTTTTTTTTGTGTGTTCCGTTTGACTCTGTGTTCCACCAAATATTTCTGGGTGAGACTTACAGAAATGCTGCTGATGTATTGACTTTGTGCACTGTCCTCTTTTTGTGCACCTGTAAGCTCCACTTGCTTTTGTTTAAAAAGAAAAATTGAAACAAAAAAATCCTCTTTACCTATCCAGCACAGCATCTTGGCACAGGGTGAGATCTTCACAACGTCTGGAGGATCCACACCGACATTCAGGCACAGCACCAGTGCAACACTCACAGTTTTCATCTGACAGAAACACAAACAAAACAAAAACCCAACATTTCAATTGACAAATTATGAAAGTGTAAAGACTGTAAACTAAAAACTTCATCTGTAAAACTTAGTAGTAGACCTACATATCATTATTCGAACTTTTAATCCCGGGTATTCTACATCAGTTTTTGCTACTCTGATTCTGAATGCCACCGTTTAAGATGTGTCTAAGAGCTGGGCTTGTTGGGCAAACGCAGGACTGTCATAATATACGGCTTACTGCCTGCTTCTGCTAACCACATGCACTAAGAACAATGTGTCCATCATCACCTCCCTCTTCAGACTGAAGTACAAGACCATGCGGATGCATCTTTGGTCCAAACAAAGGCATCATTTCATGTCATTGTCTGTGATCTAAGGATCAGCAGAACCATGCCAGAAGATAAGTTATGGACAAACTGGAGACTGGTCAGGTCTAGCTCCAGTCTTCACATCACCCCTGTGCATCACAGACAGCCCAAGCTGACATGAGCCAAGATCAACATTGCCAGGTTGCAGCGCTGAAGCATACAGCAGAAATGCCAGTCCCACCTTACAAATACACTGACTGCACATGGACCTGGAGACAGCAGAGAAATGGAGCCAGTTCAAACAGACGGTAACTGTACAAGTTTATCAAGATTTGCTTGATGACAAAGAAATCAACAAGATTTCGGAGGAAAAACAACTGACTTTCATTTCAGTGAATGGCAGAGTGACACTAGCTCCTTGTCAAAGAATTGCTTCAAGCAAAGGGGTTAGCACAGAGAAAGCTCTCTTCAAAGTAGAACAGCTGGTAGGATCATAAGACAAATGAGGTCCAAATTCTACAGACACATGAAACTCAAAGGAGTGTTTCAGCTTACTGAAAGCTGTGCGCACACCACAGGAGCCCAGTACTGCTACACCACTCCTCTCAACAGATGGTTCCATCTTATTCTGAAAGGAAACACTAGAGAGAACACACTTCTACCAGACCAGCTCTAGCAAGAATTTATGCATGGATAGCATCCCTGCTGAACCCTTCAAATGACCAGTGTAGAGAACTGTCATCTTCCATTACATTCTCACCAGCATCTTGGAGGAAGAGACGCTGTCAAGAAACTTTTGAGGTGCTCTTTATGCAAGGCAACAAGGCAGACTGTGGCAAATCCAGTGGAATCGCCTTTTTGTTGACCGCCAGCAAGGATTTGGTACAAAGTTATTCCGAACTGCTCGGTACGCTCCATTTCTGAACAGACACTGCCAGAGGTTCAGTGCTTCAGACCACACTATCAACCATGTTCAAAGTGTATAAGGCAGTTGTGCTCACATGCCTCCTTTATTACAGTTCAGTCCTGAATAGTGGTGTGTTCTTCTCTTAGATTTACTATGCATGCAAGATTTGTTAATGAAAGCATTTACACACAGGACCTCAGCTTAGTCTCACCCCAAGGACTTGAGGGTTATATAGTCTGCACAGATCCAAACAGAATCTCCCACCCTGGCTGCCTGGAATGCTATCTATCCCAGGATCTTGGACACTTACCCATTTGGCAAACCAGACCCCCAACAGATGCCATTACACTGAAGCTACAGATGAGACGGACAGGTCATGTGACCCACACAGAAAAATTCCCATGCTACAACAGATCCAGTACAGGGCCACAGGAAAACTGGACACTGAAGAAGCAATAAAAGGATTCTACCAAAGACAACCTGAAGGATGGTAGCTTTTCCCCATGACGACTTTAGCCCCCTGTGCTGCTGACACCCGCAGCTTGTGACCCTTGACAAAGGTAGTTTTTATTGTCACTGTCAGCAGCCTGAAGGAGCAGGTCACAGGTACATGGGAATTCAACAAGCCAACAACATCTACAGCCCTGTCCACATCCAACACCCCTGCCGTCTTTGGATGTAGAAACACACTGTCTAGTCATAGCCAGACATCTACCAAGAGTGTTTCAAAAGATGTACTTACATGCTAAGATAAAGCACTGAATTTCATCTCTGAGCTTGCATAAAAACATTGTGACACATGCTATTTTTTTACACTGACACATGCTAAAATGACTGTGACAGGATTACCAGATGACACAGGCACAAGCCACAGCTCTTTTTCTTTTCTGCCTCATTTCTGTGCCACACTGTTCTTTCCAGCTCTGTCCACAGCCAAACCTGCTTTGTCCGGGCATAGCCCTGTCACTAACAACCTATGGGGAGCAGTCAATGTCAAGTTGCCACACTGTTCTTTCCAGCTCTGTCCACAGCCAAACCTGCTTTGTCCGGGCATAGCCCTGTCACTAACAACCTATGGGGAGCAGTCAATGTCAAGTTGCCATAAGGCAACCCACCAGAGGAGACACTGCACTTGTGCTGGGTCAGTCAAGTAGTGTTCAGTGATGTCTGTTCTGATCTAATTGTTTAGTCCTGAACCAGCCTGAGCAGGCGTCACCTTCCAGAGGGTGTCACCAGGTCTGTCCTAAAACAATCCCCATCAACTTGCCAGTATTAGCAGCCATGTAATTAACTCTCCAAGGGCATGGGCATGGAGAGGAAATCAGAACTGAGGTCACCATGAGAGTAGGGCATGAAGGACCACAGAAGCTGCTGCGGTGAAATAGTGTCATGGATTCCTGGCTGGGAGGTCATGGGTTTGATTCCCATCAGAGCCCTTTCTTTGTGGGATTTTTCTGTCCCAGTCGGCTCCTACCAAGTTCAGTTTGCTAAAGGATCAATTAGGAAGACTAACATCACCCAGTCGAGTTCAATCCACCGAATGGACATCTCTGAAAGTGTTGCTAAGATTTTCTGATCAACACTGCAAGCGTCTGTATCTCTCAGGCATGGTTGATATATTATGAAAGTAAGCAAAGTGTACAACCCTTTTATGCAGTTTCAGACGTGAATGGATCTCCACAGCAGCATCTTTATCAATATCATCCTCATCCATCAGACAAGTTACTGATGCCATTTCAAACAAAGTAAAAGATTAGAATCAGCTCACAAAATGAAAAGCTGAAAATCGCATCGTACGCAGTGCAATATAACAGCTTCAAAAAGTAATACCTAGGTTTGATCCAGCAACTTTCTTGGTTGAAGATGCATTAGAGTTCCAGCCAGCACTGTCACTGCACATGCCATGTTTATACAAATACAGATGCTGTAAATTTGCTGTTTTCTGTGTTGTGCTAGCGATCTGTTTTTCTCATGGCATTCTGAGCTCAGGTAATGACCCTTTTCAATTCCAGTCAAAGGATCATAAAAGAAATATGATCTCAATTTTAGTTCCACTGGAAGCGATGACCAAAGAGGAGTAGACTTCACAACTGGCATCAGTGAATAGAAAGTCAATCAACAATGATGTTCCCTCCTTCATCACCTGATCCCATTCTCTTTCTTTCAGAGACTCATCTTCAGTTGTCAGAATATTCACCAGATCAATGTGACCTTTGTCAAGAGCAATGTTACTACAGTGCTGTGTGTGATCAATACGTAACAACATTGCGTGCATGCGTACATGCGTGCTTGCACCTTTGGATAGTCTTCATCTGAAAACACAATTTAGTTGATCACGTTTCTAAAAATAAAAAATTTGCAGCTTGAATATTTCACTGTCCTTTTTGTATTGACCTTTACAGTCAACGCTCAAAAGGTCTCATCAATTCCTTCCATCGAGTCAAGTGGGATGCTGCTTGCACTGCAGACTCGTAAGTTATACTGCAGACACTTGTGACTTAAGTTACAGTTGCAGAACTTTAAAATCAGTTGCAGCAATACTTCAAATGATCTATGGAATGTGGAACACACATGTGCACACGCACACACACACACACACCCCTACTTCCTGACAGACATATGCTTTGTTTTTTGCCGTTGTGACTTTGGCATGTTTGAAGCAATAAAAGCACAAGTTTGTAACACAGGAAGATTTCACTTTACAATCATCATGAAACTGAGAACAGATGGATGAAACTAGCATTGGGATTCACATACACAAAAAACAGGAAGAAAAAGAGGAAAAAAAAAAAAGAACAAAAAAGGCCTATCTGGGCCACTGAACTGTTCTTGTGTATTTATAATGATATTCCATCTCAATCCACTGGCCATCGCTAATTTTCAAACCACATTCTCTCTCTATCTGGCATAATTCCCCTATTTCACAAAATTAACCACCAGCAACCCAAATCTACCAAGAGTGACAAAAATCTAGTCTAGTCAGGTAATATTTTTTCAGTCCATTAATGATGCCACATCTAGGCCGAAGTGAAAAGACTATCTTCTGCCCTTTCAATCATTCAACAGCTCAAAAGAACAGTATACTGTTCAAAAAAGGAAACGCATGCTTTTGTTGAAGAAAATTTATTTCAATTTATTTCAAATTTCATTAATTTAGCAAAAATTTGATTGAAATCATTTGACAACACAATTCTGTTTGCTTCAAAGGTAATTAATTCCAGTTTCATTTCCAGTGTCTGTACAGTTCACATCGTCAGTACACACCGTTCAGGCAGCAAGGACCCAGTAAGGGGTATGTCCACCACCTGCAGTAACAATGGACCGGCACCTGGCTGGCATGGAGCGGATCACACTGCGGATCACCTCTGCTGGCATGGTGTCCCACTCCTCCTGGAAGGCGGTGACAGCTCGCTGATGTTGTCAGGAGCGTGCACTTGTGCCCGGACTCATCTGTCAAGCTCATCCCATATGTGCTCAATGGGGTTGAGATCTGGCGATATTGAGGGCCAAAGAAGAATACTGGTGGTGTTGTTGGCCAGGGTTTGCATTGTTCAATATGAGGCCTGGCATTGTCCTGTTGGAACAGCGTGCGAGGTCCGGCCGTAAGAGGCAGGACATGAGGATGGAGAATTTCAGTCACATACCGCTGGGTGTTCAGCGTGCCTCGGACTTGCACCAGGGGACTTCTGCCAGCGTAGTGGATGCCCCCACCACCCACCCCCACCCTCACACACACACCATCACGCCTCCACCATCATGGGCTTGTGCCTCATCTATGCAGTTCTGGGCATAGCGCTTGCCATGTCTGCGGCACACCCTCCTCCTCCTGTCATGAAGCTGGAGTAGGAAGAAAGACTCGTTTGAAAACCAGACCCTGTTCCAGTGGTTCCTGAGAGTCCATGGATGATGCTGAGTTGCCCACTGCAACCTGTTCCCACGATGACACTGTGTGAGTACAGGTCCTCTGACAGGTCTGCAAGCCCATAGCCCTGCAGCATGCAGGCAATTCCGAACAGTCTGGTCAGAGACCTCCGGATATTTGCTGGGTGGTTGCTGAGACTGACTGAAAGCGATTTCGCAGGTGGCTGACCCTGATGTAGTGGTCTTGAGTTGGAGTTGCTGCCAAAGGTCTTCCAGAGCGTGGTCGGTCTGCCTTGGAGGCGCTGATGCGATGACGACTCAGAAAGCCTGCTGAGGGTGTTCTAACTCTCGTTGACGTGTCGGGCGTCTTTAGGCTGATTTTGCCCAGCTTGCAAACGCCCCAGTGCATTCTCACATTCTTTCTGACTGAATCAATGCATCTTTGCACTTTGTACTGACGGACTGGTTTTCCTCAGAATAACTTACTGTGTGCATGGTTTGTTTGCCTTCCTTTCAGTATCCATTCACAAAAACGTGCATGAATTTGCTTCACTCAGGCGCAAAGCATGACAAAAAAATGAAAAATTGTCCATGTGGCCATTTTGTGCACGTGCGATCCGACCGGCATTAAATGCATGAGCACACGTGAAGCACAGGCGTAAACAAACATTTTCCACTGGTTGTTTACATCCTACCATTGCTTTGGCTTCCACAGTGAAGATATTAAAAAGTAATTTCTTTTTTTGGACAGTATCTAGAATAAAGGGACAATCTTGATCATGAAACACATTGAAAAGAGTATTTCACCACAGATGGATTTTTTTTTTTTAAATTGAAGATGTTATTCCCGTTTTCTATGAAAATTTACTATCTAGTTTGAGACACTGATCCACTTTCAGTGGTTCATAACAGTAAGGACTCTGGTTCAAAAACAAAAAAACAAAAAAAAAAGAAAGAAAGAATAAAAGAAAGAAAAAGAGAAAAAGCATTACATCCACAACAACAAAAGAGCACTGCTTCAAAATTCCCCCAATCTCCGCCAATATTAATGAAGCTCTGGCAAACTGATGCAAAGATCAAATTATGCATAAGTACCAATCACACGAGTGTGCATGAATATTCATAACGTCCTGATCTGTCCAGCAGAGTT
>CM065714.1:10737457-10774957 GCA_033310375.1 Conus canariensis | reverse complement strand
GAAATATATCTGAGCTTTCTGAGAAAGATGCAGACGACTCCCCTATTGACTGCATCTAGGCATCTGCGTCGATTTCTTAACGACATAACGGTGGAAAAAAAATATGTGAAGTATCCCTGTGGTCAGGGACCCATGGCAGCATGCCACATCTTCCAAACTTGCCCACAGCACGCTGCAGCAAGGGACAAGGTCTGACTGACATCAACGACCCTTGACGTCAAACTACACGGCTCCCCGGAGGACCTAAAATGACACCAGCGATCATCTGGGACACTGGAGTGACCATAGAAGAAGAAGAAGAAGAAGAAGAAGAAGAAGAAGAAGAAGAAGGAGGAGGAGGAGGAGGAGAAGGAGAAGAAGAGGAAGAAGGAGGAGAAGGAGAAGAAGAAGAAGAAGAAGAAGAAGAAGAAGAAGAAGAAGAAGAAGAACAACAACAACAACAACAACAACAACAACAACGAGAACAAGAACAAAAAGAACAAGAAGACCAATTCAGCCCTTTCCGTTGTCAATCCACGACTCTGCCTATAGGATCTCCACCTCAACTTTCATTGCAAAGTAGTAGCATCACCTGTCGTGTGGTATGGCCATTTCCTCACAGATGCTGTTTGGAACTTTGTTAAACATATCAAGTGTCCCAAAACCTGCTGCTTTAAAGAGTTCAGCACCAATGTTGTACACAGCCTATCGTAATTGTTGCTGCGGGAACGGACTGATTGTTTTCTGTTTCTCATCCTAGTAAAGGGCGGGGTTCATAATCGTTGTGCTTCTCATTCGTAGTCAGAGCTTCAGACCTCACAACAGGAAGTCTGTTGAACTTGAGAAGTCTTCCTTGGTTCCATAATTCAAGATTATCCCCTCTGTTTTCAAAATGGTTCCACAGTTCAAGATTGTCCCCTCTGTTTTCAAAATACCTCTGAGGTCAGCTGAGAGAATCTCTCTGTCTGTCTGTCTGTCTGTCTGTCTGTGTGTGTGTGTGTGTGTGTGTGTGTGTGTGTGTGTGAGAGAGAGAGAGAGAGAGAGAGAGAGAGAGAGAGAGAGAGAGAGAGAGAGAGGCGTTAGTGTGTGTTTTGACGCGAACATTACGTTAAATCTCATTGTATTGTTAATTATGTTGTTTCTCAAGTTCCCCACATCCTTACAGAGAGCACAGGAAATTAAATCGTTAATCTTAGTTCTTGTTAGCTTCAAAGTGAGGTGACTGCAGTTAATTATTAAAACAAGATTAAGAGAAAAATTATCATGCCACCAAACGAAGGAAACAAACAAATTACAAGACAAACACGACGCGTTTCGACTTCTTTGGTCTTCTTAGGCAAGACAAACAACGTTCAAGACAATGAAAACGAACCTGTTCGTGCTTCGTTTTCAGTGTCTTGAATATTGTTTGACTTACCTGAAGAAGACCAAAGAGGTAGAAACGCATCGTGTTTGTCTTGTAATTTGTTTGTTTCCTTCATTTGGCGGCACAGTAATTTTTCTTTTAATTTTGTCTTAATTCTTACGTTTGCCGTTACTGACCTTCCCTCGTGGTGTCTGTGTGTATATTCACGGTCTGCTTCCCCATACTTCACCCCACCCTCCCCCATTCTCCCCATCCGTCCTAAATAACCTCCTACTGACCATAACATTTTTAAACATCGTTAGATGATTCAGAGACAGTTTCGTATGCAATGGAAAATCCATACAAATACAATTTTATGCAAATTTAAATTAATTATTTCAATTCACAAAATAATTTACCCTAAAATTGAATTAGAGAGTATATAATGTTACTTTGCAGAGACCGCTTTTCAACTTGATTTTTACAAATTACAAAGAACAAATTTAGAATTCACAATCCTCTGAAACATCAGTGAGCATCGAACAATAAAAATCATTAACAAATATATTTATGATAATAAAGAGGTTAAAAATTACCTCCCCTACCCCTCCCCATTTTTTTTTTTCTTATGTATATGACCTTCACCTTCCGTTTACAATTTCCTGTCGGAGAAATGCGATGATGTCTATTTTAACCTTCATTGAACTCTTTGTTAAAGATTAATCAGTAGGAGGGGGAAAAAATCACTAGACTCAGAGCTTAGAAACACTCAAGTGCATAAAAACATGATGTATAACTTGCATATATGATTTGCACAATCGTTCAGAAAACTTCAAATTTATTTCTTTACGATATAAACGTTCAAAGGAAAAGTAAAAACTGTTAGAAGGTGAAATCGAACTGAAAGTCTAGTCAAGTTTGCAAACGAAATTAAAGCTTGACTGTGTTTTTTCAACTTTTTGGACCAAACATGACAAATATCTTTGTTAACCGTAGATGGCTGCATTTATTAACCAGGATTCCAACGGAAGGATTAGGGCAATCGCTTCAAAAATTAGGCTGGGACTGCTTTCCAAGGAACATTAGAAAATGCAGCTCAGGTAAGAATAAACCGCTCTGTCAGATTTGACAATCATAATCTTTGAATGCCATATGTTATGCCACAGTGTGGTCCTATCGACTAGACACCAAGACCAAGACCATAATGTGCAATCCAGTCCTTATCTATCTTGTACTTGATTCAAATCGCAGCATGTACCCAAATCTGTGTTACTTGACTAAACTAGTAATATATCCCTACAGTGAAAATGTAATTAAATACTACCCAGTTCCTATCAAATAAATAAAAGAAGTAAGCAGGAACCTGCATGTTGAGCTGGAATATTTTTTTTTTTAATGTATGTTTTTTCCCCCATATTTCTTTCTCTCTCTCTCTCTCTCTCTCTCCTCTCTCTCACACACACACACACACACACACACACACACTTACAAAGCATTCTTTATACAACCTGTCAAAGATCCCATTGTCTCTCCACATATGAGTCATTTATGTCATGATGTGGACCTTTCGGTCATCAGCTTTGTCTCCAGAGTGTGCATTATCATATTGATTTGGTTTATTTGTGTGCGCATGTGTATATAGTTGCTGACCATTTAGTTGCTCAAGTCTACTTTTGGTCCTCTGGGACCATTTTTTGTGGCTCCATGGTTGGCTGGTTTTTAAACAACATGTTTTTTTTTTGTTCTTAGACTGCTTGATGTATGCATGATACTATATCCTGCACTGATACTTGTATGTTTGCTGCAGGCAACATGGACAATGCAGAAATTCTTTTACAATGGAAAAGGAAACTGGACACTTCTTCCTCAGCAGCTTCCAACACAATGGACATGTTCAGAAGAGCAATGAGCAGAGTGCCACAGCAAGGTAGTGCCCCCCCCCCCTCCCCCCCTGTATAACATGAAATAGTGTTATGCCTATTAAAGTGTAATTCTTGTTATCCTATGAGGTATGCTGTTGGACATCATTTTGCTTTCAGAGTCCAAATGATTATGGTGGCTGTTGATGAGCTGGCTGAAACTTGTGAAAGACATAGGCATGATTGTCAATGAAATGTTGTTGTCTGAAGAGAGAGAGAGAAAGGGAGTTGAATGTGTTTCAGACTGTTGTTTATCATTGCAGTGTAAGTTCACATATTTTACTGGCTGAAAATTCCCTAAATGGGAAAGACTGAGCTTGTCTGTGTCTCTGCGAACAAATTTGGACAAACTGCAGGAACTGAAATGTTCTTGTATAAAGCACATACTGCATATGAGTCTTTCATTTATTATTATAGTTGAAAGGCCAACTTCAGATCATAATTCTAAGCTAAGTTGTTGATGTAAGGAAAACAAAAGACGGTGTACAACCCACACTGCAAGAAAGACCAGAAAAACTAAAGCTGACTCAGTGTTGTTCAAAGTGAACTTGATCTAGTTGCAAAGTGAGACGACTGCAGGCGGAAATCTAAACAAATCTTAAATAAATGTTAGTAAAACGCCAAGAGAAACCTTCACAATAGTTGTTAGCAGTATCATCAGTAACACTGAAGACTGTTGCCACGGCAGCCATGGTGCTTAAGAATCCTCTGACCCACTCTCCTTTCTACCATACTACAACTGCTATTTCCTTATTATCACCAAAAGTAGTTGTAATCCTGTCTTAATTTATTATTTCAATATTTTGACCTTTATTAGTATTCCTATCAGTAATATAATTATCATCATTACTATCTTGACTCACACAGTATCTCCCTTATAACAGCCTGGTTTTCATTCAACGCCTACCTTGCGCTGAAGAAAGCTAAGTGACAAATTCGTTCATTTTCTTTGTACTATTTGTTTGTGTCTTGCCTGTAGAAGACCTAAGAGGTTGAAATGCATCATGTTTTGTCCTTGTTACTCATTTGTCCACGTTTCTCTTGGTGGTTTGCTAACATTTATTCAAGATTTTTTCAAAGAAAACTTGTTAGAATATATCTGTCTGCACTTCATAGGTGGTGGGTGTGTGGCTCACAGTGACTGTGCATATATTCCGGTCACTGATTTGAATGCTGCATAACAAGTGGGTAGAACTAGAAGGCATACCATTGAGTGGATAAGTGATCTCTAGGATTAATTGCAAGATCAGCTTTAGGTGGAAGAAAAAATTGTTATGTGCATAGTAATAATTGGAACCATGGCTCTGGCAATTACTGTTTGATGGTGTTTTACATATGTGCAAGATGTAATGTGTCTTTGACTGTCCTAGATTTGTCATGGGTTACTTTATTTGTCTCCTGCTAGGTCTGTCATAAGAAAATGCTTTATATTGGCATTTTTTATAGCTGTGGTTTTTGAGACTGTTCACCAGTTTGTCAGAACATAAAGATATAATGAGGTCTTACAACAATACTGGACAGTTAGCATACATGGCTGACAATAGATTGTCAGCTTTCTCCTCTGACTCACAAATATGCCCTGAACTGCAGAATGAAACTGCGTTGAACAACCATGTCTTAACAGTGACAGTGGTGACCACGGGGGAGTATGATGAAGTCAGAAGGGGATGGGTGAAACGGGGAGTCACCTGCAGCTCCTTCACCAGTGTGTCTGGTTCTCCTGCCATCATCTCCTTCTGCTTGCATCAGAACAGGTGAGTGTTGCTACACCTGTCTCTCTTCAGGTCCCAAAGAGGTGTCAGTATCAAAATGTTAAATTGTGATCACATTCCTGTATTGTAGGATGCCATGACAATTGGCATATGTCCAGTACATCAGCAAGGTATGCATCTCCACAACTTTTTGTTGCATGTCATTTGTACAGGGCAGAAATGGTGGTGTAATGAGTAGTTCTACAAAACCTGTGCAGTATGTTAAGAAGAGTTAACCCCCTTTTTTTGTTTGTGAAATAGATATATACATATCAATGCTAGTGAGTGAAAAGAAAACAGACCAGAAGTAAAATGAACTTTGTTTGATCGGTAGCAAATACTAAAAAAAATGCTATTCCTGTCTTGTGACTCATTCAGAAAATAGATTTTGTCTATGGTTTTCATTCCATATACTGTAATAATTATGTCAGAATAGTATTGTCGATTCAGGAGTAATGACATAATTCATGTGCCCAGTCTTATCACAAAGAGGTAAGAGTGATAAGAAAGCTTTTGAATGGTGGGCAGCTACTATGAATGGGTTGAAAAAGGTTAAAAAGAAATCACAACACAAATACCATCCTTACAGTTAAATGACTCACAAGTGCCATCTTTTCATGCACTTAAGTTTCAGTTTCATCAAGGTGTCATTGTGCAGACTAGTTCATATACGCTACACCACAGCTGCTAAGTGAAACATCTCAACATAAATGACTCATTAGTGACATGTTTTCAATCACAAATGACTTGCAAGTACCTTTTTTTCTTTTATTCATAAATGATTCACAAGTGCTATATTTTCAAACATCCATAAATCACCCGATCTTCCTATTTCTCAAAATTATCTTAAAGATTTTACAAGTATCTTTTTTTCCAAACGGTCATAAAGGACTTGTGAGCACAGATTTCCACTGATGAAAAAAAAGAAAATCCAGAAGAGTTACATGCTTACATGGATCAGGTAAAATAAAAGGGATAGGTGCATGAATGCCTGGTTAGTTTTCCTTGATTGCAACAGCAGTATAGAAAACTATGATTGTAAGGACAAGTGCATAAAGATAGATACTCAATGGTATTGTGTTTTGCTAGATTGTGTGTGTGTGTGTGTGTGTGTGTGTGTGTGTGTGTGTGCGTGCGTGCGTGCGTGCGTGCGTGCGTGTGTTCAGGAAGTTGGCATGCCTAAGAGCTGTAAGCCTTTTTTATACTAGTTTCAGACATAATAATTCACTTTCACTCAGACACATGGTACACACATTGTTGAATGGCAACATGTACATTCCGTTTGTCTGTGGTTCCTGGAAAAAGTTGTTCCTAGACAGGAAAGGGAACAAATGAAACAACTTGCCTGCTGTTTTGTAGTGTCTCTCACCCCTCCTCTTCCCCCTTTTTTTTGTTTCTGTGTTTGTTTGTGGTCTTACATCATCTCGACCTGTGAGTGTTTCATAAATGTTTGTTTTTCTGTCAAAAATACATTTCTTAATCACGTACTATATGTTTAACATTCACAAGTATACTATATGTTTAACATTCACAAGTATTATTATTGATTTATCATGACCTGCAGTTCTTTTTTTAATCAATCAAAACATCATAATACTAGCAGTCTTATTCCTTCTTTTCCATGGCATCTTGCTCTTATTTTCATAAGTATGTGCGTGAACAAATTTGATGACCTTTCATCATATTTTGTTTTATTGCTTGTTGCAGTCGTATGCATGAAATGATCCGGCAGACTGGGAAATTTGCGGTGCATATATTAGCTGAAGATCAGGTAATCAACGTTTTGTCGCTGAACTGAACTTTTGGAAGCATAATATCTTAAATATTCAAGGTTGTACTCTCTCAGCTGAAGAAACATGAACAAATCACAAAGAAAGATCTGTGACTTAATCAGTAATGAAGTTCGTCCGTAAAATTTTGTTCTCCGTGAGATAAAGTTTGTGAATCCTGAACCAGCCGCCGTGGCGTAGTGGTCAGCGTCGCGGACTCCCGGCTGGGAGGTCGTGGGTTCGAATCCCATCAGAAGTCATGTGGGTTTTTCTGCCCCGACCGGCTCCTACCCAGAGTTGAGTTGCTGCGGACTCAGTTGGGAAGACTGGGACCACACAGTCGAGTTTCATCCACTTAATGGATGCGTTTCTGAGAGTGTTGCTCAAATTTCCTGACCAACACTGCAGGTGCCTGTATCTCTCGGGCCTGGTTGACGCCGGGATATATTATGAAAGGAAGCGTAGAGTACAGCCCTGTCATGTAGTCTCAGACCGAAATGGAAATCCGTAGCATCATCTTAATCATCCTCATTCTCATCGATCAGCATAAAAAAAAAATGTCTCAAGTTCTGTGGCCCTTCATGCCCTGCTCTCATGGTGACCTCAATTTCGATGTCCTCTCCACGTCTGTGGCCTTGGTTTGGTTCCGTCGGGGTCACCGGTATCGGCGAGTCCATGGGAGCTGTCGTTGGATGGACGTGGTGGCGCCCTCCGGAGGGAGAGCTCACTCACGCCGGCTCCGCGACTAAGCAATTATTGTCGTCAGTAGGGGGCTTAGTAGGTGGTGTCCTGCATATGTTAGATCAGAACAGGCGCCACTGAACACCACCGAAGTGACTCGGCAGCAGTGCAGTGTCTCCTCCGGCGGGTTGCCTCTTGACGACTTGACATTGACTGCTCCCTGTGGATTGCCGGTGCCGGGGCTGCGGCGGGGCCGACCGGGCTGTGGCTGTGGACGGGGTGTCGGAATGAGCGGTGTGGGTGCACTGCCTCTGGGGTGGCGCAGAGGTTGGGACAGCAAAAAAAAAAAAAAAAAAAAAAAAAAGTTTGTGAATCCTTAAGTAGTACAACACCCATATGGCATTGTAGAACATTCTAGGAACATTTTCTGGAACCTGAAAGCTTCTTGCACTTTTTGGATGATTCTGGGTCTCAAGAAATTTCTGGAATTATGACATCTTCTGGAAAACTAGGATCACGTGGATCCAAACACCGTCTGAAACACACCCCAAATGCATAGATCTGCACTTACAGATCATGTGAAGTAAACTGTAGCAAAGCCCTATATTCCAATTGAGAAGTAATAGGAACATTAATGTATCTAGTTTGCACCGAAAACAGCCTAAAGCAATCTAAACTGTAGATTTATGTAGTGAATTGTGCCTGAGGCTGTAGAATAAGTTATTTGAGGATTGCAGGCAATGATTGAGGGGAAGACGGAATATCTTTCTTCCTTTTGCTATGGAAGAATAACAGCACCCCCTCCCCCCCTCCACACACACACACACATACATACACACGCACGTGCGCACACAGACACACACACACTCTCTCTCTCTCTCTCTCTCTCTCTCTCTCTCTCTCTCTCAACACAACACAACACAACACAACACAACACAACACAACACAACACAAAACACACACACACACACACTAAAACACACACACAAACACACACACACACACACTCTCTCTCTCTCTCTCTCTCGCACTCACACACAGACCTGTGCACAGGTAACCTCTCCTTTTTACACAATATGCACTAAGCCATTCAGACCAAGTACAAGTGGACAGAAATCAAAGCAAATTAAGTTTGTATAATGTGATTTTGGTGTTTGTCTAGGTGAGACATGGTCTTCACTTTTCCAAGCAGGCAGAGCCAGGGGTATGCCAGTTTGAAAGTATTCCTCATGTACAAGGAGATGAGGTGAGCATCTTTTGATGCAATTGTATGTGTGTGGCAGTTTGTGTACGTATGCCATGCATGAAGCACTTGCTCTTGTATGTTTATCTTCTTTTGCAAAGTGAAGGGAAAGAAATATGAACCTAGTATGAAGAGGAAGTAGGTACAGATTTGGTCTATTACAGCTTTTTACTACTCCTGACTAGTTTCAGGACTGAATGAAACTACATGTGAATGCAAATCAGGAATTTTGTGATTCGTAACCGCCCACCCCCACCCCTCTGCTCATTTCAAAGAATCAAAATTTTATTGAAAATGGTTTTTCTGTTTTCACAGTATTTGTTTTATCATTGTTTTCAGTTTTTAATTTTTCTTTTGTTCCTTGATTTCTTTTATCTTTGTTCTTTGTTAACATGGGCAGTATACAGATCAGCATATGTTTGTGTTTGTGTATGTGTGTTTGTGTGTGTAAGTGTGTGTGTGTGTGTGTGTGTGTGTGTGTGTGTGTGTGTGTGTGTGTGTGTGTGCTGTATATCAGGCTTTGCCCATCATCCTGGGGTCACTGGGGATGTTACTGTGTGTGTACTGTATATCAGGGTTTGTCCATCATCTTTGGGTCACTGGCAGTGTTACTGTGTGTACTGATATCAGGCTTTGCCCATCATTCTGAGGTCACTGGGGGTGTTACTGTGTATGTGCTGTATATCAGGGATTGTCCATCATCCTGGGGTCACTGGCAGTGTTACTGTATGTACTGTATATCAGGGTTTGCCCATCATTCCTGGGTTCACGGGCAGTGTTACTGTGTGTACTGTATATCAGGCTTTGCCCATCATTCCTGGGTTCACTGGCAGTGTTACTGTGTGTACTGTATATCAGGCTTTGCCCATCATTCCTGGGGTCACTGGGGGTGTTACTGTGTGTGTACTGTATATCAGGGTTTGCCCATCATCCTGGGGTCACTGGGGGTGTTACTGTGTGTATACTGTATATCAGGGTTTGCCATCGTTCCTGGGGTCACTGGGGGTGTTACTGTGTGTATACTGTATATCAGGGTTTGTCCATCATTCCTGGGGTCACTGGGGGTGTTACTGTGTGTGTACTGTATATCAGGGTTTGCCCATCATTCTGGGATCACTGGGGGTGTTACTGTGTGTATTGTGTATCAGGGTTTGCCCATCATTCCTCGGGTCACTAGCAGTGTTAGTGTGTGTACTGTATATCAGGGTTTGTCCATCATTCTGGGGTCACTGGTAGTGTTTACTGTGTGTGTATTGTATATCAGGGTTTGCCCATCCTCCTGGGGTAACTGGTAGTGTTACTGTGTGTGTACTGTATATCAGGGTTTGTCCATCATTCGGGTCACTGGTAGTGTTACTGTGTGTGTATGTATATCAGGGTTTGTCCATCATCCACGGTCACGGGTAGTGTTACTGTATGTACTTATATCAGGGTTTGCCCATCATCCTGGGGTCACTGGCAGTGTTACTGTGTGAGACTCACTCCTACCATGGTGTTGGGGACCATCATGTCTGGTATGGCCATGTTAATGGAGTCAGTATGTCAGAGACGATCCAGGAGCCCCTCATCTACTTTTACAGGTAACGCTTTGTTGTGTGTGTCTGAGCTAATTCATTCACTATTAACTTTCAGACTTTCACCTTTTTTTTTTTTTTTTTTTTTTTGATTTACCCATTTCAGATGTGATTGCCAAAACAAACTCCTCTCTGTGCCCAGGGCTGTCTTGATGGAGCCACTTTGAAAAATAAGTGCACACAGTAAAAATATTGATTAAAAAAATGCCAGCGCATTGACGATACATTCGCTGTTCTGAAAGATATTGTTCAAGAACAAAAAGCATGAAAACATGGTCCTAATCAAAAATACTTGGACTTGTTGAAGGATTTAGTACATGTATGCTGTTATCTCATGAATGGCTGGTGCAGGAAGCCATCTGGTTACAAGTTTGTAAGTCGGCCAGAGGAACATAAGGTCAGACATTAGCACACAACAGGCACTTGGTGCAGTTTATACACTAAGTATTAACAGGTTTCTAAAACAACCAGAATGGAATCTACATTTCGTACGCAAGGAAGCAACCACATGCATTAACATGTACTTAAACTGCAGTGGAAGTGATTGATTTATACTTATAAGTAAAGGTATTTAGGTTGTGTAGCTGTTTATCACTGTTATTTTTATTCTGTAGGTCTTTTCGGTCAGTGGGAGACCAGCTGTTTCTTCAGGCTTTTGAGAATGCCACATTGCCCTTCGAGGACTGGAATCATGAGGCCCACTTACGCATGGCCTGGAACTACATCAAAGACCTGGGACCTCAAGAAGCAGAGCCGTACATTAAGTATGTGTGTATAAGTTTTAATGTATGTAGGTGGGTGTCTTTACTTGAAGGGTAATTGGAAAGGAATCACAACATCACTGTGTGTTTGGGGTTTGTTTCAGAGCAGAGCTATTTTATATACTTTTTGGGGACATGACTAGGCAAACACATAGCTACATGTACATGGATCTGCATTCATTTGCAAGCACGTACATACAAACTGATGCATTCCCATTTGGGAAAAAACGCTTTTCGATAATGAATTTATTTCTGAAATCATAGATGAATACATTATGAATGAAATTACCTGGAGAAGTAGATTCAAAATTTTTTTTCTTGGGGAATTACTTGCTTAATATATATCATTTGTGTCTTGAGAGGGAGATTATTGAGACAAGGAGTGTTTAAGGTTCCTTGCCTGTTCCTTTTTTCTTTGTGTGTGTGTGTGTGTGTGGTGTGTGTGTGTGTGTGTGTGTGTGTGTGCTACCTGATCTTCTGAGCCACCTCAATAGCATGGCATCCAAGCAGTCATTCCCATCTACAGCCACAGTCTGACTTGCCTTGCCTCAACCTGGCACTGGTAGTTCACAGGGATAGTTTGTGTCAATTGTTCATGAGGCAACCCACAAGAAGAGACACTGCACTGCTGCCAAGTCATATTGGTGGTGTTCAGTGGTGCCTGTTCTGATCCAACATACATAGACACCACAACCAAGCCCCCAACTGACATCAGTAACTGCTTAGTCGCGGAGCCAGCTCAAATGGGTTCTCCTACCAGAGGGCACCACCATGTCCATCCAGCAAGAGTCACCATGAATTTACTGGTACTAGTGAACCCGACAGAACCTCACCAAGGACATAGACATGGAGAAGAAATGGAAATTGAGGTTAACGTGAGCTGGGCATGTATTTGAGATCAGTGAGGATAATGAAGATGATATTACAGATTTCCATTCTGTTCAGAGACTGCATGACAGCACTGCATTCTATGCATACTTTTGTAATATATCCCGGCATAAGCCATGCCTGAAAGATGCAGACACCTGCAGTGTTGGTTAGGAATTTGCGCAATGCTCTCTCTGTTAAGTGGATGAAACTCGACTTTGTGATCCCTGTCTTCCTGATTGAGCCCATAGCAGTCTCCCTCTGTATGGGATCTGGGCAGGGTAGAAAAATCCCACTCTTGAATATCTCTGACGGGAATCTAATCGAAAACCTTTGAACTGTGAGTCCATGGCGCTAACCACTTTGCCGTTGCAGCTAGTCCTCATTGTCTTTTCTTGTCATCAATTCATTTTTTTTTCTGCAAAAGCAAATATGTATGTTGCACAGGCATAGATTTAAGTAGATGTACATGTTTATGCTAGTAAGCATGAGTAACTGACACAAACGCATTCATATCTGTTTTTCAGGCTAGGGATACAGAAATACAACGAAAGGAACAGAGACAAAGTGAGTAGTCTTTTCTTCCCCCAATATTTCACATATTCTTCATGAATAAGATCAAACTGAAATGACTTTAGTTTTGTACACTCCATGGAATCAACTTATGTGAAGACCGGCTGGCCTACCCATCCAAATTTAGCCTAATTCGCATGCTTTTTCATGCCTTGTTATTCTATTTTGTAGACCAAAACCACAAAATTTTAACATCTGAATAACAATTTTCAGAAATTGATCTCTATTTCCATCATGCTGGCATGATAGGTATTAGGTCACCATCGTGAAACATAATCCAGTCACAAATACAGCAGGTCTCAAGGTTGCAGAGGAGAGAAGAAAGTCCTTGGTCTATCTGTAAATCAATGAAAATCAATGTGCAACACATTTTACTATTTTACGCACCACCTGACAAAGTGATGCTGACAGGGATAAGATTGATTGTTACACAAAAACAAAACAGAACAATGTCACACACCAAAACTCTCTCACATTTTCTGTCTCTCTGTCATTCTGTCTGTCCATTTCTGTCTCTGTCTCATACACAGGCACACACACATGCGCATGCATGCACGCCTGCACACACACACACACGCATGCATGCACGCACGACGTGCGCGCGCAGCACACACACACACACACACACACACACACACACACACACACACACACACACACACAACACAATGCGTGCACGCACACTTCCCAAGAATGTGTATGTACATGAAGATTGTAAAACAGCAGTAATTAATGCTTTTACCAGACGAGAACGTGCAAGTTTATTTACATCATGTCAGAATCTGTAGCGTTGGAGCCTCCAGTGACTGGTCCATAAAGCACAGAATTGAGTTAGACATGGAAGTCCTATAGGAAATGCTGCTAACATTGAGCTGCAGTGTAAGAATGTCTTTCTCAAGATGTACCTGACACTGTTCATGGTGTTGGTTCAGATCAAAACAGGCTACCATGAGACCATCACCATGTTCTTCATCCACCTGGTGTCCACGGCCATCAAGAAGAGTGTGGATGCCAGCATGACCTTTGAGCAGTTCCTCAAGGAGAACCAGCACCTGACTGACTCCAAACTGCTGCTGGAGTACTACAGCGAACACACCCTCTTCCAGGAAGACGCCCGACACAGGTGGGTCTACCCCTGTCTTCCTGTTTCTTACTTCACTGTCATTTTGTTTTTCTTTTTAAAATCTGCAGACATGGTTTTGGTCACAATCACCCAGCATCGTCATGTCCACACACCATATTGTTGTCGGTCAGAATTGTGTGACATTGTCTGCACTCTTCTGTCTCTAATGAAAACCAAATGCATAGGTTTTTAGTGCTTTATTTACATGTATACTTATGAACAATATTGAGGTCAGATCTTTGTATAAGAATTTCCCCATGGCAAGTTATTAATCACATTAATAAGAGTGTTGTACAGAAATTGTTTGGTCAGCTGTACAGGAATGTTTTGTTGGTGAAAATGGGCGTTGTTCTATGCTTGCTGGATCTCAGTGGATTTCATTAGCATGGTCCACACACCATTAGAACTATTTGATTTTCAAGTCATTGTATTGTTTACACTTTGTGTGTGTGTGTGCACTCGAGCATGTGTGTGTGTGTGTGTGTGTGTGTGTGTGTGTGTGTGTGTGTGCACTCGAGCATGTGTGTGTGTGTGTGTGTGTGTGTGTGTGTGTGTGTGTGTGTGTGTGTGTGTGTGTTGGTTGAATCAGGATATTCATTATCCTGTTAACTTTGTGCCATGAACTGTTTTTTTTTTTTCAGATTCATCCCACCTGACAAGAAGGACTTGCCTTAATCACCTCTGTAAATCAGACCTGGAGTCACTTGTCTTCAGACCAGTTTTGTTTCTCAAGACAACGTGGGCATGCATGTTTGTGTTTTGTTGTGTGTAGTTTGTGTTGTGTGTGTGTGAGAGAGAATACATATATGTATGCACAGAAAGTCTGGGGATGGAAGGAGTGATGTTCATTTGTGCATGGTCACTCACATGCCTTTTTTTGTAATGGCAGAGACGTCACTGTTTACAACAACTCTTATTATGAGATTCAGCAAAACCTGAACACTTTGGAAATATTCCATGTGCCATCCATAAGCCATTTGATTATTTTGATCTGCATAAATTTAATTGAGATCTTAAGCTGAATCATTATGTTCCAGATTGTTTGCAAGAAACATATTCTCATTGGTCCAGATTGTAGTAATAGAATGGCTGTATCTCAGACAAAGTTGTGAATGTTGTGGTATCGAAAGTTTTGTTGCCCCCACCTCATTGTACGATGTCCGCACGATAGAACGGTGGCGACCAGACCTCGTTAGGAGGGAGGCCGCACCCGCTGACGAATTTCTCTCCCTCTCCCCCGGCCCAGAGATCTAGACCAATCTACCCAAGAACCCCTCAGTCGCCTCCTTGTTTACGGACAATCCCGTGACCAGGGAGATGGGCATTTCCCAGTCGGACCGTCGGTTGATCCCCCACCTGCCCCCCCCTACTTCCGGCGCCATCTCCTTTAAGAACCTAAAGGAATGGGTCCGAGTAGCCAGGATGGGCATCCTCCACACCACGGCGGGACACACCTACTTGGACATGCCCCTTCAGCGAGCGGAGGCTCTATGGCCGGAGGACGATGGTGCCATCCCAGTACCGGGGGACCCGGGCTCTGAGGCGCACCAAGAGCCTGACCCTCGCTTGTTCAGCGATCCTTTCATGCGACACCTAGTTAACAGGATTTCGCATCACCTTTCGGCTGCGGCGGACAGCGCAGCCAGAAGCCACTTCAACTGCTTGTTGGTCGCGAGAGAGGCCGTGCTGGCGCGGACCTCTCTCTCCCCGACGCTTAAGGCAGCCCTGCGATGCATCCCGGGCCAGGTCCAGTCGCTCTTTGGCGACTACTCGGCTGACGTCATAGCACAAGCAGTTGAGGAACGCAAGCAGGCTGTGTCCTTTGCGCCCAGGCCACCGCCACGCCCTGCTAGACCCCCACTTCGTTCCTTCCCCAGGCACAGACCCTATCCCAGACAATCGCCTTCCCGCACCGCACGGCCCGCCAAGCGACCTAATCTTCTCCCAAGGCCTAAGCCAAAACCCCATCAGCAAAATTTTCGGTTAGGCCAACAGTCACGCTCCCGGAGCTGACTAGGGAGACAGCCCGAGGGGGACTTAGATCAGGTAGCACCCCCCCTCGCCCTATCCCCCACCCACCAGCCCAGACCCTCGCCCCCCCTGGCGGGCAGCCTCTCCCGGCATGCCCACCAGTGGAGACGCATACGCCTCACCCCTGGATAGTGGCGGTGCTACAGGAAGGGTTTCGCCTTCCTTGGGCCCACGAGCGTCCCCCCCCTCATGCTATCTCCCCCTCCCTCCCCCAACGAACCCTCCCCCGCCAAAGCAGAAGCTCTTCGCACGGAAGTCCAAGACCTCCTCAAAAGAGGGGCCATCTCGGAGATTTCCCACCCAAACCCCGGCTTCTACTCTTTGTGATCCCAAAAGCCTCGGGAGGATGGAGGCCCATTCTAGATCTTTCGCCCCTCAACAAGTTCCTCAGGCCCACCAAGTTCAAGATGGAGACCCCCACCCAGATCCGAGACTCCATCCATCATCGCGACTGGGCCACATCCGTAGACCTGAAGGACGCCTATTTTTCAGATCCTGATTCACCCGGCCCACAGACGATTCCTACGGTTCGTCTGGCAGACCCCGGAGAGGCCTGCACGCATAGTGGACCTCATCTCCTGCCTGTCACAGGCACCCCACACCTCGGCCAGAACCCTGTCCTCCCTCCTAGGAATGATGGAGTCCCTGTCTCCCCTCATTCCCCTGCGGCGGGTCCCCAAACGCCAACTTCAGAGGGAGTTCCGCCGACGTTTGTCACAGACCTCCGACCGCTGGGACCAGGTCATTCCCCTCGGACACTGGTTCATTTCGGCGACGGAGGAGCGGCTCACTCCAGCCACTCTCTCCACCGGGGTCCCCATCTCCCTCCCAACCCAACCCAACCACTGGAACTTTATACAGACGCCTCCAACTTGGGCTGGGGGGCCCACGTGGAGGACAGTCACGCCTCGGGGAGTGGGAGCTGGAAGCGGTCAGGCTAGCCCTTCTCCAACTCCAGCACAAGGTCGCGCACCGACTTGTTCTCCTCCTCACGGACAATACGTCGGTAGCTTGCTATGTCAACAAAGGGGGAGAGGCCCGCTCCATAGGCCTCTCCCTCAGAACAGAGGCCCTCCTTCGCTGGTGTCGCGCAACCATTGGTTTGTGCCCATGATCGACCTGTTTGCCACCAGCTTCAACCATCACCTGCCCCTGTACGTCTCTCCCGTTCCAGATCCCCAGGCGGATGCAGTCGACGCACTATCCCTCCCCGGGACGGGCCTACTGGCGTATGCCTTTCCCCCTTCCCCATCCTACACAAGGTGATCAGGAAGGCAAGGCTGGAAAGACCCAGGCTGATCCTCGTAACGCCATGGTGGCCGACCCAGTCTTGGTTCCCGGACCCCAAGTCCCTCACCCACGTTCCCCCCCTCCGGCTCAGCCCTCGCTGGGACATGCTGAGACAACCCCGGTCAGGTCTTCCTCACTCCAATCCCAAGATGCTTCGCCTACACGCGTGGCTTCTATGCCAGCCCAACTGCGAACATCTGCATCTACCCCCCACTCGGAGAGACCCCAGTCCGTCCTAGACACACTAGCCGGGGCAGGGGCCTCTCAGGGATTACGGGACTTCGCCTCGGCATCTCGCAGAGCCAGCACCGAATCCCTCTACAACTACCGTTGGGAGAGATGGATAACCTGGTGCTCAGATAACTCTGTTCCCCATTACTGCCCCTCCAACATCCAAATAGGAAATTTCCTCTCCCACCTATCCTCTTCCCTTAAGCTGTCGGCTGGCTCCATTCGGGGCTACAGATCAGCTATCTGCACTACCATTCGTCAACTGGGGGGCCCTTCTTTTGACAATGACTTTCTCCTCAGAGAGGTGTCTAGAGGAGTTGCTCTACGGGAAGCTCAGTCCCCTAGGCGCATTCCCCTCTGGGACCTTTTTACGGTCCTCGATGCCCTCAGAAAAACCCCTTTTGAACCCATTGCTTCTATTCCTTTTGACCTCCTCTCCTTTAAGACCACCTTTCTCCTCGCCCTGGCCTCGGCCAGAAGACGAAGTGAGATTCACGCCCTCAGCGGTGACCCCACAGATATCGCCTTCCACAGGGACGGCTCAGTCTCTCTCAAGTTCCTTCCGGAGTTCTGACATCTTGGGAAAGGGAGAAAAAGATGGAGACATGGACCTTTGCCCCTCCAGGTGTCTCAGGTACTACTGGGAACGCACACGCCCCAGGCGCTCCTCCCAGAGACGACTCCTTATCTCCCTCAACCCCAACAATACTAGAGATATCTCGGCGGGAACTATCTCCAGGTGGCTCTCCAAGACGGTGAGATCTACCTACGCTCAGGCGTACAAGGATCTCCCTGTCCTATCACCCAGGGCCCACGAGGTCAGAGCACTGGCCACTTCCACAGCGTTCCAGTACTCTGTCCCCGTGCGCCACCTGCTGGAGGCAGCCTACTGGCGTTCGGAAAATCCCTTCATTAATTTTTACCTGAGGGATATCCGCATGTCCAGAGCTGATGGGTCTAAGGGGATTTCCTTTGTGGCGGCCAATGCAGCCATATCGGTCAACCCCAAGAACCACTAGGGCGCTCGCCCTCCTCCGATTCCTTTAAATTCTGCTATGGTCTGACATGGTAAAGTATATGACGCCAAAATGGGGAGTTTGTGTTATACTCCCTGTTTGGCTAGTATACTTACCATGTCAGACTCTAATTCCCTCCCTACCTTCCCCTCTGGCGCCAAGGTTCTCGGGGTCACCATACACCAGGCCTCGCTGAATGACTTATAGGAAGTTGACACTGGCTTCTTCCGGGGCCGGAAGTGGGGTGACATCACGTGACTGTCTTATGACTGCATTGGCCACGGAAAAATTCGGCCTGACAGAGCTGGCTAACTGCCGTTGAATGCTATGGTCTGACATGGTAAGTATACTAGCCAAACAGGGAGTATAACACAAACTCCCCATATTAGTCTTGTATTTATTTCATTAAAAGAAATGAGTGCGTAAAGTGGTGTGTACACACATCAGTTACCGCTAGAAATTAAATGAACAAATTTTTGTTAACCATTATGTGTGCTTTCATACTGTTTTCTGTGATACATCTCATTCTTTCTCAATCTGTGTGTTTGTCTCTCTGTCTGTCTGCCTGTCTGTCTGTTCTCGCTCGCTCTCTCTCTCTCTCACACACACACACTTGCATGCATGCATGCATGCATGTGCATGTGTATGTGCACACACTCACACACACACACACACACACACACACACACACACACACACATTGTTGCTCTCTCTTCCAATCACATTTTATTTTTTCATTCGAAATTTGTGTATGTGTGAGTTTGTGCTGACACTCAATGAAGTTTTATGTGCGTAGGCCCTGTCTTAAGTGTGCTTGAAATCATGACAGCTGCATTGACTGTATTTGTATTTCTAAGTATAAACTTTGTGTATAGAAACCCATTGTATAATTTTTACCAGTGGTTGTCTGGTTTGTTCAGATTTTTACACAGTTGGGTCAAGCTAACAAAGACTTTATTGTTGGTCCTACACAACCAGCTGCCCTACTAGTGCTCAGGGTAGATAAAAATGTTCAGCCAAAGTGTTTCAACATTTGTGTGCATTTTTAGATATATGTATGTATGTTTTATTTGTATGGTTGTTTTTTTTTTAATATTATCACACTTCTGTTTGTCAAGAAAAGTGTAAAGGAAACGATAGAAATAATAAACCATTGATGATAAAGATCACAAGTATGTATTTTTGTATTGTAGAATGAGTTTTAGTCAGCCAGAAGTTGTTTTTGCAACTCACAGTGACTCTGATGTTGTTTATTATATATGTGTATACTCATGCATGCTGATTCTTTGATTTCATTTCACACAGCAAATCTCTTGCAGACGCTAATACCAAATTCAACTTTTCACAAACTTTTTGTGAGAAATGAGAAGTTTTGACGGGTTTGGACATTTTGATCTCAATGTCAGAAAAAGATGAACAATTCTGATTCTTTTCAAATACATTTGTTAGCATATATGTTAATAATCTGCATCATTGGTGTGTTTTTGTGTGTGACTGAGTTTTGTCTGCAAACGCAAATCATTTTTCTTCCTGCAGTGCAGCATTTCAACATCTGTTTTCATGTGGTGAGGAATTGTTCATAAGAAACAGGCTGAAAGTGTTCTCACCACTTGTTGGAAAATTCACCATCTATTCTAATCTCTTATCTTGGATGGTGGTGAGGAACATGTTATAGGCTTTTTGTCGGACCTATCTTGGGTTTGCTGGTCTTGGAGCTGAAAGCTAGAATGGCCAGGGATAATAAAAGACAAGGGATTGATTGTCAGGGGGGAAGGGGGGTGGTCAGGAATGAAGTGACACTAACTTAGTATCCGAAGTCATAGGTAGAACTGGGCAAGCAGAGAAGAAGCTTCCATCCCATGTTTTGGCTCATATCTCTCCTATACTCCAAGGCGGCACGGTCGCATCCAAGTCATGACTCGTGGATGCCCTTCTGCTGTCACCATTTTTTCATGAGGCTGCTGGGATTCAAACTTTCAAATTCTGGATGCACTGGTGATTCAAGGCTACATCGCCTTGAGATGGACATCTTACCCATCTAGCAATCGGACTCCTGTTGTAGACTGAAAATTAAAGTCTTATAAAGTTCACTTTTGTTCTTTCTTGGTCAGATCCAGCTTGAACTCTTTTTAGTTGCTTTTGCCCTTACTGATAGGGCTCTTGTCCTCTTCTCCCCAGAAATGGAGAGCTTTCTTAAGACATCATAGGCAGATATGCCTTCAACTCCCCCTTGCTCCAGTCTCTATCGTGAGAACGTTGTGGAAGCCCAATTTTCTCAGGTTGCTGGCAGGGTTGGTATACTTCTCAGTCATCTGGATGTTTACTTTCTTATGCTTTTATGTGGCACTGTGAGTTAAATCAGAAACAAATAATTCGATGAACCCGGATAATTATTGTAGCCGGTCTCATGCTGCATTTTCGAATGACCTGTGTGTGTGTGTGTGTGTGTGTGTGTGTGTGTGTGTGTGTGTGGTGTGTTTTCCTTCATACTGAAAGGTCGGCTGTGTACGCTCAGTCTTTCAGTTCATCAAGTAAATCCACTTCCCTTGTCTGGATGTCATAGCTGTTCCGGACCATGATTTGTTGCTTCTTGACATGTAAAACGTTGCTGAAGTTCTGCCGGCGTTATTTTAATGGCATGTAGGATCTCTTTAAGCTCTAGACTGTACCTCCATGTGTACCTTCTTTGGGTTAGAGCTGCTTGCATTAGCTCGAAACGTAATTCACTGTTTGTTTGCCTTGGCAGAGTGGGCACAAACAAAGGTCATCTGATTTCTTCCATTTCACCAGGTTTATATTCGAGTGGAGGTCATATATAGATCTCAGAATGAACTAATCCTAAGCGGGGGCACATGCCACATTTCATTTCATCCCAGACTACTTTGGAGTGTGTGTTGGACTCCCTTTTGGTATTCTCTTCTTTCCTCAATTGGATCCTATTTTACCATTCTCTCTTTTCCTCAGCCTTTAATCACCACTTAATTTTTGTTGATCACAATCCCTACTTGTGGGTTTGCATGTGTCCTGTTACTTTCTTACTTTCGAAAGTTCACTGCCTCTCGAAGTTTCTTATTTCCTGTCATTCACCTTCACAGTCTTGTCTCCCGAGCCCTCGAGCATGGTCAGTAACACTGCTTTTCCCATTTTGTACTCCAACGATGCTTTCCGGATGGCTCCAGCTCTGCTTGTTGACAGTAGAACTTAACGTCAGACAGAACAGGTGGGACAGCAAGCCCTGTCTTCGTGTACTTGTTATTTTGACCTCCATTGATTCCACTGATACGGTATAACAGCTGAGAGCAGAGGAGCTTTTGGATCAGCATCAACTGCAAGCGCCAGTTTTCCAAGGAGATCACGCTGGTTTATGACCTGCAGGCTTTCTTTTGCACCCCCCCCCCCCCCCCACCACACACACACACACTCCACACACACATACACACGCATCGCCTGTTCATCGAGAAAATATACTCTTGCCAGCCGATTTGTCACTGTAATAGGATGTCGCCTTGATGTGACGCTTTTGTAGCATGTGCTCAAGCGTTTAACCACTTAACGGGACTTATTAAATTGGGCGTCGTCCAGCTGATGTCATTTAAGGAGTAGATCCTTGCTGCCCAAGTTGCTGGGAGCAGATGCTGCCACTATAAATGTACGTTTGAAAATTGGAATATGAACTGGCCCATTAGGGCCTCAAGCATCTACAACGTCAAGGTGAAGGTTTTATAAGCCAAAATGACCTTGAATAAGTGCTCCGCCTATATGTCTTGTCTTTACAGCGAAAATACACTGACCACAAATGAATATCCCCTGGCAGTAGATGGCCAAGCGAACCATGCAAAATGCAACAATACATGCAACCATTCGATCCTGTAGGAGTTTCCATTTGTGAGCGGGAAAAAGTTTGCATAGAAAGTACCCATGCCCTGGTATGATGCGGCAGCCAAACATAATAATGGGCGTTACAGAGCCGTTCAAAGCCAGCCAAACGAAACGGAGTGTATTCAATGTGTCTAGACTCGGATCTGCTACACAGAGAATACCTTACTCCAAAATCCGCGTGTGTGGGCCAAAAATAGCTCAAACAATGGAAGTCGGTGCGCGGTATCCACTACAGGAGCAACTATAGTTCTTCACAAACATTAATGTTTCCATTCCAACGTATTCATGATTCTCCCTCTCTCTCTCTCTTCAGTATCAAGAAAGATGCACTGGAACGAATGGCTTGACTTTTTTGTTCACGTCTGACTGACGTGTACCTTGCCTTCGCGGAATGGTAATCGTGGGTTTTGTTTCCACGAGAAGATGATACGACATACTTAAATGAGACAAATGACAGAGTTGGTGCCGCGTAAGTCAATTATGCTGCCTCAAATGTCGTGTTTCGACGTCGGAATATTGCTGTGGAGCACTCACGTAGAGTGTCCCTAAAGCTTTTAAATGGCACTCACAACGGAGACGATTACTTTAAACCCATTCCCTAACGGCAAATTACATATAGCTGCTTCTGCTGTAGCATTGTCACTGCAGTGTTTGGTTGGGAAGATGTGTTTATTGAATCGGGTGAAACGCGCGCGCGCGCACACCACACACACACACACACACACACACACACACACACACAAACAGTCTCTTGCAGAGACGAGGAACGAGAAGACCGTCAGCAGAACTGGTAACTATCGACACTTGACACGAAGATAAACCCTGACATGAAGAGTGCAGCTCGAGTGTCACCAGTCTCTTCGTTCGCACACAACTTGGCTAGTGCACACCTGGTGTAGCAAAGGCGTTTGCCAGTGTTTTAGTTTGCAGGACAGGAACACGGGCATACACACCTAGTAAAATTTGTTAAAGAAAGAAAAAAGAAATACCGACTTCTGTTACAGTTAAGTAGGAACGGGTCAGGCTTAAGTTAGCCTAGAATTACATTGAATATATATATATATATATATATATATATGATACAGTTTTAAGAATTTCAAGACAACCTCCTTTCACTGGCAACGTCGCCATCGTTATTTACTTAAAATTACCCGACGTCAGAACAATTTTGATCACCGCAGCACTATAATTTCATTGAAAATTGACAAGAAGCTAGGATTCGTTAACCAAGAAAACACTTCAAAATTGGAACATGGGAGTAGGCCTGTTAATCTCACAAAGATCGACTGGCTACAAAATCGGCCTCTTTCTTGCATTCCTAAGTGTCGTCTGCTATGTGATCGGGTTTTCGGCACCTAACTGGACAGTTTACAGCGTGTCGCTCAGGCCGGACAGTGCCAAAGAAAACGTTAGCACAGTGCCATGGCTCTTTGGAGACTTCCAGGGTCATAACGGGCTGTGGGAAACGTGCAGCGTCATGCAAGGGTTCGCTTTCAAGACGTGCACGTCCATCTCTCACCATCGTGGAGACCCAGGTAGGTGTAAATTTGACCCCCCCACCCCCTCCCCTCCCAAGTCAAGTCACTGGTTTTATCCTGTCACGTTGCTTATAGTTTAGCCGATCACGGAAACCGCGTCAACAGAGGGCTTTCTCTGACACCAACACGTGAGAGTGAATACTCAGGTGTCTTGTTTTCAGTCTCCTCCCACTCTCTCTCTCTCTCTCTCTCTCTCTCTCCACACACACACACACCACACACACACACACACACACACACACAAACGCACGCGCAGACACACACTTGCGCGCGAGCCCGCACACACACACACACACACACACACACACACACACTTTCTGCCCTGTATCTTCGTTTTGTTTGTTGTTATTTGTTGATGTAGGTGTTATCTTAATCACCTCTTCCAAACATTTCTACTAAGCGTATTTAGTATCTCTGACTCTTTGACTACTGTCTG
The DNA here is from genome assembly GCA_033310375.1 of Conus canariensis. Classification (NCBI taxonomy): domain Eukaryota; kingdom Metazoa; phylum Mollusca; class Gastropoda; order Neogastropoda; family Conidae; genus Conus; species Conus canariensis. The sequence goes on along the minus strand of CM065714.1, from coordinate 10,750,951 downwards.
AAAACACACTCCGTTTAAAGACATCCACTCCACTCCACCCCAACCCCACTCGTGCATCTCCAACACTTCATGACTTCATTCATCTGAGACTATCTGCTGGTTTTAGGATTGTGATTTCAATCCTTTTGTGTTGATTTTTTCAGTGTGAATGAAATCACAAGCGGATAAAGAAACCTATGATTTTTAATGATTGTGATGATATGTGACCTTCTGTGATAAAAGTTTTCATAGGGAGGGCAGATTGTAAGACTAGATCTGGGCCCGAAATCTGCATTTTAAGGTTTTAAAGACTAATCTCTCTCTCTCTCTCTCTCTCTCTCTCTCCCTCTCTCTCTCTCTCTCTCTCTCCTCTCTCTCTCTCTCTCTTACGTGCGCGCACGCGCACTCACTCTCTCTGTCTCTGTTCATCATGAGCTTTCCATTGATGAAATTTAAGTTCTCTCTGAACCTGCCACGCCCCGCTCTCTTTTCTTTAATTGTGTACACACACACACACACACACACACACACACACACACACACACACACACACACACATATATATATATATATATATATTGTGTGTGTGTGTAATTATCTCGTCATAGCTCTTTTAACTGACAAATGTCTGCTTATGTACTATATAGGAAGTGAGGAAATAATGGAATATTTATTTATTAATTTTGTGGTTGGGTTTCGGAATCGGGGTAGGGAAAGGATGATGTTAAGGAAGATGTAGGGGGGAGAGGGGGTTGTGTGTGCGCTTGAGTGTGTGTCAATATGCACTCTTGTTTGCAGCTGCATGGTGCTTATTGCAATATTCATCTTCTTATTGGTTTCATCTATGTTTTCTTCAATCTTTTCTGTATTTGTATGCGCTTAGGGCTTATGTAAGATTAAGTGCCATAAATAATCATTATCATTATTGTTATAGGGATGGGGTGAGTTGGAGACGGTATTGTAGTTCTGAGAGGTTGAATGCATGTGAGATGTTTTATATTCTTCACATTTTGCATTCCTTTCTTTCTTATCCCCCCCCCCCCCTCTGCCCTCTCTCTCTTTCCTTCTCTCCCGCCTCCCTCCCTCCCTTCCCCCCCCCCCCCCTCTCTCTCTCTCTGTGACGTACTAAGCCAGCATAGAGCGTGTCACCTGTGTGTCCAGCGTGGATGTCCGGCGTGCAAGGGGTGCAGACTGTCGGTCTGGTCGGTCTGGTCTTTGCCTTCCTGTACGCCGGTGGCCTCAACCTTGTCTCGCGTACCCCCTTCAACAACAGATACCTGGAGGTTCTGCTCCTCTCGTCGGGTCAGTAGTCCAACTCATTTTGATGGGGAAAATTGGTGGCATGTTTTGAAATCAGTTGTCATCATAGCATTTACATGTTTAGTGGATAGAACTTAAATGGGGTCAGAAAAATTAAATCGATTGTAAAGAATGAATCATCGATGATGAATTACTATCAAAAACTTTAACTCGTGTTATGCAACAAAGGGACATAACTTTACGGTAAGGACTGCTTACGGGACATGTCAACAACTCTTTGAAAATGAAAAGCACAAAGAATAAACACGCCCCCACATCCATCTCTCTACTCCGCTCCGCTCATTCTGTCCTTGCCCCATCATCCCTTCTTCCCCTTCCTCCACCCGCTCGAAGTTCTGAGCGATGTTGACAGAAACTGGTGTTGGTTCAAGAGTGTCACTGTGATCCTGTACTTCGAACATGTTGATGACGGTAAACATAGTTACGGTATAGTCAATACGAAAAGGAATCCTTAAACAAGTTACCTTGCCCGCATGTGTGTGTGTGTGTGTGTGTGTGTGTGTGTGTGTGTGTGTGTGTTGTAATCATGAGAGAGAGAGGGAGGAGGGAAATACACATTGGTAGAGAGAGGGGGGATACAGATTGAGACAGGGGAGAGAGAGAGAGAGAGAGCACTGAGAGAGAGAGAGAGCACTGAGAGATTGAAAGAGAGGGGAGGGGAATACACATTGGTAGAGAGAGGGGGAATACAGAGAGAGAGAGAGAGAGAGAGAGGAAATAAAACGCACACGAAGTCCATCATCAAACGTTCATTGTTCAAACCGGTGTGGTTCACTGGCGCCCAGGCATGCTGGGCTTCACGGGGTGCACCCTCTACGCCGCCCAAAGCTACGGCAACGACCACGTCCTGATGTCGGAGGACGACTACGAGTACTACTACCACCACTACGACGACGCCTTTGCCCACTACGACGACTACACGCTGACGGTGAAACGCAACGAACTGGCGTGGGCCTTCGGCATCAGCCTCACCGGCTGCCTCCTGGCCATCATCTCCGCCGTCGTCATCTACACGCAGAACCGCTACATCCCATCACCCGAGCCCAGACCCGGGGCGAACGTGGCCCCTGCCGCCGTGTGTGCCTTCACCGGAGGAGCCCTGGTCTTCCTGCCTCCAGAGCAGCTGGCTGGAGGCTTCAGTCCTCCGCCCTACTCGACCTCAGAGACTCTGGCTACCGCGGCTGTGGGCGGGCACTGTGGTGGTGTGCCGGTGATGGGGTACGAGGCTTCTCATGCCAGTGCTCCCTGCATGGAGGAGACCAAGGTAGCGGAGGAAAAAGTGTAGTGGAAGGCCTCCAAGAGTCCTGGAGCCGATTGTTTGCGTTGTATTGAATTGAACTGGGGGCTGTCTCCTCGTTTGTTCTGCGTGCTCTGTCATTGTCATTTCTGCAAGGCGATTCGGTGTCGTAAGCAGGATTCGTTGTGAGTTACGGGCGTGTATGGATTTCATCATGGGGGAGCAAGAGCTACCCCCACTTGCTCGGTATTTACTGTTTAAAACTTGTTGCACGAGGTTTTTGTGTGTGAAATTCGGATTGCTTTTCCCTTGGGAAAGCGCGTAGTCCCGTTTGCTTCTTTGTTTGTGTGTGTCTTTGTTTTTTGTTTCGCCCACCAGATTTCTTCAAACATTTTTTGCCTATGTTGATTCTCTAGTTGCCTTGGGATCATATACGTGAGATCACGATTTTGTTTACGTGTACTTATTTATCTTCATAACTCCCTTCTCGGGCTTCCTCATAGGCTACCCCATTAATCTTTTTAATCCCCCGTAAGCCTATCAAATCATGCAGCTAAGATGTTTTTTAAAGCAGGCTGATCGTGCTCCTCACGTGGTAAAACTCTAGGGAGTCCACTCTCTTGGACAATACAAGTGAGGTTCTGTCTTCTGCACTAGGATTTTATGTTCTGCTTCTCTCTGTAGATACTTTGAATTGACAAACGTCTTGTTCCTCTCACTCCTCAGTAGACATTCGTGTGTTAACCATTCCTCAAAGCCCTTAGGCACACAGAGCAATGTCTTCTTCACTGGACCCGTCACTTGGGACAAACTTCCTCACGCTTTTCCCGGTGAACTTATCTCCAGTGCACAATCCTTTAAAGCGTGCCTTCTTTTGACGTGTGCGCTCCGTTTTTCCCTTTGCTGTTTCGTCCTTTCCGTTGTTTTGGTCTTTTGTTTCCCCTCTTCTTTTACAGAGTTCGAGTCGTGTCGATTCGCCTCTCGCAGCAGTGTCAGTTCGCGCTTTTCTGGAGTCATTTGTTTATAAGAAGTTTGAGATGAGTCATAGTCAGTGTAGGCTGAATCTGTGTCTTATTTCATGGTGCACAACGCTTGGTGTGTCTTATTTTATGGCACACAAAACTTGGTTCTCCATTTTGAGTTTGAGATGAGTCATAGTCAATGTAAGGTAAAATGGGTATCTCATGTATGATTGTTATATATTGTGTGATTTGGTGTCTGTTGTGATATTGTAAACGCCTTAGGGCATTCAATTGATTAGGCGTCATAAATGTTCATAATAATAATAATAATAATTTCATGGCACACCAAACTTGGTTCTCCGTTTTAACCTGGAGATGAGTCATAGTCAGTGTAAGGTAAATGGCTGTCTTGTTTCAACGCACACAAAACTTGGTTCTCCATTTTAAGTTTGGGATAAGTCATAAACAGTGTGGGCTAAATGGGTGTCTTATTTCCTGGTGCACCAAACCTCGTTCTCCATTTTTAGTTTGTGATGAGTCATGGTCAACATAGGATACATGGGTGTCTTATTTCATGGCACGCACAATGTGGTTGTCGGTTGTAAGTATGAGGCGAGATGTCACTTCGTCGTTTCATTTCATTACTGAAAGGTGTGTTGTTAAATGGCTACCAGCGTCCTATCCATTGAATTCACAGTGTAAATAGACACTGGAAATGTGTTCCGAGTGCTGTAAATCTCTCAGCCACATAGACTTGATGGAACATCACCTAAGTGACAAAGTAAATTGACGTTATCAAATGAAATTATGACCTCCATGACATGAAAATGGAATTGTTGAAATTCTTAGCCCCCCCCCCCCCCCCCCCCCCCCCGTGATGATGAACCGAAGATTAAAAATTTCCGTGGTGATGGAGTTCAGTATATATTGCTATACATTTTCATTTGGCTCAAATTGTTAAATGATCATCGCTGAGAAAGTAAAATAGAGTGTGTATATCCGTGTATGTGCGTGTGTGTGCGTGCGTGCGTGAGTGTGTGTGTGTGTGTGTGTGTGTGTGTGTGTGTGTGTGTTGTGTGTGTGTTGTGGTGTGCGTGCGTGCGTGCGTGAGTTTGTGTGTGTGTGTGTGTGTGTGTGTGTGTGTGTTGTGTGTGTGTGTGTGTTTTGCTGTTAATCGCCATAATCATGGAATGATTTTTACCACTAATGAAATAAAACGTTAATGCTCTGAGAGAGAGACAGGGCAAAATGACACGTTTGAAATTCTTTTTCGTCTTGATGGCGAAACGAGACGTCTCCCCTTCAGAAGGCGTGTTCTGACCGGTGGCCTTTCCTGTGATACTGAAATGCCGTGTGACCCCTGTGTTCATGCACTGTCCTACTTGACGGTTATGCGTTGTGTCAGTACGTCTGTGTGAACGCGTGCGGGTTACGCATTTGTATGTGCGCGAGTGTGAGTGTCTGGAAAGGGGAAAACGGGGGAAGGGGAAGCTTGGTTAGACGGAGAAGGGAAGGGAGAGAAAAAGGGGGTGAAATCGAAGTTTGGTATTAGCAAAATGTGGGTAGCCCCTTTGGATGATTGTGTTTTTGCCTGGATTGTTGCATGTTCCCTGTCCATCTTTTGCACCGTTTTGTACACGTCTGGTATCCGTTATTCCTCTTCATACCCCTTTTTCATGACCGTGTGCCCGTTCTTTGTTTCTGTGTGCTTCTTGTTCGTCATCCTGTACCTTTTCTTTGTCTTTGTGTACACCTTGTTTATTGTCATCGTGTACCACTTCTTTATACATGTGCACTTCTTCTTTATTATTATGTTTATATCTGTGCACCACTTGTTTATCATTGTGTAGCCTTCCTTAGCATCCCTGTACCTCTTCTTTCTCAGTTTACTTTTTTTACTGCATGCAGACCAACTTGGTCTTTAAGTAATTAATCTTTCTCTCAACATAAGGATTTTTTTTTTCAATCTCTGTGTACCCGTCTTTATTTTCATTTACCCCTTATTCATCTTTGCGTAGAGACTATTCCCACATCACTTTTTTGTATTCCCACGTATCGTTTCTTTCAGCGTTTATCCATTCTCGTACGTGCCTTATGATAGGTAGAGGTATAGATAGGCATTCATGACCTGAGGATTCTGCCATCATGTCTTTTACTAGCTGAAAATACAATGGAACCTAACGGAAAAAACTTGTGACTGTGAGAGATGAATTCTTTCCCCTGGAATAGACGGGGAAAAACACCCTGTGTTCGCTTTGTTAATCGATTAAATGGTGAGCGAAAGATTAGGCACACGAATGAACATGAAATATGTATGAGAGAAGATGATATTTGGCGGTTAGAAAAAAAAAATCCTATAAGCTATCATCTTCAAGTATGTTTTACAAAGGCTCATTAATTTTATCAGCAGGAAAAGCCGTTGTGTGCAGCAGAATTCCCTACGTTCTGATTAACACCTCGATGCACACACTGCTCTTAAAATGTATGATCTATAATACCGAGTCTGCTCAAGTGCATACCTTGTGCTTGTGCTTGTGTGTGTGTGTGTGTGTGTGTGTGTGTGTGTGTGTGTGTGTGTGTGTGCGTGCGCGCGCGCGCACGTGCGTGTACCTGCGTGCGCATGTGTGTGTGTGCGCGTGCGCGCGTGCGTGCACCTGCGTGCATGTGTGTGTGTGTGTATGCGTGTGTGTGCACGTGTGTGTGTGTGTGTGTGTGTGTGTGTGTGTGTGTGTGTGTGTGTGTGTGTGCGCCAGTAAATGTAAATAGAAAATTACGTCTGCATTTTTTTTTCAATTTGCCCTCGTGACAATGGAAAGACTTTGTGCTTCTCAATGTCAACAGATGAGTACTTTACAATCATGGTTTCAGTGAATAGCCGTGTGTGTGTGTGTGTGTGTGTGTGTGTGTGTGTGTGTGTGTGTGTGTGTGTGTGTGTGTGTGTGTGTGTGTGTGTGTGTGTGTGCGTGCGTGTGTGTGTGTGTGTGTGTGTGTGTGTGTGTGTGTGTGTTTGCAAGTCTGTCTCAGCCCCTGCCTGTCTGCCTCTCTGTCTGACTGTTTCTGTCTCTGTCTGTCTGTCTGTCTGTCTGTCTCTGTCTATCTGTCTGTCTGTCTGTCTGTCTGTCTCTCTCTCTCTCTCTCTCTCTCTCTCTCTCTCTCTCTCTCTCTCTCTCGCACGCGCACGCGTGTATGTGTGTGCACGTATGTGTAGTAGTCGTAGTAGTAGTAATAGTAGTTTCGCTTTACGTCTTTTCACGAAATCATGTCATAGTGGACGAATGTGCGTGCGCGCACTCGCACGCGCGCGCGCGCGCGCGCGCGCGTGTGTGTGTGTGTGTGTGTGGTGTGTGTGTGTGGGGTCGCGCGCGCGCCGGCGCGTGTGCGTGCGAGCGTGTGTGCGAGCGTGTGTTGTGTGTGTGTGTGTGTGTGTGTGTGTGTGTGTGTGTGTGTGTGTGTGTGTGAGAGAGAGAGAGAGAGAGAGAGAGAGAGAGAGAGAGAGAGAGAGACTATTGCTCCACGAAAGTCGGCGCACAAAGCGGCACCAAACTGACCTTTACAACACCCACATCAACCCTGTACAGCTTATGTTGATCATGACAAAGTTCCGCACTATACTTAAACCCACCAATAACTCTATGGTTATCTGGACCTTAATTGCAGGATCACTCAATCCAACATACCCTCTTGGCACGTGAACCGCGTTGTTTAGGCCCAGGACAGAAGCAGGCCCTCCTACCGCGACACTCTAGCACCTGTTCCGTGGGAAGGCTTCATGCCACAATTAACGCAGAAACATTAGAAGGGCCCTGACATATTGACTTCATTTCCGTTCCTGTGCACAGTCGAAGACGGTGTCTTCACGTCTTGACTGGTGTTACCAGGTTTTGTGTTGAATTCTCTTCTAGAAACCTGTTGTTGTTTTTTTTAATTGAATACTTTTTTTCTTTTAAATTTTAGAGTTAAAACGACTCGGGAAAAAATGTAAGCCCACACGACAACTTTCTAAAAGTTTGAGATTAAGAGAAGAGGCAGATGAGGGTTAATTCAAATCACTGTTTTCAGAGGATGTTGCTGATTTTGACGTCTAATTTCTTGTTTAATGTTCTAATATAAAGACGTCTTGACTATCCTCAAAGGAGAAGACGTATAGTGTCCGTCTTTTCGCCTCCATAGCAGTAAGTTCAGGTGGAAGAGCTTAGTGACTATAAACTGCCTTTAGTTATGAAGGTCGTGTACATCGATTACGTTTGCAGCCATTTTTAGTATCTGTATCTATCTGTGAGTATCATCCGAACATCCCCACCCAGATCATCGTCGTGGTAAAAAGGCTTTAGGACTTGGCTGGCGACAAATCAGAATCGGTTTTACCAAAACATTTCTTCCATCTTAATTTGTTTAATACACAAAAAAGCAGTTCCAACAGCATGACAGAAGTGAACTTGCAAACATGGTACATTACACAAATATAGGGGGAAAACTGTACCAAACCAAACCATACAACACAATTCTGCATTGATAAAAACTTTACGTAGACCTACATTTTCCAATTCAGTTATGGTTTTGAAGAATAGTGCTCATTTTTGCTGGTGCGTTTTATTACAGTTTTCAACATGTTATTATATTGCAGCCGTTTCTAAACCTCCAAGCAGCTCTTTCTGGTCAGTTTTGCAATTAATAAGGCTTAAGTTGGACAGAAAAAAAAATCGTTCGGATGAGTTTAAATGTGATCCGTTGCAGAAGACTTTATCAAAGTTTACCAAAGTCAACATTATGATTTCAAAGTATTAGGTGATTAATGAGAGCAAATGCTTTATGGAAATTATGTTGCAACTATTTCAGTTGTTGTTATTATTGTTACTGTTATTCAGGCATTAGCTGTTTGTGCAATACGATGTGTCTATGAAGCATTCGAATAAAAAGTGTAAAGTCAAAGTTTGGTTTAACACAAGTGATTTGCTAAAAAAAAAAAAAAAATCAGATGGAATTAGAACTGGCATGACTTACTAGGAGAGAAAAAGAACCAAACCTTCAGAACTTAAACGTTATTATTGTTCCTGTACAGATAGTCATACAGAGTATTGTAGAATCCACATAAACTTGTTTTTATCCTTGTCATTTTTTTCATTAGCATCTGCATTCTGGCGAGATTTCCGAGCCAGATTATGGCCACCGTCAAGGAGTTAACCCACGTAAACCCAGGACCATTATTTGAAGTTTAAGTCTTGATCTGCAGTGTACACCACTGACATGACTCGTTAAGATTTAGTTCACATATTTGATCTCCCATATAGTCTGGCGCAGACTCTGGAAGCGCAGTTCGACCGCAGAGTACACACCAAGTCGGAAAGTACATTGAATCAAAAAGTATTACAAAGTAAACCAAAAGACACGGAACATCGGGGACTAAACTTTTAAAAATACATTTTGGTCGTGAATTAAATTGAATATCAGATTCATTCATTAATTCAATCAATAACAACAACAACAGTAACTTAAAGCCCGACAGGAATTATCAGACTCATTTGAAAAATCTAGACAGTCATTATCAGTTTCATTAGATAACATCCCTCAAGTGGAGCATGACTAAAGGTCTTCTCTGCATCAACATGCATTGTTTTTGTATCACGATAAAGGATTTCACAGCGCATGGTTTGCAATGAGGCACACGCCATGTAGCTTGCTTCTCCTGACTGATGCTAAGAGAAGGAAATGAGTGGGAATGAACCGATTCACGTTACTGCTAGTAAGCGAAAGTTTACTTGCCAAGGTTTTAGAATAGATACTGCAAATTTTAAATAAATGTTAGCGAACCGCCAAGAGAAAGGTGGACAAACGAGTCACAAGACAAAACATGACGCTTTTCGACCTCTTAGGAATTCTTCAGGCAAGACACAAACAAATAGGACAATGAAAATGAACGATTTTTAGGTTCGTTTTTATTCAACGCCTTCCTAGCGCTGAAGAGATCTAAGCTAAGTGACAAATTCGTTCATTTTCATTGTCCTATTTGTTTGTGTCTTGCCTGAAGAAGACCTAAGAGGTCGAAACGCGTCGTCTTTTGTCTTGTGACTCGTTTGTCCACGTTTCTCTTGGCGGTTCGCTAACATTTATTTAAGATTTGTTTAGATTTCCGCCTGCAGTCGTCTCACTTTGCAACTAGATACTGCAAATTCAATCCTGGCAAATTAGTCACAGAAACGTTCATCAACACACAACCTGAAGTTCTCCTTTCAGAGGACCTGGTCACGGGAACAGGTTTCCACAAAGCGTGTTTCCTCCACAGGGACAGTCGGTCGGCTGACAGTTTCAACACCTGTTTCACGTGACAGGGGAACACAGCAATCCAGACATCATCATGTCTGTGTTCTCTAAAAGATCCAACAGCTACAAAGCAGGCGTTGTCTTCCTGCTGGTCGGGTTTGTTATGTTCATCGCGGGATTTGCGTCGCCTTACTGGACGGAATGTGCGCTGAACTTCGACTCTCACCTGGATGGTATGGACACTGTGGGACACCACCTAAGTCTGACCATTGAGGTCCATGGACACAATGGTCTCTGGACTAGCTGTGTGGAGATGCATTCTCAGCATGTGCACTGCGACTCCATTTCGCATAGCCCGGGTGAGTAACATACCCGCACAAGCGCACGCACATGCATGCACGCACACACTCACACACGCACGTACGCACACACACACGTACACGCACGCACACAGCAACACGCACGCACGCGCGCGCGCGCGCGCGCACACACACACACACACACACACACACACACAAGCGCGCACACGCGCGCGCTCACACACACCAACGCAATCACGCGCGAGCGAAAGCGCGCACACGTACACACGCGCGCGCGCACGCAGGTATGCACACGCACACACACACACACACACACACACACACACACACACCACACACGCACGCACGCCGCACGCACGCACCACACAGACACACACAGAGTTCATATATTAACGCCTGCATTGTCATTTTAAACACGTACCTCTCTCTCTATTTATGTCTAAAGAAACTATTAATAAAGAACCAAGGAGGTAGCGTTTGCGCGTGCGTTGTGTCTATCCTTGTTTCGCCTTCCTAACGGAGAGACTTTCCCGTTAAACGTATTGTCTCCTCATATAGTTTGGGGGAGGTCATTTTTGGATAGGGCTAAAGAAATATTGGAGAATAAGCCCAAACAATGTTACTGGAATGTTGACATTTATATGAGGCGGAAATGCATCTCCTTTTAAACCCCACATTTGTCAACTGAATGACTCCAAGAGTTACAAGCGTTTTATATCAAAACTAAAAAAACAAACAAACAAACAAAAACCGTCCCCTGTTCATCCCATACCACCCCCTTCACTTCCTGGTTCCTGATCTTCGACACCAGAGGGTTGCACTATATGTGCAGCGTGATGGATTAACGAAGTAACACTGCACGCAGTATAGAGTGCATGTGATGGATGAACGAAAATGAACCCTTACTGCAGCTGATGTGCACGTGATGGATTTAACGAAAATGTAACACCTGCACTGCAGGTATGAGAGTGCCAGTATGATGGATTTAACGAAAATGAAACACCTGCACTGCAGGTATGAGAGTGCCAGTATGATGGATTTAACGAAAACGAAACACCTGCACTGCAGGTATGAGTGTGCCAGCGTGATGGATTTAACGAAAATGAAACACCTGCACTGCAGCTATGAGTGTGCCAGTGTGATGGCTGAAACGAAAATGAAACACCTGCACTGCTGCCCTGTTCAAATATCATCCTGAAAACAGAATGTGGTCATTCATAAGACGAGGGGGATGGTGTGGAGGGATTAAAAAAAATGTCGCATACCTCTCCAATGGTGAACCTCGAAGTTTCATCCAAGGAACGAAGAAAGAAGACCATTTTTTTCCCAATAACTACCAGAAAAGAAAAAAGTGCTCTGTGGACTGCATACAACTATGGCAAACAACAACAACAACAACAACAACAAGAGCAGCAGCAGGAACAGCAGCTGCTGCTGCTTTAGTCTAGACTTGCATGCACATAATTGGAGCAGAAGTGACCCTGGCTTTTCATGTTCCCATCCCGTGCACCATCATAGTGTCATAGTAAATTCGAAGCAAAACACAAAAAGAAGAAAACAAAGCAAAACAAACAAACAAAATAAACAGAGAAAAAGAAAAAGGGATTACCCCTGTTTGACGTAGACATTAGCCTATGCATAGTAGCCTACATACTACTGTTGGCTAATAGTCCGCCGAACTGGTGGCCAGTGCCCATGGAATGGTCAAAATCTCACTACCTAGTCAGTACAACATGAAGACTGGTATGTTATAGAGAGTAACGTGAGGAAATATTGCAGAGACTTTCCTTAACAAAAGACAGGTTAATGGGCTACAAGGGCATAAAAAAAGCAACAACAGCGGACGACGATCAAGTAAGAACTAACAACAAAAACAAAGACAAGAATAGGCTGTAGCTGTGTCAAAAAAAAAGAGACGACTACTCGCACATTATTTCTGTTCAATTCATTGTGACACCCACTACCTCTACCCCCTCTCCCTTCTCTCATGCATTCCCCCCTCCCCCTCCACCCCATTCCCCCTGTACAGACAGAGACACCGCCATCTCGCTAAGTATAGATCCACAGTGGCGCTGTACTTTTGAATATATCCGTCACAGATACTGTGATGTAGGACGTCTGTCTCGTTGCCTATTAGACACTTCACGTGAATTCGTCATCACACGTCACAACTGTTTTTCTTCAACTGCTTCTCTTTTGAACCCCCCCCCCCCCCCCTCTCCAAATCATTTATTCTTTCTTCCTTTATGCTTTTAAGCTCCGTCCTCTCATGTTTTTTTTTTCTTTGGACGACTAATAACAACGATGATGATGATAATCACGTTACAAAAATATTAATGCATGAAATATGAAGGCAATTTCTGCTAATGCTGCTGCTGCTGCCGCCGTCGTCCCATGTGTTTATATTAATTAACAAACTAACCATCCATTTTTTTTCTTCTTCCTGCTTCCTCGTTCCTCGGCTAAAACTCTGAAATATCTATTGCATGTATGACTGGTTTTGATCTAACCGGTAAGGCTGTCACATTCCGTCTTCAGGGATACTATTGCATGTATGACTGGTTTTGATCTAACCGGTAAGGCTGTCACATTCCGTCTTCAGGGATACTATTGCATGTATGACTGGTTTTGATCTAACCGGTAAGGCTGTCACATTCCGTCTTCAGGGATACTATTGCATGTATGACTGGTTTTGATCTAACCGGTAAGGCTGTCACATTCCGTCTTCAGGGATACTAAGCTATTCATCGGCTTTGTACTGATGACGATGATGATGATGATGATGATGATGATGATGATGACGATGACGATGATATTCTGGTCCGCTTACTCGTCTGTCGAACCGACAGGAGATTCCTTCACTGATGATGATGATGATGATGATGATGATGATGATGATAATGGGGGTGGTGGTGATGACAAAGATGTTGTTGATGCTGATAATGATGGCGAAGATGATGGTGGTGGTGGTGGTAGTAGTGGTGATGGTGATGATGATGACGATGATGATGGTGGTGGTGATGGTGTTGGGATGATGATGATGAGGTGGTGTGTGGGGATGGATGGATGGTGGTGGTGGTGGTGGTGGTGTGGTGGTGTGGTGTAATGATGATGTTGTTGTAGTTGTTGTTGTTGTTGTTGATGATGATGATGATGATGATGACGACGGTGATGGTGGTGGTGGTGGTGATAGTGATGAGGACGATGATGATGATAATGATCATGATGATGGTGGTGGTGGTAATGATGTTGCTGTTGTTGTTGTTGTTGATGATGATGATGATGATGATGATGATGATGATGATGATAAGGGGTGATTGTGATGGTGAAGATGGTAATGGTGGTGGTGATGATGATGATTATGATGATGATGAGGTTGACGATGACGACGACGACGACGATGATTATGATGGTGGTG
>CM065714.1:10712457-10734957 GCA_033310375.1 Conus canariensis | reverse complement strand
AAACGCAAAAAAGAAGCAAGTAGAGAGGAACATCAGACTCTACAACAAGGCAGACTGGGAAAAACTGAGAGAATCCGCAAATGAAATAACTGAAGACTTGGACAAAATGGAAGACACTGCAAGCACAGAGGAACTCCGGCAACATTTTAAAACCAAACTAAAAGATGCCGAAGAAAAGCACATCCCACACAAGATGTCAGGGACAAACACGAGACAACCTTGGATTACCCCGGAACTTCGCCATCTAGCTAACAAAAGAGACAATCTACAAAAAGTGGCTAAAAAGCGGAAGTGAAATCCATAGGGCTAAAGCAAGAGCGTGCAGAAGAGTGGCGCAGAGACATACGAGAAGAGCCTACTGGGACTACATCAGCAGTACATTGTCTGAAGAAGAAGATGTGCCCGCTGAGCACAACAAACCCAAGTACAAAAGATTCTGGGCCTATATGAAAAACCAGAAATCGACAAACACTGGTGTAGCACCACTCAGGTCCAACGGACGCCTAGTTACAGGTGCCAAAGGAAAAGCAGAATTGCTAAACCATCAGTTCCAGTCAGCTTTCAGTGATGGTAAGCAGTACTCCCGAGATGAATACGAAGAGAAATGCGGCACCCAAGAGGGAAACTTCCCTGAGCTAGAAGACCTCATATTCACAGACGAAGGAGTGCGTAGACTGCTGAAAAACCTCAAATCTGACAAAGCTAGCGGTCCAGACACTGTAAGTTCGAGAATCCTCAAGGAACTCTCCACAGAACTAGCGCCCGCCCTCACCATCATCTTCAGGGCTTCCCTTTGCACCGGTCAGGTACCTTCGGACTGGAGAGATGCCCTAGTCTCCACCAATTTTTAAAAAGGGAGAGCATTACAACCCAGCAAATTACATACCAGTGTCTCTAACCCGCATTGTATGCAAACTCCTGGAACACATTATCGTTCACTCCTTGATAGAACACCTGGAGAACGAGATACTCTGTCATCAACAACACGGCTTTAGGAAAAACAGATCCTGTGAAACACAGCTGCTAGAACTAGTCGAGGAGTTAACAACAAACTTGGCAGATGGGCTTCAGACAGAGAGCCTCTTACTCCATAAACTCCATGACTACGGCATCAAGGGCAATATCCACAGATGGATCCAGAGCTTCTTATCTAACAGGCGCTAAGCTGTTGTTGTTGTTGACGGAGAAAAAGCAGAGTTTTCCAGCGTCAAGTCTGGAGTACCACAGGGCTCAGTTTTAGGACCATGCCTGTTCTTGGTTTATATAAATGACCCCCCCCCCCCCCCCCCCATGAAGCTATACTCAAAAGTAAGAATTTTTGCTGACGATACAGCGATCTACTCCACCGTAACAGGAACTGACGATATACACCAGCTTCAGGAAGACCTGCGAAACCTGGAAGTACATGGTTTTTCACCCTGACAAATGTACCACTCTCCCAGTCACAAGAAACGAACACCCTGTTCTAAGCGAATACACACTCCATGGTCACACCCTAGCGACTGTGCAGGCAGCAAAATACCTAGGAGTCACTCTCCAAGCAAACATGGAATGGGACAAACACGTAGACAACATAGTGGCAAAGGCAGGACGCACCCTAGGATTCCTCCGTCGAAACCTTAAGATAGTCTCTATTAGGCTCAGGGAGAAAGCGTATCTTGTTCTTGTGCGACCGTTCCTGGAATATGCTTGCTCAGTCTGGGACCCCTGCCTTGAGGGTGACATAAACAAGATAGAAGCCATTCAAAGGAGAGCAGCCAGATTTGTCACCAACCGCTACCACAGAACAACAAGTGTGACACATATGTTGGAAAGACTGGGATGGCCATCTCTGCAGCGACGAAGACAGGCAGCATGACTCGCCATGCTGTATAAATTACATCATGACCTGGCTCGAGTCGATAAAACCAAGCTGCTACCTCTTCCAGAGCGAAACCGCAGAGGACACAACCAGCAGTTCCAACGTATCTCGTCCCAGGGTGCCAACAGATACAGGCATTTCTCGTTCCTGCCACGCACCATTCGGGAATGGGACCAGCTGCCACAGTGCATTGTTAACGCCGAGTCCATGGAAACATTCAGGATAAAAATAAATAACCACCTGAAAGACACTGTCCTGGATGGTCTCGCTAGGAGCCGCCAGCAAAAACTGTTCTGAGTCATATGTAGAAAGGGGTGGGGAAGAGGGGAGGGAGAAGGTGGGGGAGGTAAATACATAAGATGTAGTCCTAAAGGCTCTGCCTGGCTCACCTGGGTCATTCTGGGGATTAACTCTGGGGGGGCCAGGGGAGATGAAATGGCGGAGCAAATCTCTAGCAGAAAGGAAGGAAGGAAAAGGGAAAGAGGAAAAGGGAGGGAAGAGGGAAGGGAAAAAGAAAGGAAGAGGGAAGGAGAAAGAGAAGGAAAAAGAAAAAGGGAAAGTTTCACAAGGCAAAAATCTGGAGTGGATCCTGTGAGAGGGGATTCCCAAAAGCAAATGACTGAGTGGGTGTCTTGGTGGCAGCAAGACTGGCTATGTGTGTGGAGGGATCTTGTGAGAGGAGACCCCATTGAGGAATGGATGATGTGTCTTGGTGGCAGCAAGACTGGCTATGTGTGTGGAGGGGTCTTGTGAGAGAAGACCCCACTGAGGACTGGATGATGTGTCTTGGTGGCAGCAAGACTGGCAATGCTAATGGGAATTTAAACACTGAACGCTGACTCGTGGGCCCCCTTCTTTATATAGCGACAAAAGAATCAGAATGTTGATTGTGGTCGCTCTACGGAAGAAGAAGAAGAAGATCAGTGATGATGCAGAGTGTTAGGTCTTTCCGGCACACTCGAGTGTCTTGCTTTTTGATTGGTCGATAATAAATTGACCAGAACGAGGCTCGCCATAGCAGACGCTAACCATACAGTTTCTTTTTCTCTTCTTTTTAAATCAGAAACGATGTGTGGATAATGGGATATAGGATGGGGATGGGTCAGTTTATATTCAAGGGTATTACATTCAGGGACCGATATTATTGACACGCTTTTAGCAATGAAAATATGCGGGGGAAGAGGGTGGGGGTGGGAGTTGGGGGCAGTGGCAGGAGAATAAAGAACACAACTCATTTCCGGCTGGTAAGGGAAAGGGAGGTAATTTGAGCCCGGATATGAATTGGGCCTTTACTATGTTTCACATTTTCAACTGATAACATTTGATCTGTCAGATTTTGTGGTCCGGAGCGTTGCCGTCTGTCACTTCTTTTGCACACAGAAGATCTCATTTAGACAAAGAACAAAAAGCATGGATGGGACATTATATCGCTTGTGTTCATAACTCTGTAGTTTTGTTAATTAAGTTTTTTTTAAATAATATTGAGCCACGGGATGACATTAGCACAAAAATGAACAAGTAGATAAATACTCAACTATCTACAGTGATGCTCAAGGGTTTGGCTATCATTTGGTGGAACATCATAGTAAAGGATCAGCCTACGTTTAAGGCAGTCATTCAAACAAGGATGGTGACAATGGCTAAACTGAACTCCCAATATTCTTGGAATAATTCATCAAACCAGCTTCAGTTTTGCTGACTCTTGTATAGCCAGCGGTAAAGATGATTTTTCGTTCTTTCTTTTTCTAAGAAAGTAAAACACTGGTTTAACTTCTTGATCTTTATGTGCTAATTTGTTGATGTATTTTGGACACGCCCATGTGCGTGCCGGTGCGCGCATGCGCGCAAACACAGACAGAAAGACAGACAGACGGACAGACAGACAGACAAACACACACACACACCACACACACACACACACACACACACACACACACACACATTGTAGGATACATTCACCAGACATTTTTTTTCGAAATACACCATTTAACACATTACAAAGATTAAACATTGAACGCACTTTCAGATATTGTTTTGGCAGAAACTGATGACGCAAAACAGCATGTTCTGGGCAATCAATTTCAAAATGAAAACCATCGCCTACCTCGTTTATGTTGCAGTCTCTATACATTCTTTCTTATCTCGACAATCCAAGTCGCCTTCTTTTTTTTTTTTTTTTTTTTTTCCCTATTTCAAGTTCATAATCAGAAAAAAAGGAAATATCGTTAACAGAGGCGAATTCAGACTCAAGGAAACCTGCATGATTCCATGACAGGTACACCAGCCACCAACGTCCAGGTGTTCTACGTGCCTCCCATCAACATCTCCACCAGCCCTCCCGCCATGGACAGACCTCCGGCCTACGACGTCCAGTATCCCCCGGTGGTTCCAAGCCAGCCCCCGCCCGTGGCACAGCCTTCTCCTCTCATGGCCAGTGCCACTGACCCTGGCCAAGATGGGGCCTCGGCCGCGGCGGCGGCGGCGACTCCCGTGGTTAGCTCCCTTCCTTCTGAGGACAAGAAGGGAATGCCACAAGTGCCCTGAGTTTGAACACCCTGGGAATGGGATTCTTTTGTGTTATAATTACAATAGTGTTTTGGGGTTTGTGTAATTCAGTGATTAATTATGTAATTCAGTGAAATTTTGGTTTGTTTTCGTTTTACACTTTAATGTCCTCTTCTTCATCTAGATCTCTGCTACATCCCTCCCCGTTCCACTCCCTCCCCCCCCCCCCCCCCCCCCCACCGTAATTCGGTGAAGGATATCATAGTTGCACTTACATTTTTCATTTACCCCACCCCACCCCCCACTCTCCTTTCCGCCACTCCCTCTCCTCCTTACGCCCAATCATTATCCTAATAATTGAGTAATTGTTTTCCTACGCTTAGTTCCCATTGCTTCTAATGTGTTCCATGTAAACTCACGAAATTCATGTTTTTCTTCCCCCTTTTTTTTTGTTCTGCACATTAAGATTTTGAAAGGAAGATTTAAATGCTTACTTTGAACAGAGTGATAAATTGGAGAATTTCGTTCGTCAGACCAAGAACATATTGTGCTAGATCAGGACAAACTTCAATTTCTTTTTGTTCGTTGTAATTTTCTTCTTTATAATCTTATTTCATTTGATTTACTTTATTTTTTTTTGCATGGCACCACGAATGAATTTTTCATTGGGATTTTATCTAAGATTTCAACAGAAATCGACAACTTTAAGTGTTTGCATGGCATCACGAATGAATTTTTCATTGGGATTTTATCTAAGATTTCAGCATAAATCGACAACTTTAAATTTTTTGCATGGCACCACGAATGAATTTTTCATTGGGATTTTATCTAAGATTTCAACATAAATCGACAACCACAGTAAAAATTGATAGTGTTTTTGTTATCCTTCCTTTTCTTTTGCCGCCTTGACTACGCTAAATCTTCACTAACAGGGAGTAAATAAAGGGAGTAAATATAGGGATAAACATGGGTTTCGGACATGCTTACAACTTCTGTTTAATCATGGTTCACATTTTCATGAACATGGAGCACCCTTGGACCCTCTTCTGAACTTTCCATTAAAAAACCAACAACATCGATACAGCATCAGTTTACTCTCTACACCTTTTCTTTTTTTTTTTTCTCCACCTTTTTGAAAAACACGAGCCAATCTATTTCAACAAATAAACACAAACACACACACGCACGCACACACACACACGCGCGCGCGCGCACGTACGCGTACACACACACACACACACACATACACACGCGCGCGCGCGCTTACGCATGCACGCACGCACGCACACTCACACAAACACGATCTAAGTCAGTCATTGTGTGTTTCATTATTAGATGTTCGTACCAGAACATTGTGCTGCCGACGAATCAAAAGCAGACAGATATTTCATTGAAAGCATTATGTGCTCTGTGTGTTTGTAGGTATAGCAGCTTAGGACTTTTTTTTTTTCATTTCTTTAATTTAACTTTCAATGCAGTGTTTTTTCTTCAAGCAATTAAAAGGCCTCTGTGATCCGAAGTACTTGATTTTTTTTTTAAATGGTGCGCGCGCTTGTGTGTGTGTGTGTGTGCAGGCTCGCATCTGCAAATGATTCTCATGCATGTTTAGGCCTATGAACACTTATGAAGAGCACGAAGAAGTTTGTGCACGTCTTTTTATGTACACATACACAAACAGTCTGTGTGTGTGTGTGTGTGTGTGTGTGTGTGTGTGTGTGTGTTGTTTTGTAGAATGCTCAAGAAAGAACAAAAGCAGTTCAGCAACAGTTGAACAACATTGCTCAGTGGTGTCAAGAAACTGGATCGTCCATCAACTCCACAAAAGCCCAGACACTAGTCTGCAGTCTCAACAACAAGACATCAGGACAAGTACCCTCACCAGTTTCCTTCAATGGAATACCAGTTGAATTAACTGATAACCTACGCTCTTTGGGAGCAGGCTTTGACAGAATGCTAACCTTTAGAAAGCAGGTTGTGAATATTGTTCTTAAATGCAAAAAATGCCTATCTGCCATAAAAGCAATGGCAGCTAAAGGCACTGAACAGTGCCACCTCTACCGATTGTATCACGCACTTGTACTCAGTGTGATTGATTATGGATTAGGGCTTACAACACTGTCCAACAGCAACCTCCTCAAATTAGAAAGGATTCAAAACGAAGCAATGAGATTGATCCTGGGAACCACGAAGGACACACCAGTTGAAACCATGCGAAACCTGCTCGACCTTTCTTCAATGCAAACAAGACACAAGCTGGAACAGGTTAAGGCATATTTCACAGCACTTGAAAATCCCCAAAACCCACTTCATTCGGTGGTCAAGGAACAAAAAGGCACTCGGCGAAGACGTGGAAAATCATGGATGGGACAGGCAGAAGACAGTATACAGCTTGTGTGCCAGTTAGCAGAACTCAAAGAAACGAAGGAATGGGAAAAGTATCCAGACCACTTGAAGCACCTCTACCAAACTGCCACCGCTTCAGAACTTGGAAGACATTGTCGAAAATGGCCAGAAGGCAAAACCAACACAGAAGTTCAGATGCAGGTAGAAAACCTGGGCACAAACGATGATATTGTGACATACACTGACGGTTCTGTCACCAAAGTTAAGTCAGGCTGGGGATATACAGTGAAGCAAAATGGCCGAACTATCCAGGAAGACAATGGCGCACACAGTTTAACAACTTCAAGTCTAACAATGGAGGTAGACGCAGTGACACAAGCACTCCACTGGCTTTCATCCACAGGCCAGTTTAAAACTCAACAAGCCATGATACTGACTGACTCTATGAGCTTACTTCAGAAAGTGAAGAGTGGACTGGGAAGCCCTCCTTGGAATGAACTAATGCGCAGCCTTCCATTGGAGAGACTCATATGGATGTACTGCCCGGAACATGCTGGAGTTAAAGGAAACGAGAGAGCAGACACACTGGCGGGCATGGCAACAATAAGAACTGGATTACAGCTTGGCCGATCTGATGTGATAAGAAATCTGAAGTATCACTTAAGCAAACAAGAGCAAAGCCACTATACCACAGACCATCTTTCAGATCTGAACATCAAGAGAGGAAGTGGCCGCACATCCAGACTTACGGGAAGAGCAAGAGACATCACCAACCAACCAAACATTGGTATAATCTCATGGCCAACACTGCGAAGACTCCTAGAGACTGGGGCAAACTCATACTGGACCTTTACAATGTCATGCGATGGGAACGCATGATGTATAGACCAGAAAGGAAGATAAAGGGTTAATGAAGGTGAACACAGAATTACAATTGTGTTTTTAAAAAGCAAACATAGTAAGTAGACAGGCAAAAGAGTTCAAGGCCTCTGCATGTTTTGCATGCAATTTGTTTAATTGTAGCAGCTATGCCCCTTAACTGGGGTGAGTAGGGTTCAGATAGAGAGGGAAAATAAAACAGCAAGTTAGTTTTTTTGTGTCGGAGAGAAGAAAGATGAAAAGATTGGGAGAAGGGTCAAAAATGAAAAGTGTAGGAGTTTTGGTTGTAAAAAAGAAAGGAAGATGAAATGATGTAGAGAAGAGATGCAGAGGAGAGTGTATTTTGCTGTGGCTTAAAGTGAAGTCCAAAAGTGTACTGTGTCCAAAAGGAAACGTTTGAAGAGTCTCATTTTGATTTAGAGATTGTTGAGTTTGGAGTTTGTTTTGCACTGGTGGAGTCATGTAACGCTAATGTGATCTGCAGTGGTAAAATGAGCACAGTCAAAAATAATGAACACAATCTCATGGGACTCTTCTAGTAATTAGAAAAATTGGAGGATACATTTTCTCATCTAAAAGTGAAAGACAGTAAGAAGTGCGCTGTTATGGTGAAGGACAAAATAGTAAATGAAATATGGACAGAAAACTAATGTGAATCAAATGATGTGACATTGGCCACTGTGAAGGAAGAAGAAAAAGTGAGAGACTGTGCCGTTGTTATGGATGGTGTGCAGTGCGTGTTTTGCTGTCTGCTCTCACCTGAAGAAGTTTGGGTGCGTGTACGACTTTTCCCTACACACACCCACACCACACGGACATAGACAGCCAGGCAACAAGTTAAGTTTCTCCTTTTTCTTTTACTGCCTGAACCATCAAATCAGAAAACAAGTGCATAATACACAAGGACAATCAAATATGTGAATTGGTTTACGCCACGGCCAAAGGGCGCGCAACAAAAGTAGGTACTACACAGTCACAACAACACATTTCTTTTCACACAGCAGGCTAGGCTGGCACCCACAGCAGTGTCGTCACGGACAGTCTATGCACTTGGCCGCGTCCGGCCCAAATAACACAGTCTTCACACAGAGCAGGAGTCACGAAAGCAGTTCGTGGAGTCCTTCCAGGAACTCCCACACAACAGAACACACGTCGACACGACGGAAACGAAACCGCTCGTGGAGGCAGGTTCGTGGAGTCCTTCCAGGGACTCCCACACAGCAGAAAAAACACAAGTCGTCGTCCCGACGAACTCTGAAGCCCTTTCTCACTCCAGCTCGTTGCTGACCACGCGGACAGCCTCTCAACACCTCTCCCACGGGGCAGAGACGGCGTCTGGGCTCGTGTTGCACCCCACACCGGTTGGCAGTGCACACACGACGTCAACTGACCCTCGGTCAGCCGCTCAATACCCTGGCAGGGTAGAGACAGGGGCTGGGCACAGGCTGCACCCCACACCCGGATGGCAGTCAGTTCCGGGTCGGACACGGGGCTTCACCGACACCTGGGGGAACTGATAGCTACCTTGATTATCTAGCCTACTTCCAACACATTTATCGTTCTTGTTTGTAACTAACAGTCACTCTTCACATAATACATTTCACTGAAACTTGGGGGAAAGTACCCATAACAGAATCTACAAAGTTTCAATACAGTGGGTGCATTAAAATAGAACAACAGAACATTTTCTTTGATTAACACCGTGACTGTTTACATTGAGAGAAAGGATTTCCACATGGAACCCCTTTTTCAAAGTGCCAAGAATACAATTATTTCATATAAAGGAACGAATTCCGTTTGTCCTATCTTGTCAAGAAAAGAATGTTTTTATCATATCATATCATCACCAGACGTGTCAAATTACATTTCAAGGAACAATTTCCGTTTGTACCTTTTTAGCTTTCCACAACAAGAATCAGAATACATTTTCCGATAATTTATGCACAATAATTTCCATTGCTCACTTCCAGAGCTCACCAACACTCACATCATTATGATACTTTAGGGAAAAAGATAAACGATACTTTTTTTTCAATCATCATCATCATCATCGCCTATTACCCCTCCTGGGGTACAGGCCGCCAACCAAGGACCTCCAGGCATCTCTGTCCTGGTCTCTTTTCTCCAGCTGGTTCCAAGTCATCCCCATATTCCTGATGTCTGCTTCCAGGTCTCTGCGCCAGGTGTTCCTTGGCCGACCTATTTTTCGTTTTCCTTGGGGGTTCCATGTTAGGGCTTGTCTAGTGATGTTGCTTGCAGGCTTCCGCAGCGTTTGTCCAATCCAGCTCCAACGTCGTTTCTTGATTCCCTGTTCTGGTTTATTCTTTCTCAGAGCTCGTTGTTGTTGATGGTGTCTGGCCACCGGATGCAGAGAATCCTGCGCAGGCAGTTGTTGATGAACACCTGCACTTTCTTGGTGGTGGCTACTTTAGTTCTCCAGGTCTCCGCTCCATAGAATAGAACTGCCTTGATGTTGGTGTTGGAGAGCCTAACTTTGGTGTTGACTGACAGTTCCTTGGAGCTCCAGATGTTCCGTAGCTGTACAAACGCTGCCCTGGCCTTTCCGATTCTTGCTCTGACATCGGCGTCTGTGCCCCCCCCCCCCCTCCCCCCTGTTTGTCGATGACACTGCCCAGGTAGGTAAAGGCTTCTACCTCCTCTACCAGCTCGCTGTCCAGCATGATCGAGTTGGTGCTGACAGTGTTGGCCTTGAGAATCTTGCTCTCGCCTTTATTGATGTTGAGCTCTACTTGTGCTGATGTAGCTGCTACATTGCTTGTCTTCTCTTGGATCTGCTGTTGAGTGTGCGAGAGTAGTGCCAGGTCGTCGGCGAAGTCCAAATCGTCGAGCTGCGTCCAGGGTGTCCACTGGATCCCATGTCTTCTCTGAGCTGTTGAGGTCTTCATGATCCAGTCGATTGCCAATAGAAATAGAAATGGTGAAAGCAGGCAACCTTGTCTGACACCAGTCCTCACTTCTTCGAATGCCTTCGTTAGCTGCCCTCCATGGATGCCTCTGCAGGTCAGGGCCTCGTACGAGTTTCTGATGATGGTGATCTGACCAGCAGACCATAATGTCGGAGAAGCTTCCGCAGGGTGTCTCGGTCTATGCTGTCAAAGGCTTTCTCGTAGTCGATGAAGTTGACATACAGGGATAAGTTCCACTCGTTCGAGTGCTCAACAATGTGAAGCGTTACGATCTGGTCTGTGCAGGATCGATCCTTGCGAAAGGCAGCCTGCTGGTCGAGGAGTTGAGCATCAACAGGATCCTTTAACCTGTTCAAAATGACTCTGTTGAAAACCTTTCCTGGCACTGACAGCACTGTGATTCCTCTGTAGTTCGCACAGTTGCTAAGGTCGCCTTTCTTGGGAATCTTGATAAGGTATCCCTCCTTCCAGTCTGCTGGCACTTGCTCCTCTTCCCAGATCTTCTTGAAGAGAGGCCAAAGCATCTCTACTGTGGTCTCTATGTCTGTCTTCAGCACCTCTGCTGGGATTTTGTCAGGTCCTGCCGCCTTTCCGTTCTTCAACTGTTTGATGGCCTTCCCAATTTCTTCTTTGGTTGGTGCCCCGCAGTCTATGGGCAGGTCTGAGTCAGCCTCTCCGATGTCTGGAGGGTGTTCTGGCGATGGTCTGTTCAAGAGTTCCTCGAAGTGCTCAATCCATCTCTTCTGCTGCTCTCCTCCTTGAGCTGCCTTCCCTCTCTGTCTTTTATTGGTGGTTCTGGCCCCTTGTTCTTTCCTGCCGGCTTCTTGGTGGAGTCACACAGTCCTTTCATGTTGCCCTGTTTTTCTGCTTGTTCGGCTTCTGTTGCTAGGTCATCTACATATTTCCTCTTGTCTGTTCTGATGCTTTTCTTTGCTTGTTTGTTTGCTTCAGCGTGTTCTGCTTGTGCTTTGGCCTTTTCTGCTCTTGTTCAGCTGTTGTTGATTGTCGCTTTCTTCTCCTTCCTCTGTTGGATCTTGCATAGGCTGTCTGCCGAGATCCATTCCTTGTGTTGGTGCTTATCGTGGCCAAGCACTTCCTGGCATGTTGATTTTACTGCCTCCTTGATCTCCATCCACTTGTCCTCTAGTGTACTGTCTTCCTCTTCCAGTAGTTCTTGCAGTACTTGAAACTTGTTGCCTAGAGTTGTTCTATATTTTTGGATCTTGTTAGTATCTCTCAGGAGAGCTATGTTGTACTTGTGTCGTACTGCATGTGCCGTCATCCAGTTCTTCTTTAACTTCAACTGAAGCCTGGCCACAACGAGGTGGTGGTCTGAAGCCACGTCTGCTCCTCTCTTTGCCCTCACATCCTGCATGGATCTTCTGAATTTCTTGTAAATGCAGATGTGGTCAATCTGGCTTTCTGTTGTGTGATCTGGTGAAACCCAGGTGGCCTTGTGGATGTTCTTGTGGGGGAAAACGCTGCCACCGATGACAAAGTTGTTGAGTACACATAGGTCTGCCAGTCGTTCACCGTTCTCGTTCATGTCCCCCAGTCCATGGCTTCCCATGATGGTCTCATACCCAGTGTTGTCCTTTCCAGTCTTGGCGTTAAAGTCCCCCATCAGGATGGTGATGTATTCATCTGAGTACATTTTTCTATGATGAACCGCAGTCTATTGTAGAACTGGTAATTGTCTGTTTCCTCGCTGTCATTTGTTGGAGCATAGCACTGTTTTAAATTTATGCTGATCTTTTTCTTGGTTCTGAAGGATGCCGTGATGAATCTTGGGCCATGAGCTTCCCATCCAATAAGCGCTCTCTGAGCTGTTTAAGATAACATCAGTGCGACTCCTTGAGTGTGGGGGGCATTGTCCTCTTCATGTCCTGAGTACAGCAGCATCTCTCCCGAGGTCAATCGTTTCTGTCCGGACTGTGTCCAGCGGGTTTCACTGACTCCAAGCAGAGTTAGGTTGTAGTTCTTTATCTCTGACGCTACTTGGAATGTCTTTCCTGTCTCATACATGGTCATGACGTTCCATGTTCCGATGTTGGCTGCCCTGGTTGAAAGAAAGGCGGTCGGCCTTGTGGCTTCCTGAGATTTCAGGCTTTCACCACATGGCGTCATACATGTGCATGACTTTTATCATTCCTATTTTTACCGTTTGCTCTTTTTTTTGGCAGTTTGGTATGGATGACACGTTACATATAACATGCACCCTGTGTAAGAAATGGAAAGAATGAAGGAAGTAAGGAAATTGAGTGAACGATATTGAACGATATGGATTGGATGACACGTGAAACGAGTGAATGAAGCGCCAGCTGGCAGCTCTTCAGTCGGCACTACCCAGGTATGCAACTCGTTGTGTAGACGAGTGTTGATTGTAAAGCGCTTAGAGCTTGGTCTCTAGCCGAGAATAGGCGCTGTATTAGTATTCATTATAATAATGATAATAATAATTGTGAATTGTAAAGCGCTGTTGAGCATTTTTATGGAATATACACTATACAAATAAACATTATTATTATTATTATAATCATAACTATTAGAACTGCATAATTAGTGATTAAAGGGTGAACTTTTGAATTGTGAAAGATTTCCTTTTATCCCCCCCCCCTCACCCCCCATTTCGATGGTTAAAAAAGGGGAAGAGGGCTGTCCAGGACGGGGGAAATCGTGATGGTATTGCTTAAGTGCACTAAGTTGATGTATTATTAGTCAGGTTTAACACACCAAGGTTATCTTTGCACTCATACACGCATATGCACACTCAAGCACCCACCAAACATTCACCTCTCTCTGGGAGTGGGATGTCACGCATTCGGTTCTCTCCTAACACGACTGAGCACAAGAAATACAATGTCTATGCTACTTATAATCACACATGAAGAATCCAATTTCACAAAACGGAATAATCAAAACATAAAAGATCAATACTTCCTAATCCCGGGTTATAATAAAATGGCTTCTTACCTGGCCAGGTTTCCACACACACAACCACACTTTCACACCACACCACAGTTCTTGAACAAGTCTCTTCAAGTTTTCTTGAGCACTGGATGATGGTGACGCCCTTGGTTGACTGGCTCCAGGTTTCAGGACTGGGTTTTCATGGTCGTCTCTGGGATCTCGACGTAGAACTCTTCTTCGTCTCTTTCACCCACCTCTGGGTTCAAACTGAGTTTGTCTCTGTTCACCCACCTCTGGGTTCCAACTCAGTTTGTTTCTCTTCACCTACCTCTGGGCTTCAAACTCTGTCTTTTCTCTTCCAGCTTGTCTTTTACCCTAAGACCTTGCTGTCACTTATCTCCCAGACCACGTTTCTCTCGATCCTACTCTGTCCTGCCCACTCTCGTGTTGTTCTTCTCCTCTCTCGTAGTGGTCTTCTCCTCTCCCCGTCAAGTTGCTCTCCCTCAGTTTATATAGGGATGGACACAAAGGATTTCCCTTCGGGCCATGCCTTTGTCCATGCTGCTTCTTCATCATCTTGTTCACAAGTACACTGAACTCTCCTTTCACTACATTCTTCCACACATCAGCATTTACACACATCCCTACCTAATTGATTAGCAAACAACCACTTGGCACCAGATGGACATCGAAAATTTCCGCCGACTCCGGGGGCCACTTAACACAGTAATTATCCTAGAGAGAGCTACGACAAGAACGTCCACGCGCATTCAACCAGCCTGACAAAGCCTCAACACAGTGCCCCACGGCAATACCATCTGAACGAGCCCAAGACTCCTGCTCTTCAAGGACCGTTTACAAAGCACCCTCAGCTGACTGAGTATTTAGTGCCTACTCGATGCTCCGAGGTCCTAGTGGTTACATTCCCTCCCTCTCGCTATCGGGAAGGTTCGAACTCGGGAGGGTCCTCACCACCTTATGTGCCATCTATCACCTGACCACTTCAACCTCCTTGACACACTTCGACTGTATGCGTTAGGTGAAAGCGTACTGGTAATGGGTCTATTACCTATTTCTCTACCAATCATGGCATTCTTTGCCTCTAAGCGCTTAAGGCCTTTTGTGAGAGGTTTCACTCCCCTGACAAGGGCCTTTAAGTCCTTGGTTTAAGTGATTTATGACATTGTATCTGTTTACAGTAAACTTGAATTGAATTGAAAATATTCATCATTATTTAGAAGTCTGGTTGCGTGGATCTAGCTTCCCCATGTGGTGAAGACAGGGAAAGATATTTAATTTTGTATAACGTTTTCCCTGAAACCATATTGACTACGGAAGTTGTTGTTTTGCTATGAAGGATGAATGTGATGTGATGTTGTTTGAAAATCAGTAAATTGTGGTAGTTAATTGGGTCTTTTGAGTTAATCTCTGGGATTCAGATAGCGTGACTGCGAGCGGAGTTAGCTAATGTTGCAGGCTCCTTGATTGAAAAGTGAAATTGTAGGAGTGAATATTAGTGGTATAAAAGGTGTGTGAATCGGGATACCGCAACATTACGTCCAACAACAGACACAAATAATCAAACACATGTCTTCCCCAAAGTTGGAGTATGGCTGCCTTATATTAATGGCGGGATAAAGAAAAAAAAACGGTAGTACACACAAAACTCCACTCCCTCTGTTGGGTAGGTGGGATTAATCCGTGTCTGTCGGGTAGGTGGGATTAATCCGTGTCTGTCGGGTAGGTGGGATTAATCCGTGTCTGTCTCTACAGGGAGTGTCCGCAGGAGTATCAGCCTGCATACGCCGATAAACACATGTCAACTGAGATAACACCTTGAATCTCTCAGGGCCCCCAGTGTACACTGTAGACGTGTGTGCGCTGATGTGTGTTCATCATTGGAGTGATGCAAGCGTGTTAATTAGCGAGTCCACGGACGTGAGTGTACAAGCCTTGGTGTGTGAGTGTGTCTGTGACAGAGTGAGTGTGTGAGTGAGTGTGTGCATGTGTGTCTCTGTGTGTGTGCGTGCGTGCGTGTGTGTGCGTGTAAATGCGCGCGCGCGCGCGCGCGCGCGTGTGTGTGATGTGGGCGCGCGTGCGCATGCACGTGTATGTTGTATTTGATGTTCTTGCTCTTGTACTTGATCCTAAGTCATCTTCTGAACATTCTTGTCCACAAACAATAAAAGGCGCACACAGTCACTGCACACACACACACACACACACACACACACACACACACACACACACACACACACATGCGCGCGCGCGCGCCCACACACACACACACACACACACACACGCACGTGCGCGCGTATATGCGCTCGCTCCTACGTGCATACATATGCACGTTTGCATGTGCACATTCACACCGCATGCGTGCGCACATACACATGAACGTTCGCGTGCGTACACATACGCATATGCGTACACGCCCACATACAAAGGCACACACACACACACACACACACACACACACACACACACACACACACACACACACATGTACACATACATATGCAGATACGTGTGTATGCTCACACAAACCACACACACATTCGCATGCACTACTGCACATGCAAACACACGCAGGCACACACACATACGTGCACCCCCCCCCCCCTACACACACATACGCGCACACATACACACACAAGCGCGTACACACGCATGCGCATATATACACACACGCACAAACACTCATGCACACACATACATGCACATGATGCGCACACACATGCGCTCGCGCACACACATGGGCTTGTGGCCACACATCCATACACACACACATGTGTACATTCACTATACACACATACAATGATATAAAGGCACAACCAATGTTAGGTAGGCACTCAAGGTCTGATGAGCGCGTTGGACTAATGCGTAGGTCAGACATCTGCTAAGTCGTAGCCACGAGACCCTCTTCTTCAATTCTCTCATCTTCGTTATTAATTCGTTTATCCATCAGCTTAAAATCATGCGCCGTGTGGTCTCAAAACTTCGCGGATGTGGTGTAGCGTATATGGACTAGTCCGCACGCAGTGACGCCTCCTTGATGAAACTGAAACTGAAACTCTGTGCGTGTGTGTGTGGTGTGTGTGTGTGTGTGTGGTGGTGCGTGCGTGCGTGCGTGCGTGTGTGTGTGTGTGTGTGTGTGTGTGTGTGTGTGTGTGTGGCGCGTGCGCGCGCGCGCGTGTGTGTGTGTATGTGTGTGTGCGTGCGTGCGCGTGTGGGTGATGTGTGTGGGCGAGTGTTTGTGTGCGGGTGAGTGTGCGTGTGCGCACGCGCGTGCATGCGTGCGTGTGTGTGTGTGTGTTTGTGAGTGTTCGTAAATATGTGGGACTGTGAACGTGTGTAACTGTGTGTGACAGAAGTACGCACACACAGCGCACATCGACATGTTGATGTATATTGTGTGTGTGTTGGTGTACGCAAGTGAAATACACATTTACACACATTTGTGCGCACACACACATGCAGAGAAACCCTCCCTCTCCTCCACACCAACAGAAAGACAGAGAGAGACGCTTACTGACTAAGAAAGGCGTAAATAATACAAACTGACCTCACAAACAGTCCAAAGCAGTGTCTTTCAACAGCCAAACGTACTTTAATTGTCAAACGTTCATGTAACTTTTACAGCGTTAGCCAAGGACAAGACTGATCACGTTAAAAAAAAAAAGGTTGGAATAACAATTGAGAACAACAGAGAAGCAAATGAATAAAAACAGATTAAACAAAATTCAGCAGATTTTTTTTTCTTTTCACAAACTGATATTGACAAGCAACAAAATTGTGTAACTGAAGATGACTGAAGCAAATGATGACTACAGTATAGAAAAAAATGAAACAATGGACATTAATTTTCCCTTTAACCATTGTCAGCGTTAATTCATACCCTCGCATGTTTCCACGAGATAGTTGATCCTATCACACTATCAAAGTAATTCAATGCTGCTCAGCTTACCATCCTTGTTTGCGGTCACACTTCTCTCTCACTTCAGCATAAACGTAAAGTGACATATTCAAATACGATGACACTTGCGCAGACAGGCAAAATTATTGTGACCTTTAAGTGAATCATGCCTATCTCATTCAAGAAGGTTCACATCTTCTCGGTGTGTAAGGGGAAATCATAAATGTAACTGATCAAAACTTTCAGGCACATTTTGGTGAAACACAATCAATTGATGATTTTCTATCTTCTTTTGCTTCTCTCTCTTTCACACAGACAAAACGTACTATACGCCAATACTTATACACACACACACACTTACACACACACACACACACACACACACACACACACACCACACACACACACAGTGTCAGTCACACACAGAACACACAAGCAAAACCAAGCTAAGCAAAGCAAAAGCAAGCCTCTCCCACGCCCTCCACACAAGACCAAAAGATACACCACATGAACAAATGTCATACAATGACCTTTAAAAAAGCAAAACGTTCTGTCTAGAGACCACCGAAGTCTGTCTAAAAAATACACAGATCTATTATTTGAAGCTTCGCTCACATTCAATTGGAATACATATGTAGAGGAACGTCAGCACGAAAGATAGCACCAAATGCATATACAAAATTATTATTTATCACATAAACAAAAATATACAGTCCACATAAAATATTGACAAATGTGCTGATGAAAAGTTGATCAGATATTACATCTGGGACGTGAATATATATATATATATATATATATATATATATATAAAATAAAATGTATGAGGATTATTTATTTTTAAGTCTGCACCTCTGCTTTTGTGGCTCTGTCACACACACGCTGAAAATCTCAATGTATTCAGGTTTGACTTAATATAGCAATGAAATCATATCAATCAACCACTCGTCTCAGTAGAATATCCGAATACTACATATAGATTGTGGTTTGTTTCCTATGCCTTTGCTATTTTGAATTTGATTTACTTATGAGAATACAACATTCGTTCCTCTATCACACTGAATATTCTTCATTGCCACCTAGTAAAAGCGCGGTATCGCAGTACTCAGTGTCCACTGCATTCATTCACGAGTGCTGAAATACTTTTCCCGCAGGGGGAGCAACTCAAGCAGGCAAAGTTAAGCCTGGTTTGGTTTGAAACTGCTACGAGTCCATTGGCTGGAAATGGTATCATTCGATTGGAAATGGTGTTATTCGAAAGGCATAGGTTGACGACAAACAGCATTAGCCAGCACTACGGATATTCACGTTTTTCTTCCACTGCAATACCTGTGAGTGGATACTTTTTAAATTATTATTTCAGACTAACAGTGAATTTGACAACTGTAAAAACCCTGACAGCTCTGTGTGTTTGTGAATAGGGATGGGGGGTGGGGGGCGGGGGGAGTTGAGAGTGTGTATGTGTGGGTGCGCGCAGGAGACAGTCAGACAGAGAGCGCGACAACTGAAAAAAACAAACCTTTTAGATATCAAGTTTTGTTAAAAAAAAATATCGACAAGACCCAAATGTACACTCAGATACTCGGACCGACACAAGTGATTAAAAAAGTTATGCCTTGTAGTAGATTATAACATATGTTATGAGCGTGTACACTGAAAAAAAGAGTTATCTTTAATGGAAGAAAGAATCGGTACCAGCACATGCCCTGCATCATTTACACAAACCACATGGACCTTTGGAGATCCGAATCTGTCGATGGAAGGGAGACAATTACCACCAATTTTTGTGCATATTGGTCAATAAATACATCTGATGGAATGTTAAGAGATTTCCTGATTTTACCCGTTGATCAAACAGCTGTTTGTATAATGTCGTCTCCCCGTCCCCGTCTTCTCCCTTCCTCTGGTGTCTACAATCCATCAAACCACAATCCACAATCCATCAGACCACAATCCACAAACTGAATGCCAGGATGCTGAAAAGCGGTGATTCTCCCTCACAATCGCTGTCAGTAAAGCACAAGTCACACACAGGATGCCGGCTTACTGGTGGAAGCAGTCTTTTCCCCCTTCCCGAGCAACAAAAGCTTATTATTGATAAATGACAAAGCTGCAAAATGATTGTGGAAAGACTGCTCCAAAGTCACGTTTGTCTTCCATCGGCTATTGTACCGTATGTTTTCAGAGTAAAGAATGGAAATGTTAAGCTTTTTTTGTGCTTTACTATATAATTTGCACATATCTATATTTTTTGTTGATTTTTTTCCCGTTTCTTTTCCTTTAGTTAATATTCATTTGCAGATTTTAAATGCTCTATTATAGTTTCTTTGTTGTTGATGCGTTTTTTTTCTCTTTTAGTTAACATTCACTTTCAGGTCTTAAATGCTCGAACAGTCGTGAGATTCCCCCCTCCCTCTATCGAAACAAAAACCGTCAAACAAACATAAAATGCCAAACTCTTCCAACGATGTACCCCCCCCCCCCCCCCCCAAAAAAAAAAAAAAAAAAAAAAAAAAGTCCAATGCTAGAACACGTCAACAGTCTTCTCCGGACTGCCAAGATCCTGTCTGAGGACGAAAGGAGTGGTGAACTGGTCCCGACACACACAGCCAGACCTTGGTGGTGGAGAAGCACCTAGAACTCCCGCTGTCGCCGCACCTTGAGGAGGAGCACCTAGTCCTCCACCTGTCGTCGCACCTTGGTGCGCATCACTTCCAGCATGACCAGCTTGCGGGCGCCGTATTTGTCGCCCAGGCCGACGATGGTGGACCCGTCCCTGGACATGGTGACGTGGAAGATGTCCACGCCGGCGTTGAAGGAGGAGAAGGCGGTGCCGCTCTTCAGCTTCCACAGCCGGATGGTCCTGTCGCGGGATCCCGACACTACGATCTCGTTGTCGGCGGAGATGGTGCAGCACCACACCTGAACACACCCGAACGAACCATACTGCATTGCCACGTCTGACCTCAGTGGAGTCAGCAGATATTCATCGTGTGTACAATCACGTACGCAGTCAAACAGAAAAAGAAGTGGTCTGTTTCAAACATTTCCAGTATAGCTTGATCACTGGTTAGCCAGCGACTACGACTGAATGACGCCTCTAACTTTATGCATTCTTTTTTTCTTTTTCCACACATACACAAAATCTTTCATTGTCAGGCTAGACTGGGGACTCTCTGCTCACTCTGAAATAGCCTTCGATCCTAACAAGTGTATCACACACACACACACACACACACACACACACACACACACACACACACACACACGATATCAATAAACAAGACAAACTTCTGTCAACGGATTAGTAGCTTGTAAAACAGAAGCAAGCTTAAGTTCTCGAAGGAAAGCGATATCTAACCAACACCACCAACAAAAAAATGCTACAGTCCAGGTATTTTTAAAGAAAGCAAAAATTGAACATGGACAACATATAGACAGACATCAGACAGACAGACCGACAGACAGACACACACACACACCACCACCACCACCACCATCACCACACCACACCACATCACAACACACACACACCACACCACAACACAACACACACATAATCTGAGAACACATCGCTGTCTGAGCGCTCTGGCTCACCTCATCAGTGTGACCGTTGAAGGTGTGCATGTGTCTCTCCGTGGACATGTCAAACAGCTTCAGCGTGCCGTCCGCCGACCCCGACACCAAGTACCTGCTGTCGTCCGACAGTGCCACGGCCTTCACCTCACCGGCGTGCGCGTGACGCCCCGGCTCGGCCATCAGCTGGCGCGTGGGCTGGCACGTGCGCATGCTCCAGATGACCAACTCCCCGTTGCGCATGCCCGTCACGGCCTCGTCGTTGGGGAGCACGGCGGTGCATTCTGGGTCGGCATCCAGACGCAAGATGGAGAGATTGGACACGGTGTATGAGGTCAGTGTCATGTCGAACACGATGAATTCGGCCGATTTGTCAGCGCTGTTGGTGAAACCGGCGATCACATAACGGTTGCTCTGTGGACAGAAAAAAGGATACCCTCCACTCAAGAAAAACACCGAGCAAAATCAAGTTTATACAAAACAGACTGACGGCTACGTAACTATAATCGACAAAATGAAATTTCCCACTTTTTCTCATGAACTCTCATATTCAGGAGCTGAAATGTGCGATACTACCGACATCTTCATGACAGTCAAACAAGAACGTGACTTGTTATGCATAATCTGTATATTTGGGACACAAATATGTAGCTGTTTGTTTGTCCGTCCGTGTGTTTTTGAATGACGACAGATCTGAATCTTCAAAACTTACCTGATGTAATTGAGAATAAAACAAATGTCCACTGTTATTTTTTTTTGTTTTAGTTTATTATTAATAGTCATTCAATTCCTGATTCAGTTGTTTGTTTGTCTGCGTGTCCTTAAATGAAAGATCTAAATGTCCAAAGTTACCTGATGTCATCGAGAATAAAACAAATGACCACTGGGGTTTTTTTTTTTTTGGTTCTGTTTTGTTTTCTTACGAGTCGCTCAAATCCTTCTGATTCAGTTCGTCTGTGTGTCCTTAAATGAAAGATCTGATTCTTCAAAACTTACCTGATGTAATCGAGAATAAAACAAAAAGACCATCGAAACTGAAAGAAGTGAGGAAACCGAGTAAACGACATTAACTGGACGACACAGGAAACGACTGAATGAAGCGCCGGCAGGCAGCTCTTCAGTCGGCACTACCCAGGTAGGCTGCCCGTCGTGTACACGAGAGTGGGGATTGTCAGCGCCTAGAACCTTTGGCAAGGTGCTTTAAAAAATGCTATGTTATTATGATTATAATTATGATGATGATGATGATGATGATGATGATGATGGTTACTGTTGTTTTTTTGTTTGTTTGCTTGGTTATTTTCTTAGTTAGTCACTCAAGTCCTTCTGACTCAGACCAGCGCCTACCTGGGAGACCGCCAGGAAGTGGACGAAGTCGTTGTCGTGGCCCACAGGGCCATTGTACCACATGTCCTTGATGCCGTGGTTGCTCATCAGGTCCCACACCACCACGTTAGTGCCGGCACCGAACATGTCCGTCCTGGCGAAGACCACCTTGTCGTTGTCACTGTCTCTCATCATGGTCACCGCCGAACACACCTCCCTCTGTGGCATAGCCATGGGTCTGCCCGACATGAAGTCCC
>CM065714.1:10697457-10707457 GCA_033310375.1 Conus canariensis | reverse complement strand
ATGGAGGCGATCTAGTTTTCATGTTTTGTCGTTTTTGCCTAGTTGATATCAACATAAATTTGGATTTCATAGGATGGAGGGCCATGTGATTTAGTTTGGACCACTCAGTAAGATTATTTATATCATTTTGAAGAGCACTGCATACCGAGTGTACGTTTTTACCTTTACTGTGGAGTGTCGTGTCGTCAGCAAATAGTTCACATGAAGAGGAAATAGCTAGAGGAAGATCATTTATATAGACCGAGAAAAGGATTGGACCTAAAATTGATCCTTGGGGGACACCATAATTCACTGGTAGGAAAGTGGATTTTACAGAGGCTTTAAAAACTGACTGTTTCCTGTTGGTCAAAAAAGAGGATAATAGATCAAGAGATTTTCTGGATAGACCGTAATGTACAAGTTTTTTTACAAGAAGATTATGGTCAATAATGTCAAAGGCTTTTGCAAAGTCAACAAAAAGTACACCTGTAAATAGATTACAATTTATGTTTGAAAGCCATTGTTCAACTAAGTTAGTTAGTGCTGTATGACAGGAATGGTTTTTTCTAAAACCACTTTGGTTAGGATGAAATAATTCATGTTTAGTAAAGTGTAACTGGAGATTGCGTTTAAGATGTTTTTCTAGAGGTTTAGACAAAGTAGATAAAATCGATATTGGTCGATAATTTGAAAAATCAGTTGGGTCGCCGGATTTATAAACTGGTAGTACTTTGGCTACCTTAAAAGCTTGTGGGTAGTAACACTTTTCGATGCTAAGGTTGTAAATGTAGGTGAGATGCTCAGATATAACAGATGCAGATAATTTCAAGATTTTACCATCAATGTTGTCTAGACCACAGCAGTTAGATTGTTTTAAAGCACATAGTGCCATATACACTTCGTGTACACTTAAATATTCAAATTGAAGTTTTGTATCTATGTGTTTAGAATCGCAATAATCTTTCAACGATGATAGATCATTGTTTATCATGTGACCAGAGTTTATCGTTTTCTCAGCTATTGTTGAAAAGTGTAAATTGAATTTTTCAGTGGATAAATCCATTCCCGAATGAACAGCAGTATCAGATTTTTCCCAGATAATTCGTTAATGGCTTTCCAGATGGATTTTGTATCTGTTTTAGAAGCAATAAGTTCTTTGAAATATTTTTTGCGAGTATATCTTTTTAGGGCAGTTACTTTATTTCGTTGTTTCTTAAAACTGTCACTTTTCCCTGTAGACTGTAATAAATTATCTCGAAGTTTAATGGCTGCATTGATTTCTTCGGTTAACCACTATGGTTTGCCATCAGCTCTAATGCGTTTAAGTCTAATAGGGACATGTTTATCAATTACAGACAGAAAAATACGATACCAAGTTTCAAGGGCCTCGTCGGGGTCGGTATATTGATAAACCTCTGAAAAATTTGCAGAGCACAGGTCAGATAAAAGGACATCAATATTTAATGTTTTATAACAACGAGAAGATATGTATTGGTGGCTACATCTGGGAATTTTCGTTCCTTTTTTTGACCATGTTAAACAAACAGGAAAGTGATCACTAAGACCAAAGACCGGTACAGAAAATTCAATAATATTAGACGGGTCATTTACATATATATGGTCAATAAGTGTTTCAGACTGTGATGTTATTCTGGTTGGTGTGTTAATTAATTGTTTTAAATTCTGCAGTTCAAAGATTTTTTTCCAGTTGTTATGCGGTTTAAGTAAATCAATATTAAAATCTCCAAGTAGTATTACCTCTGTTGCATAAACGTATACATCCTCCATCATGAGATCGAAGCGATCAAACCACTCAACACGTTCTTCTGGATTTCTATATAGAAAACCTACTAAGACTGGTTTTGTCCCTTTCAAATAAATATCTATCCAAATGCACTCAATGCAGTATTTATCAAACAAGTTTATTTGTTTATAATTTACCGAGTTGTGCACAAATGATACCAGTCCAGTGTCTAGTTTAGCCATGGTATCTCTCCTAATCAGACTATAGCCTGGAATCGATACTAGATTGTCTGTTATAACGTCAGTTAGTCTTGATTAAGAGAGAGAGAGAGAGAGAGAGAGAGAGAGAGAGAGAGAGAGAGAGAGAGAGGGTGTGTGTGTGTGTGTGTGTGTGTGTGTGTGTGTGTGTTTGTGTGTGTGTGAAAAGAAAGTGCAGTTTCCACAACACATGGTTGCCAAAATTCACACATCATCATTGGGGCTTTATTCTGCAATACTTTATCAGCCCTATAAGAATGCACCCCAAACCTATCTTTTCCACCACAAATTCTATATTCTGTTTATTTACAGACAAAAAAGTCTGGACGCATTGTGAACTCTTCACATTTTTCAATAAAAAAAAGTTCATATTTCTCTTTATTCATGCACAAAAATTCTGGGGAGTTGACAGCTACATACAGAGCCCTGTGAACTCCATACCGGACGGTAAGAGTGTTTTAGCAATGCATTAAAGTTTTTCCTCGCTTCTTCATTGCTTGACCTTAACCATCCTTCCCCCCCCCCCACTCCAGTAAAGAAAAATAAAGAAAAAATAATTACATGTTCGACTTGTGAAAGCTTATCTCCAAGCGAAAGTCTAGATGCGAAAAAAAAAAATGTCTAAAAATCATGGTTTCCTATCAAGCATTCTGCTATCGCCCTTACCAACTGAGCAAGCTTACTATGAGTTTCAGTTTGAGTTTGTGTTTCATAAAGGAAGTGTCAATGTGCGCGGACTAGTCCATATACGCTACACCACATCCGCTAAGTTTCGAGACCACGCTGCGCATGATTTAAAGCTGATGGATAATTGAATTAATGACTAAGATGAGAGAACCGAAGAAGAGGGTCTCACGTGGCTACGACTTAGCAGATGTCTGACCTACGCATTAGCCCAACGCGCTGGGCTACTACGAATAATTGCACAAACGCAGCAAAAGTTTTGATCACAACAAAACAGTCAACTTTACCCATTTTCACCGGAAATCAAATATACTCACGTTTCTGACGGAGTAGTTGTAGCTGGACTGCAAGGTGCCGCTATCAAATCCACTGACAGACCCCCCTCTGGTGCTCATGGTGTTTGTCTGATAACTGGTGAATCCTCCGCCACCCACTGACCCTGCTCGACTTGAACTCATCGTGTTCGTCTGGTAGCTGGCTGGAATTGGATGAATACCTGTGAACAAGATCAGTATAGTAGAAGGCCCCTGGAAGTTGGAAAGTCGGTGATGCAAGTGTCAGTATTTGTTGAGCTGTTGTGCATACCCGTGCAGACACTGCCTCGAACACAGCTTGTGTGTTTTGGGCATTAACAACAGACTCTTTTTTTTTACGGGAGTCCATTACAAGATACAGCTTGCCGCCAATCGGGGGGGATGAGACTAAAACATCTTTCATCATTCATGTTGCCGTCACTCACCTGTGACGAGATCGTAGTCAGCGGTGGTGCTGTTCCCTGCGCCTTCGTAATGGTAGGACTGGAGGGAGGCAGGGGAGATAATGGCACCACCCATACCACCATCCATCCGGTCCATGCTGCCGCCGATGTAGGACCCGTGTTCTTGGAAGCCGCCGGTGAAGGCTCCGCCTGAGGCTGATGTGCTTGTGCCGATAGCAGTGCCTGGTAGGTGGGGAAAGACCCACGACCCGAGCAGAACGAAACAGTGAAAAGGTTGTGTTAGTGAGCTGGGCAAACCAATTCATGCTCTACACACACACACACACACACACACACACACACAACACACAACACACACACACACATACACACACCACACACACACACACACACATACACACACATACACACACACACACTCACCACACACACACACACACACACACACACACACACACACACACACACACACATGGCCAGCAAAAGGACAGAGATGGCTAATGGAATGGTGATTTCACGAAAAAAAAAAAAGGTAAATGAAATTGAAAAATCGTTTATTATTTCTTTTCCCTCTTTTTCATTTAATCCTTTCCTTCTTCAATTTACTGGTCTATTCATCATTCTCCTTTCTTTTTGTTCATTCACAAGCATGCAACAATGATAAATTAATTTAATAAAGAAAAAAGCGTAGCAGCGCTTTACTTTCAATTTACATAATGGATGGTAACGTAAATTAAAAACGACAAGAAATCCAAATGATAACAATCAAAGGAATAATCCAAATGATAACAATCAAAGGAATAATCCAGTTAATAACAATCAAAGGAATAATCCAGTTAATAACAATCAAAGGAATAATCCAGTTAATAACAATCAAAGGAATAACATATGATTACTAAGAGCATAAATACTAATGCACAAGCATAAGCATTATTTCGGAGCTGGAAAGGAACCAATACAAATCTGTGATTCTTGGACTGTTATTCACAATTTGACAGGAGAATGTCTGAAATGCTTACTGATTGACTGGAATAGTGAACGTACAAATGAATAAAAGAATAAATAACAACAAACTAAAAGTCATGAACTTGTATTACACACTCGAGGTGACGAACATCACAAAGAAAAGAGATAAGGAAACTCATGTTAGGAATGCACGCATCTGGCTGTTTCGAAAAACAAACATGGAGTAAAGGTCAAAGGCCAACTCAGTCAACTGAAAACAAAAGAAGCAATGGGGCGGCATGTCCCAATCAGTGCAATCGCTTCAAGCAGAAAACAAGTCCCAAATGGTTAATTCAAAGATTGAGTTGAGAAGATGCTGTGCCAGCATATATGCCAATAAGAAGCATCATCTAAGGCTAACTGGGTTTACATTGGCACTACAATGGCAGTTATCAGAATACATTTGGGCTCTGAAAGCAGGAACAAAGTGTGAAGTTTTGGAACAGTGGTATTATGGTGTATCTCATAAATGAATAGTATCTCGGCTGGACGGGAGAGTTGCAACAGTGATCTGTGCCTCGGTATTAAAAATAAATTCTGTTACTGCACGCCATTATGATCTGGAGACGACG
Organism: Conus canariensis; assembly: GCA_033310375.1. Classification (NCBI taxonomy): domain Eukaryota; kingdom Metazoa; phylum Mollusca; class Gastropoda; order Neogastropoda; family Conidae; genus Conus; species Conus canariensis. Next base: position 10,702,498 of record CM065714.1, on the reverse strand, counting down.
TGCGGCACTGAAGACTTTGTACATTCTTTAAGAAAGGTGGCTGTCGATTTTAAAAGGTATTGCAGCTTATTTCAACATTTTTTTTAAACTGGCCGATGCACAATGTACTGAAGGGTATGTTGAATTTTCATTTATTTTCTTTCCTTTCTTCCATTCCTGGTGATGATTTTTACACAGGGATCAGCGAAGGAATTAAGGCATGTTTGCAGCTGTTTAAAAATGAGTTATTACAGTGTTCTTTCCCTTCGCTTATTCTCAAATGGAATATGACATGTCTGGATCAACAATGGATGTAATCCTGCCAATGCTTCCTTGTGCAAGTACCCCCTCTCTTGTTTGCTTCAACTCATCTACGTTTTTTTCTTCATACGAATATTCTGATATTCCCATCCCGTTTAACTGACCAATTCAAGGTTGATCTTGTTTGTTTTGCCTTCCAGTTTTCACATCAGCTTTTTTTTTTTTTTTTTTTTTGCACGACTTTCCTGCTTCATTTCCTCAACCAGTCAATATTTTTTGCAAGATTACCACTACTCTTTCTTTAACCTGTTCATATTTTGCATTGGCACAGACATCCCTGCTTTATTTCCCTTGTCTGGCTCACGTTTGGGGCCACAGATGATGTTTCATTTCTTCAAATGATTCATTCGAAAGAGAAAAAAAAACTCCCTGTTCTTTTCCTTTTAACCGATCCACCTTTTCTTTGACAAGACATTTCCTGTTCCAATTTCTCAACCAGTCCACTATTTCTCTGCACGGCCATTCCCGTTTCCTTTCCTTATTTCGGGGTGCAGCCAGAGCTGCGCTAGCGTGGAGGAGTGTGGTGCTCCACCTGTCCCTCTTCACCTTTGTTGGAGAAAGTGCCGGTGGCACGCAGGGTGGCCGTGTCAAAGCGCTCACCTCCCCCACCCCCGGCGCTGCCAGACGACAGGTAGTAGTTGTTGAAGACGTTGGTTCCTCCTCCTCCTCCGGCCCCGGCGCCATTGAGAGCGGCACCTTCCCCGAGGCCTGTGATGCTGCCACCTGTCAGTGAGCATCAGTGAGTTCCGTGATCACTACACCTGCTGATTGGCATACAGGTATCGGCGCTCCGGAGGGCCGCCATTTTGGCCATGATTTGCCGGCGACTGGTGCCCAGGTCAGTGTTGTGTGTGTGTGTGTGTGTGTGTGTGTGTGTGTGTGTGTGTGTGTGTGTGTGTGTGTGAGACAAATCAAAAGTACCACTCAGTTTCTGTTCAGGAGGTAATTCCAAACTCAGATCATCCAGGACATTAAAAAATTTTTTTTTTTCTTGAATCAGACTTAAAGAATAGCCTACACAGAAGTAATCTAGGCTGCCATTCCTTATACACGACACTGTACTAAGGCTAGGCTTCAGTATCAGTTTGTTCCAAAGAGGAAAGGTCTTTTTTTAATACTGGGTCTTTCAGTTTGTCATCCTGTGTACCAGAACTACTCGGCCAAAGGAGTAGGTCTACACAGATCGTGTGGTACGCCTGTTCTGGCTGAGACGTTTATATGAACGTAATGTGTACTGTGATTCTCTACCTGACGAAAAATGACAACTTTTGAATCTGGATAATAATGAATAAAGACATGAGGAAACTTCGGAGTTTTTGTTTGATCGCTTTGATCTCTTTGTTATTCATTTGATGTTAAGTACAATAACAACATGCACGACTGATTAACGTCTTTCAACACATCAACAAAATGAACATGCTTGGAAATGTAAAACGAAGTTAGTATTCAACTCAATAGAATATCAATTCAGTACAAATGATAGCATGACCATCAAACATCAACCTCAATGACAGCATTAGCTCTAACAATAAAAGTGCTCCTGTTCGTGTTTGTCTTTTTCATTTCTTTTTAAACTTAAAGTTACAGACAAACTGTTTAGAGAGAAGACGTAAAATCTGTAGGTACCACATCCAAAAAAAAAAAAAAAAAAATCAAATCACTCGAACTTTCGTCGAATTTAGTCTAATAGCAAAAATACACATTCTTTACACACACACACACACACACACACACACGCACACACCACACACACACACACACCACACACACACCGCGCGCGCGCATGCACGCACACTCATACACACAGAGTTAATATTTGTGCATGCAGACAGACACAGACATGTCCACACAAAAATATGCATTCACACGTAGGCCTGCACATGAACACACAAATGCGTGTAAACATTCATTACAACACACTTAAACTCTGTGTGTGTGTGTGTGTGTGTGTGTGTGTGTGTGTGTGTGTGTGTGTGTGTGAGAGAAAAGTGTGAGTGTGTGTGTATGTGTGTGTGTGTGTGTGTGTGTGTGTGTGTGTGTGTGTGTGTGTGTGTGTGTGCCTGCCTGCCAGCCTGCCTTTTTGCATATGTGTGCTTGTGTGATGGAGCAGCTCCAAAAAGCTGATATGGCTTATCCTATCAAGAACAACGATACCAAGAACACAGTAAGTAGGAGAAATGATTAACAAGTACAAGGAAAAAAAAACCATAACAACACCAAGCATAACAACAAGTAGACGAAAGACAAACAGCATAACCATCAACCTCATCACCATCACAATCATCAACAGCTGCAGCAGCAATATCAGCAGCAGCAGCAGCAGCAGCAGCAGAAAGTAACCGTTACCTGCTCCGCTGACTCCGCCGCCGGCAGCAATGACGGCGCCCTTGTTGCTGCCAGACAGGAGAGGGGCAGACACCATGGCGTCCGCCACAGGGGGCTTCAGACACCAGCACCAGCCTGGCTTGCACCTGCAGACACACCACGGCACCCACACATAGCACTTAGCTTGGACAGGGACAAACACACACACACACACACACACACACACACACACACACACACACACACACACACACACACACAACCACTCGGAGGACCACGCGTATGGCCAAAATGTCCGGGGCAAAAGCAGAAGTACTGAGCTGCCAGACTATGCGATAAATGACCAAAACACGATGCCTTTCATCCTATTGGGTCTTCTTCAGGCGAGACGAATAACGTACAGAACAATGAAAAAGAAGGAGGAAGAGTCTCTTCTCTCTTCCATATGCGTGCAACATTCACTTATCTCTTCAACCTGGGTGCAAAATTCACTTATCTCTTCAACCTTGGTGCAAAATTCACTTATCTCTTCAACCTGGGTGCAAAATTCACTTATGTCTTCCATCTGGATGCAAAATCATCTATTCGATCTGGGTGCAAAGTTATCTCTTCGATCTGGGTGCAGATTTCATTTCTCTCTTCGCTCAGGGTGCCAAATTCACTTATCTCTTCGATCTAGGTGTAGACTTATTTCTTCTACCTGGTGCAGACCAAATTTGAATCCAGATGTTTTTGTTGTCCGAAGAAAACCCAACGGGTCGAAATGCGTTGTGTTTGCCTTGTAGTCTGTTTGTTCCTTCGTTTGTCGGCCCAGGAATTCTGTTTTCGCTCTTGTTTCAATTTCCGTCTGAAGTCACGCCGCTCTGAAACCAAGAATACTGGGGACAAGAAGCTCCGTGATGTATCTGTCTGTTGTGTATGCCCGGTAGCATTCTCTCCACATGGATCTCTGACGTAATATGTTAACTTTGTCATATGACTCAGAGCTACGTCATTTCCTCTGCTGTGAAGCTTGTGCATGCTCACTCACGATCGTACACTTTCTTTGTCATTAATACAGAATGTACAAAATGTATAAAATAAAAAATTCTCTCTCTCTCTCTCTCTCTCTCTCTCTCTCTCTATTTAGATGTGTGTGTGGCGCGCGCGCGCGTGTGTGTATAATATAAAATACACATATCTGGCAGCAGGAGAATAATACCATGAACGATAAAATTCCCAGGCTGTCCTCGCTCTGGATGGCGAGAGTTGCCCAACTCTTTTACATAAGACCTCTGCACTAGGTCACATCGGTAACCACCTAGCCAGCCATGGTAGCTGTGAGAGCAAGTTAAAAACAGTCTAAAATGGTGTTTCTGTACATTAACTCAAAAAAGATCACATCAGGTGGAACCTTTCAAAAAGACCCCCACCTCTTATAAAGGACCAACCTAACAAAGCCCTGCACCTCCTAAGAACCTATGTGACAAAGGACCACACCTCACAAGAACCTTTGTGACAAAGGACCACACCTCACAAGGATCTATGTGACAAAAGACCACACCTCACAAGGACCTATGTGACAAAGGACCACACCTAACATGGATCTGTGTCGCAAAGGACACATCTCACAAGGATCTATGTAACAAAGGACCACACAGCACAAGGACCTACGTGACAAAGGACAACACCTCACAAAGACCTATGTGACAAAGGGCCGCACCTCACAAGGACCTACGTGACAAAGGACCACACCTCAAAAGGATCTATGTGACAAAGGACCACACCTCAAAAGGACCTACATGACAAAGGACCACACCTCACAAAGACCTATGTGACAAAGGACCACATCTCACAAGGACCTACGTGACAAAGGACCACACCTCAAAAGGATCTATGTGACAAAGGACCACACCTCAAAAGGACCTACATGACAAAGGACCACACCTCACAAAGACCTATGTGACAAAGGACCACATCTCACAAGGACCTACGTGACAAAGGACCACACCTCAAAAGGATCTGTGTGAGAACGGACCACACATCACAAGGATCTATGTGACAAAGAACACACCTCACAAGGACATATGTGACAAAGGACCACACTTCACAAGGACCTATGTGACAAAGGACCACACCTCACAAGGACCAAAAGGTCTCCACCACACAAGGACCTACCTCAATAACAAACGGCCAAACCTCAAAAAGGACCTACGTGACAAAGGACCAAGACTCACAAGGACCTGCTTAACAAAGGGCGAGAACTCACTAGGACGACCTTGGTAAGGGGACGCCTTGAGCACAAAATAATGCCTATAAAGGGGGGAAAAAAAGAGAGAAAAAAAAAAGAGAAGAAAGAAAAGCCCCAAAGCGGAAGTTTAAATGTCGAAAATCATAGCTGAATGATAAACGTCCAAAAGCACCAACTATCAGTGTC
>CM065714.1:10682457-10689957 GCA_033310375.1 Conus canariensis | reverse complement strand
ACCACCAAAATACCAGAAACCCTATCAACTTAATCAAACAATCAGTATATTAATCAGTCTGTCATCAATCAGTCTGTCAAAGCTAAACAAACTATATGAACAAATCTGCACGCACTCAAGGTACACTGACCAAACATCTCTCCCCCCCCCCCCTCTCCTTCCCCAAATCAACCAACTACACTGTCAAAATATATACACAACATTCGAATACTACCAGGCAACCTGCCAATCAATCAACAGCAGCCAGCAAGCCATTCTATCCAAAACAATCCGGGTCAAGTTTTCAGTGGTTAAGTATCTTTGAGATTGATGAATGATCACCCAACACAACCGGTACTGTCGACCCATGCCAAAAAAAGATGGATGGCTCTTGGAAGGTGGTTCCTATTGTCGAAGAAATCAACAATCTCTTTTAGCGTTGATATGAAAATATGATGATGGGTATCATCATCATCATCATCATCATCATCATCATCATCATCACTATTATTGTTGCCACTATCAACCATGCTGTTGGACAATCCTCCAACCCCCATCCTTTCTCCCCTTCTGTCTGTAAAGCCACCATTAACACTGCAACTGCTATCATCATGTCATTACTAAAAGTGGTAGTAATCCTCTCTTTATTATTACTTTTAATGTTTTTATTATCATCACAATTATTATCACTATTATCATTATGATTATTTTTGTCATCATTACAACTATTATCACTAATATCATCATGATTATTCTTATCATTATTACTTTTAATGTTTTTATCATCATCACAAATTTTATCACTATTATCATTATGATTATTCTTATCATTATTACTTGTAATGTTTTTATCATCATTACATTTATCATCACTATTATCATTATTATTCTTATCATTATTACTTTTAATGTTTTTATCATCATCACAGTTATCATCATTATTATCATTATGACTATTCTTATCATTATTTCTTTCACGCGCGTTGCATCCTTCCCGGCAGCCTCGCTTTTATTCCACATCCGTTTCCGCTCCATTTGAGGAGATAAACGATTGTTTGTTCTTTGTCTTCATTGTCTGGAATGTTGCTGATCTTACCTGAGGAATCCAAAGTGGTCGAAACGCGTCGTATTTTGTCTTGCAATTTGTTTGTCTCTTTCTAATGATTATCAGCAACGACTTCAGCGGAAAGGAAGGAATAGGCAGTGGGAGAGGCATGCGCACAGAGAGAGAGGGAGAGGGAGTGGGAGTGAGTGAGTGAGTTCATTAATTTAGAGACTGTTCACACTTGGTGATATTAGACTTAAAAAAAAAATAAATAAATAAAAAAAAGGAAAAAAGCAAGGGTGAGGGAAGCGTTTATAAAAATCTATTAATTTGATGTATGGAAAGCACTTTTGCTATTTGCACGATTTCTGGTTTGTGGGTTATTGTTTTGATAGAATCGTGTATAGTCACATCCACGTTCGATTCTTTATACAATGAAGTTAATATTGAACAATGAAAAAGAATATGGTCCACTGATAGAAGATTTGAACAACCACATGCTACACTTTGGGAAAACTTGGTGCAGGGAGAGGGAGGGAGGGAGGGGGAGGGAGAGAGAGAGAGAGAGAGAGAGAGAGAGAGAGAGAGAGAGAGAGAGAGAGAGAGAGAGAGAGAGAGACAGACAGAGAAGAGAGAGAGAGAAGAGAGAGAGACAGAGACAGAGACAGAGACAGACAGACAGACAGACAGAGAGAGGCTGAAAGGAAATTAAATTAATATCTAATAAGGGAAAACCATATATGGTAGTCATAATTTCCGAAACGATCCAGTCTACATTAATAGGCACATGAAATTAATATCTAATAAGGGAAAACCATATATGGTAGTCATTATTTCCGAAACGATCTAGTCTACATTAATAGGCACATGAAATTGTGGTTTTAGACATAACACAACCTATGACAGGTGAGCAGACCATGATGACAGAACCCACTCCCGTACCCCTCCCTTACCCCCCCCCCCCCCCTCCCTACAACAGACTGTAAAGAGAGGTAAATAAACAGAACCAAAGAGCCTAACAGAAAGGTGAAATTTCCTAACACAGAGTTTTCATCAGGTGATGATGACACAGTTCCCACTGAAAGAATCCCTGACCTTACCATGCGAGAGCTGAACCAAACCAAAGCAAACCAACACAACACTCACGTTTACAAGAATCGTAGATGTCAACCTTGTTGACCTTGGCGATCTCTCTCAGGTTGATGACCTGGCCGCTGATGTCCAGGGATGCCAGGCAGCCACGGAAGCCCGTGCGGGAGAAGATCCCGTTCTTGATGTCGTCCCGCTGGAACACGTTCTCTGGCACCCCGCCTGTTGAGACAGACGCACGACGTGACGGGTGTGCAGGGTGTGGGGAGGGGTTTGGATTCGAGGCTGTTTGTCAGTTTGTTTATATGTTAGTTTGTTTTATTCATTTGTCTATTTGAGAAACTAATGTGTCCAAAAGGAAATCTTAAATGACGCGGGGAACAGTAGACAGCAATTATTAATGAACAAGTTGGGTAACTACATCATGGGAGCAAGAGTTATCCTACTTGTTCGTTAATCATGTATCTGTTTATTCTTACAGATTTTCCATCGTTGTTTCCTCACCTGCTACTTTTGGTCAATGTTTGAGCGTTTGCTCATGTGTATTGTCAGTTGAATGCCCCCCCCCCCCCCCTTTTATCTTTAATTCCTCCACTCTCTTTGTTTCTCCCCTGTACATTTACTCCTTACCCCACAGTCAACTCTGTGTGTCGCGCATTCATCGGAGATATACGTATTTCCAGTTTTGTTCCTTTGTTTTGTATACCTTTTTGCTTTTACTGACTTTTTATGGTTGTCAGTAACTGACAACTATGTCTCTGTCTTTCTCTCGTGCTTAAGACTGAGATAAGATCTCCGTTATCTTCCATCCTTTGCCTGAATGTTATAATGCCATGCGGAATATAAACATTTACCATATGCCACAAATAGTTGGTTGACTGCAGGACCTGGTTACAATACACCAATTGCAAACCATTTCTGTTCTTCCGGCCACAACCTCTCCCACATGCAGATTGCTGCAGTCTGGCAAAATTCATCTTCCTCTATAAGACGTAAAGAACAAGAGTCCCTCCTTATTCACAAACTTGGCACTATCCACCCAAATGGAATCAATATCAAACACTGACTTTCCTCTATAACAGCCCTTTGTTCTTACTTATCTTGATTTTGTCTCTTAACATTATTATTACTATTTTTATTTACTTTATCCCCCCCCCCCCAGTCCTTCTGCTCTTAACCCATTTCTCTCTTCTTCCCCACCCTGCCCTCTCCTTCTATACCCCCCCCCCCCTCATCCCTTCCAACTCTCTCCTTCCTTCCCCCTCAATCCTTGCTGAACACTTTTCATCTTCAAGCAGTATTCACTTTTCAGCTTTTTGGCAGTGCTCACTTCCTCACTTCCCCATTTCTCCCTGCCCACTGTTACCCATTCCACTTGTCCCTCTGAGCAAAGAAGGTTTTGAACCAAAGCGCCCTCATCCACCTCTTCCTCAAGGACCTGCTACCATACCCCAGGCAAGTTGTTTTACCATATGCCCTTTCTTTCTGTCTCTGTCGGTCTGTTTCTTCGTCTGCTTCTCTCTCTCTCTCTCTCTCTCTCTCCTCTCTCCTCTCTCTCTCTCTCTCTCCTCTCTCTCATTCCTTGTACTTTGTCTTCCCCCCTCCCCACCCACACTCCCATTCCAAACACTTCTTCACACCCCTCACTCACTTCTCAAGGACAACACCTTTTTTGTATTTACCGATAAACAAATCTCCACCCAGCACCAAGGCGTCCCTGCCAGCATAGGACACGGAGCTGGTGACCCCGTCCACCGTGAGCTGGAACTGGTTCTGGCCGCCCGTCCTGCGGATGGTGACGGCGTGCCACTGGTCGTCGTTGACCTGGTGGGACATGACCCGCAGGGGCAGGCTGCCTCCCGCGCTGAACTGGATGTACAGGTTGCCCTCAAACAGCTCCACCACCAGGAAACCACGGTCCTTGCCGCTGCTGAACAGCAGGATCCCGCTAGGTTCCTGTAGAGTAAAGTATTATGACAGTAAGTATCTGTACCGTATGTGTTTGGAGTGAAATATTATGGATGTGGATACCTGTATTGGATCTGAAAAGTGTAGAACATTTTGATGGCTAGATATTTATCACGTATCTTTAAAGTGTAGAACAGTACGTCATTGGATACCCATACTGTATCTGTATGGTGAGGAACATTACAACAATATAGTTGAAAAGTCAGTGAAGACCATGGAAAAAAGCCCATTCTGGGTCAATGCCACTACACAAATTGTCTTTACTCCCCAATAAAGCAGTGAGCTTTCAGACGCTGTCAAAACCATAAACAGGAGTCACATCATGTGAGTCGTAAAGGCAAATGGCTTCTCTCTGTTTACAGGTAACTACACCTCCCAAGTCAAAAAAAAAAAAAAAAAAAAAAAGCCACCATTCCAAATCCCAACGCAGAGGAGATTTCCGAAACGTGGTTTACAGAAATGGACGTACCTTGGTCTTGAACATGAACTGCAGCACCAGGGCCTGCGGGCTGGACAGGAGCTGCAGGGGCAGGTAGGTGTCCAGGTCGGGGAAGGTGACGGAGTGGTAGATGAGCGGTGGCAGGTCCGGGTACCTCTTCACGTTCAGCTTGCTGCCCCGCAGCCCGCCCAGAATGTCCTGACCCTCCAGGTGGAAGTTCTGCAGGTAGCCGATGTACGCGTCATTGGGGCTGTCGGCCGCTCCTCCCAGGCTGAGGTGCCCGATGTTCAGGTAGTAACCGTCCCCGGCCAGGGTGGCTGCGAGTGGGTGGAAAACGGTAGGTTAACAGAGCAAAGGAGCATGAAACAGTCCCTATCAAATGGCATAGTGCTGGACATGAACCTTGTGTGTGTTCATGCGTATTTTTGCTCATACGGTATCTGTTTCTTCTGGTATTCTGTCAGTTTTGAATCTACTCAACCGGGCATTGCCAGAGATTAAAGGGAATGGGGTGGAATTGGGGCGCATATTTTTTATGCTGCTCTTCATTTTTTTCCTATTTCAGTCGTCACTTCGATCTCACCACAACATGTTATGTGCATAGTATGAAATAATTCTTTGAAGATGATAACCACACGTTTTCAACATTTCCTTTTTTTTGTTTTCTTCAGATCGGTCCCAAACAGCTGACATTAGGCATCCACGATCTGGCTCGCTTGACCTCTGGTTTATTCCTGGAAAATTGGTACTCTCTCGTTGTCTAACCTCTCAAACTCTACTGAATGGAGCAACCCTTTAAACTCCACTGAACGGTGCGACAAAGCTGGGTCAGGCTGTCCGAAAATGGCTTCGCAATAGCCTACTAACACAAAATGATTGGATTAAAGCATAGGCTACTCAGTTAAATTCCTACATACTGTATTTGTCAATAAACATCCAAGGCACCTTGCATTTGATGTCATGATAAGACTGACTGAAAAAGTGAAAATCAGCAATAAAAAATAGACGGCTGCGACTGTCAACCCTGAAACATTTGATGCACCGCCGTTCTACTGCTTTTTGTTTTTAGTTATCTTGCAGACGCACTTACACACACATGCACCTACAGATGCACGCACACACGCGCGCATTCACGCACACACATACCCAGAAATACACACACACACACACACACACACACACACACACACACACACACACACACACACACACATTGTATACCAACCTTTCTCACGTGGCGAATCATCCACCCAGGCTTCCATCTCATTGCCGTGCCGTTTGATGTACAGGGTGTGCCACTGATAGTCGTTCAGGTTGGATCCCGTCGTCATAGTCTGCAACAGTCACAGTCAGTGGTGCCACTGGCACTGTTGTGTCCTGAGACTGCCATCACAACCATCTTCAACATACTATCGTTCACGTATGCAACAATGCCAAATGAAAAGGGTTTTCTTTGGTACATGAACAGCGTACCAGAATCCTGACTTGGTTAAGGCTGTGGATTTTGATTCTCTTATATCTTCAGTCTCTGCACAAATACACATTACTGACGATAACCGCCAAGGCTCAGGGAGCATCATTTTTTTCCCCATCTGCCTTCTTTGATTAAAGAAGTTTAATGGACATGATGATGTCTGAGACAGACCTGTGTCTGCATAACTTTGCAAATACTACGATGCCATTAACAATGCGTGATATCTCATAAAACCCAGTCCTGAGTCTGCGTAACTTTGCAAATACCAAGGCCATTAACAATGCATGATACCTAAAGAAACGCAGCTCTGAATCTGCATTACTCTGCAAATGATAATGTCATTAACAATGCATGATATCTAATAAAAACCCACTCCTCAATCTGCGTAACTCTGCAAATACCAATGCCATTAAAAATGCAAATCTAATATAAAACCTAGTCCTGAATCTGCATTTAATTGCAAATGCCAATGCCATTAACAATGCATGGTACCTAGTAAAACCCAATCCTGAATCTACACAACTATGTGAACGAAGGAATGAATGAATGAATGCCATGAATAATTCACGATATCGAATAAAATCCCGACAATCACTCAGTATTTCAGCACTTTCCGATCCAGCCAGCAACAGAAAGTAAAACACTGACAGCCTCAATTACCTTGACCTGTCCTCCAAGATTGGTCTCCACCTTGACCTGTCCGTTTTCCAGGAACGCCTTCAGGTAGATGTTGGAGTTCTTGACCGTTGATTTGAACAGCACGCCATCCTTGGCCGGGGTGCGGAAGCGGAGAGAGATGTCGTTCTCGTGGGCCTGCAGCAAGCTGGTCACATCCATCTCAGCCCAGCTGGAGCCGTTGAACTGCGCCGTCCATGCGTCTATCGGATCAGATAGCAGCCCGCATGAGGCTTCCAGCGACAACAAGAGTGGTGACTTTATGTCTGAATATTGTCAGAAGCAGCCCCGAGTGAGAGACGTTCTACATGAGGCTTCCAGAGACAACAAGAGTGGTGACTTTATGTCTGAATATTGTCAGAAGCAGCCCCGAGTGAGAGATGTTCTACATGAGGCTTCCAGCGACAACAAGAGTGGTGACTTTATGTCTGAATATTGTCAGAAGCAGCCCCGAGTGAGAGACGTTCTACATGAGGCTTCCAGCGACAACAAGAGTGGTGACTTTATGTCTGAATATTGTCAGAAGCAGCCCCGAGTGAGAGAGGTTCAACGTGAGGCTTCCAGCGATAACAAGAGTGGTGACTTTATGTCTGAATATTGTCAGAAGCAGCCCCGAGTGAGAGACGTTCTACATGAGGCTTCCAGCGACAACAAGAGTGGTGACTTTATGTCTGAATATTGTCAGAAGCAGCCCCGAGTGAGAGACGTTCTACATGAGGCTTCCAGCGACAACAAGAGTGGTGACTTTATGTCTGAATATTGTCAGAAGCAGTCCCGAGTGAGAGACGTTCTACATGAGGCTTCCAGCGACAACAAGAGTGGTGACTTTAT
>CM065714.1:10674957-10677457 GCA_033310375.1 Conus canariensis | reverse complement strand
AGTACGGTAACTCTTGCTCCCCACGATGAAATAAATAAAGGCCCATAACTCCAAACGAATGCTGCTTACGACACCGACTCGCCTGGCAGAAATGACGACACAGAGCACACACAAACAATCAAGGAGCCCCCCCCCCCCCCCCCCCCCCCCCCAAAAAAAAAAAAAAAAATTTTTTTTTAAAGGAAAACAGGAAAAAAGGATGCTCCAAGCTTGCCAATATATCTTGCACCTGACACATCTACACAGCAACAACAACCGGAGAAGTGAGCAAACACGAATTAACATTTCTTCAAAACTGGCACAGCCTCTCCCGATCTAGTCCAACACACACACAGACAAACAGCCACAAATACAGGTAATCTTGGTGTGATTAGCACGAAAGGAAAAGTACAAATGTTATGTGCATGGTGTAATGATTCAAGGGACTCGATGGAGCATTTCACAAGGGGCTATACTGATAATAATAATGACAATGATAATAATACCAGTAGTAGAGTAGTAATATTAATAACAATGATAATAATTATGATAGTAGTAGTAGTAATAATAAATATTGCTGAGTGTATATTATTGTTATTACTATTGTTATTCCTTTAGTCACATGACCAGGGTTCGACCCGAGGTCGTGTGCACTGAACTCCAGTTCACCCAGTAGCAACACCACCGCTGATGAAGACAGACGGACGTCCGTCGAAAGCTCCAAGTAAGTGCTTGTTTCCCAACTGCGTGACCTAATCACATCTGGTAGTCGTTATACTATTGATATTATTATCATTATTATTATGATACATGATGATAATAATGGTGATGGCAGATCCTTCACATCTACAGATCAGAGAGCAGGAGGTTGTCTGCCGAACATACGGCGCTGCAGACAGCAGACAGAGAGAAAGCCCTTACCCTTTGCCCATTCCTCCGCAGCATGACCTTGTGCCATCTGTAGTCGTCAAACCGGACATTGTCCCTCTCCCCGAGGACGATCCTGTCCGGGGACCGTGTCTTCTCATCGTTCACGAAAACCACACGGCCATCCTAGTAAAAAAAAATAAATAAAATTAAAAAAAAACCATGAAAACGTTTGCCATCATCATACCCTGTGTCCTGCTTCAGTTTGGATAGACCGGTCTGTCTGAATTGGTGTGTGTGTGTGTGTGTGTGTGTGTGTGTGTGTGTTGTGTGTGTGTGTGTGTGTGTGTGTGTGTGTGAGAGAGAGAGAGAGAGAGAGAGAGAGAGCGTGTGTTTGGGCAAGGGGGGGGGGGAGTGGAGCTAGGGGTGGAGGGAGGGGGAAATGGGTTTTAAAAAATCTGACAAAAAAACCAGTCAAATGCTGCTGATACATAAACTGCTGCAAAGCCCCCCCCCTCCCCCCCCCCCCCCCCCCCCCCGGGATGATGGACGAAGGGGAGAGGGAGGTACAAGGGCGGTAATGCAGTTGGAAAGTTGCAGACTGATAATGTCAACAGTCCAAACAGGCAAAGAAATGGAATTGGCAGAATAATATCATGCTATATCATGGGCGGTGGGGCGGGGGGGGGGGGGGGGGGGGGGGGGGGGAGGCGAAGAATTGATGCAGAGGGGTAAAAAAGAAGGAGAAAGAAGATGAAAGTCTAGCATGAACGAAAACGAACATAACAATAAAGTCACTCACGTGAAATAACAGAGTGGTGTGTGCAGAGAGATGCAGTGTGTGTTTTGTGTGTGTGTGTGTGTGTTGTTGCGCGCGCGCGCGTGTGTGTGCGTGTTAATACAGAGAGAGAGAGAGAATCAAATACATTAGTGCATGTAGATAAATAACTATATATAACTACATAGCTAAGTATAAGTAACTACATATATATATATATATATATATATATATAAAAGAAGTCATTGCAGTCATTGCAACACCAAGCTGCTCTGTAAGTTGCTGGAATGGTGCGCTATTTATCCTTGGAATTTATTAGTTTATTGTATATATATATATATAACCATATGCAACTTTCTCTCACACACACATACACATATATACTCACACACACACGCATATATACTCACACACACACACACACATATGCATATACTCTCTCTCTCTCTCTCACACACAAACACACACACACACACACACACACACACACACACACACACACACACACACAGCATCAACGGGAGATGCTCACAAACTTCGTTTTTTGTCACAAGCCTCAACCCAACAAAGCTTCCAACGCATGCACCTTTTCCTGCTCTCTCTCTCTCTCTCTCTCTCTCTCTCTCTCTCTCTCTCCTCTCTCTCTCTCTCTCTACCTTCAGAGCGAGGTACATGGAGCGGGTAGGGTCCTCCTGGAACCAGAGCACACCCTCAGGACGGTCCGTCAGGAACATGAGGGTCAGGTGCTCCTCAGGGGTCTTGATGAAGAACTCGTCCTTGAGTTTCTTGAAGTCGAACCTAATGTAGGAATTGCCATCCAGACGGATGATACGGGTGGTGCCCAGCCCAGTGTCGGGTACGATAGGTCTTCGGGTG
>CM065714.1:10662457-10669957 GCA_033310375.1 Conus canariensis | reverse complement strand
AACCCTTGACCACTGGTTGGGCTTGAAGTCGGAGGTGTCAACAGTCCACACACACACACACACACACACACACACACACACACACACGCACACACACACACACACACACACACACACACACACACAATGACAGACGAACCCTTTACCACTGGTCAGGCTTGAAGTCGGAGGTGTCAACAGTCCACACCCACACACACACAGAGACAAAGACAGACGAACCCTTGACCACTGGTCAGGCTTGAAGTCGGAGGTGTCAACAGTCCAGGCGTCATCCCCCACTCTCATCTCTCCGTGCAGACGGCCGTCCTTGTAGTACAGACTGACCGGCATGCTGTCCAGAAGGTACATCCCGTCGTCCAGCCTCTCCGGCTTCACCGCCAGCCTGAGACAGACAGACAGACAGGCAGATAGACAGACAGTCAGACAGATAGACCAGTCAGACAGCCAGGCAGTCAGGCAGACAGTCAGACAGCCAGGCAGTCAGACAGACAGTCAGACAGACAGACAGAAAGACAGTCAGACAGACAGTCAGTCAGACAGACAGACAGCGTCAGACAGACAGTCAGGCAGACAGACAGCCAGTCAGTCAGACAGACAGACAGACAGTCAGCCAGCCAGCCAGGCAGACAGACAGAGAGACAAACAGTCAGTCAGACAGACAGCCAGTCAGATAGACAGTCGGACAGACAGACAATCAGATAGCCAGACAGACAGATAGACAGAGAGTCAGACAATTAGACAGACAGACATGGAATTAGACAGACATACAGACAGATATACAATTATACAGACAAACCGATAGACAAACAGATACACAGACAGACATATAATTAGACAGACAGACAGACAGACATGAGCGCTTCCATAAGATCTTACACGAACATCGATGACAACTGCCTTCATAGGAACTTTCACAAAAATATGCTAATGACTCCTTGTAAAATCTTACACGAACATATCCTAATGACATCCTTCATAAGATTTTTCACGAACATACGAATCTGACTGCCTTCATAAGATTTTTCACGAACATATCTAAATGACTGCCTTCGTAATATATTTCATGAACATATAATGACTGCCTTCAGATAATATTTCACGAACATATCCTAATGACTGCCTTCATAAGGTCTTTCACGAACATATCCTAATGACTGTTTTCATTAGATCTTTGACGAAAATATAATCATGACTGTCTTCATAAGATTTTTCACGAACATATCTAAATGACTGCCTTCGTAATATATTTCATGAACATATAATGATTGCCTTCAGATATTTCACGAACATATCCTAATGACCGTCTTCATAAGATATTTCACGAACATATCCTAATGACTGTTTTCATTAGATCTTTCACGAACATATCCTAACTCTTGCCTTCATAAGATCTTTCACGAACATATCCTAATTCCTGCCTTCATAAGATCTTTCACGAACATATAATGTCTGCCTTCATAAGATTTCTCACGAACATATCCCGATGATTTTCTTCATAAGATCTTTCATGAACACACGCTAATAACTGCCCTCATAAGATTTTTCACGAAAATATCTTAATCTTTCACAAACATATATTCCAGTGACTGCCTTCATAAGATCTTTCACGAGCATATCCTAATGACTGCCTTTGTAACATACTTCATAAACATATAATGTCTGCCTTTATATGGTCTTTCACAAACATATCGTGATAACTGCCCCAATACATCTTTCCACGAAAATATCCTGATATTTCACTAATATGTCATAATGACAGCTTTCATAAGATCTTTCATGAATATAATTATCCTAATGACTGCCTTCATAAGATCTTTCACGAACATAATTATCCTAATGACTGCCTTCATAAGATCTTTCACGAACTTAATTATCCTAATGACTGCCTTCATAAGATCTTTCACGAACATAATTATCCTAATGACTGCCTTCATAAGATCTTTCACGAACATAATTATCCTAATGACTGCCTCCATAAGATCTTTCACGAACGTATCCTGATGACTGCTTTCACAAGATCTTTCACAAACATAATTATCCTAATGACTGCCTTCATAAGATCTTTCATGAACATATCCTAATGTCTGTCTTCATATTTCATGAACATATCCTAATACCCTTTTTGATGTTTCATTAACATCTCCTAATGACTGTCTTCATATTTCATAAACATATCCTAATACCCTTTTTGATGTTTCATTAACATATCCTAATGACTGTCTTCATCAGGTCTCATTATCCTGACTGCCTGTCACTGACCTGAGGGTCACACCCTCTCGACAGGTGCGCAGGTCCCCGGAGCAGGTGAAGTTTTCGCCCAAGTTCATGTACTGATTCCGCCCATTGAGGTAAATGGCCTTGATATTGGGCCGCAGGCCTTCCACCAGCCGGACATCTCCGATGGCGTAGATCCGGCGATTGCGGATGCTGATGTAGCCATTCCGTAAGGAATCGAAACTGATGACCACCGGGAGGACCTCCACTGGACAGAGAAGGAAGGTGTGTGAGAGTGACAGAAAGAGCACTGGATACATATCTATCTATCTAACTATCCATATGATATGTGTGTGTGTGTGTGTGTGTGTGTGTGTGTGTGTGTGTGTGTGTGTGTGTGTGCGCGCGCGCACGCGCGCATGCATAAAGATATCTCTCTCTCTATATATGTATATATATATATATATATATATATATATATATATTATATATCTCTATATCTGTGTGTGTGTGTGTGTGTGTGTGTGTGTGTGTGTGTGTGTGTGTGTTGTGTGGATCTCTCTCTCTCTTTATCTCTCTCTCTCTCTCTCTCTCTCTCTATATATATATATATATATATTTGGAGAATGTCTCCCCCTTGGAGACTATAAGCTTGCTAAAGGCTCATTTTGAGAAGCATTTATCTTATTTTTTCCCCATTCACCCACTCAAGCACATACTGTTAGTTAGGCAGAATTATCTTCCACTGCAGATATGAATGCTTATCTCCCCCTATTTCTTCAATCTAAGACATAAGAGCAAGCTTTGTTTATAATTAAATATTTCTTGCAGTCATTGCAACACCAAGCTGCTCTGTAAGTTGCTGGAACGGTGCTTGGTACTCATCCTTGGAATTTATTAGTTTGTTTTATATATATATATATATATATATATATATATATATATATATATATAACTTAAATTTGCTGGTCTCCAATCTTCAGACTCCAGTCTCACATTAAAAAAAAACCCTGGTGTGCAGTATTCAAACTGGTAACTCCTCCCACCCTCTCCGATCCCTTCCCCGTCCCCTGTTTCAGAACAACGGAACATAATCAAGTGATTGGACCGAAGTACTCAAATTTGTGAGTGAAAGACTCCGCGTCCAAAGACATTACACTTGTAATCCTGATATCCAGAAACACCTGGAAACATCTCATCTTAATTTAGTGTTTTTTAACTATCAGTTTCTCTCTCTCTCTCTCTCTCTCTCTCTCTCTCTCTCTCTCTCTCTCTCTTATACACACACATACACGATTGTTCAAAAACTCATTTTCGACCAGTTACGACTTACGTAAGACTGCATTGCATATCACAGAACTCAGAGAGGTATGCTAGTTATCCAGAATTAGAATACATACCACGTAGACTGTACATGTAAACTGAAATATGTCGAGGACAAGTAAAAGGTCAAACACAGAGGCGCACACACCAATGAATTTCACAGTACCAAAAAGGTATGTCAGCATGCCGGTGGGAATGTTCAGTGAGCAAACCATTTTCTATGGATATTTTCTAGCACCTCGCACAACACCAAGTTCACAAGCAGTGTTACCAGCTATCTCCACACCACAAAACTCCAATCAGTCATTCAACAGAGCATGCTGAGCAGTTCCAGTAGATATATAACGATGACTGACATAAACGTCATGGATGCCAGGATGATGAACAGTATTTTTGAACAGCTTACGTGTGTATAGCGCAAAACGTGACTGCTTCTAAAACATGTCACTGTGCTCTATAGCTTAGGTTTTCTTTTCATAAGATTTTTGAACAGCTTACGTGTGTATAGCGCAAAACGTGACTGCTTCTCAAACATGTCACTGTGCTCTATAGCTTAGGTTTTCTTTTCATAAGATTTTGAACAACTTACGTGTGTATAGCGCAAAACGTGACTGCTTCTCAAACATGTCACTGTGCTCTATAGCTTAGGTTTTCTTTTCATAAGATTTTTGAACAACTTACGTGTGTATAGCGCAAAACGTGACTGCTTCTCAAACATGTCACTGTGCTCTATAGCTTAGGTTTTCTTTTCATAAGATTTTTGAACAACTTACGTGTGTATAGCGCAAAACGTGACTGCTTCTCAAACATGTCACTGTGCTCTATAGCTTAGGTTTTCTTTTCATAAGATTTTTGAACAACTTACGTGTGTATAGCGCAAAACGTGACTGCTTCTCAAACATGTCACTGTGCTCTATAGCTTAGGTTTTCTTTTCATAAGATTTTTGAACAACTTACGTGTGTATAGCGCAAAACGTGACTGCTTCTCAAACATGTCACTGTGCTCTATAGCTTAGGTTTTCTTTTCATAAGATTTTTGAACAACTTACGTGTGTATAGCGCAAAACGTGACTGCTTCTCAAACATGTCACTGTGCTCTATAGCTTAGGTTTTCTTTTTATAAGATTTTTGAACAACTTACGTGTGTATAGCGCAAAACGTGACTGCTTCTCAAACATGTCACTGTGC
This sequence comes from Conus canariensis, assembly GCA_033310375.1. NCBI lineage: Eukaryota > Metazoa > Mollusca > Gastropoda > Neogastropoda > Conidae > Conus > Conus canariensis. The sequence continues at coordinate 10,665,232 of CM065714.1, read as the reverse complement.
TCTATAGCTTAGGTTTTCTTTTCATAAGATTTTTGAACAACTTACGTGTGTATAGCACGATATACAATTGCTCTTGTATCATATGACTGCGCTCTGTCGCTTACTTTTTCATTTTTGAATAACTTACGTATGTATAGCACAAGATGTGACTGGTTCTGCACCATGTTACTGCGTTCTATCGCCTAATTTTCATTTCTGAGCAGGATGTGTGGATTAGAATCATCGCTGTTAATATTTCTCTTCAAATCTTTCAATTGACAATGTTTGTTTCTTCCAAGTTTAAAGTCAACAAGCGACGTAGAGATGCGAAGAATTGGGGGAAAAAAAACTTTGAATTTAGCGACGGATCACGCAAGACATGATCACACTCAGACTTTCTTCCCAGAATAATGACCTGCAAGACTGGGAGTCTGACAGTGGCAGGTTAGTTTCAGGCCTATCGCTGTCAGGGATTTAGTTTCTGTAATTCAAACTCGGCTCTAGACACAGAATTCCGGTGACCAACAGGAAGGCAGTGGAAGGCCACAGAGTGATATCAGCCTCACCACAAAGACTAAGACTCTCCTTCAGAGCACTAAGGCTGGATCAGGCTGAAGACTCGCTGTCAGAACATCACGTATCCCCCTCCCCACAGAGGAAGGGAGAGCACTTACCTTGGTAGTCGCCTGTGGCTATCAGGTGATCAAAATCATCGTTACAAATCTGCAGATCATCCACATCCGCGTCGGCGGTCATCCGGGTGTCCGCCAGGTTGCGCCCCACGTAGACATGACCCGAGGCGGGTGTGCTGTCCCGACCGCGACTGGCCCCACGGTCAGTGTCCACCAGCTGGTCATCGAGGAACATCCTCAGCCCCTTGGCCGGGTGCCAGGCCAGAGTCACTCGCTGCCATATCCCCGTGCGGAAGTCTGGCGCGGATACCAGCCACGACCTGTCCCTGGTGTTGAACTCGGCGCTCAGCTGCCGATCCTCGTAGAACAGGAAGTAGGACGGGGCGGACAGGAAGTGCATGTTTTCGAGGAGCGTGTTGGGCCGGAGCCAGACGGACAGCGTGAAGCCGTGTGGGCACAGGGTCAGGTTGCCCATGCAGCTGTCGTCCTGGACGCCCATGTCCAGGTACTGCCCGCGGCCGTTCAGCTGCAGCGCTCGGCCCTCTCTCCCGGGGCCCAGGCGGGCTTTGTTGACCAGGCGCAGGTCGTGGGCCGGCTGCACGACCCTGTCGCCTTGCGAGCTGTCCATGGGGAAATTCTCACAGCCCAGATTCTCTGTGCAGGGAGCAAGGACCAAAGCCACTAGGTTAGGAGATCTACAGGCCATGCACTAGTCATCAACAACGACAACATCAACGTCAACATGCACTAGCACTAGCCTTGCCCTTTACCTTTAAGTACAGTCAAGGCTGGACACCAGTCATGCCAGACGTACTCACATTTTGCTTGTTGTAGACAGTTTTAGACATTCGAATTTTTTACCATTATGAAAAAAACAAGGAACAATAACACCGATAAATCTGGAACGGACAAGATTGTTAGACAGAGGCTGTCTTTCTTGACAGCACAGATTGTAGGCGGCAGATACAGAAAGGACGTAAGATTTAAGCGCTGAATTGCCTTGTTTCATGAATAACGGATTCCCAGCTGCAAAGGTGCACTTTGTATAAGATAGCTTTGTATGGCTAAGACTTACTTTGTGTGATGGCAAATAAAGACTTTTTTGTGCAAGACATGCGTGTTTACACTACATACAGTTTGGGGTGCAACAGCAAGCAATTATGTTATCACACAACAACAAGAAAACTTTGTGGCTGACACCATGCTAATCAATTAGTTAATAAATTCAGTTTTATCAAGCTAGTGTCACGGCGTGCGGGCTAGTCCATATACGCATCGCCACAAGTGCTAAGTCATGAGACTACAGTTTGCTGTTAACAGCTTCAACGACTGAATGAATTCACAAAGCAAACAGTCATTGTGCACACAGCCCATCCATGCGGTCAGTCAGCCGCCACAAAAATCATACATGAACGAGTTAGTCTTTTAAGATACTATAATGCAATTTTGCGCGCGCGCGCACACACACACACACACACAAATAAAAAAAAAAAATAACCAAAGAACACGCTGCGCTCACACACACACACACACACACACACACACACACACACACACACACACACACACACACACGCGACACACAAACACACACTCCACAACACACACACCCCAACACACCACAACACCCCTCCCCCCAAACATGTACACCCCTTCCATAACTCACCACCCGCACCCCACACCCCCTACCCACCCCACCCACCCTCTCCATCCCCCATACGGACCACACCTTCCTCCACCCCCACCCCCCCAAACCCCCACCCCTACTCACGTCTGCTGATGTAGCCGAAAGCCAGCAAGTCCTCTCGCCGCAAGTTCCACACCTCCAGCTGGTCGATGTCAAAGTCGCCAGTCACGTACCGCCCGCCGCGCACATCCCCGTCGTTGGGTCTGCCGATGTAGAAGCGGCCGCTGTCGGGCCGGGGCCCTCGGTGTAGGAGTGGGGGAAGGACTCCCCCTGGACCTGCTGGTTGTCCACGAAGAGCTTCAGGCCGTGGCTGGGGTGCCAGGACAGCTCCACAAGGTACCAGCGGTTCGTTTCCAGCTTGGGTGCCGAAATCTGATCTGTGGTGGAGGGAGGGAGGGAGGGTCGTGGGATAGAGAGTGTGTGAGTTTGTTACTGCGGGAGAGGAGTTGAGGGTTTGGGGTTGTTGGGGTGAGTGGT
>CM065714.1:10644957-10659957 GCA_033310375.1 Conus canariensis | reverse complement strand
AGAAACAGAAAAAAAAAGAAGAAGGATAAGGAGAAGAAGAAGAGCACGCAGAAGAAGGAGAAGAAGGAGGAGGAGGAGGCGGAAAAGGAGGAGGAGAGGAAGAAGAAGAAGAAGTTGAAAACGAAAGACGAGGAAGAAGAAGAAGAAGAAGAAGAAGAAGAAAAACGAGAAGAAGAGGCATAAGAAGTAGAGGAGGAAGAAGAAAAGGAAGAAGAGGAGGTGGAGGAGGAGGAGGGGGTCCCCGCTATTGTTCTTGTCGTTGATGGAGGTGACGCCAATAACTGCTGGTGACAAGTTTTGAGCCTGTTACGTGACTGTTGTTGGCACTTCGCATCGAGCTGTTTCTAATATCATCATCATCATCATCATCATCATCATCATCATCATCAATTACTGACCTCTCTGGATGAAGCCCTGAGAAATGAGGTAGTCCCGGTCAGCGTACCAAACGTCCAGTTCATCGAAGGCCCCCGCGGCGTTAAACCCACCTCTGGCCGCTTGGCCCAAGTAGAACCTGCGTCAGGACAGAGCAGAGAGCATTTCTCGGCGACTGGACTAAGCAATAAGCTTAGCTGGTGTCTGGACTTAACACTAGGTTCACGTGGTGGCTGGACTATGCAATAAGCTCAGTTGGTGGCTGGACTGAGCAACAAGCTTTAACTGGTAGCTGGACTTAACAATAGGTTCACGTGGAGGCTGGACTAAACAATAAGCTCAGCTGGTGACTGGACTAAGCAATAAGCTTAACTGGTGTCTAGACTAAGCAATAAGCTTAATCGGTGTCTGGACTGAGCAATAAACTCAGCTGGTGTCTGGACTTAACACTAAGTTCACGTGGTGGCTGGTCTAAGCCATATGCTCACCTGATGTTTTTGATGTATCTTCAGCTTCGAATGCGGAAAAGTCATTTCCGTGTGCATATTGGACACTGACAAGTCTTGACTCATTTCTTAGGATGTAACAGCCGGTAAATGCTGACGTCTCTTCCGACCAGTCACGAGGAAGGTTACAGAATACAATAAAGCACTTCTGTCTTTCGGTGTATATATATATATATATATATATATATATATGTATGCATGTATGTATATATGCAGATAGATATAGATACATACAGACAGACAGAGAGAGAAAGAGAGAAAGAGAGAGAGAGAGAGAGAGAGAGGGGGGGGGGGGGGGACCGGCGAGATTAAAAAAATCCTGTTTCTGATTCAGAGTCTTTCCATTTAGATCCTCTTTATCTCAATACGAACCAGATAAAGGTTATCTTGACGGGCTGAGGGTCACATCATCTGAAATCTCCTGGAACAATGTTCAGCCGTTATACTTGTCCCCCATGCACCAAAAATCGTAACACCGTCTCTGATTGGTAGTAAAAGTCGTCGGCATTTTTTAAAAACTCTCCTAAGGCAAAGCTGAGGTAAAGTAGGTCTTGAACTTGTCAACACTGAAACCTAGTTGTTTATGTCTACGTGCGACTGCCGCCTTACCTGTCAATGCCGGGTCTGGCGGGTGTGGAGGATCGTTTACTGGCGCCTTCTTTGCTCTCAGCGATCAGCTGGCCGTCCAGGTACAGCTCCAGCCCTCGCTCCGGGTGGTAGGAGACCTCCACGAAGTACCAGCGGTTGGCGTTGAAGTTGGACGTGGACACGTCCCACTCCCGGCCGGCTGTGTTGGCTACCGCCTGCCACACCATGGACAGTACAGTGATGATGCTGGTGGTGATGATGATAGTGATGATGATGATGATGATGAAGATGATGATGATGATGATGATGATGATGATGATGATGATGATGAGATGATGGTGGTGTGTGTGGTGATGATGATGATGATGATGATGATGATGCTGGTGGTGATGATGATAGTGATGATAATATGATGGTGATGATGATGATGATGGTGATGATAATGATGATGGTGGTGGTGATGGTGGTGGTGGTGATGGTGATGATGGTGATGATGATGATGATGATGATGATGATGATGATGAAGATGGTGGTGGTGATGATGATGATGATGATGATGGTGATGGTGATGATGATAATGATGATGGTGGTGGATGAGGTGGGGTGGTGATGTGATGATGATGATGGTGATGATGATGATGATGGTGGTGGTGATGGTGGCGGTGGTGATGTGATGATGATGATGGTGGATGGTGATGATGATGATGATGGTGGTGGTGATGGTCGTGGTGATGATGATGGTGGTGGTGGTGGTGGTGGTGATGATGATGATGATGATGATGATGATGATGATGATGATGATGATGGTGATGATGGTGATGATGATGATGGTATGATGATGAGTGATGATGATGATGATGATGGTGGTGGGGATGTTGATGATGGTGGTGATGATGATAATGATGATGGTGGTGATGATGATGATAATGGTGTGATGATGGTGGTGAGATGATGAAGATGGTGCTGAATTTCGTGAAAATCTCTCAAATCATGTCGGCCTTTTGGCCTCTTCTCAAGTCTCTTTCCTTGATTCTCTTGTAAACTCATTTAAACGCAACAACTGCTTTCAAGAAGCACAAAGAGTACATATGTGCCCGAAACACATAGACAGACAGAAAACAAGTGTATAAATGGACGTAAACGGTGGCACGTTTCCACTTACACACAGACAATCATTCCTATTTAAACTCACACAATATAAAAGGACAGGATCGGACAATCATGGTAAAGAACACTCACACATACACACAGACACAGACACAGACGCACACACAGACACCCCCCCCCCCCCACTCCGCACGCACCTTCAGTCTTCCATTATCATACAGCATCGATATCCCGCTCGTCCCGGACCACACGTAATAAGCTTTGTTGCGCAACTGATCAGGCCGTAACCATAGCGACAGCAGCACGCCATGAGGGCAGAGGTCAAGGTTGCCGAAACAGATGTCGCTGTTGTCACTGAAGTCCAGAGCGTCTTGGTTCCCGTCCAGGATAATGGCGGACCCCACCTTCCCTTGGCCCAATCTGGGCGACCCGATCGTCCTCATGATGATTCGTTCATGGATTTGGGACAGGGAATCCATGTCAAAGTGCAGATTCGTCGGTCGCCCTGGGAACGAAAAAAAAAACCCATCGAAATAAACAAAAAAAAAATCCAGTTGAGGTTGGTTGAAACGTAACCAGCCACTGAGACTCTTCTAGGGTTCAAGGTATCTTAAAAATGCACAAAAAAACCAACAACAACAAAAAGAAAAATCAAAATTATGCCTATGCCCACATTTAAGCAGGAAACAACACATAACTGGTTCAAGGGTAACAACAGAATAACTGGGTCGCCAAGCGAAAGAAAGAAACAAAATAACACAACAAACACAACGCGTTTCGACCCACTGAGCCTTCTTCAAGCAAGACAAATACCACTCAAAACAATGAGAAACAAAGGAGGATGAACAGTCCTATATCTTTTCAATCTTGCGGCCCAGTAGCCTAATTCTGCTTATAGCTCTTGTTTCAGTTTCCGCCTGCAGTCACTCCCATCTTTGAAATGGAAACTTCAGCACGACGATGAAAACATAGCATGTTAAAGCGCCTTGGCCAAAGGTTCTAAGCTCTGACAATCAATGAAAACATAGCATTTTAAAGCGCCTTGGCCAAAGGTTCTAAGCGCTGACAATCGATCCACACTCTCGTGTACGCAACGGGCTGCCTACCTGGGTAGTGCCAACTACAGAGCTGCCTGTCGGCGCTTCATGCAGTTGTTTCCAGCTTCATCCGATCAGTATCGTTCACTCTATTTCCTTACTTCCTTCATTCTTTCAATTTCTTTCTCGCAGGGTGCATGCCATGTGGAACGCGTCATCCATACCAACGGCCAAACTGGCCTACTCTTCCGAAAGTTGGTGATGGGATTTTACGTGTGTGCAAGACGTTATGCGTGGTTCACACGCAGAACTTCGGTTTATAGTTTCATTCGAAGGATTATTTGGGAAATACTATTTGGGAAATAGTGTCAGAACCAATGTTAACTCCGAGAGGGAAAAATCCGCTTGTATCGAAACGGCCCGGCAGAGATTCGAACCCACAACCCTAGAATCACCAAGATTACGAGTCCGGCGCTCTACCAACCGAGCTATTCCGGCCCCCACAAACTCCGTTCCTTACCCGTTTGTATAAACCCGATACTGCTGAGGGTGTTGCGGTCGGCGTAGTAGAGATTGAGTTCGTCTACCAGACAGTTGGGGTAGCGGCTGCCCCGGGCGGCGTCCTTGCCCACGTACATGTTGGTGGAGTCCAGGGAGTCTGGCAGACGGTTGATGAAGCTGGGCTGGTGGTGCATCCTCACGCGGTTGGCGTACAGCGAGAGACCATCGGATGGCGACCACGACACCTCCACGAAGTACCAGACTCTTTGCCTCAGCCTCATCGTCGTCTGCCAGTGCTGACGTTGTTTCTGCCAGGATGGGAAACAACGCATGAATTGAGGTTTATTTCAACGAATGATTTGAGTTTATTTCAACGAATAAATGAAGTTTATTTCAACGAACAGATTAAGTTTATTTCAGCGAATAAATGAAGTTTATTTCAATGACTAAGTGAAGTTCATTTCGATGAATGATATTTCAACGAATAGATGAAGTTTATTTCAACGAATAGATTAATTAAGTAAATTTCAAGTTTAACGTTCATTCTAATGTTTCCAGATTTAGTTTCATCATGGAGGTGTCACTGCGTGAGGATCAGTCCGCTACATTACATTTGTTAAGTGTCGAGACCACACTGCGCACGATTTTAAAGCTGATGGATAACTGGCTATGACTCAGCACTTGTGTGATTTGCGCATCAGCCCAGTGCGCCGGTCAGACCTTGGGTACCCACCTAACACTGGCTGGAATGGAATATGCTTGAGTTCCTTTTCATCATTTTCTCTTTTCTTTTTTTCCCCCTTCTTTCCTTATTTCTCTTTGTTGTTGTTGTTGTTGTAAAATCTGGATAAAGAAAATAATATAGCTAAGAAAACAAAATCCGCCCCGATGGTGTGTCGCCTTGGCGTTGGTGGGGCGGCTTGCGTGTTCCGATGACCCCCCGAGCTATGTGGGCGGGGGCTTCGGCCCCTGGCAGGTTCAACCATGCTCAACAGGTCTGTGAAGTAGGAGCCAGACAAAACGATACACCCTGGTCCTCCAGGCTGGGGGTTGTGCAGTGGGCTAACTACTCACTCACCGAAAAAAACAACAACATTAGTTACGGAAACCATCAACAGCAAAACTAACACCAACTCAGTTTTTGCGGGATCTGGGGCTCCACCTAGGAGACTTATGACCTGGAAGAGGAGCTTGCTAAACGAGCTGAGAGCCTCCAGCCTGATGTGGGAGGAGATCAAGACCTGTGCCAGGGACAGACGGAGGTGGAAGGTTGCTGTTGAGGCCCTATGCTTCCCAAGGAGCAAAGAAGACTAAGTCTAAGAAAACAAAATAGCTTCAGCGGCGATTGTTTATGGATGTCCGGGTTTTGCATTTTGCTTTATAGATTCGGTGGAAGTGTTTGGTTTACTCTGCTTTTTTCAGCCCAAATGGATTGGTTTTGCTACCCGCAGGTCACCTGTTCATGTTGTTATTGTTGCTCTCGGCTATATGGACTAGTTGTGAGTGCGTATATGCATTTTTCTATCATCAAAGACCCCAAAGGATTATAGCCTTCATTGTAAAACAGAGCATTTCATTTTTTCCCGAGGCTTTGGCAACTCGCCGAGTGAGCAGCAAATCATCATCGTCATCATCATTAAGAGTACTTGTACTGCGCCTACCTTCTGTTAGAGATCATGATCTCGGCGCTTTACAATCCACACTCTCGTTTACACAACGGGCTGCCTACCCGGGCAGAGTCGACTGAAGAGCTGCCTGATGGCGCTACTGTCGGTCGTTTCCCGTGTCGTTCAGTCGAATATCAGCCTCTCAGCATTTCATTCATTCTTTGATTCTTTCTGTGCATGCCACGTGTACTTGTCACCTGTACCAACAGCCAATCTGGCTTTCTCTTCCGAAAGTTGTAGATGAGATTTTACGTGTGTGCAAGATGTTATAAACAATATAGTACCATACAATGTACTATCGGATCATAGACATGTCGTCAGTAATTTGGCATAATAATGATGATAATAATGCATTACATGTAATAATAATGATAATGGTGATGATAATAATAATAATAATATAATGATAAGTTATTTCTATAGCGCATATTCCATAAAAAAATGCTCAACAGCGCTTTACATTTTTAAAAAAAAGAAAAGAGCAAACTGTGAAAGTGGGAGTAATACAAGTCATGCACATTGAAAAAAACACAAAGCCTCGAGATGTCCAACACTGACTTGCACAAATCAAACACCATATAAACATCACCTTCAAGCCACAAGCCAACTAGTACCATATATCAAGAAAACCTTTCCACTTAAAAAGACTGAAACTACTATAAGCACAGAGCAAAATATTCTAGACAGCACAAAATACCGAAACATTTTTTTACAGGCAGCTCGTATGCAGCAAGTTCAGCTTTATATCTTCCCACCTTGTGGCATAATCTCCCAGATTTTGAACAGAACATCACCCTCCCTCTCCCCCACCCTCCCACCCCTTCCTTCTCCCTCCACTCACCCTGACCACGGCAGACAACTGGGAGCCGTCCTGGTAGAGAGCGAAGGCAGGGGAGGTAATCACGGCATGCCGGCCATTATTCAGACTGTTGAACCTGAGCCAGGCGGACAGGTACAGGCCGTAGCGGCAGAGGCTGGGGTCCCCCAGGCAGGTCCCGTTGACGTCGCCCATGTCGAGGTACTGGCGGCTCCCGGACAGCCGCACGGCCTTGCGGATCTTGCCGTTCACCAGGCTGGGCGAGCCGTACGCCTTGGCCGTCAGCCAGTGTCCCCTGATCTCCCGGCTCCTCATCGCGTCCATAGACAGGCGGTAGTGAGTGATGGCCCCTGTTGCCATGGAGACGATACAGGGTTTGTGTGTTTTAGTTAAGTTGTTTCCATGGAGAGAATATGACTGTGATGTACGAGGGTATATGTTGTGTGTGTGTGTGTGTGTGTGTGTGTGTGTTGTGTGTGTGTGTGTGTGTGTGTGTGTGTGTGTGTGTGTGTGTGTGTGTGTGTGTGTGTGTGTGTGTGTGTGTGTGTGTGTCTGCATTGTATGAGTGTTGTGTGGTATGGTGTGGTATGGTGTGGTGTGGTGGTGGTGGTGGTGGTGGTGGTGGTGGTGGTGGTGGTGGTGGTGGTGTGTGTGTGTGTGTGTGTGTGTGTGTGTGTGTGTGTGTGTGTGTGTGTATTCCACAAACAACATATCAGGCTAGTTTATGCATCTTGTGTATTATTTTAAGTGCATAGGAATATCCGCTATCAAACGTGCAATGCAGTGCGAGGGATAGGTGGAACATTACCACAGAAACGATAGTATACTGAACCCCCCAAATCACACTATTGACTGGACAGGAAGTACAAGAAAGTTTTGTATATAAAAAAGCAGCCCTAGGTTTCATCACTTCGATCGACTGATCTTACAAAATAACCCTGAAACAACTGAAGTTTTACCCAAACAGAGCTCTATACTCAGACATTTGAAACTTAAGACCTTACATACAGCCCTCCAATAAATGTGAAAATTTGCGTTAATTGAGATTCAGATTCCAGCACCATGAGGCACTGCCCTAACAAACCATCAAGTAACAGTTGAAGGTTTGCATCAAACAAGCTCTAGATTGACTCAGCTGTAATAGAGGACGTGTAATGTCAACTGAACCTATGATTCTAGCACTACCAACCATTAACCTTACAAAACTCTCCGAAATATTTAATGTCCTGCATCAAGCACGTTCTTTTTCAGCCACTTGGAGAGCTACTGACCTTCTACAAAGCCTTGAAACAGACGTCTCACATTGGAGACCTTTTTCGTTGTTCCTTTAATGAAACAATCCCAATCATGTGGTGAAATGCTAAGCATACTGTAATTGTATTGTAAGCACCATTACAGTGTCAATGGTAAATCTGAGCACAAGCCTGCAGCTTGCTGTTGCTCATTGGTCCAGATAACTGTGAAGGTGTTCGGCTGATTTGCTTCTTGAATAAAAGTTACTTAAACCAAGACCCTTTTTTCGGTCACTTGGGGGTACTGACTTGCAAACAGTTTTGAAATAGAAGTCTTGCATCAAAGATTATTCCCCGTTCAACCGCTTGGAGTTACTGCCCTTAAAACAGCCTTGAAATCGTTCAAGGTTCAACAAAGACATGCTCTTTCAGTCACCTGGAGGTACTGGCCCTATGAACAGCGTTCCCTTCCATATTTATTATGTGTCTGTCTACTTCACCACCGCCTCACCGCCTCAGCTAAAGATATCCTTTCAGCATTAAAAAAAAAAAAAAAAAAAAAAAAAAAAAAAAACTTGAAGACTCTCTCCTCACCTGCTTCCCTCATTTCCTTCTCGTCCTTGAAGGCAGCGACGAACATGAATTCATCCAGCATGACCTCGCCCAGGATGCTGGTATCCCGCTCGTCATTGGCCCGCCCGATGTAGAACCCGTTGTGAGCCGGGTTCCGATTGGCTCGCCCACGAGTCACCCTCGTGTCTTCAGCCTTCAGCTCCCCGTTGATGTACAGGAACAACCCTTCGTCCGCCTTCCACGTGGCCGCCACGTGGTACCAGCGGGAGTTGACCACCTCGAAGGTCTTGGCGCTCCATTCGCGGCCGTCGGGCATCCTGAAGATGACCTCCAGGTCTCCGTTGGCGTAGAGGATGGCGACTCCGTGACTCTCGGACGTGTGTCCACCGTTGGAGAGGTAGACCCCTTTCTGGCCGCTGCCCACCTTCCGGAACTGCAGCCACATTCCCATGTAGTAGCCTGAAAAGGAGTGCAGGTGGGGGTGAGGGTTGAGGAGGAAGGTGGGTGGGGAAGTGGGGGATGGAGTAGGTTGTTGCGCGTAAAAGATTCAGTGACGATAATGATTCTGTATGGTCACTGAGTGAGTGAGTGCGTGCGTGCGTGCGTGCGTGCGTGCGTGCGTGTGTGTGTGTGTGTGTGTGTGTGTGTGTGTGTGTGTGTGTGTGTGTGCGTGCGTGCGTGTACACGCGTGTGTGCGCATGTATGTTTGTGTGTGTGTGTGTGTGTGTGTGTGTGTGTGTGTGTGTGTGTGTGGTGTGCGCGCGCGCGCGCGCGCGCGCTCGTTTACACGCATGTGTGCGCGTGTACACGCGTGTGTGCGCGTGTATGTTTGTTTGTGTGTGTGTGTGTGTGTGTGTTTTGTGTGTGTGTGTGTGTGTGTGTGCGTGTGTGTGCCCGTGCGTGGGTATGCGCGTGTATACGCGTGCGTGCGAGTGTATGTGTATTTATGTGTATGTGTTTGTGTATACACATGCGTGCGCGCTCGCACGCATGTGTTTGTGTATACACATGCGTGCGCGCTCGCACGCCCGTGTGTGTGTGTGTGCGCGCGCGCGCGTGTGTGTATGTGTGTGTGTGTGTGTGTCGTGCGTACGTGCGTGCGTGCGTGCGTGCGTGTGTGTGTGTGTGGTGTGTGGTGTGTGTGTGTGTGTGTGTGTGTGTGTGTGTGTGTTTTCCCTCGTTGATCAATTATCCACAGTTGAGTCATTCTTCATTACGGACCTTCGTAATAACGGACTTAAGGGAGACAACCTCCCACCACATTCACCCCAGCCTCTCTCCTTGAGTTACCTACCTTGTGGGCACTTGGACAGGTCGCCCAAGCATTCCTGACGATGTCCACTGCCGTCGACCCGGAGCCACTGGGAGCGGCCATTGATGAGCAGGGCGTTGTTGAGCACTCCACGCACCAGCTGGGGCCCCCCCTGCACCACACTCTGCAGCCCAGAGTAGTTGATGAGAGTGCCGTCCTCAATGCGGTCACAGGGCAAGTGGTAACTGGTCAGCTCTGGACACAGACAGGACGGAAGTAGGGTCAGTTTCATAGTGAGGTGACTGAAGGCGGAGAGAGAGAGAGAGAGAGAGAGAGAGAGAGAGAGAGAGAGAGAGAGAGAGAGAGAGAGATCATTTCAAAGTGCTATACCAGCCCACACACATTCATCGAGATCTCTCTCCCCCCCCCCCCCCCCCCCCCTCTCCGGACACAGACAAAACGAAGTATGGTCAGTTTCAAAGTGAGAGATGACTGCAGGCGGAAATCAAAACAAACAAAAAACTGTTCCGCTGGACGAAAGAAAGAAACAAGTTACAAGACAAAATCCTGCACGTTGTCCTTTTTGTCCAGTGGAATAGTGTTGTTTCTTTTTAAGTATGGTCAGTCACGATACGTTGGTATGGCATGCGTAACAAGATCTCGTGACACTGTTAAATAGTTCATTAGGAAACTGGTGAGGGAGGGCGACGAAGAGGATTGCAACACGCACGCCCCGCACGCACGCACGCACACACACACACACACACACACACACACACAATGTACGCACGCACGCACGTACGCACACACACACGTACACGCACACATGCACGTACGCAGATACACGCGCGCACACACACACACACACCACACACACACACACCCCCCCACACCACACACACACACACGCGCGCCCACACACACACACACACACACATGCAGAGCTGGATTCTCGTGGATTCCAGAATCGGTCTCAGAAAATGTTCTTTGAGATGCTTCCTGAGCTAGTTCCAGGTCAAAACGAGAGAGAAGGGGGAGGGAGAAAGCGGAAGTGTGAGACTGAGAGAGAAAGAGAGACAGAGAGAGGGGGGGGGGAGTGAGAGAGAAAGGGAGGGAGGGAATGAGAGGGAAATGAAAGAGAGAGAGAGAGAGACAGACTGAGACAGAGAAAGACAGTGGGGGAGAGCATTATAATGCGTTATACCGGCCTACCGGCCTACACACTACATCCTAGAATCTCCCCCGCTCCCCCCCCCACCCCCCGCCCCTCCTTTCCTGCCACCCTTCTCCTTTCTCCTTCACGCGAGAGACGCACCCAGACGGCTCAAGGGAGAGAAGCGCTTGAGGAGTTATGCCGCTTCGCTCCAGCGGACAGACAGACATCAAATGTGCGGAATGTGCAATTTACTTATCAACGTCAGATAGGTCTTCCGATGAAAAGGTAACGAAGAATGCTCGGCTTTCCCTATCCCGCCCCTCCACCTTCCCTCTTGTCCCTCTTCCCTCCCCCCCCCCCCCAATTCTCTTTCCACCTGCCTCCCCCGCCACACACTCCTCCCTCCTCGTGGCACGTGCGAGGAAAGAAACGCTGTGAAATAAGCTGTTTCCTAATGTGAGCTTTGGGGATAAGAATGATTAGAACAGGTATGAGGGCTCACGGGATTTTTTTTTTAAGTTAAGCCCTTGATAACTGTTTGATTACAGAAAAGAGTAACCTTAAAAGAAAGAAAGAAACAAACAAACAAACAAAGAAAGAAGCAAAGAAAGAAAGAAGGAAAAACAAACAAAGAAATAAAAAAAAGATGATGATTACTTTCATTGGCATAGCTTCAATCTTGCGGAGTCAAAATTCGGGAATCATGGAATGAAGGGGGCGGAGAGAAGGGTAATCTGGCTTTTGGTTGAAAGCATTTTTAACGCTCTTTTGGTTCACTTGATGAATGATGGGTTCAGATCAAAATTTACACTCGGTATAATTACCGACATTTACATAACATCATTTGGGCTTTATTCTACACTCTTTTTTTATTTTCGATTTTTGACACTGAAACTAAGTGTCGAACGTTTTATTTGTTGAAATAGAAAGAAGAAAGTAAAGGAAGTCATATTTCCATGACACGATGCCGATTAGACGACGATGCTTCACAAATCACTGATGCACTCACACACTTTGCGTGCGTGCGTGCGTGCGCGCGCGCGCGCGCGCGCGTGTGTGTGTGTGTGTTTGAGAATCTACTGACATGGCTGGTTCTACACACTGAAGTCCCCCCCCCCCCCCCCCCCCCCCCCTGCCTTCCCCATCCTCAACACTCCTCTCCCTCCACCCACCATAGTATTTCCCTCTCAATGATGCTTCATGTGTGTTTGCACCTTTACAACATTGCCAAACTAATGCCGGAGTGCAATGATCTGCACACGCCTATAACAATTATGTGTGCGAGAGTGCGAAACAGAAAGACCGGAAGAGGGTGAGACAGACAGACATACTGATCTTTTTCGTGCAGGCTTGTTCGCGCTAGGAGAATGAGAGTGGGGGGAGAAAGGGAGAGCGCGGGGAGCGAACTACACGCGCCTCCACCACCCCCATCCCCTCTCCCAATACAGACGCTCGCGCGCTTGCTTGTGAAGCATCATTCAGGGCAAAAGTCAAGCAGCGAAAAAAAAAAAACCCAACAGAAACAACAACAAAAACAAAAAAAATCTCGGTGTGATGGCAGCCATATGGTCCTCACTGACCGGTGGAAAACACCCTCCAAGCGATAGGAGACATAAAAACACGTGTCCGTGGGGAACGTGGGGAGGGGGCGGGGGGGGGGGGGTCTCTTTCAGTACAAAGAGAGAGAGAGAGAGAGAGAGGAGAGAGAGAGGAGAGAGAGAGAGAGAGAGAGAGAGAAACAGAAACAGACAGGAAAGGGGGTGGGGGTGGGGGTAAACAGGTAAGCTATCCTACAGGTTCATACTAATCGCGAGAATATGCACGGTATTTGCTGAATCAAGCAGCCCGACTCCCGTACTAGACAGACACACAGATAGATGATAGTTAGCCATATAGATAAACAGACAAACAGATAGATAGGTGAATAGATGGTAAATAGAAACAAAGACACTCAAGAAGAAGCGACAGCTTGAACAATCCATTCTCTGTCGATCATATACTTCATTTTCAGAACAAACAAGATAATATTTCTTTCAAACGCTTGCTATATATATATAGAGAGAATAAGAAGAAAAATAGAGAGAGAGAGAGAGAGAGAGAGAGAGAGAGAGATTATACATATATTATATTCTTTTTTTTAATGCTTGAACCTCTACTCTCACAAAAAATTTCCCATTGGTAAAATCAGCTTTGCTGGTAGAATGGTAGAAGCGGTAGAGTTGTCTTCTCCTTCCCCCTTTTCCCTTTCCCCGTTCATCAAGGATAGAGCGACCGCCGATAGAAAAGGAAAAGGGGCTCACCTGAAGAAGTCGGTGAAGCCGAACGACGCTCCTTCATAACAGCTGACACCAGCAGGATACACCCCCCCCCCCTCCCACCCTTTTTTACGTCCCCGTAACTCTTCCCTTCCTCACCCCTCCCTTACCCTCCCTACAGTCTCTCCCCTCCCTCTCCGAAAACTATCTCCCTTCCCCTCCCTATCCGTCAGCTCACCTGCTCGAATTCGCGCTCTCCTTCAGACAAGAAAGAGTTTATCGCTGAAGTCTTCTTCTAGTAGTTTTCTTTCTACGAAAACTCAAAAGTTGTTATCAAAGCGGTATCAGACATAATCCGGTTTCAGTTTCAACCATGGTCTAGCCGGTGATGTGGGGCCCTTTCAGGGATGTGACCACACAGTTTCAAAAAGAAGTTCTGCGTTGAAAAACACTAAACACGCAATCCATAACATAACAGCAAAATAGTTTATATTCTTACAGCCATGAAAATTAACCATGCTGAGAACGACAAGAATTTCCCTTTAATATATGAACCTCAATCTACAAAAATAAATAAATGTAAAACACACACACACACACACACACACACACACACACACACACACACGCACGCGCCGCGCGCGCGCGCGCTTAATAAAAGTGCTGCAAATATAGATGAAATGGCTGTAGATGGGCAAAATGATAAGACACTACGGAGTAGACAGTCAGCTTTCACTCTGGGCAATCTCACTCTGTACTCGACGGATTACAACAACGACGACGACGACGACGACGACGACGACGACAGCAACAGCAAATGTCGGCATGTTATAAACTGAACTTTGAGAACAAAGCGTAAAGACTTCCTGTAGTAAGGTGATAGGGACACAAAAAAGGCAGAAAAACTGTGGACAGACAAACAAACAAACAAAAAGAAGAACTCTAACAAAAAATAAACCAAGCTGTCAAAAGAGAGAGAGGAGAGAGAGAGAGAGAGAGAGAGAGAAGAGAGAGAGAGAAGATTGCCAGCACCAGAATTTCCGGAAGTCGAGGACACAATGTATGCCGGGAAAGTTCCCGGCATTCCCGGGAGAGCGGCAGACAGGGTAAAGACAGGTGAAGAAATTTGCCGAGCAGGTCACAGACTAGACAGAAACTCTGAAAATAAGCGGCGCTAACCATGGAGGAATCGGTCTGACAGGTCTGGAAGAAAGGCTCTCCAAAACATAAACTCTGGCATCACGTGTATGTTTTTCCTTCCGTCTATTTCTGCAGTATGTTTCTTTTTCTGCTCATTCTTTAGGGGTTTTTCCCCCTAAGTGATGTGTGTGTGGTTTGTTCGTTCTTGCATAGCTCATCATTTTTGAAAGAACCGTGCTCTCTCTGTCTGTCTCTCTTTTAGTATGAAAAATCAGGAATCGACAATCTCTCTCTCTCTCTCTCTCTCTCCTCTCTCTCTCTCTCTCTCCTCTCTCCAATAAGAAGAGTGAATTCATGAAGACGGTTTCTACATCTATGACAGACAGTAAAAAAGAGTCAATTTACACATATCTGTCATAGGATACAGTATTGAACTGATGCATGCTGTGAACACACACACACACACACACACTGCGCCCGCACACACGCATGCACGCAAGTACGAACACACACACACACTCCACACACACACACACACACACACACACACACACACACACACATACACACACAGAGTCCTCTCCTTATAGAATTCACGACACACAGCACAACCACACACTTTTTTACACATCCTACGATTCGTCACATTCCAACCAAGCCTGCTCACCTGTCAACCTTCCCCACGTAAACTGACCCTCTGCTCACCTGTTAACCCTGTCCCCCCAGTAACAAAGACCCCCTGCTAACCTGTTAACCCTGTCCCCCAGTAACAAAGACCCCCTGCTACCTGTCAA
>CM065714.1:10634957-10642457 GCA_033310375.1 Conus canariensis | reverse complement strand
CGTTGTGTCGTGTGGTGGTGATGGTGTGGTTAATCCTGTCAGAATAATCGTTCCATGAGTCACAAGCCTTTCGCCACCCCTTCAAATTTGCTTAAAGATACATAAACACACGTACTATGAACTCAGGAAGTCTCACACAAGGGGGTGAGGGGGTGGGGTTTGGAATGTTTTACAGGCAAGCACACGTTGCATGGACCTGCTTGAGATCAAAATAGTAAACTAATGTGAGGAAAAGTGCACGAACACCCTCCTATTTTTTTTACTTTGAGGGATTGTTATTTTCTGTGTCTTTGACAGAGTGATATTATAAGAATGTTTTCACACTTCTTGTTGCAAGGCAGTTGAATCATTTCCTAAGCGAAACGCTGAGACGTCTATTCCAAAGTTAGGCTGTCATCTGATTCTTCTCTTCACCATTTTCCTCCTTATTCTTCATATGTGCTAGTGCCATAGAAGCACACACACACACACACACACACACACACACACACACACACACACACACACACACACCAAAGTTGAGATTGCAGTTTGCCACCGAATAAACCTGTAGCTAAAGATACCAAACATCAGACACATCAATTACATCGCCAACCAACAAGTACGTCGAGCCATCACGCGTTACAGAGGATCATACCAAGATCTTTCCTTACTCAGACAATTTCTTCACTTACCATATCAAGATCGCCTGGCATCAGTCACGAAACGAAAGCTACGTAGAAATAGCCGTGTACCGAGACCTAATGGCCTTGCTAAAACAATCCCCCAGAGCAATGTTGAAGGAGGAATACGAAGGGGAAGGCAGAAAGAACAAGATGCAAAGCATATAAACGTACTCCCAGATTATCTTGAATACGCGTGGAAAAAAAAAAAAAAAAAAAAAAAAAAACACGTCACAATCAAACATGCGTCATAATTAAAAAAAAAAAAAAACCGTCACAATCAAACACACGTCATAATGTCTTTCGTCACTGGCCAAGTACTTTCTGAGATATTCCATAAAGAAGAAAAACCGTTTTGGGCCGTTATAGCCGTTAGTAACGGCTATTCTGCTAAGATAAAACATCGGGCATCATCCGTGACCCATAATGAACATACCTACAGATTTTCGGAAAGACAGGCCCAGAAGTTTTGTCTGGAGCGTGTGGAACACATTTTGACCACAGACAGACAGACACACAGACAGCATTTCTTTGATCCCATTGTAAAGTACTCCCTGTTCTATAAGAACTGGGAGTACAAAGAGGTGGACTGGAAACACTGCAGAATGAACAGGGAAAACACGTGCAGAGATCCAGGCCTTGGCACATAGCCGACAGAACTGAAGGAACCTGGTGAACAGTTCGTCACTGTGGTGCCCCAATGACTTCCCACACAGCCCACAGAACTGGAGGAACCAGGTGAACAGTTCTTCACTGTGGTGCCCTAATGACTTCCCACACAGCCCACAGAACTGGAGGAACCAGGTGAACAATTCTTCACTGTGGTGCCCTAATGATTTCCCACACAGCCCACAGAACTGGAGGAACCTGGTGAACAGTTCTTCACTGTGGTGCCCCAATGACTTCCCACACAGCCCACAGAACTGGAGGAACCAGGTGAACAGTTCTTCACTGTGGTGCCCCAATGACTTCCCACACAGCCCACAGAACTGGAGGAACCTGGTGAACAGTTCTTCACTGTGGTGCCCCAATGACTTCCCACACAGCCCACAGAACTGGAGGAACCTGGTGAACAGTTCTTCACTGTGGTGCCCCAATGACTTCCCACACAGCCCACAGAACTGGAGGAACCTGGTGAACAGTTCTTCACTGTGGTGCTCCAATGACTTCCCACACAGCCCACAGAACTGGAGGAACCTGGTGAACAGTTCTTCACTGTGGTGCCCCAGTGAACTCCACATGGAGTAAAGGGAACAGAAGAACCGATAGCGAACGTGACCAGAATGCTGACACTGGTCCCTGACACAGGCGAATTGCGATCTTATCAGGAACCAATCACAAGAAAGGTCACAGAGGTCAACGAATCACGTCATTCCCTGCATAGTATGTACCAATGAAAGAGACGAGGATGAAGACCACGGAGTTGAAACTACGATAGCGCCAACATACAAACTGCAATTTTAGTTCACCATCTTAAAGTATTGTCGTTCTGGTGCTCCAGAGAAGTGTAGGAAATGTCTTCTGGCTCCTCTGATCTGGAATGATGATCCCCGCTCACAGAGATGAACATCTGTCATGTAAGATCTAAACGAACAGGGTTTTTTTTTTTTTTTTTTAAGCAGTTTCAGCGTTGGTTTTTTTGTTTGTTTGTTTCTTTCTTTTAAAATTAGAAAATATGTGTTAACGAGTTGTGTGTGTGTGTGTGTGTTGTTGTTGTTGTTCTTCAGTTTAACGTCTTTCCACTAAAAGTGATATCAGACGATGTGAGTGTGTGTGTGTGTGTGTGTGTGTGTGTGTGTGTGTGTGTGTGTGTGTGTGTCGCGCGCGCGCACGCATGCGTGTTATATATATATATATATATATATATATATATATATGCGGTCGGCTGTACTTGAAGCAACATGAACGGAATCGCACCTAAAATAGTACTGTCTTTTGATTGGTTGGCAAAGCTGTCGGCGTGACTGCTCCCTCTAGCGGTCAATGACCATTGTTTCTGGTGTCCTTGAGTTGTCGCAACGTTCCAATTGTTTGCCTTAACGGTTCATCGGAACGGCGTCACGGCTCGCTGCACCATCACCACCGCCACTCCCACCTTGCGTATAGACGGCTGGTGATTGTGTGTGTGTGTGTGTGTGTGTGTGTGTGTGCGTGTGTGTGTGTGTGTGTGTGTGTGTGTGTGTGTGTGTGTGCGCGCGCGTGTGTGTGTAAAGAGCGCGCGCATAACAGCGCACGCACGTGTGCCTGAATACATGTTTCTATGTATGCGCATGTGTATGCATGCGTGTTTGTGCGATGCGTGAGTTTTTTCCGCGCGCGCGCGCGTGTGTGTGTGTGCGTGCGTGTGTGCGTGTGTGCGCGCGCGCGCGCGAGCGTGCGTGCGTGCGTGCGTACGCGGGTCTGATTGACGCCGGAATATGTTTTGAAAAGTAAGCATAGAGTACAGCACTGTCATACAGACTCTAACCAGAATGGGCCCCCATACCATCATCCTCATCATTCTCACCCACATCGATCAGCACTAACAAAAAGTCTCAAGTTCTACGCCCCTTCATACTTTGCTCTCATGGTGACCTCAGTTTCGACTTCCTCTTCACCACGTCTATGCTCCTGGAGAGTTCATGTTGAGGTCATCAGAGAGTTCACTATGCCTCTGGAGAGTTCATGTTGAGGTAATCAAAGAGTTCACTGGGACTGTCGTTGGATGGACGTAGTGGCTGCTCACCTCCGAAAGGATGCGACGCTGTTTCCGCCAGTAGGGGACTTAGCAGGTGGTGCCCTGCGTATGCTGGATCAGAACAGGCATCACTGAACACCACTGAAGAGCCTCAGCATCAGTGCGGTGTCTCCTTAGATGGGTCGTCTCTCGACGACGCTAACACTGTTTCTCCCTATGGATTGCCGGAGCCGGGGCTGCCACGAGACAAACCTGGGTGTAACTGTGGGACAGGGGGGGAGGGGGGGGGGGGGGGGGGAGAAGCGATGGGGTAATGCCATTAGAGTGTTACAGACGATAAGACAAACAAACAAACAAAAAAAAGAAAAGAAAGACATTAAAGAAAGAAAAAGGAAAGAAAAGTTGTCTTTAACGATTAGAGGTCAAAAAGGATTTTTTCTTTCGCCGGGCATCAAAAAGGGTAATGTCCCCTGAGTGGTAGGTGGAGCCGACGCCCCCCACCCCTCTCCCGATCCCCCTCTTTTTTTTTTTTTTTTTTTTTTTTTTTTAAACTCTCCTTACACCTATTGTAGTTAACGCGGGATCAGCGATTTTCCACCCCACCAGAGAAAGTTACGTTGTACAAGCTGACTGAACCAGTTCCACGCTTGGCTTCCCTCCCCTGTTCGCCTCCCTCCCTTGCCCCTCCCCTTCCCCACCCTCAAGGCTGTGTGGGTGGGGGTGGGTGTTGGTGTTGGTGTCAGGGAGCGCACCCATTTTCAGACGTCTGTGGGCGCAGCCAGCTGGAAGCGACACTGGAACCAACCGACCAACCGGGTGTTGTTTGCGTGGCGCTAGAGCTGTGTGCAGACAGCGAGGTCTTGTGAAAATAAGCCCTGGTCCGACGGTTCCGGAAGATTTGGTGGTGGTGGGTGGGGGGTGGGGGGTGAGGGAGTGTGTGTGTGTGTGTGTGGGGGGGGGGGGGGGTTGCGGTCAGAGGGCTTTGCAGCGGATGGCTTTATTACTGCTGAGTGACCAAGGCCGAAGATCCAAACTGAGGCCTGTTTATGCGTCAGACAGGCCACACGCCACAGTTAGGATGTTTGCACTAAAACACTACATAATCCGTGTAAGCGTTTTGAGGCCTACCATAAATTTGAGCCAGCATTTGATTACTAAACTGATAATTGATCAAAAGAACAACTCCCCACCAATTATTTCCGTCGGTTTGGGGGATTTCCACCGACTAAATCACAAACAGTCTTTAATACACGACCTTCCCCTTAGCTGACGTCACATTTCAGGCCTTTGCATTCACCCGTGACCCTATCTTTGCGCCAGCTGGAAGCCCAAACTAGTCCTATTCCTTTGAAAGAAAACGAGGAGATTCAACTTTCAGACCTGCAATAAAAATTCTCAAAACAATCTAATTGCGCTAGTCTATGAATAATCGACTCCTTATGCAAGGCCTTGGCGCAGTAATTTTCGGTGTGCAGCCGTAAGGGAACTTTGATAACAAGATCGGAACACTCTCCAGTTTTAGAACACATGTCCGTCTCTAACTCTAACGAGGCCTTTGTTTACTCTAACCAAAACCCTAACCTGATCCAACCCTAAACCGAATCTTAACCTAACCCTTGTAGTGAAACACCTTATTAGAGAGAGAGAGAGAGAGAGAGAGAGAGAGAGAGAGAGAGAGAGAGAGAGAGAGAGAGAGAGAAGAAGAAAACTGAAAACTCCTCATTGATGAACTACTTGCAGTAGAGGAGGGCATGGGGTGAGACGCAGTTGTCTTTTCCTTTCTCCATTGATCAAGGAAAGAGCGTCCACTGTTGACGTCAGCTAAGCAGCGCGTGGGTGGTGGGGAATTGCCTTATTACGTCTCACAAAGCAGCGCCAGATCTGGATGTGGACTGGGATTAAAAGGTGCAAGTGTCTTGAGGTGAAACTGATTATGTCTGGGGCCAAGGTTTTAATGTCTGCACCTGTGTGTGTGTGTGTGTGTGTGTGTGTGTGTGTGTGTGTGTGTGTGTGTGTGTGACAGAGAGAAGAGAGGAGAGAGAGAGAGAGAGAGAGAGAGAGAGAGAGAGAGAGTCACACACAAACACATAAGCTACGTACATACGCACAAGGACACACACACGCGCGTGCGTGCTTGCCACACATGCACTCACACACGCACACACACATGTGTAACACACACACATTAACACACACACACAAATGTGCACGCGAGTGCACACACACACACACACACACACACACACACACACACACACACACACACACATGATTCTAAAGGTCTGCATGACCTGCCTCCCTGACAGTACGTTAATAATCAGGACTAACAAAAAACGTGCATTGGGAGTGGCTCCCCCTTTTCAAGAAAGCAAACTCTCGCCACACAATCCTACAAATAGACCTAAGACAGGAAGATATCAAAAGATGTTATTTCCAACCACATGTCACACATCAGGGGGTGGAGGAGGGATGGTGGATGAGGGGGTATGGGAAGTGGGGTTTATGGTAAGGTCTGGTAGATTATCAGTCTGTGGTCATTGTGCTTAGTCTTCGCTTTTTTTTTGTTGTGCGTGCGTGCGTGCGTGCGTGTGTGTGTGTGTGTGTGTGTGTGTGTGTGTGTGTGTGTGTGTGGTGTGTGTTTGGTGTGTGTGTGAGTGTGTGTTTGAGGGTCGGCTGCTGTGTGTATTGTGTGGGGGGGGTGTGTGTGTGTTGTGTGTGTGTGTGTGTGTGTGTGTGTGTGTGTGTGTGTGTGTGTGTTCGTGGGCAGAAGCGGGAGCGCGGGGAGGGGGGGGGGGGGGGGGAGGGGGAGGGGGGGGAGAGTGGATGGATGAGAAGGGTAGAGGGGCATTGGTGACGAGTTTCCATCCTCCATCCTGTTTTACTCCTTAGAGAGTATGAAAAAAAAGAGAGTTTTGCAGATTCTATGTAACTAATTAGATGATGTTGGTATTTTTGGCGCTTGGGAATAGATATAATGATTGAACGTAATTTCAGAAGATTTCTTCTTTTGACGCGCTTGGGAATAGATATAATAGCTGAACATAATTTCAGAAGATTTCTTCTTTTGACGCGCTTGGGAATAGATATAATAGCTGAACATAATTTCTTCAGATTTCTTCTTTTGACGTGCTTGGGAATAGATATAACAGCTGAACATAATTTCAGAAGATTTCTTCTTTTGACGCGCTTGGGAATAGATATAATAGCTGAACATAATTTCGGATTTCTTCTTTTGACTGACCTTTTGCCCTTTCTGACCAAAAAAAAAAAAAATAAATAAATAAAAAATTATTTTGTTTTTAATCACAGATGACGTGGTTTTTGAAACGGAAAGAAACTACAGAATCGGAAACTACCTTGTTTTAATCAAACTTCATCGTCACTTTCGTTGTCGATCTCGGGTCTCTTTTAATTTTATGTCGGGGGTGTGTGATTCATCCAAAGTCAAGTTGTAAACTTATTTCCGATTGGTCCACACAGCCTGCCTCATACAACTGTCGAAAACGTGAACAGCGCACAGTGGCTTACCAATCAGACCACGATACAATCTAGGCCTTCGCTTCACGGGAAAAAAAAAGAAAAAAAAAAGGAAGAAATAATCGCAATACGCATACTTAAAAAAAAAAATCCTTTCTACCCATTAGGTAGCCCGTACTTTAAAAAATCCTTTCTAACCATTATATAGCCCGTACTTTAAACAATCCTTTCAAACCAGTTGATAGTCCGTACAAATAACATTTCTCCGCGGGCCCCTCAAAGCCTATTCATGCACAGTTTCGCTGACTGACTTGCTCTCAGCTCAACACCCACATGCTACCGCACCCATTTAAGTGCCTGCAAAACTTCGTTGCACAGCTCAAGGGCCGGGTTGTGGTGCATTATTCACGGTGAACTGCTCGCTACCCTGCAAGGTGACACACTGTCTTTGAAGAAATGCAAGGTTTCTTCCAAGAGCTGTGCGAGATTTACAGTCGGTCTAATATGAACGCATGCGCTCACGCGCGCATGTTTGCACACACACACACACACCACACCACACACACACACACACGCATGTATATAGACGCACATGTGCGCACGCGCACACACACACCACTCACTCACCGTGTGCGAAAGCGCGTACACACACACACCACACACACACACACACACACACACACA
>CM065714.1:10614957-10619957 GCA_033310375.1 Conus canariensis | reverse complement strand
GTACCACCATTCGTTTCTTTTTTTTTCGTTGTCTTTCCTTTTCCTTTCCCAGTTGAACTGAGCTCTTGATTACTAGGTCCAATCACAGGCAAGTTTACAAAATATGGCGCATGGTAGGGCTTGACACATACATTAAATCAGAAACTGAAATATTGCAGACGAAGTAAAAGTTGTTTATGATCTATTATATACCCCCTTTCCGTTTAAAACCTACTTGATCTTCAGTACAAACAATATCAATGTTTTTGCGAACTGAATTTAACAAAGAATTTTCTTTTTCTAATTGTACAGACAGTATGTGTTAACATGAGCTATGAATAGTAACATGATCTGATTGGTCCGCTGTTATGTGTGACATTCACATTGTCCTAACTGCTCGCATGCATGTGTGTGTAATCAATCTTGACCTCCCGGAACCTTTCTGTCTGTCAGATCCTTTATCTTGCTGCAACACTCGACTGTCACCTGTGTCTGTGCCGGTAAGACATGTCAAAGCAGTCGGGCTTTATCTCGGAAAAACACTCGCGCGGTTGAATATAGCAACCCCACAAAACGCCGACAGATTATTCTTTAAAAAAAGAAAAAGAAAAAAAAAGGTTTTATACTGCTTATCACTTCCGTACCGGTCTTTTGGTTTATGTCAAAATGGCTTTGTTCAAGCGTCGTTTTACCTCGTATTTCTTGTTAACCTGATTTTAATTCCTCCACAGTGGGTTTCTTTTGTTTGTTTCGTTTCGTGTTGTTTTCCGGCTCAGTCTACGGCTCTCTCGCATGTTCGTTGTGAGCTAGGCTACGAGCAATGTGCCTTCGTTTGAGGTTTAAAAAGATCTGAAAGTGAAAACCGTGAGGCGGATCTTGTTTAAAACATCGGTTCAGTGTTAAATCTATACTTCAACAAGAACCAAAGCAAAGACAGTTATCTAAATTTACTGACATCTTGAGGACAGGCGTCATAGAATGAAACGTATATTCGTATCAAACGAACAGAATCTTCTGATGTTCGTATCAAACGAACAGAATCTTCTGATGTTCGTATCAAACGAACAGAATCTTCTGGTGTTCGTATCAAACGAACAGAATCTTCTGATGTTCGTATCAAACGAACAGAATCTTCTGATGTTCGTATCAAACGAACAGAATCTTCTGATGTTCGTATCAAACGAACAGAATCTTCTGATGTTCGTATCAAACGAACAGAATCTTCTGGTGTTCGTATCAAACGAACAGAATCTTCTGATGTTCGTATCAAACGAACAGAATCTTCTGGTGTTCGTATCAAACGAACAGAATCTTCTGATGTTCGTATCAAACGAACAGAATCTTCTGGTGTTCGTATCAAACGAACAGAATCTTCTGATGTTCGTATCAAACGAACAGAATCTTCTGATGTTCGTATCAAACGAACAGAATCTTCTGATGTTCGTATCAAACGAACAGAATCTTCTGATGTTCGTATCAAACGAACAGAATCTTCTGGTGTTCGTATCAAACGAACAGAATCTTCTGATGTTCGTATCAAAAGAACAGAATCTTCTGGTGTTCGTATCAAACGAACAGAATCTTCTGATGTTCGTATCAAACGAACAGAATCTTCTGATGTTCGTATCAAACGAACAGAATCTTCTGGTGTTCGTATCAAACGAACAGAATCTTCTGGTGTTCGTATCAAACGAACAGAATCTTCTGGTGTTCGTATCAAACGAACAGAATCTTCTGATGTTCGTATCAAACGAACAGAATCTTCTGATGTTCGTATCAAACGAACAGAATCTTCTGATGTTCGTATCCAAACGAACAGAATCTTCTGATGTTCGTATCCAACGAACAGAATCTTCTGATGTTCGTATCCAACGAACAGAATCTTCTGATGTTCGTATCCAACGAACAGAATCTTCTGATGTTCGTATCCAACGAACAGAATCTTCTGATGTTCGTATCCAACGAACAGAATCTTCTGATGTTCGTATCCAACGAACAGAATCTTCTGATGTTCGTATCCAACGAACAGAATCTTCTGATGTTCGTATCCAACGAACAGAATCTTCTGATGTTCGTATCCAACGAACAGAATCTTCTGGTGTTCGTATCCAACGAACAGAATCTTCTGGTGTTCGTATCCAACGAACAGAATCTTCTGATGTTCGTATCCAACGAACAGAATCTTCTGATGTTCGTATCCAACGAACAGAATCTTCTGATGTTCGTATCAACGAACAGAATCTTTGGTAAAGGAATGGTGAGTAATCATACAAACAGAATGCTTCTGTAGGAATGGTGGAAGGGGGAAAGATGGCATGGGGAAGAATGGGGCAGAGGAAGGGGGGAGGGGGTAAGAGGGGCAGATGGGGAGGAAGAATGGGGCAGAGGAAGGGGGGAGGGGGTAAGAGGGGCAGATGGGGAGGAAGAATGGGGCAGAGGAAGGGGGGAGGGGGTAAGAGGGGCAGATGGGGAGGAAGAATGGGGCAGAGGAAGGGGGGAGGGGGTAAGAGGGGCAGATGGGGAGGAAGAATGGGGCAGAGGAAGGGGGGAGGGGGTAAGAGGGGCAGATGGGGAGGAAGAATGGGGTAGAGGAAGGGGGGAGGGGGTAAGAGGGGCAGATGGGGAGGAAGAATGGGGTAGAGGAAGGGGGAGGGGTAAGAGGGGCAGATGGGGGAAGAATGGGCAGAGGAAGGGGGAGGGGTAAGAGGGGCAGATGGGGAGGAAGAATGGGGCAGAGGAAGGGGGGAGGGGGTAAGAGGGGCAGATGGGGAGGAAGAATGGGGCAGAGGAAGGGGGGAGGGGGTAAGAGGGGCAGATGGGGAGGAAGAATGGGGTAGAGGAAGGGGGGAGGGGGTAAGAGGGGCAGATGGGGAGGAAGAATGGGGCAGAGGAAGGGGGGAGGGGGTAAGAGGGGCAGATGGGGAGGAAGAATGGGGCAGAGGAAGGGGGGAGGGGGTAAGAGGGGCAGATGGGGAGGAAGAAAATTCGATAAGATCAAACCTGGCATACCACCACCTTCCTTCTGATGTGGCACCGAGCGGGTAAGTGAATCAGCACTCTTGTGAGGCTGCCAAATGACCACCCACCGCTGTATTACCTGCATGAGATGCTGAACAGGAAGAGGCTCACTTCCGGAGAAAATAAATCACAGAGCGTAGTTTCTACATTATTAGGTTGATCATAATACGTATCTTTGAGAACACATGAAGTGCCCCTACCCTCCTTCGCTCCATTCTTCCTAGCTGTAAGATACATGTTTCTTTCAGATCATTAGCTATGACAAGCCACGTTTTCTTTTTTTTTCTTTTTTGTCGCTTGAAAACCTTTGGTGAGGCTCCATGATTATCAATACCTGTTATAAATAGTAGTGGTCATGAGATGTTGTAATTGTCGGAGATCTACTGATATTTCATTTGCAAAATCTATCAAAAGTCGTAAATTCATTGATATTTTATTTAAAAGATTTGGGGTTATTTTCTCTGTTAATGGATGCAGAGTTGTTGATGTTTGAGTTAGGATGATGGTAGCTGGGTTATCAATGGTTCTAAATTTACCGATATTTGATGATTGTTGTAGATTGGTTTTTGAGGTATATGCTTTGATGATGGTTATACATTTACTGACATTTGATTTTATAAGGTTTAATATTGGTTGTATATTTATTGACTTTCGAGTTATAAGCTTCGATAATAGTTTAAGATATACTGATGCGAATTAGAAGCTTTAATAACAGTTGAAATATGTTGGTATTTCATTAATAATCTCTCCCCTCCTCTCTCTCTCTCTCTCTCTCTCTCTCTCTCTCTATGTCACACTACACACACACACACACACACACACACACACACACACACACACACACACACACACACACACACACTTCACTCTTTGCAAATGCCACCAATTAGTGGATTTAATCACGCAGAGGACTCTCATATTACGGTTTCTTCGAAAAGAGAACGTCAAGAATTAAACATTTTTCGTGAGGGATCTTTGACTGACTGTTTGAAAACAGGAGTTCTCAAGCTGATCAGTCTCTTGAAGAGGTTTAATTCGTCGTTCTAATATGTTTCCATGTAGGTCGATAGATCATAGCGTGCACATATTCGTCCGCCCACACACACACACAAGCCCACATTTGTCAAGAAAACTGAAAACTTGAATGGTGAATTTTAATGACATGCGTAATGACGCCACTGAACATTGGAAACCTGATTGATAAGTTAACCGTCACAGTGAATGAATTGAAGATCGTAAAATCAACACACTTACCGCTCCCCCCCCCCTCCCTCCCATCCTATCACTCTACTTGCCATGCCCTCCCACACACAGACACACACACAGACACACACACAGACACACACACAGACACACACACACATCTCTTCTGCCCCATCCCTGTACCACCTACCCATTCACTAGATGTATTTGCATTCTATACAGCTCTACAGGTGTAGGTGCAGTCAGACCGGTTTTTGGAGACGTGACAGGATAGGTCTTAACCATTGATGACCAGGCTGAAGAGAGTCTTTAAGATCTTTTGTCCGTAACTTTGCCTTCTTTGTGCAGGAAAAAAAACGATGGGTGATCTCACAGTTTCTGGATCAAATTTGCCTTATGCCGAGAGACATTTGAAATTTTGTGTCAGACCAAGCCTATGTCGCAGCAACGCACCACTGAGAAAATGACGCATACTGTATTCGGAGCTGGAAAAACAGGGATTGGAGAACCTGTTTGGGATTCCATCTTTTTCTTTTTTCTTCCATCTTTCTTTCGTTATAATGTCTCCGTTTACTTGCTAAATTAAAATGCTACTTTTTTTTTCTTTTGTTGTTTTTGTTGTTGTGGTTCTGTCTCTGTCCAACTGCCTCTCTCTCTCTCTCTCTCTCTCTCTCTCTCTCTCTCTCTCTCTCTCTCTCTCTCATATTGAAGGTAGAGAGAACGGCAGCATTTTGCATTTTACGGAATGTGAAAACCGGATTTCCGATTCGCTAAAAGCCAAGAGCGACAAGCCAGACTTC
>CM065714.1:10602457-10609957 GCA_033310375.1 Conus canariensis | reverse complement strand
TCTCTTCTCTCTCTCTCCTCTCTCTCTCTCTCCTGTCTCTGAGGCTGTCTCTGTGTCTGTCTATCTGTTCCTCCATCTCACCCTCTCTCTCTCCCCCTGTCTCTGAGGCTGTCTCTGTGTCTATCTGTTCCCCCATCTCACCCTCTCTCACCTCTCCCTGTCTCTGAGGCTGTCTCTGTGTCTGTCTATGTGTTCCCCCATTTCACCCTCTCTCACGTCTCCCTGTCTCTGAGGCTGTCTCTGTGTCTATCTGTTCCCTCATCTCACCCCCCCCCTCTCTCCCTGTCTCTGTGTCTGTTCCCCCATCTCACCCCCTCTCTCTCCCTGTCTCTGTGTCTGTCTGTTCCCCATCTCCCCCCCCCTCCCCTCTCTCTCTCTCTCCCTTGTCTCTGGGTCGGTCTCTGTGTCTGTCTGTCTGTCCTCCCCCCTCTCTTTCTCTCTCTGTCTCTCTCAAAGGCGCCAAAATGGCAATTAGTGCTCTACTGGCTTACCTGAAGAAAAAGAAAAGGTGCAAACAAAAAAACGACCGAAGAAAGTGAAGTATCACCTCTGTATTGAAACGAACAGCTGTGCCTAACTGCCCTAAGTATACATCTGAAACATGCCAACCTAAATTGTTCTCTCTCTCTCTCTCTCTCCCTTCTCCCCATACCCCCCCCCCCTCTCTCTCTCTCTCTCTCTCTCTAAGACGCCCTAAACGGCATATTCATTATCAATGTTCTTCGTTTCTGTCTCTGTCTGTCTGTTTATCTGTCTCTGTCTCCCAAAGATTCCAGAACCGCAGTCCGCTCACTGCTGACACCCATGAAGAACAGCAGCGAACAGACACGACCGAAGACAGCTGGTATTATTAACACGACCAAAGACAGAAAGGCATCGACGCTGCATGTAACAGAACAGTTGTGCCAAAAGATACGCCTGAAGCAGGCTACCCGTTGCTGACAAGGCAGAGCATGACCTGCCCAGCATCTCTGTCTGTCTGTCTGTCTTCTATCTCTCTCTCTGTTTGTGTGTGTGTGTGTGTGTGTGTGTGTGTGTGTGTGTGTGTGTGTGTGTGTGTTGTGTGAGAGAGAGAGGAGAGAGAGAGAGAGAGAGAGAGAGAGATTCAGACGATGTATTCATGTAATAGGCCGAGGCCCCTAATGAAGGGGTGTGCGAACATTCATAGCACCATAGTCGTATACAATGAAATTAGAGAGAGAGAGAGAGAGAGAGAGAGAGAGAGAGAGAGAGAGAGAGAGAGAGAGAGAATCTAAATTCGTCACATAGGTTTTACGCCGTTACAGGTTATAGACTTTCTTCATTTGCTTATTTTTCTCTCCCTTCGAATATTTGTGTGTGAACTGTTTTGTGTTTCATTGTTTTTGTTTTTAGTCAGAAATAAATTGCAAACTGACTGAGAAAAAAAGGAGGGGTCAAAAAGAAAAAGAAAGACAAAGAAAAAAAGAAAAAGAAAAGAAACAAGTCAGTACATGTGACGTGAAGATACGAGACAGAAGACTGAAGAGTGAGAACACTACGAGTGACGTGAAAAAAACAAACAAACCAGGCGAAACAACTCACGTTGCAAGCACTCCCGTTTGTAATTACACTGACATCCCGCCCCATCATCGCCACTGACGCAGGGGCAATCCGCAGGGCAGGGGTCCTTGACCTCACAGGCCTCCTTCACCGTCTCATCCACGTCGAACCCATCCACCATAGACGCCCGCACAGGAATACAGGAGCAGTTGAAGTACAGGATGTTCCTCACCTCCCCGTCAAACCTCTCGTTGGTGAAGTCTTTGGGCCGCTTTTTCCGGTAGTTGTTGGGGATGCCGCCAAAGTAGACGTAGTTCTTCCTCTCGGCAATGTCCCTCAGGATGACGTCGTCGTCAGAACCCAGAGAGACTTTGGAGGTCTGGCTGCCATCCACCATCAGGATGGTCTGGGCGCGGTTCCGGCGGATCTCCACCCGGTGCCAACTGCCATCGTTGAGTGGCTCGGTGTTGGCCTCGATGTCCACGTAGCGATTGGCCTCGGCCACATAGGTGATGAGCAACCTGACGGAGCCTTTGCTGAGGGTCAGCTGCAGGAAGTCGTAGCGCCCGTTGTCATCCGTGTACACCAGCATGGCGGAGGCCTGGAAGGTCTTGAACTCGAAGCTGAGGGAAGCGTTGGGGCAGGCGTGCCATTTGGGATACTGGGCATAGGTGTTGGAGAGTCCCTGGAAGCGGAGAGCCTGGGTGGTGGAGGTGAGGTATAACACGAGGAAGGACAGCAGGAAGGGAAACAGTGAGGTCCGTGGGGGTGGATGGCCTGCTAGGGCCATGATGTCACTGAACACCGAGTCACCAGCACAGCTTCCAAATTTGAACTGCCGGCGAAACACCACAAAAAAAATTATATAAATCCACAAACTCGATGAACTCAACCAGAACACACACCCGACACGAACATTTTTTTTTCTCTCGAAAAATCAGCTGTATGTTGTCTCACCAGATCCGTCTGCAGGTACCCCACTTTCAAATCCCCGGATCCGTCACAAGTATTCCTTTTAGCACCTAAACCCAAACACTTCTGACACAGCTGTTGTTGCTGACGATCACTCTCAGGTTGCAGGCTTCATTCACTCACGCGTGGCCGTGACGGCTTGTCACAGGCTGTTACAGGCAGGCTGTCAGTGTGTGAGTGTGTGTGTATGTATCAATGTGCGTGCACGGCCGTATCGAACGCACACACTGAAGAGTGCAGCGGCGTTCCACTGTGTAAATCCTTCTGGCCTCACCTCCGCTTGGCAGTCAGTGTGTGTGTGTGTGTGTGGGTTGGTTG
The DNA here is from genome assembly GCA_033310375.1 of Conus canariensis. Lineage (NCBI taxonomy): Eukaryota > Metazoa > Mollusca > Gastropoda > Neogastropoda > Conidae > Conus > Conus canariensis. The sequence continues at coordinate 10,607,146 of CM065714.1, read as the reverse complement.
AACCTGCCAGACCTGCACACCCCTTCACCTCCACTCCTCTCTCACCCCTGGCTGTTGCAGTCGTTCGTAGTAAGTAGGTGGCAAGACTCAAACCCCCCTTCCACCCCACCACTTCACACCCCTCTTTTTTTAATCACTGAATCAGCCACCACCAGCCTGCCTACGCACAGTCCCCCCACACCTTTCTAGAGTGCACAAAGCTACACACGCTCACGCAACGGCTCGTCCACCGGCACACACACGCTCACACAAACCACGGCTTGTGTGGACAGCCACAGCGGGGTTGTTGTGGCATGGAGAGGCAGGTGGGGCGGCGGAAGGGCACGGCGGGGAAGACTAGGACCCAGCCATGCGCACAGCCCGCCTCAGTCAGTCAGCCGCCAGCACGGCGTCAACGCCTTGGAATGTCAACCCCGTCCACCACCACCAAGCCGGCCTCCGATCGTCTTCCCTTGCCGTCCCGTGACGTAGCGGAAGTGACGAGCTCAGCCGAGGAACCCCTCCCCCCTCTCCCCTTCTTCCCCCTCACTCCAACACTGTCACTTCGCTTCGAGGACATAATCTCTCCCCCCCCCCCCCCCCCTCTACCTCTCCGAGCCGCCGCGCCTGGTTTTAAGATTGCCCAGCCTGTCGACTGTGACACAGCTCGGCTCTGTCACCTTCCCGCCCCCCTCTGTCCTCTTCTCACACACAGAAGGTGGAGCAAAAAGGGTTTATTCAATCAACACTACATTCATGCTACCTTTGTCACTGCATGTGCAGTTCTGCCAACGATAGCAAACGACCCTCAGGTGAAAGAGTAGCAAGTACGGTACAGAAAGCAGGCAGAAAAAAAGTACGCTCGCATATTTGAAGCGGTTTGTATTTTCGGGTTTTCTTGAATTAAGCATGACACAGAGATCGGACAGAACTAGGCATTGGTCAGACGTCTTCAGGGGGAGTAGGAAAAGGTAGGACAAAGAAATGAAAGGGTAGGGGGGGGGGGGGGATGGCAAAAGGTAGGGGAAGAAAGAAAAGATAAGGATAAGCTGCAAACTGGGAACGAGAAGTAATTAAAAAAGTACTGTTAGTAGTAAAAGATGGGAAACCATAGCAACATTTATGTAGCAAAAAGGACGGATAGTGCGGAAAGTAGCAAAATTAAGGAAGATGTCAGTGAAGAGCAGTGGAAAAATGACGAAAAGAAGCACAAAAGTACCAGAAGGTAGGAAAAGTGTTTGAAGGTGAAACAAATGGCAGGGAAAAGCCTCAAAAGTGGAGAAAAGTTGCATAACGGATTGAAAGGGAGACAAAAGAGAGGACAAAATGACACATCGCGAAAGGTTGGGAAAAATAGATGATAAAGAAAGGGAAGGAGAAGTAGCACCAAAAAAGGAATGGGAACATAGCAAAAGTCGTGGAAAAGTAGGAACAACAAGAAAACGTAGAGAAAAATGACATAAGATGGAAAAAGTGGCAACGGATATGAATTAGCAAAAGAAAGCCAAAAGTAGCAAAAGTTATGGGAAAAGGTAGAGAGATAGGTACATACAGCAACAAGAACCAATGGGAGACAGACAGACAGACAGACAAGAGAGGAGAGAGAGAGAGAGAGAGAGAGGAGAGAGTACTAAAAGAAGTAAAAGGCGGGAAAAAGTAGCTAAAGGCAGGGAAAAGTTGAGGACAGTATGAAAAAGCAGCTCAGGCAAAGTACTGTTCGACTTCCAGACAAAGCAGCTTGGGCCCAGCCTATGGGACCGCACTTAAGTCAAAAGGGGACTATCACAGGAAAATAGGTATAGTTCCATGAGAAAAAAAACCCAGCTGATCACACATCACACGAACAGAGGTAATTTGCCAGATTGTCTCACACGTAATGACTGCCTGCAACAGCAGAATGAAAGAAGAGGGATGGCTAGATAAAAACAAAACAAAAACAAAAAACAAACTCAGAATCTAACGACAAGCACGGAAAGTTTACGTGCATTCAGCACTCGTATAAGCAGGCGATGTAAGTTCTCACTTCTGAGAACCATATTGATCAGTAGTTTCTTCAGTGCCCTTCGACGTTATCACCATCCTCTGCATCCCTTTCTCTTTACACTGCGCTTCCTCTGCCCTCCCCCACCCTCTTCTTACCCCACTTTCCCATTTGCCAGGTCCTTGCCTGTCCCCTTCTGTGTGTGTGTGTGTGTGTGTGTGTGCGTGTGGCGTGCGTGTATGCGTGTGGGGGTGGGAGGGGGAGTGTTAATGTACATACAAATACATATACTAACACAGGCTTTTATGTAACGATTTATGATGTCTTTTTGCCATATCTTATGTACTTGTGAAATGATGTGGAACAGAAGAAAAATTCCCGATGGACAATAAAGTTGATTGTATTGAATTGAATTCTTCGTCTTTCCTCTTCCCTCTCTTCTTTTGCATCGAAGCTTAATGCTGCTATCTCTTCCAGTTACGCGAAGGCCACCTCTTAGTTCTCTGGGTAAAACAAAAAAAAGTATATATATGGCTTAGCCTTAAATATACATACACATACATGTTTACAGCGGACGAAAGGCCTCTGAGCTGGCAATATGAATGGTTCTGTCTTCAGGATGGATTACGGTAGTTCCCATATGCTTCTTGTGAGGGGTTAAATATTTATATTTCCCTAATTCATCTTTCTTCTCCCGTTCTCCCCCCCCCTCCTCCCTCATTTTGTTCCTTTGTAGATCTTTGCCAAGTTATTAATGTAATAACGGAGGAATTGTTAGCCTGCACTTGCCTCCCCCCCCCCCTCCCCCCTACTATATAATATATATATATATATATATATATATATATAGGAAGCCAACTTAACATTCGTCACAAAATTGGCATGTAAAACCTTATAACATTTGTCAGTGCATAAAACCATAATTCTCAGTGATCAAAACTTGTAAGAAAATGGCACATTTTGTAGTATTGAAAATAAAGCTAAAAAAAAATATTGATTTTCCGTGATAATTCGTTTCATGGGGGCGAGGAAGATGGAGAGGGATGAACTGTTTTTGCGGTCTAATATGTTTTACGGGGGATAATTAACTGTTATGACGGGAAAACAATACTTTCCTTAGATAACGCTCTTTTGAAGCTAACATGATACCATACCAGTCCGCTCCGGCTTTTTCGCTGTCAATGTCTCCAAGCTGACAGCGCTATTTGAAAGGCTGATCACTCCCCTCTTGATCTGTGTCGTCTGCTTGAACAGGACGCAGCCGACCGTGACACCGGGGCTCGTGCAGATGTGTTGAGACCGCCTGTCCGCCAGTCAATGTCTGAATTGTAAAGGGAGTGTTTACGGCTTGGCTTATTTCGAATTCGGATAGTAGCTCAAAGAACAGGGGTGACAGTGCCTACCAATTAGACAGCGTTACTGTGTTTATGATGCAGAGAATGGGGGACGAGGGTAGTGAGAGGTAAGAGACGGGTCAAAAGAGGGGGGGGGGGGGGGGGGGGGGCTGTCTGAAATGGGGAGGAGAGATGTGAGTGAGTGTGTGTGTGTGTGTGTGGGGGGGGGGGGGGGGTCACAGAGAGAGAGAATAATTTCGAAAAGCTTTTCTTTCTCTTGTCTTTAAAAACAGCATTTATCTCGTTTGTATCGAGACTTACATAAGAGAGTTTGAACACACACACACACACACACACACACACACACACACACACACACACACACACACACACACATTTCAGCTGAAACACGAGACCGGTTTGTTTGAATTTGGCCTTATAGTTATTTTCCCTTCCAATAGTGGTGAGTTTATAGTCCTATAAAGCTGATAGGGACAAGACAAGTGGTTCCCACGCTGATGTTTGTAGTAAGTATTTGTATAGAGTTTCTCATCTCTGCCTCTCTCACTCCTGCACAATAAGGTGGTTGCCGGGCTAGGCAGTTCGTTGAATTCTGTAAACGTCAGAATGATTAGTCTGTATCGAGAGCTGAGTTCATCTTCATTGCCTTTAACTAACCATGCTTGAGGACTCGGGGTGACTCAGGTCGTAAGATCAATCCAGGCAAAGCTAAAGACTGGCAGACAATGGAAAGTACAGGAGGCAGTGGACGTGGCGAATGAAAACATCAAATGCTGAGAATAAACAAGACAGACAGACAGACACACACACACACACACACACACACACACCACACACACACATGCTGAGGGGGGGGGGGGGGGGGTCTATTCTCTGAAGACCTGTCGGAGCTGCGCAATTCGCCAATTCCAGGGAACGTCCTCATCATTGGTACTTATCAAGACCTCATTAATTCACCTGTGTCGCGTGGGCAGGCGTAGAGCTTTGTAAAAGTGGCAGAATACGTGTGCGTGCGTGCGTGTGCGCGCGCATAAAAAAACAACAAAAAACTTTTGTCTTTTGACCTTATCACAAACCGAATTTGAAAAGACATACGTGTGAGCCATCATCAAAACAGCGCATATAAACACATAAATAAAAAGAAAGGAGTGGAAAGGGTGTGAAGAAGTGGACTGGGGGGGGGGGGGGGGGTAATGACATCGTCATATAAGTTGTTAAAGTTCATGTTGTGACTATTATTTAGAATATCCATAACAGGGCACTTCCGCAGTTTATCATCGAATAGATGAAGTAGGAATTGCTCTCTTATCGAGGACTGTTATGCACGTGTGGTGTGTGTGTGTGTGTGTGTGTGTGTGTGTGTGTGTGTGTGTG
>CM065714.1:10589957-10599957 GCA_033310375.1 Conus canariensis | reverse complement strand
TAGCAACTGTCCGGGTGTTAGGGCCACCTACCCTCCACATCTGTGCACCACCAGAACTGCGGTCAGTAAACCGATGAAATTGTCAGAAATTTATATAGAACAACACAATCATCTCAGCTTGCACCGCCAAAACTGCGGCCAGTAACAAAATGAAATGTTTAGAAATAAATTTAGTACTACACATCTCGTGTATACCGCCAGAAATATCAACATAGTACACTACTCTACACCGCGTCAAGTGTTTCTCAGTATGACTTTGAAAAAAGATTACTTCCACACTTGACGTTTCCCTCATGATCTGTCAGGTTGTGAGCGAGACGTCAAGATATGTGGACGTGTGGATATAATTTCGTTTCTAAATCCACACTTGACGTCTCACTTACATCCTGAGAGAGCATTTAGCCAACAGTTAAACTATGTGTTGTGAAAGCAACAGAGGAATGGTACTGTGGTCTCTCAGATCAGACTCGGTCATGGAGAAGATTGTCATAGAAGCCATGGTACTCCATGGGCATCACAGTCTTCAGCTGCTGGAGGTGGTCCCACTTTGACTTCTTGATTGATCTCGGCTGTCTGTATAGCTGTGTGATTTGCACTGCTGCCCCTCTGTTGGACCTGCGGGGAAGTGGAGCCCAGTCGTCTGTGTGATCAAGCTTGTAGCTGATCACTCCATCTGGTGAGTATTTCAGTGCCCTGATGTCGACCACCTGAGGATCACCTGCACAGTTTCCAGGCCGAATGCTTCTGTAGTAGGAAATGTTTGAAAAGTCCTTGAAGAAGTTAAGGTCCACGTTCTTCACAATGTAAGGATGAGGCTTGCTCCTGGCAGAAGTGAAGACCTCTGAATACTCAGGTGGCCAGTAGATCTGGCGATGACGTAGTCGGCATTCAATGGTGGAGTGTACCGAATCAACCTCCATCCAGGTGTGCCCTTTTTCCAGGTACTTTTGTTCTTCTTCTTCCTCGTTCGCCATCCCGTTAGATGAGCAGCCCGGTGTCCTCGATGAAGGCTGCCGTCCGTCGCAGCTCCTCCAGGGTGCCATACAGCTTGGCTTCCACTGCTGTCGGTGTTGGCCAGTACTTTCGTCGCATTGACATGCAGAATTTCTTTGTCTGACCACCGACCGCTTGGGGTGGGCCCCTTTGAGGCATAGGGCCCGGCTCCCGACCTCCCCGGCGGGTCTCCGAAGGTCGAGCGCCACATCGAAATTCTGTGGACTGCATCATCATGGAAGCGTATATGCGTGGTATCGTGGTTTAAGCTGCGCCAGTGGCCCGATACCTCCGTCTTCAGCTGGAGTTTTCTTTCGGGGTGCCTCACCCTTAGCTCATGGCCCGTGCGTCCTGCCCTGTGAGCACAGGGGGATTGTTTCTCCGGAGATCCCACCCGGGGCTAGAGGTTATACCGCGCCTCTTGACCGCATGATGAGCCCGTCATAGGACACATGGGGTATTTCAGTGAGGACAACAGTGCCACCTGTTGACACACCCCATCCTGGTAGGAACATCGCCAGTTGGTCCGGGACTGCTTATTCTGCCAGGCAAGCCTGACTTATATCGCAGCTAACCCCCATATCTGAGGGCCATTCCCCTATCCGCCACCCGGGGACCCGCCGAGTTGGGGATGGTCGCCCCACTACTGAATTGGAAGCAGCCTGGTCCCGGGTACTTTTGTATGATAATTGTCTTGTTTTCCACTGCAATGTGCAGGAGACAGTTTGACAGAATTGTATTTCTATTTTGATAGCAACACCCATCCGAGTAGATAATGGTACTGAGTGTGTGACTGGCGAGCGAGTCCTGAATGTAGTCCATGATGCAGGAGGCAAAAGTATTGCTCGTGACGTCACCATTGCATTCATGCCAAAAGTAACACACACACCTACGTGACGTAAGTTCATAGAGGGTAAAATTATGGCAGCAAAGTTTGGTTTTAAAGTATGAGGCATTGGCAAACAGCCTAGGAGCCAAAAGCACTGCCTGCAAATCCATGGTAAGAACAAGGACACTGCTGTCATCTTGTGCCATTCTCTTGTCTTGTTTCTTTTCATTTTGAGCCTCCTCTTTTGCCTGATGTGACAATCAAACTGTTCTGCTGAGTACTGTCCTAAGATGTAGGACGTACAAATGTTACATTGGTCCTTCCTGGGTTTAAATATAGCAATGTTCATTTGTTTTGATACCCGGATGAGCACCTGTCTCGATGCCCGTTTGACACCTTTGCTGTCACAGTAAGCCTGGAAAAGCTTAACTAGCTGACTCTTGGACTGTACAGGTGTTTCCAGATAAAGTTTGTTCGAGTCTCTGCGACAATAGTGTGACGGCAACTTTGGGAGCGATTCCAAAAAAGAACGTGCCAGTTCACTCTTTGGATCATCAGCTGCCTTGGGAGGGGTGTGATGTGAACTCTCCTGCATGCCATGTGAAGACGATCCACTCATGGCCCAGTTCCGGACACTACATTCTTTAACACATAAAGTGTTCATAAACATTGTCTTACACACCTGAACCATTTCATCTCTGATGCGTAAGTGATACTGAAATGTACCCTGTCTACGACTGTGCCCACACTTTTTTCCTCTTTCTGTAGGTTTGTAGTCCACAAGGGAAGCAACGTAGGTCTGCCTCTGATTCCAGTCAAGCTTGGTCCAGAATGAGTCAAACATGCTTTTTCTGTCATCCTCAGAAATATCATTACACCTTCTGGCCCTGGACTTGCTGCAGTAGGGAGATGTGCATTTTGGCCCCATCTGTCTAGCCCCTTTTTCTTTTGTAGTGACTTTACCATCTGTGCCTTTCACGCGACTAAGGTAGGCTTCTCCTTTCATGCGGAGATTCCTGTTTGCCCTGCGTGACCAGCTGTCTTTATTTGCCATTCCACTTCTAGCACGTTTACGTTTTGCACTGGTGCTGTCCCTGTGGGCAGCAGGTGGAGGATGCATTTCTCCATCTACTGAGCCCTGTTCACTGTCTGTGCCTGAAGACCAGTAGGATTCAGTAGTTTCCGAGTCACTTCCCAGGTGGTATGAATCCTCGCTGTCGAGAGCTTCTTCTGATGCATGAGATCCATATTCTGCATTAATAGCACCTTCTGATGCATCAGGTCCATATTCTGCATTAATGACAGCATTGGAGAGGGTAGTATAAATACCAGTACTTGTGCTAGGTAAGCAGTCTTGATGAATGTCTGTTTGACTGACGGTGTGAATACTGTCATTACTTAAGTCAGTGTCTGGTAATTGCCTGACATCACCAGAAGTTTGGGCAGCAGCATCATAAGCATCAGCATCAGATGTTGTATTAGGTAAGCACTCTGGTTCCATGTCTGTATCAAATGTCTCATCACACGAAAGCTGCCTGGAAGACGCATCACATTCTGTCACGCTGCCTCCTTGAAGAATGTACCGGTAAATCGTCATTTTGTTTCTTACAGTCTGAAAATGAAAGGAAAAAATAATTCACTGTTTGTTTTTACACGAATTACAGCCAACATACTATACGTCCTTTGAACCATGCCATTACTCAGTATCACTGTCACCATACACTGCATAGATATCCTGAACAGAGAAGTCTATAGATGACCAGTGGAGTGGGTCAAGTTTTCTGGTGCACATTTCCAGGTAGTGTGCTGTGGTAAAGTTGTGAGCACACTTTGCATATATCGCCAAGAAATCTTCTCCAGTGAGGACATCTTTGTATTTCTCATACAAGCCAACCCATAACTTGGTATCACGAACCCATCGAGGGGTAAATTTAAATGTTTTGAGAAGCTTGCATTCTGTCAAGACACGTTCTGCCTGGGCAGGGCTGAGCCATGTCATCTCTTCCATTGTTAGGATTTGTAAACTACTGATCAAAACCAACTCCGCAACAATTTCTTCTGGTTTATCTTCCAGCAATGAGCTAGCGCCCAGTTCCAGCGTGTGCGAGTGTGCACCACAGCTGGAAAGGGCGTGCAGATCATTTAGAGTAAACTCACGCAGATGAAGACATTTGATGTGACTTTTTCCATCAACTTCTCGCTGCATCAGCCATTTGGGACAGACCTGTCGCATTTCGGTCTGAAAACCAATCCAGAAAATCTGTGCAGTGTCTTACACACACACACACACACACACACACACACACACACACACACACACACACACACACACGAAACAACGCACGCACGCACGCACACACACACATGCACAACATTATGAGACCCGAAGCACGAGAGAGAGAGAGAGAAGAGAGAGAGAGAGAGAGAGAAGAGGAGAGAGAGAGAGAGAGAGTAATACTGTAAAAGGCATAGACAGAAAAGGTGACAGTTCGGATTGGGTGCAGATTCACCCTTTCCTCTGTTTCACCGATGGTTGTGCTTTTCTGACCAAGTCATGTTGGTTTTATGCAAGTTACTGAGCTACTTTCCTCACTGGAAAGAAACAAAAGGCTATACAAGCTCCGGAAAAAGTTCAAACTTACCAAACGTTGAGTTGACAGAGCAGCCACTTTTCAGTCTTACGATCTCGCGGAAACATCGGAAGTGACGTGATCACGGTCACTTTTCCCTCCAAATTGTCGTGCAATAACTCGTACAAACACATACGAGGTTTTTCCTGGACTAAAGTTTTTGTAAAAGAACTCGTATGTTATCTTACGAGGTTTCGTCCGGAAAAGTTTGGTCCCCGAAAAACCTCGTAACATCAATTAGGAGTGGTTTTTTTTTAACACGACTTAACAGTTACTCACATACGTGGTTTTGACACACATCAATGTAGTGCATTTATGAACCTGGAGTAGATTCGAGCTTTTAACATAAAATGGATACAAAATCAAGGGATGCAATGGCGGGAAAATCCCAAAATCGAAAAAATGTCGATACAAGGTCTGGCAGGGACACCGACGATAAGCAGACTTAACCAAAACTGACAGGAGTCGCTGGAAAACTTTGTCGGTATATACTGCGCTCCTGGACAAGATAATTTACAGCATGAAACAAAACAAAATGGAGAGAGAGAGAGAGAGAGAGAGAGAGAGAGAGAGAGAGAGAGAGAGAGAGAGAGAGTACATCAAGCAGTTCGACCGTTTCCACACTAGATCCCTGGGTCCAGTCCTGGACATCAGATGTCATTACAAGCTGACCAGTTTGGAGGTTCTGGTTCTGGACATAGCTGGTCTTGCCAGTATCAAGGTCAGGTCTTACCACAGGAAGGATGAGCGAGTGGCAACGAACAGTTCTCACACGCCACGACACGCAGGCACGGTATACTCGTATGTCAAAAACATCTGTTGTAACGCTGAGTCAAAATGTTTTATGCTACTTGCCCTCTTGTACACGTTTCTTTTTTCGTCGCTTATTTTGTTATTTGGTAATTATGATTTCATTGTCACTGTTGTAATTATTGTCGTCACTATTGTGATGTTTTTTCTTCTTTCAGGGGTACACTAATCTCGACTTTTCTTCTTTCCCATGTGCCCCCCTCCCTCCCCCTCCCCCCTCTGCCTTCTTTCCATCCCAACACCCTCTCTTCCTTTTACTCTCTTCTACGTTACATGTGCGTATGTTATGATTTATTGAAAATAAATAGCATTAAAATGTTTATTATAAACGTATTATTTTCCATTTCTGGTTTTATGCGGTTTTTTTCACTGTATGAATGAATGTGGTAGTGGAGAACATAACAGATAAGACTAACCAATGACTGTGTTTATACAAAGAAAATTAAGAAATCCCCTCCCCACCCCCCTTTTTGTGTTGATTTTGTAGTCGTTGATATTTTGTGCCTGTGTTATAAAGTGCTGTCAAAATTCAATGTGTTATGCTTTTACCTCAAAATATATTGATGAAGTCAACACCTTTGACATCTTATTTCTGGGAAAGAGGCTGATCCATTATCATTTTATAATCTAATCTCCACGTTATTGTGTGTTTAAAAAAACAAAAAAACTCGTGTTGTATACCATTAAAGATGGAACCAATGCATCAGATTCATATCTGTGTGATCAATACTTCTTAAAGAGAAATGGGCGATTTTAGAAAACGCGTGATGTATCCAATTAAAGATGGAACCAATGGGTAAGATTCATATTTGTGTGATCAATACTTCTTAAAGAGAAATGGGCGATTTTAGAAAACGCGTGATGTATACAATTAAAGATGGAACCAATGGGTAAGATTCTTATTTGTGTGATCAATACTTCTTTAAGGAGAAAAGCCCGATTTTAGAAAACGCGTGATGGTTACAATTAAAGATGGAACTAATTCATCAGACTCTGGTTTGTGTGACCAATACTTTTTAAGGAGAAAAGTGCGATTTTAGAAAACGCAGGATGAATACAATTAAAGATGGAACTAATGCATCAGATTTTTATTTGTGTGATCAATACTTTTCTTTCTTTTAGGAGAAAAGTGCGATTTTAAAAAACGCGTGATGTATACAATTAAAGATTGAACTAATGCGTCAGATTCTGATTTGTGTGATCAGTATTGTCTTAGGAGAATAACCGTCCCTGAATGGCTAGATAAGCTGTTAGGTTTGCAGGAATACACCGGGTTTTCTTCATTACGCAAGGAAAGTGTATTCAGCCTTCAGTGTAAGCTTAAGACTGAAAGTAGATTCGAAAGGACTGGAGTATGGGACAATATGCTTCACATGCACGTATGCTGATATCAACTTTCGCTTCTTCAGCGACACTGACCAACAGCCGAAGTTCTGGCTGTGATGTTCCGCTCATGGTATCAAACAGATGCAAACTACCTGTACAACGAAGGGATGCACTTTCCACCCCGGGAGCAATCTCAGCCCAGCAACCTTCCACAGTAGCCAGTGAACGGTAAAAAAAACACAAAATATGAAGAAAGTGTGATCAAGAAGCAGTGGCTAAAAATTACATGTAAAAATTCAATTAAAGATGATATGTTTAATCCTTTTTCTTGAAGACTCAAAACGAATGCAAAATGTTCCAAAATAGGCCGACAGCATCAAGTACTGTGTTAGATACCATTTACCTGAATTTATACAATCCATACGCTCCAAATCCCAGCTGGTTCACCAACCAATGCATGTTGATGTAATTCGGACAAGAAGAATGTTCTCAGTTAGACACTCAACGTGTGCTGCAGACATACATCTCACTTTTTAAGGATCCCTTGAGAAGAAAAGAGCATCATGATTGAAAAAGAAAAGTGAAAATTTTGCATGTCTCACGGACACGTTCACATCTCTGCATGACCAGTCTCTTGATTGGAGTGGTTCGTTGTTACGCACCATGGACAGAACGTGGACATAGCAGTCTGCACCAGCAGTGACAAACGACATTGCAGGTTCTCATTTCTGAGAATGATTTGTTCATGACTAGTTAGCTGTGCAATGCTCTTCAACCATACACGGTGTTCCCAACCCACTTTCTGCCCTTTTTTTCTTCACCACACCCTCTCCTGACACTCCAGTTTCCCTCTCGTCCGTCCTGTCCCGCGGCCGCCTCTACTCTCTCTTCTTTTGCCCCATCTCATTGCTATGAACAGCAGCAGTCTGAAGTGGCCTGACCTTAATCCCTCGGCCGCCTCTACTCTCTCTTCTTTTGCCCCATCTCATTGCTATGAACAGCAGCAGTCTGAAGTGGCCTGACCTCAATCCCTCGGCCTCCTCTACTCTCTCTTCTTTTGCCCCATCTCATTGCTATGAATAGCAGCAGTCTGAAGTGTCCTGACCTTAATGAGCTCTGCTCTCTGGTGAGTATTATGCAGCGGACACCTGCACGCCGTCCCTTCAGGAGAAAAGTTTAACCCAGCATCTTGTTCAATCAATCAGGAACCAAAGTTCAATCACACACTTAAGTCTCAGTTTCTCTTTCTGCACTGATACGTTGTTAATGTGTTCTATATTTGCATCATCAGTAAACTGATGTACATAGGACACATATAACATGATGTGCCGACGCAGCACAAATGAAGCTAAACTGTGTTTGATGTATCCAGTTCAGATATCCCCATGCTGAAAAAGCGTCCAGTTTTGATCATTTTGACAACAATGAAAAAATTTACAATGCATTTTTACTTTTTTTTTTTTAAGATGCAATTTTTGACCGAGACAAGTTGCACTTGCTAATTTATTACTGCTTCATTTGCTGAATTCACCATAGTGATAAACTCATAAGTCTTAGGCTGCTTAAGTATGTTAGGCATATTACATCTTTCTATAGAAAATTTTGGATCTATATTTAATAGAATCTGTGCCTGTCCGTGGTAGAAATCCCATTAAATGGTCTTATGTTGATAGAATGCGACTTGATTTGTTATGATATTTGCTTATGACATCACTTAGTATGCTTTTTATCAGTGCGCAAATCAATAATTGTAAGTAATCAACGTTTCTGAGGGAATAACATTTTTATGATATTGATATATTGATGAAAACGTTAACTGTGAATTATAAGCCGTTGTTATTCAATATCTTTATTCTGGGTATGGCTGAAAAGGTTTTTATATTTATCATTTTGACGTATCTGCGTATATCAACACTTGCTGCTACTGAGAAAATGCTAATTGTAAAATTCACCACACACACACACACACACACACACACGCGCGCGCGCGCGCGCGCACGCACGCACGCGCGCACGCACGCACACACGCACGCACACACACACACACACACACACACACACACACACACACACAGAGGGTGGCAAGTAATAATTTGGTATCAGACAAAAAAAATTCCAGAACAAAGACTGGAAAATGATTCACAAAGGCATTAAAAAAACCCTCAGACGACAAAAAAGAAAGACAGAAATAATTCACACAAAAAAAGAAAAAAGAAAGAAAAGAAAAAATGGTACGGAGTCAAAGCATGAGACAGGAAAGAGTGGGAGCGATTTGAACTAAAAAAAAGTCTGTGGACTCACTCTGTTTAGATGTGAGTCAATACTGTACATCCATTAATCAAACGATAGCCATATTTTGGCCATCTTTAAGGCAGATAAACTAGACCCGTGCTACGCGCGTCAAACCATTCTGCCTGATCTTTACCAACAGTTGAAAAAAAAAAAAGTAAGAAGAAATAATACAACACATTTCAATGAACGAAAAAGACGCATTAGAAATCTTTTTTTTTTTTTTTGCAGAATGGACAGTTCGTGTCCATTACGATGACAGAACTGTCACCACCTAATCACCAAATTATAGCCCCCCCCCCCCTCCCGCCCTCCTCGAAGAAGGAGTATGCTTGCTTTAACTTGTAAAAAGAGGAAAACAGTACAAAGAAATAATACAAAAAGGTAAACTGGCAGGCCACATGTTAAAAAAAAGCAGTGTACGACAGTAGAGTAGAGTAGAGTAGAGTAGAGTAGAGGAGAGAGAGAGAGAGAGAGAGAGAGAGAGAGAGAGAGAGAGAGAGAGAGGTAAGGTAATGTTGACTGGAGAGGGGGGGGGTTAAAGTAATGTTGACAGGAGAGAGAGAGAGAGAGAGAGAGAGAGAGAGAGAGAGAGAGAGAGAGAGAGAGAGTCTGACAGACAGATGGACGGACAAACGGATAGACAAAGAGAGAGTGGTGGGGTGGGTAGGGAGGTAGATTCAGAGAGAGTGATAATAAAGAGAAAACTGCAAGCACAACATTTCCAGAAGACAGGGATACAGTCCTACTCCCCCCCCCCCCCCCCCCCCCCCCCCCCCCCCCCCCCCCCCCATCCCTTCCTTCCTCTCTTATCTCCAGAATCCCATGGGATTGGAGAAAAAAAATGTACCGACTTTCTAGAACCAATACAGACGAATGGGGCACGCACACACACACACACACACACACACACACACACACACACACACACACACACACACACAGAGCAAGACAGCGAATGACATTGAGGAAAGAGATGGGAGATGCTCGGAATTTTACATGGTTGTGGTGATTGTGCGGCTTCGACATCATTATCATTATCACCATGATCTCCATCATCACCACCATCGTCATCCTTCTCCTGCTCCTCACCCTTGTCATCATTATCATCATCAACTTCATA
>CM065714.1:10552457-10582457 GCA_033310375.1 Conus canariensis | reverse complement strand
CACAGGTTTGAGAGTGAAGGAGAGGTGAAAATACTTTCAGAACTACTGTAGGAAGGCAAAGCCACCAGTTCTCACCCACCCTACTAGTACTACTTTACTTTTTAAAGTAGTTCACCAGAAACATACTCACGCTGAGGTAGTTTGTGTTTCTGGAACTCATGTTTTTCTTTAGACAGATCTGTCGATTGCTATGGGTAAAAGAAAAAAAAAATTAACATAATCAGCACTGTTTCTCAAGGAACTCGGGGGCTGGTGTGCTGTTAACACTGCAGTCATGCTCACAGCACAGTAATTTTTGTTCTTAAAAAAGAAAAGAAAGAAAGAAAAAAATCACCTTGCCGTCAAGCTTTGCAATCAGAAAGCTACAGGATCACTTGGCACCATGAGCATGCTGTTATTTAGGTTTTGTTTGTGTATTTTTAACGAAGAAAATGAGATGAAAAGTTGTTAAAGTGCCGGAAAGTGGGTTATGATTGCAGCGTAAGCATTTTCATGCTTATTACAGTGAACAGATTTCAGGAACTCATACTTTTTTCCCACTTTCTTAATCAAACTTGCACTCATGATTGTGTATGACTCATTGACTGGCTGGCAAGATCTAACTCTTATGGCAATGATGTCAGTTTGTCAAAAATAATCATGATCTATGTAAATCATTGAAACTCATTTTCATTGATCAACTCATATCTACAAACGTTTTTAAAAAGTGTCTGTCAAGATATTGAATTATGCGAAATATACATAATCTGTCACAATTAAGTCATTATTAAACGATTACTTCAATTGACTAACTGACTGTGTCGTGTATTGAAGCAGAACTGAAGAACCAAAATGGGGAAAATGAAGAAAGGGAGGAAAAAGCTGCATGCTCCGGCACCAGCCTCTTCATCCAAGGCCACCAGCAGTGCTGAGCCCATGGACGACAGTATGTCTGTGGTCAGTGTGAAGGTAGGGCTACATCTGGTTTCTCATGTTTTGATTGAGTGAGTTACGTTTGGCATTTATCGTTCTGCTGTTGATTCTCTGCTCTTTGTGTCATATAACCACAGGTTGGAGTTGTAGAGGCACCCTTGATTCCTTTATGACAGTGTCCCTTGATCTGCTGTGGTTCATGTCTTGCAAGATCTTTGGGGAAAGACTAACTTGTCCTCTCCCTGATGAACTCAACATCTTATCTGCCTGCCTCTTGTTCACCCCCTGGCACTGATGATTCATTGATTGTGTTTGTGAAGCTAGCTGATCTGTAGATGAACACCATACCATTTGATCTTTCTCCTGTGTTGCTTAAATTTCCTGACCAGTGCTGCAGGTGTCTGTATCTCTCAGGCCTGGTTGAGGCCAGGTTGTATTATGAAAATAATCGTGGCGTACAGTCCTGTCATGCAGTCTCAGCCCAGAGCTGAAATCTGTTGCATCATCATCCTCATCCCCATTGATCAACATTAAAAATATGTTTCAGATTCTGTGGCTGTTCACACCCAGCTGTCCTAGTGACCTCAGTTTTGATGTCCTCTCCATGTCAGTGGCCTTGGTTTGATTCTGTCAGGATTACTGGTATTGGCAAATTCATAGGGGCTGTTGGACGGAAATGATGGTGCCTTCTGGAGGGGGAACTCACTTGGGCTATGTGACTACCTAATTATTGTTGTCAGTTGGTGGCTTAGTAGGAGGTGTCCTGCAAATGTTGGATCAGAACAGGTACCACTGAACTCCAGCGAAGTGACTGTGCAGCAGTGCAATGTCTCCTCTAGTGGGTTGCCTCTTGAAGACTTGACAAGGACTGCTCCCTGTGGATTGCAGGTGCCAGGGCTGCGGCAGGCCAGGCCAGGCTGTGGCTGTGGATGGGGGGGGGGGGGGAGGGGGGGGGGGAGTTGGAATGAGCAGTGCAAGTGCAATGCCACTGAGGTGGCACAGAAGATGGGACAGGAAAAAAAAATGTATCTTTTTCCTTGTGGCAAGCAGAGGACCAGATGATTACTGAGTGGCTCATCAGATTGTTGCAGGCATCTTCATTTGTGGTTTGATTTTTGTTGAAAATGTCGAGGGTCTGGAGGTAACATCTTACCTGCAGAGTTTGGTTTGCCTTTGGAGATTAGCAGTGAGTGCAAGGTCTACAAGTGTTCAGAAATGTGGTGACGGCCAGTGATTGCATAAGACTGGTTTCTGATGTGAAGATGATGATGTATTTCTAAAAAGCTCATTTGTGTGTGTCTGTGCACCCCCTTTATTCATTTCAGTCATCTATCAAGAAATGTCTGTTCGCATGTCTGTCTTACACTCTGTGCGACTGTCTGCCATTAGCCAAGAAAAAAAAATCTTAACACGATTTAGTGCCCAGACATGGTAATTGTAGTTTCCAGATTCAAGACACTGGGCAAGGCAATAGCATCTCAATGCTGGAATTGGTTTGGGCACATGAGGAATAATTCCCTAATTTGTGATAGAACAGCAGCAATCTGATGGTTACACCACTCTGGAATTTTATCAACATAGAGACATTTGAGGAAGCAATCTTAGTAGATATGTAAACAGGTTTGTGAAGAAGTCTAATTTCTTGATCAGTGTGATGTAGGCATTGATAGAACTGTTTATTGAAATAAAAGACGCAAGTCATTTTTACTGATTTGGCACTTGACAGTTTGTTTTACATATAGAACTACTTTTCATGTGTTGCAGAAGTCTCTATAGCAATGGTAATGCAGATGAATACCAAGTGGAAGGAGAACAATTAGGGGGGAAAAGTGAATAAATTAATGGAATTTTTTGTCTCTATAGAAGAAGTCAATTTCAGTTTTGAAGTATAGTATTTTTAATAAAACAACTCCAGCAAGAATGAGTGTTAATTGGTTTTAACTTTTAACTTTGCCAAAGTCAGATGATATTACATTCATGCTTTTGTATGTCTTAATAAAAGGAAGGAAAGATGCAGATATTTTCAGATGCACCAGTATTAAGAAAAGAGATTGAAAATAAGGCTGAAATGGCTGTTGTAACTGGTGTCACTAGTCATCATTAATTGAGACCAATGAGTCTCTTCTGTTAGTGTCACTAGTTACCAACTTTGAGACCAATCCAGTCTTCATGATGTTTATACTAATTATAGCTCCGCTGACTGCAGGGGGCTGTGTTAGAGCTGCTGTGGGACTTTAAAGAGGAGGTTGTACTGTAGTTCCAAGACCGCAGAGAATGTTGCAATGTGTAACATATATTATAAGCTCTGGGATGGAGGAGGGTTTTGTTGAGTCAATGTCAGTAGTTATCAACTCTTGACGTCTTCAGGAATGCTGTGTGCGTGCCTGCACCTTATGTGAACACAGCACAGGCTTCCAAGGGTGGTGCAGGATTGCTCTCAGCTGGTTAGTTTGGTAGCTGAATACAGTACTTCTCTGGGTCCCACACACACCTTCAGATGTAACTTTTTCTTCTCCTGAAGACATTGTGTCTTTGCACACCGTCTTACATTCTGAGAAAAAAGTCTGTCTGGGAAAAAAGTCTGTCTGAGAAAAAGGTCCGTTGGGCGTTTTCTGAGTAAAGAATGTCGGTTGAGTTCTAGAAAAAGAACACTGTCTGCTTAGTTTTTTGCTCAAAGATTATTATGAAGATGGTTCTTGTTCTGTTCCAAGTTTATCATGATGATCTCAGTTTTCTCCAGGACCTATTTCCCCTATTTCCTGTAGCATGGGATACCCCAACATTATGCTGGTTTGATTGTTACAAAATGGAGTTGGACTCTGTCAAATGCTCTGTCAGATACTCTGTGATACTCTGTATTTCAGAAAGCAGGGTCAGTGGCACCATCCAAGGCAATGACCAATCCCTTCAAAGGCATGAAGATCACCACGGAGACCCTGAAGCAGGTGCTGCCGGAGTTCGACGCCCAGAGCGCCGTCACCAGCAAAACCTTCCAGGGCCTGAACCTGAAGAAGAAGGACAAGAGGAAGCTGCGCCACGACCTGTGGATGGACAGTGAGTATCGAATTTTGTTTGGTAGCTTTCACATGGTTCTTGTGGTGATTTTTTTTTTTTTTTTTTTTTTACAGTGTCATCATTTTTGGCCAATAATGTGCTCAGGGAAAAAGGTGCACCTCTTGATTTTTTTGTTTTATTTTATTTAGAAGTCAGAGAGTGAGTTGCCTATTCTAACTCTAGGTCGACATGTGATAAAAGGGAGAACAGGGATGGAGATGGAATCAGCAGGTAGGAGTGGAGAAGGGGCAGGGTAGTGATAAGTGGAGAAAAGGCTTTTATTCCCTTGTGACACTAACGGTTGGTGAGGTGTAGTTCAAACAAAGACTGCCTTTTCTCAGCTAGCACACACACACACACACACACACACACACACACACACACACACACACACATATACAGATACACACATCAAACACACTCACACACATACACACACACACATCAAACACACTCACACACATACACACACACACACACAAACACACACACACACACACACACACACACACACACACACACACACACACACACACACACACACACACAGAGCAACCGGAAACAGGATGGTTACATGGACTCAGTTTGTTACACCTTTGAAAAATCCGTTCAGTCCACAGATGATATGCTTCCGGAAATCAGGTGCCAGACTTCTGGTGCTTACAGAACCAGTCTCTAGACGAGGCTGTCTACATGACATTTCACCAAACGTCCATCGACAGGGCTTAGATTGATCATTTGTCATGCTGAAAACTTACCAGTGTTCTGTATTTTGAACAGAACAGTTTGTTTAATATTGACTCGGGTTGGGATTTTGTTTGGACAATGTGTTAAACATACCACAATTCTGTATTTTGAACAGAACCATTTGTTTATTCTTGACTTGGGTTTGGATTTCAATTGGACAGAGTATAAGTTTCAGAACGGTAACAGCCAGCATTTGCTGTACACATGATGTGCTTGTATGTCTGATTGCACACAGAATGGTCAGTGTTGTGGGTCAGTGTGTTGTTCTTGTTTCTCAACGTGACTAGATTATGGGCAGATTGGCTACCACCGCATGTTGCGGGGTAAGGGCGGTAATGTTGAAGTCAACCACCGCATGTTGCGGGGTGAGGGCGGTAATGTTGAAGTCAGCTCTCAAATCAGTAAAAGAAAAAAAAACTCATTCACACAACTTTAAAACACACCTTCTGAAAACACACTGGAAATTTTGTTAAAAGTCTTTCCTCCATAAAATCTTATATCAGAAGAAAATGTTAATCTCCTTCAGAAATTCAAAGATCACATCTGATGGGACATCCCTGAACAAGGTTTTCATGGAGTCTGCTGTAAAGTGTTTATGTCTCGCATCATGCAATTCCCAACACACTGAAAGGATATGTCTCACTGTGAGTGGTACATGACATGGAATGCACCACGGATCTTCTTCACCTTTTAAAAGATAAGAGTGTAAGAGTAAAACGAGTGACCCGAATGCAAACGGCACAAGACTTTCTTCTTTACGGCCACCTTGGGAACATGGTTAAAAACTCTTTCACGCTTGGACGGATTTTTAATAGTTTGTTATCTGTCTGCGAGTTCCATTCTTCTTGCCAGAGATCTTTGACATAAGCCTGTGTTTGGGGTTTCAGATTAGTGTGGTTTTGCCATTTATAGAATGCTTCCTATTTCATGGTATCCTGGTCAGAAGAAAAAAAATGTCCCTTTTGTAGTGTGATTAAAGACATCTTTTTTTTTTTTTATTGGAAGAAAACTGTTTGGTTTTGACTAACAGAAACAAAAGCAATAGTTCTCCAAAGGGAAGAAAATAGTATAGTTGTGAAAGATGGATATTACATAGTTGTATTGTTTGTTTTTTTTTTTCTACACTTCAAAAAGGCCACAAAGCCAAAAATTTGTGAAATATGAAGAGTCCAATGATGGTTTTGTTTGGTTTTGGTTTGTGCAGAAATTGATGTGATTCAGAAGGAGCGTAAGGAGAAGAAGGCCAAGAGGAAGCGAGAGCAGACTGTGGTGGTGGGCGACATGCACGGGTTGGCCGACGCTTTGCCCACGCTGGAACTGCTGCAGAAAGAAACCCCTCAGTCTGTCCTGGCCAGGTGAGCTGCACGGCCATAGGGGCTGATGGGTCTGGATTGTTCACAGGTTTTGGAGTTGTGTGTGTGTGAGTGTGTGTGTGTGTGTGTGTGTGTGTGTGTGTGTGTGTGTGTGTGTGTGTGTGTGTGTGTGTGTGTGAGAACCAATGTCCCATATTCATGAGTACGTATGAAAATAGTTTTTTTTTGTTTCATAAGACAAAATACAATTGAACATGCAAAATGTGATGTAAAGTAACAATAATTGAAATATGATATGAAGCAGACCAGTGAATTTTTGACAAACAGATTTTCTTCAAACGTTACAAACATCGGACATAAAAAAAATGAACAAAACAACTGTCTAGATATTTGTTAGCCAAAGTCATTAGATTTTAAATCCTTTAAGCATTTATTTGTTACAAGACAATTTTCACAGATAATTTTTACAGATTTGTCAGCTTAAAATACTTACATTGATTATGGAATAAGATAGATTAAATATCAGCTGCCCTTGTAAGATAGATTAAGCATCAGCTGCCCTTGTTCCAGTTGTGTTGCTGAGTGTATTGTCAGGTCTGACATTGATTTTAAGTGGACCAAAAATCAGTACAGACAGCTTTTTTTATTTTGATCTTTTGTATGATCTTATGTGTCTACTCAGGTGTAGTATTATTTTACTGAATAAATTATTCAGAATACGCCTTTTTTGTTACTTATGGTGCTTTCTAATACACCTTGTCTAGTTATCACTAGTTGCTGAAACATTGTATATTTTTAATCTTCTCCACCATTCATGAACACTCTTCACCCCTTCCACCCCATTTCTCCCATGACTTCCTTCCCCTCTCTTCATCTTTGTAAGTACCTAACGACATGAGAACTTTCTTTTACACTTACGCTGTCAGCTGTTCCACTTAAAATTGTCAGGCTTCGTAGAAGAATTTTCTGTGACAATGTTGTCAGTGCAACTGAGATAGATTTATATTTCAGACAGAATTGATTAGGCTGGAAACACGATATACCTTTCATGGCAAAATATACATAAACTTACTCACAGAACACAGTTCAAAGTGGTGCGCATTGAATATACAATATGAAATGGACTGGTGAAGTTATGACAAATGTATTTCCTTTTCCGATGTGGCAAATAATAAAAAAAAAAAAAATGCACAAAACAGTTCTCGATAGATGGTTATCAGCAGCAGAATTACAGTATGCAAAAACCTTTGTATAACTTTTTTGTTGTTGTAATATTAAATGGTATATAGTACAATGCCCACTTAGAATGTGTAAATCTAACAGCAACATTCTGTCTTCTGCTGCGGTGAAAGTGGATTGACAGCATAGTAAACTGTCACAGAAGACAGCTGTTAGTGCCAGTAGAGACAGCAGATAACGGCAAATGTTGACCCAAGAGGGGTCATGAATTCATTGCTCTCTGCTCTCTCAGTGTTTGGAGATGGGATGAAGATACTTGATCATGTGACCTTCAGAGGCCTTTGATGTTGCTGGCAGTGCAGGCTGTGATGGAGGCGTCATTCTGTGGGGTCTTAGTGTTTTAAGCCGCCATGTTAGGAGGAAGAAAAAACAAGTTCAGGACCCTGTGTTTAAGGCAAAAGGGAGTCGGCGGAAAGCTGCGACAAATTCATCGAAACAGCTGTAAGGTGATCGATTGTGGCAAAGAATAAACCATGGGGTGCTGACTGGTAACATGAATTCACATTGCTGGATGCATTGTGGCGCATTTCACCATACAGCTAACTGTGTGCAGACTGCTTGGCATTACAGTACACAGTATGCAGGCAGCAGATGGTCACTCAGCAAGTGGTAGCAGATCAGCAGGGAAGGGTGAAGCCAACAGGAATTGTCCATGGTCTTCCTCTGTACTGGCAAAGAAGGCCTGTTCTAACACACAACAGGCTGAGAGGCAGGACACCATGTTTCAAACGTGTGACCTCATTCATGACAGCCATTTTAAACCTCTCCACACTACTGAATTGAATCTGCAACAGCAAAAATATGTATCATTTATGAAAGAATCAGAGCTTAATATAGAGCACGGGATTGGTACAATCCCCCGAAAATCTGTTCCTTCCTGCAATTATCGAGTCTTAACGCAGGCAGACTCCCGCACAGTTGCAGGACTGCCCGCCGTGTTCACTGATCGTTGCGGGCGCTTGTTTGTCGTCTGCTTGAAAAACTGAAACTAGGACTGAGCAGGAGCGAACGATTTCTTGATATTTTATTGGCTGTTAGTGTAAATCAACCGATCGGCGGCGTTCATCTCTTCCATCTCGATCACCGATGAGAAGTTGCGAGAGTTTAAGGTGCCATATTGGATATTTTCCAAAATAAAGCGTGTACCCACCCTATTCGACTTCGACTTTCGTGGAGGAAAAGTGGGAAAAAAAGATTCTGTGTCATGCGAGGGTGGAGAAGATCATGAAGAAACCGCGACTACATCCAAAAGCTCGGAGAAGCAGCCCGAAAAGAGTGCCAGTGCAAGGGAACACCGGTTTCAAGACGATTGGCTAAAGAAGTGGCCCTGGAGGGGAGGGGGGGGGGGGGGGGGTGTCCCCTTTTTTTGATACAAGAGGGGGACTGCCCTTCTTTTTCAAAAATCCTAGATTAAGCTCTGAAGAATTGGAATTGTAGTAGCCACACAAATCTCTCTCTGGAAAGAAACCTAAGATTTTACAGAAGAAAAATTGTAATGAAACTCTGGCGTGTTTAAAGAAAATCTTCTTTGAATTTACCAGAGTTTTCTTTTTTTGTCTTTTTTTTTTTTTTTAACAACATCCATTTTGGGAGTTGACTTTAAGGTAATATCTCTAATATGGCCTTCTTCAGTCGGCTGGGCTGTAGACAACTTTATCAGTCTACCCCAAATAGTTTACAATTCTCTATTCCCAAATACTTTCTTTTTCATATAATGGATTTGTCATTTATCTAGCTGCGAGCCCTGCACACTGTGGTCTTAAAGTTTTAGCAGAAATGGTGTAGTTTATATGGAATAGCCTGCACATGGTGATGTCTCTTAGCTGAAATTGAACTGAGTAGGTGCGAAAGAAGTTGTGAAAGTAGTAGCAACAGCAGCAGTGGTGTTTATGATGGTAGCAGCAGACATGGTATGGTGGTGATGTTGTAGTTGTTTGGTGATGTTGTAGTTGTTTGGTGATGTTGTAGCTGTTTGGTTCTCATGAAAAATGCTTGTTGTGCAGGGAGAGGAATGCCAAAAAGAAAGGAATTGCCACAGAGAAACAACGGCAGAAAGAAATGTGAGTGGCAAGTTTGCTTTGCATTTAACCCTTTCAGCCCTACCGAGTTTGCAGTCTGGGCAGGCCTTCCTGCCTGGCCAGTTTGGGCTGATAGGCTGGAATGAAAGGGGTACTTCATTTAAACTCTGCTACATCCATAACAACACACACAAAAGGTTTGATCCTGAGGCTCCCAGCTGCACATGGTTATTGTAAAATGTTTGGTTGTTAACATGCCAACATCTGGACTTTGATGCATTAGCCAACTCGGAACATTTTATTCTTTGAAGAACTGTAAGCATAAAAACACCAATTGTTTCAGTTACTCACTGATAGATACCTGTTAGGAAGGCATGAAAACAACACAATGGTTTCAATTACTCACTGATAATATGCCTATGAAGAAAGCAGTTCTGTGCTACTTGCCTCCCTTCCCTTGCAGTGTAAGTTATCTTTTTGTGCTCATAAAGCGGTTTGAGGAGGCTCCTTCACACAAATTCTTTCATACCTGGTTCACTGGCATTCTTTAGGACAAACTGTTGCCATTTTATGATGGGTTTTTGTTTGTTTATTTCTGTTTTAGTACTTCAGAGTGTGTAGTCCCTGCTGTTGTCCCCATGTATCTGTTGTTGTCGAAGAAGCAAATTCAGCAACACAAGATAAGCACGTGAGTTAGCAAGAGTCATTGCTGTTTGGGAAATACATTCTTAGCGCTTTCAAACTTGCACTTTTGCTGGAATATCTTTTCTTGGAACAGTTCTTACATCAACATGCAGAAACAATTTCTCCGCTGAGAACAGGTAGCTTTGCCTGAAACTCAAGAGTTGCTTCTTTTCAACTCAGTCCATGTCGTTATTAAAGTTAAACCAATCAGTTTGTTTTCTTTTGGAAAATTTCATTCATTTGCACTTTAGTTAAAGTGTTGAAAAATGTGTTGGGGAGTAAGCTGCTACAAGTACACAGACTGATTCGAAGTGTTGGGGTTACCCAAGGGAGGTAATTCAGGGATTTGAGTGTCATTGAGGAATCTTATCAAGGATTGAGTTCAGAGTGTTTCTTTGGGTTGCCTAATTATTTTGGGCATGTCCATGCCACCAAGTAAGATGAATGTCTTGCCTGGACATGTCTGTATGAGGAAAAATCATTGCAGTTGGAAAATACTTTTGTGACAGAACTTTCACTTTTGCAGTATGATAGTCGTGCCTGCATAATTTCATTTCATCTAGAAACACAGTTTCAAAATTTGTTGTATGAAATTATTAAACAAAACAAAAAATGCTTGTTACAGATGGCATAATTTTGTAGTATTTTTATTATGGACACTAATGGCCAAATAGATGAAGAACAAAGCAGGGAAAAGATTATCTCCTCTTCTTAACCATTGCCATGTTTCCTGGATAGCCCAGGACTCAGAAACACAGTAAAATCGTTTGATCTCCAGAACTGTGTAAAGTCTTTTGATGAAATTTGGTGTGTCTGTCAAAAACCCAATCTGCTATCATTCCGACGCTTTTTGTGTGAGTGCATATGAAGGGAATGGTATCCCTTTTGTCATTTGAACTGTACACTGCCAGTGATACAGATCGTGGGGGACCCATACCTTAAAGAGCACTAACTGGACATGGCAGCACATTGAGTATGGGTCAGAGGCAACCCAGTTGCCTGCATCATTAGTTAAGGTATAAACTCTTGGAGACTTACTGACTAGCATGGGTCTTGTACAAACAGCGTCATCTGAAGAGAGAAACATGGTAAAAATGCTCAGTATTGGCTGTGTAAACTGTATGGGTCTTGGACGACCTACATCATCGGGAGCGGGTAGTCAAAAGGGAGGTTGGGGAACTATTGCAGAATGACTTGAGATGCTTGATTCTTCTCCCTGTGTGTAACCTTCTGACCAGGGTAACCTTTTTTTTTTTTTTTTAAATTTCTGTCCGAGTTGTGAATTGATTAGGGTTATGGTTAGTACATGCCACATCTTTGGAGAGAGCACACTCTCTCTCTCTCTCTCTCTCTCTCTCTCTCTCACATACACACTTTAACAAGTCCACATAAAGATGTAGGGCTATGGTCCAAAAAATTCTGTAGTATATATCTTCGCTCCACACCATGACAGGCATCACTTTAGGCCTGCATCACTTTTTTTGATGCCAAATCCAGGCATGGTGTTGGTTTGGGTGTATTAATTTTTGAGCATTATGTTGATTTGAGTGTGTCTGATACTGAATTGGGGGAGACTGATGTTGGATGAAAAGTCACCAAGCGGGATATTGATTTGGGCGTGTTAATCTCTGAGAATAGTACCGATCTGAATATGTCTGCCTCTGAGCAGGGAACCAATTTGGGTGTGCTTGTATGTTTTTCAGCAGGGTACCAATCTGGGTGTGTTTGTTTATGAGCAGGATACCAGTTTGGGCGTGTCTGTGAGCAAGGTACCAATCTGGGTGTGCTTGTACATTTTTCAGCAGGGTACCAATCTGGGTGCGTCTGTGAGTAGGGTACCAAGTTGGATGTGCTTGTCTATGAGCAAGGTACTGGTTTGGGTGTGCTCATGTCTGCACAGAGTACCAGTTTGGGTGTGTTTGTTTTTGAGTAAGGTTCCAGTTTGGATGTATTTATTTCTGAACAGAGTCCCAGCTTCAGTGTGCTTGTCTATGAGCCGGGTACCAGTTTGGGTGCATTTTTCTCTGATTAGAGTACTGATATGGGTACAGAGTTTGGATTTTGGATCTGTCAGTTTGTGAGCAGGTTCAGATTTGAGTCCATCTTCAAGCAGCGTACCTACCTTTTCTTTTTGTTTGTCTCTGAGGAGGGCATCAGTTTGGGTGACCATCTCTGAGGAGGGTATCAGTTTGGGTGTCCATCTCTGAGGAGGGCATCAGTTTGGGTGTCCATCTCTGAGGAGGGTATCAGTTTGGGTGTCCATCTCTGAGGAGGGCATCAGTTTGGGTGTCCATCTCTGAGGAGGGTATCAGTTTGGGTGTCCATCTCTGAGGAGGGCATCAGTTTGGGTGTCCATCTCTGAGGAGGGTATCAGTTTGGGTGTCCATCTCTTGAGGAGGGTATCAATTTGGGTGTCCATCTCTGAGGAGGGTATCAGTTTGGGTGTCCATCTCTGAGGAGGGCATCAGTTTGGGTGTCCATCTCTGAGGAGGGCATCAGTTTGGGTATCCATCTCTGAGGAGAGTGCAGATTTGGGTGTCCATCTCTGAGGAGGGTGCAGATTTGGGTCTGTCGATCTCAGAACAGGGAGAAGGTTTAGGTCCTTTCTTTCAGTCTGCATGAAAATGAAAAAATGTGTTGAGGGAGCTTCATCCAGTTCAACATGAGCAAAAGTGTATGGAGAGTGGTGGCGGTGGTTCAGGTTCAGAAATCTAGAAGTGATCAACATTTGAAGTGTCCAGATTCAAGTCTGGCAAAAGGGGAAACACACACACACATACACACACACACACACACACACATACTCACACACACACACACACACACACATACACACACACACACACACTCACACACACACACACTCACACACACACACACACACACACTCACACACACACATACACACACATACACACACACACACACACACTCACACACACACACACACATACACACACACACACACACACACATACACACACACACACACTTGGGCACAAAAGAGAAAAGTTGTAATTTTTGGTGTGAATGCACAGGGGTTGCTTCCATGTCATGGACACTGATGTAGTCCATCGGTTACAGGACGGTGTCATATTGTGTGTGTTCCCTTTCTTTTCATGCTCAGTTACAGGATGGTGTCATGTTGTGTGTGTTCCCTTTCTTTTTATGCTCAGTTACAGGACGGTGTCATGTTGTGTGTGTTCCCTTTCTTTTCATGCTCAGTAACAGTGAGCCCTTCTTCTTCCCCCATCAGGTTGAGCAACGTGGAGATTTTCCAAAAAGTGCTTGATGTTCCCGAGTACAAGGCCAACCCAGCACAAGCCATTCTGGAACACCTCCGTAACAAGTTAAAACAGGAAGAGTCGATGGACACCTGACTGACTGTGAATGAGGATGATAGAAGTGTGGCATGTATGAACAGAGGTCGACAGTAAGAGAGAGAGAGAGAGAGAAAATAAGCGAGCGAGTGAGAGAGAGAGGCAGGAAGAGAATTTATGAAGATGTGTTATAGTGATGTGAAGGTATTACAACTGTTGGTTTGTGAGTAAAAGTTTGGCCATTGTCCTATTGATTTGTTTATGAGGAGTGTGAGGGTGTTTCCATGGAGAAAAAAATTACGAGTTCTTGCTTAATCTGTTAGTAGTGTTTTTTTTTTTCAATTGAAAAAGCCTCAGAGAAATGTGTTTTAATAAAATTGTATTAAATACAAGAGATTATATTTCAGTTGCATTTGTATCAGACAGACTCCCTGCAACTCAGGCAATTTGTAAGAAAATACACTGCAGGCTATCTCTTATTGCCTTATTGCTGACTAGTTTGATGTGGTTGAATTAACTCACTGATTCTGAATATTGTGAAGTGGAAACCTGTAGGTTCTACTCAATTTGTAAGGAAATACACTGCAAGCTATCTCTTATTGCCTTATTGCTGACTAGTTTGATGTGGTTGAATTAACTGATTCTGAATATTGTGAAGTGGAAACCTTTAGGTTCTACTCAATTTGTAAGGAAATACACTGCAAGCTATCTCTTATTGCCTTATTGCTGACTAGTTTGATGTGGTTGAATTAACTCATTGATTCTGAATGTTGTGAAGTGGAAACCTGTAGGTTCTACTCAATTTGTAAGGAAATACACTGCAGGCTATCTCTTATTGCCTTATTGCTGACTAGTTTGATGTGGTTGAATTAACTCATTGATTCTGAATGTTGTGAAGTGGAAACCTGTAGGTTCTACTCAGTTTGTAAGAAAATACACTGCAGGCTATCTCTTATTGCCTTATTGCTGACTAGTTTGATGTGGTTGAATTAACTCATTGATTCTGAATGTTGTGAAGTGGAAACCTGTAGGTTCTACTCAATTTGTAAGGAAATACACTGCAGGCTATCTCTTATTGCCTTATTGCTGACTAGTTTGATGTGGTTGAATTAACTCACTGATTCTGAATGTTGTGAAGTGGAAACCTGTAGGTTCTGCTGCCTTCGTACACACATTCCCCCTTGCAGAACTAGAAGGGCTCTTGGGAGAATGGATACCTCCACATAGGCTGATCAGTCTTCTCCACTTCAGTCAAGGCCTAGCTTGGAATCCATCCCATGGCTCCCCACTGCGGTTGTGTAGATGTCCAGATCCCCATCGAATCTTGCCAGTTAGTAGATGTCAGTATTGTAAGGAGTCTGAGTTTGACCTCTGCCAGGGTGCTGTTTCTACTTGCATTTGTTTTTGTCCGTCTTTTGGCAAGATTATACAAACACTTCCCTGCCGATTTCAATGTAATTTCATGGAAAGATGGAACGTGGGCCAAATACAAATGATAAGATTTTGGTGTGGACCCAGATTGTAAGAGATGGCATTTTGGGACTTTTTCTTAAATTCTTAACAAGAATTGAATAAAAAAAAAAAAATCAGGTATGCTAGATGTATTGATGTTTGTGGAATGCCAGTGCTAACTTGGTTCACAGTCTGAATCCAAGGAGCAAGAGAGATTTCTTACAGAGGCGAGGGCCAATATTTATGAGGCATTTCTTAAAGACAGTGAGGGACAATGTTTATGAGGCATTTCTTAAAGACAGCCAGGGCCAATGTTTATGAGGCATTTCTTAAAGACAGTGAGGGCCAATGTTTATGAGGCATTTCTTAAAGACAGCCAGGGCCAATGTTTATGAGGCATTTCTTAACCCGTAGAGTGCCTTTAAGCCGTCAGCCGACGCCGCATTAAAAATGCTTTCCCAGTGCCTATGGGCCGTCCACTGACGTCATGCATTTTTCTTGAATTTTCATTCGTTACTATTTCTATCAACGGACTTAAATAGAGTGTGCGTAGTAAGCCTTATATGTCTGTAGTATTAAAATGATATGTAAATGACCACACGTGAGGGGAAAGCCCATTTATTCTCATCACTGACTGGATGACCAGCCAGCACTTCATCTCGCTTGCAAAGATGGCGGCGCAACCTTCGACAAGCGCAGCGACCAAATCCAACGTATTTACACAGCTGAGCAGGCTCTGCTAATGATTTTTGACAAAGACAATAATCTTTTATTCAACGACTCACTCGAGCATGAAGGTGAGATGATGATAGTGATGGAATTGCCAACCGTATTCGTCAGTTATTGTGTCGGGCTGTGTGACCTCAATGTGTGTTCAGCTGACTGGTTTGCCAGCGTCGAACGAGCTCGCCTAGTGTGTACTCTGCACTGCGTGCCAGTGGTCAGTGACGTGGTAGTCGGCGTGAGAGGGGAGCGCGGCCTGCTCGCGGCGCGGCACAGGGCAGAGGGAAAGGTAGGGGAAGAGGAGCAGTGAAAGAGAGGGTTGAAGTCCAGCAAGGGGGCGTGGTGGGGAGAGGGGGGCGTTGTCGTGGACTGACCTGTCTGCATAGAGTGTGAGCGTCTTGATAGACTTCTAAACTGTTCTACTTTCATTTACAGGTGTAGTGTGACAATACAAACTTTATTTTCAACTTTTTTGCTTTGTGTTCTTGTTTGGATGTGAAGATGTAGTGGTAAATACATATGCTTTTGATCGTGCAAAAAAATCTATCCAAATCTAATTGTCTAAATACTTTTTTATTATCAAAATTAAAACAAAAGAAGCCCAGATTCAAAATCTTCATTCAATTTCCTTCAAAAATCATATATATTTCATTGTTATATCTTTTGTAGTTTCTGAGCTAGAATTTTTTGTTAATTATTACCCCCAAATCATTAGATTTCCCTGGCACTGGGAAAGCCTTTGTTTGTAACATTTTCAAGCAGCGAACGGGTTAAAGACAGCCAGGGCCAATGTTTATGAGGGATTTCTTAAAGACAGCCAGGGTCAAATGTTTATGAGGCATTTCTTAAAGACAGCCAGGGCAAATGTTTATGAGGCATTTCTTAAAGACAGCCAGGGCCAATGTTCATGAGACATTTCTTAAAGACAGTCATGGCCAGTGTTTATGAGGCATTTCTTAAAGACAGTCAGGGCCATGTTTATGAGGTATGTCTTAAAGACAATCAGGGCCAATGTTTATGAGGCATGTCTTAAAGACAGTGAGGGCCAATGTTTATGAGGCATTTCTTAAAGACAGCGAGGGCCAATGTTTTGAAGCATTTCTTAAAGACAGTGAGGGCCAATGTTTATGAAGCATTCTTAAAGACAGTGAGGGCCAATGTTTATGAGGCATTTCTTAAAGACATTGAGGGGCAATATTTATGAGGCATTTCTTAAAGACAGTGAGGGGCAATATTTATGAGGCATTACTTAAAGACAGTGAGGGGCAATATTTATGAGGCATTTCTTAAAGACAGTGAGGGGCAATATTTATGAGGCATTTCTTAAAGACAGTGAGGGGCAATATTTATGAGGCATTTCTTAAAGACAGTGAGGGGCAATATTTATGAGACATTTCTTAAAGACAGTGAGGGGCAATATTTATGAGGCATTTATTAAAGACAGTGAGGGGCAATATTTATGAGACATTTCTTAAAAATAGTGAGGGGAATACATGTGAGATTTCTTGAAGAGGGCAGTGGGCAATATTTTCAGACATTTCTTAAAGAGGGCAGAAAGAAATGCTTATGAGACATTTGTTGAAGCGGGCAAGGTGCAATATTTGAAATATCTCTTGAAGAGAGTAAGAGGCGATCTTTACGAGACTAAAGAGGTAAGGGGGTAGTATTTATGAGACTAAATGGGTAAGGGGTTGGGGCAACATTTATTTGACGTTCTCAAAGAAGGTGAGGCAGCAATATCCGAGACATTTTTAAGAATTTGAGAGATTCTGTGGAGGGAGAGGGGGCAATGTTGACTGACTTGCGGCACAGTAACAAACCTTCAGTGACCACCAAAGTGAGCTGAAAAAAATTAGGATTTAGTTTAGATACTTGCCCTTGTACATCAGCTAAACATGCATTTGGGTACAGATCCACATGGCTACCTTGGTAGTGGACTTGGGTGCGATTTAAGAGCTCCGTTTCCGTCAGCTAAACTTTGATTTGGGCTGCTTTTAGTGTTGTTGGTAATCCTTTCCCTTCTGTCCATTCAGCACATGCACTGGGAATAGAAACTACAAGGGTTCCATTTTCCATACAAGATAATTTATTCATACATAAACTCCAGTCCTGGGAAGCGGTAACAAATGTGAAACGATTAAGATGGCCCTAAGTGTATAGATGAAATAAAGTTGATAACTCAGGTTCCCTCAATATTGAAATTATGGTTCTGTTCAGACTGAAACATGCTTTCTCCTACACGGATCATTTGAACTATAGCATGTATGGTATATAAATAGACCAAAAAGATGAATATCAAAACATGTCTCCCCCGTCATCCCCCAGCAGCACTGATGCCCCTTCTTTCCCCTCACTCTCAAAAAAAAAAAAAAAAATCAACAAAAAAACAAAACTGTTCATTCAGTCTAGCTGAAGAAATCCGACTTATGTCGGCACATTCCAGAAATTATAAGATCAGCCATGTGTGAAGCAAAACCAAAAACAAAATGACAGACGATAAAATTGTATTTTCAATGAAATCCCAGCAAGACAACAGACTTTAAAAATTTTGGATATTAAGGCCTTGATCCATCAGGGCAGAATATGCCGACCTTTGACCCTGGGCAAACTGGACAAGTGACATGGTAAATATATCACCATGCCAACCAACCAACAGCTCCCACTCTGAACAAGCTGAAGAGAGAGCAGGACGTTTCAGTGGAAAGCAGCTGACCAACAAAGTTAAAACCAATCCATTTTTGCAGAACAGTATTAAAATCTAAGCTACAAGTCGATTATTTTTCAATAACAGGTCTGGCCTGTAAACCACCCTATACCACTTCAAAGTCACTGAACGACTCAAGCATAATGTTCAACATACATCGTCAGGAGACTTCAAAGCCATTATCATGAATACCTTGAAAACACAATAACTGAAACACCTGCATTCTGAGCAATACGTTAACCTGCCACAGCGTACTGGGGCTGGGTGACATGTCTTTGTGTACTATACCAAACATGTAAGTAGGACGTTCTTGTGAAGCTCTGGGGGGGATGGTTACGATACCAATATGAACATTCCAGGAACACAACCGTACATTTGTCATCTGTGGCCACAGGCCAAGCTCTACACACACCCCATCCCCCACATATCTTGTTGTCAGCAAGCACCAGGTTATACACAGAGAATACACTGGGTTTCCATGTAGATGAGGGATTTAAATACTTCAGACTCCTTAGCGTCTTGATTGAAGTAAACTGTTTACTTCTCTCCACTGAAAGTTTAACAAAGATCAATCAGATCTTTGAAATTTCCCTTGCAGGTTTTGTAATTTAAAATTACAGAAAAGTAAAACTACTTGTATCTTTCCACACATTCAATTTAAAATGCAACATAGTTTAAGAACTCGTTTGAATAATATAAAAAAAACTGCGAAAACACGGGGCGAGAATTGTGTATACAAATCACCATAGTAATCCACCAACTAGTCTGGCAGCATGATCTTAATGATAGCTAAAAAAGCAGAGAGTAGACGAATGACATATACTGCAGTTTATACAATCACCGTTTAAAGCAACATGACAGTCACTTAAAGCTGTCTATTGTAATGTAAGGAAAAGAAACTTGACACAATGAGCTATGAATCTTGCTAGCATTCTATTCCATTATTACTATACACATGTTTTATACAGCATTTCAACATGAAGCCCATTCACTCTTTAAATACAGGTCATTTAAATGCAGTGACTTGTACACAATATGGCAGAACTAATGTGGACTAAAGGCCTGGGCAATGACAATGCTTGCATTCACTCCTGAGCTATGTACAGACACAATGGCCGCTTTTCCCTCTGTGGGCTGGGTCGTGTTTTCTGTACAGAATTAACCTTGTTTGCATTAGTGTTTTCCCTTGAGACAGCACAAATTGCACTCACTGCTAGGTAGGTATTCAAAGGCCTCCCTGATCTCGCCGGACCGCAGCCCACCGAGGGAAAAGCCCACCACGGTGACCATTCAAAACGAGGCCAAACTGTAGCACCAATATTGTCCAGATAGTAACATATAATTATCTTATGAGAGGTATACAATTGCAATGATGTACAACATGGTAAGTATACAAAGTATGCAGCAACAACAACGCTGGACATGAGAGGGAGAGAGAGAGAGAGCCTATCAGCAGATCTCTACAGTACATGGACACAGAGCACAGCCACATGCCCTCCTCAGTGGCTCCTGAAGCCAGTTCTGTTTGTGATAACTTTCTGCCCTTATCCAGTCACAGCATACACAACACTAGAATGAAGGATGGACAGAAGAGAGAGACATGATGCACAAACAAATGTGTACCTCAAAATTCAAGTATTAAATATTTCGGCACCATCCTCGCAACTGAAACATCCACTTAGAGTGGAAAAAAAAAAACATGGAGGACTGTCCATTCTGTTTAAAAAAGTTAAAAAAAAAAAAAAAACCCTCAGATTTTCTTTTTTTTTCTCTGAACATTAATTCTCAGCTGTGCAAGGACGAAAGAGTTGTTTAACCTCCATCTTGTGTTGTGTTCCTTGTTTTTTTCTCCTTCACATCTTCTAGATCTATTTCTTTTTGTCTTCTTTCTTTTCAGAGTCTTCATGTATTAAAACATCTTGCCTCCAAATAGTTCAGGGCTCTGCTTAACATTCAGTTAAAATCAAGTCTTAGAACTGATTACTATTTTTTAGCAACCAATGGTGTCCAACGCATTAAAAAGCGAAACATAGCACAGTCTTCTTCTTAAAATACCAGTTTCAAATAAACAAGACATAACAATCCAATTACTGAATACACCTGGGAGATATTCCAGCCAAACATAAACTGAATGTACCATCCTGTAACGCAAGGTAAAAAATCGGCAGCTGACATGAACTGCTTTTGGTTTTGGTGACAAGGAATAAAATTCCCATCGCACAGACGGCCACCATTCCCAGACAATACTCCTTTACTCCGAGCATTTCAATCCTCCTTG
This sequence comes from Conus canariensis, assembly GCA_033310375.1. Lineage (NCBI taxonomy): Eukaryota > Metazoa > Mollusca > Gastropoda > Neogastropoda > Conidae > Conus > Conus canariensis. Next base: position 10,562,013 of record CM065714.1, on the reverse strand, counting down.
CTCAACAAGACTTGTCGAGACTCTCCACCTCATGAAGAGAAGAGGTCGTCACGCTGCGGACTGTTCCTGGCAAGACTCTTTGGGGAAAGGCATCGTGAATACCCAAGACATCCAAACATCACCTCTCACCACTTTGTGCAATACCCGTGGTAGACCTCCTCCCACCGGGACCAACCGATACCCATCATGCACCTTGTCTGTATAGATACACAAACAGAATGCATGGTATAACACAAATTGCATTGTTGTTTTGAAACACGCATCGAGAAAAAAAAGAAGGGAGCTCAAAGCCAGCCTGGAGCGGGTCTAGGACTGCACTTTGCTGTGACCAATCATGACTTTGGTGATGAAGTTGACGATGGCGGAGGCGGGTTGGTTGGGTTCCAGCTCGGCAAACAGATGGCAGGAGTTGTCCGACGCTGCGCCTTGCTTGCGGGCCACAAAGCCAAAAATCCTGCACAGACAGACGTGCCTCTATATGAGAAGTTCAGCTGGGACGGAAAAGAGCTTTGCATGTTCACTTTTCTATCATCACCTCTTGCGCACACACACACACACACACACGCACACACACACTCTCCCTCTCTTTCTACCCATTACTATAATACTTTTGATAGCAGACAAAACAGTTACAAAGAATGCAGAAATGACTACTTACATTGCATCTGCCTCTTTAGGAGTTCCTGCGTCTCTCTTCCACCTGAAAGAAACAAATTGTTGGGTTTAAGGTTCAAGTTCTATTTTCTAATGCCCATACCGGCAAAGAACTGCTATAGGTTCACTGTGTCTAATGCACACCATAATAAAAGACATAGGCCATCCCTCTTCTTTCACTTTACCCTTCCCTGTACTGAATCAGATACCATTCACTACTGGGTGGACTGAGAAGAACTTAAAGCTATAAAACAAATCTGCCTAGACTGGTTCAAGTTCAGGACTGTCGGCTCTACAGCTGAATGCTATGGGTCCCTTTGGATTGATACGAATAAAACAAAAGTTCTTGGTTTTGTTGTTGTTGTTATTTTGTGTTTTGCTTGCTGCCTCATGTCCACTGTCAACAGGAAGGCATTACTCCCATGCCACCCATTCTGGCTACCCAAGGCACAGCCAGGATGCCCAGTCACAGTCCCTGCACAGCACCCCACAGGGAGAAATCAATAGCAAGCTGTCATGAGGCAACCCACCACAGTAGGCACTGCTCTGTTGCAGACTCATTTCCATTGTGCTCAGGGGTGTCAGAACTGATCCATGCAGGACACCACATAAAGTTCCCTACGAAAAACAACAACTGCTTAGCTTCGTGCCAGCAATTAAGCATCTTGCCTCAGAGGGTGCCTTCATGTTCATTCAGTGATGGACCCATGAATACACCATACCAAAACTCTGATACCAATCCACCACAGGTATGAAAAAGGGAGACAATACCAATCTGTTGTAAGTATTAAAAAGGGAGACAAAATTGAAACTAAGGTCACCATGAGAGTAGGTTACCAAGAAAGGCCTCAGAATTTGAGACTTTTTTGGTCATCAGTGAGGATAAGGACAATGAAAATGATGTATGGGAGTTCCATCCTGATTTGAGATGACATATGACACCAAATCTGAATTGGCAAAAATCACTTGGCTCCATCACAATACACTGCTCTTATCTCAAGTTAACAGGGACTGCATGAAAAAGAAATGAACAGATGAATGGTAAAAACCATGATCATTAACATGGTGGTGCACGACTGAACAGTTCTGTAGTAAGCTCAGAAAAGGGATTACGATCATCTTGCAATGGATAGTTCTTTCAGCCCTTGATGAAGTAAGCTGTCATTTGTCACGAATACAAGAACAGGAAAAGATGAAGTGTTTTGCCAGCTGTACACCTCTCACATGATAAAATATCTTTACAAGGGCAAACCTCTCACAAGATGAAAAATCTTTGCATGGGACAAACCTCTTCTTACAAAATAAAAATGTCTATGCCAAGGGCAAACCTCTCACCTTCTGCCCTTGGAGTCCATCCCACAGTAAGTCACAGAGGCTACAGGGTAGTGACGTCGGAAGAACAATCTGGAAAAAGAAGTCACCACCCACATTGTTTTGCAGCTTGGAATTGTTACAGAATATTTTGAAAACATGGCTATCTTTGCAATTAACCCTCCCCAAAAAGAAGACAATGTTTTGATGTAAGGATGGTCAACCACAGTAATGTAAGAAGTTTCTTTCCATCAACGGACTTCTCCTGCAGGCTAGGGGAGTAGAATGCCTGTGCACATGGCTATGTTTATCAAAAAAGTAATTTCGATTCAATAAACACTTAACGTTGTTGAAATCACAACAAAACAAGATCACTACTCGGTGGAACAAACTTCAACTTCAGGGGCTCAATTTAAACATAACCAAAACATAATTCATGTAAAGGCAAAGCACACACCAGCCTCTCTCTCTTCCACAACCCCCTACTCTCACTGCTCTACTCCTCTCTAACCCACTCCTCAACCTCCCACATGCGAGTATGTATTTGCAATCCAATGAGGGAGTTTCTTAAATAATGAAATCACACTTGCATACATAAATTGTGCAGGTGTTTTCTCTCTCTCTCTCTCTCACACACACACACACACACACAAACACACACACACACACACACACACACACACCACAAAACACACACACACGTACGTGCATACAACCAAATAAACGCACACACACACACCAACAGAGGCATACAATCCCAGTGACTGAAGCCAGTTTGCTGTCAGATTAACATTTAAGCTGAACTAACAATACACCATGAGGATGAACAGAGAAACGTTTTCAACTGACCAAAGGATTAAATAACAACAAGCAAAAAACGATTTTCTTTGAAACATTAGAGAAGGGAGATAAAAGACACTCACTTCCTGTTGATGTCTGTGAGCGTGATGCCCTGGCTGGAGACCTTGAAGTGAACTTCAGTTGTCTTGAGACTGGCCAGAGTCTCCATGGTGGCCTCAATGGCCTTGGCAATGGCCTGGGGCCCTGTCAGGGATTCGGTGTCTACTGTGTTGAGGAAGATCACAGTGCAGGCTGCACATCAAGGCAGGAAACAAAACTTTAAAGATACTATTTCTTCAAGGATTATTATCATTTCTCCTTATCAAAGAATCTGGTAAATATGCTCAAAAAGGTAATGGAATCTTTACCAATTCTGTTGCTAAACAGCCACATTATCTTACATGGTCACACACTCTGTTCGATCTCATTCAACTGGAGAACAGACAGCACAGCAGAGGCTTTACATGCTGTTCGAGACTGTTCACGACTGATGTATTCTGGTTCTGGACATTTCCAGCATGTGTCATGTTCCATACACAGTGTTCTTACTTGTTTAGAGTAAACTATGTCCATGGTTTCAGTGTTTAGCATGACGATCACACAGACTCCATACATCATCATGAAATTGTCAAATATTCAATTGCCTAGACTCGTAATACTTCAGAACCACAACCATGTATCTCTGAACTGATATATGTATAGAGATAGATGGTTATGGCTCTGATGTATCACACCGGGATCAGAATTTGTTTCTTTTTTTTTTTTTTACCCAGCTGCCAGGTAATAAATACATATGCATTAAACAGTCTGGAACTCAGCTTCAGGAGTAGGAATAAAACTGGTGAGCAGCCTCGTTTTCATTCCACATCCATTTTGCGCCGAATTGGAAGAGAGAAGTGACTGTTCGCTCTTTGTTTTCATCATCTTCAGTGTGGTTTGTCTCGCCTGATGAAGGCTGAAGAGGTTGAAACGCATCGTGTTTTGTCTTGCGATTTGTTTGTCTCTTTCGTTCGGTGGTACAGCAAGTTTTCTTTTAAGTTTGTTTCCATTTCCACCTGCAGTCCCATCACTTTGAAACCTACTTTCAATTTCCACCTACAGTCCCCTCACTTTGAAACCTACTTTCAATTTCTGCCTGCAGTCCCGTCACTTTGAAACCTATTTCAATTTCTGCCTGCAGTCCCGTCTCTTTGAAACCTACTTTCAATTTCCACCTGCAGTCCCGTCACTTTGAAACCTACTTTCAATTTCCACCTGCAGTCCCCTCACTTTGAAACCCACTTTCATGTAACCAGTGTCAAACGTCTTGTTGTCCTGTCCACCCACCTGCCCCTTTGGCCAACAGCTCAGCAGCAGAGTTCAGTTCTGGTGATGCTGTATCAGGGCTACCAGGTCCGTCCACAGAGTCTGCACAGTAACAACACAACCCATCACACACACACACACACACACACACACACACACACACACACACACACACGTCCATAACACACACACACACACGTGCGTAACACACACACACGCATGCACGCACGTGTGCACACGCAAACATGCACGTGCATGCACACACACACATGCACGCGCACACCCACACCCACACACACAGAGTCTGCATGCCCCTCTTCAGTTTATGTCTTGCTTATAAATCACACAACTTTGAATTTTTTCCCCCCACAGTGGTATTCAAACACTGAAGAAGAACAAAGTAGAAAAATATGTCAGCAGTTGCAGGCAGCTTGTAGTCATGACGAACAGATTCAATTTACAAAGATTGTTGTCAACATCAGGAAGCATCTACCACTCTTTACTCTGCAGATCTTACACAGAGTTACAGATCTGAACTAAAACGGTAAACCTTTCCACTGAAGACCTACACAGAGTCACAGACCTAAACTAGAGCGGTAAACTCACCCCCGGCATCAGGCAGGACAAGCTTGCAGGGCAGTGCCAGTGGTGTGATGGAGTGCTGATACACCAGTGATGCCAGACTTCCTGTAGACAGGAAAAAAAAAATGACGACACATTTTATTTTGATGACAAACCTACATCAGCACAGCAGCAAAATCTTTCGGGGAAAAAAAGAAGCAATGATATGTTAACAAGAAAATAAACAAAATGCAAATCAACCCCCAAAAGAAAACAATTTGAATAAATAAAAAGAGGAGTACAGAAATGGAAAAGGGAGAGAGGGTACCGAGGTGAGGGTGGGGTAGCAAACGGACACCTGGGAGCAAAACAATTCAGCTGAAATCAGAGGAAGCTGGCCACTCTGTGTGATGTGAATGTTGATGACACAACCAACAACCAACAACCAGTAAGTGATGACACAGCAACAGCTGCTGGACAACAGTAGTCAGCATCATGCACTGACAGCTGAAAGGACGACACATCCAGTTCATGGCTAAGACTTCAGTTCCAGTAAGAAAACAGTAAGCGCAAATGTGTGTATGCATGCATGTCTGTGGATGCACAAGTGCATGTGGTATCTGTATGTCAGTACAAATACATGTGTATGCCACATTCATTTTGCACCCAATTTGAGGAGGTAAGTGGCTGTCTTTGTTTTCATTGTCTTGAATGTTGTCGGTCTTGCCTGAAGAAGACCAAAGAGGTTGAAACTCATCATGTTTAACTTGTAATTTCTTTGTTTCATTCGCTCGGTGGCATTCAATTTTTTTTTCATGTTTATACATGTGTTTGTGGATGTGAGAGTGTTCAGTGAAAAATGTTATAAACTTTAAACCCACACTGACAACTGAGAAAAAAACAAGTTTGACACCCAAATGCACATTTCATCCTGTTCCTCACCAAAGATGGGCTCGTTGCTGCAGCCCCGCAGTCGCACGCCCTTAGGGGTTGGTTCGATCAGGAAATGACGCACCAGTTCTGATTGTGGGTCACCTACAATGCAGAGAGGAAATGACATTTACCTTGTGTGCTGCCAATAAAGCAAAATCTGCTATTTGTAACGTTCAGAATGTAGACTTGTAACATACACACCCCTCCTCACCCCCCCCATCCCCCCTTCCCCACCCCCACCTTCCCTAATCTCCTGACAAAGGATTAAAAATCCATACTCAACACCTTTTAAAAGTGGAGTGAATACACATTTCATCATGGCTCTGACTAAAAAAAAAAACCCCTGAAGAACACAAAGGCTGATGTTACTACATCCAGTGGTACAATGGCATCAATCATCACGGTGAGCAATATTTTCTCAGAGCAGCTGCAAGCTTTCAATGGCATATCCTGATAATGACAGCAAATTTGGCTAAACAGATTGGTTCAACTTGTATAGATCAGAGTAAAAATGAAGGTTTCATTCTCCTGCTGGCAAAATTATATATTCATGATGGTAAACTGAGAAAAGAATTCAGTGTATGATTTTATGAAAGTCAGACATGCACTGCTTAGAAGAAAATTGAAATCAGGTCTGCAATCAAAAATAATAACCTGATATACCTGTGCATGCATCTGTAGTATATGCCAGTACTGTGAGTACCATGAAAATAATACTTCAATTAATTGGTCCAGTAGTATATTGTTGTATTTAATGTATTATTTTGTTGTTGTTTGTTTTGTTTAATTCCATGTAGGAAATGTTTTGGTTGAAAAAAAAAAAATTCATACAAATAGAGAAAATCTCAACCTTTCAATGCATGTACCTCACTAAAAAAATGCACCTTTTTGGAATCTATATCTGATCTGGTTAAAATCCCATCCTGGGCCATATAGATGAAAATATTATTTTCCAGCTAAGCAAAAGGAAAACAGTATACTTGACTTCTTTTAATGGAAAACATCTTTTCTATTTACTCAACTATTTCAAGCTATGGCAAATGTCTATGCATGGCTTCAGTGTCAGCCACCTCAGTAATTCACTCCACGCTGACACACATGAATACAATTGTCCACGATAACCTCTTCTGGACTAATATCTGTATCTGTGCACAGCCTTTCCAAGCCCTCTGTCAGACGACATACATGCCTGATACAAAAACTACTTTTGTAGAAGCTCTTTATTGCATTTCATGAGAACAAGTTTACTGTATGTATCTGGCTGTGCAGTAAACTGCCGCCTGTGTTAAATAACAGCAGTGAAACTGGGTCAGGCATGACGCACCACACATTCTGAGAATAACATGGCTACATTACAATATAAAAAAAAACAATTACTTCATACTATTGGTTTTGATGTAAAGGCATCTATAAAATGATAGCAATACCAATTTTGACAGCAGCGGTGGAACTGACAATGATGAATATAAAACAATGTGCAGAAATCTGCATGGGAGGTCAGCTTTGTTACAGCTTGTGTTCAGGGAGAGTGACCCTGCAATGTTCATGGGCCTGAAGCTGTTGGTGGGCACGCCCTAAGCAATTCTGTTACAGCTTGTGTTCAGGGAGAGTGACCCTGCAATGTTCATGGGCCTGAAGCTGTTGGTGGGCATGCCCTAAGCAATTCTGTTACAGCTTGTGTTCAGGGAGAGTGACCCTGCAATGTTCATGGGCCTGAAGCTGTTGGTGGGCACGCCCTAAGCAATTCTGCCATATCAGTCAACTTTACAGTTCAATGAAACAGGAAATTAAAAAAAAGTCAAACATAGGTGTGAAACGCAGCAGTGCACCTGTGATGCAGACAGTCAATATCCCAATCGCTGCCTTGTGCTCCACATCAAATATTTGACTTCCTAGATCTATTTTGCTTAATCTATAAACTGAGAAAATATAACTCTGTTTGCACTGGAAAGGCATGTATTATCTTCTACAGATTCCCTTTTTTTCCAGAACAGGTCTGTTTGACTATCATTTGGTGCACCTAGTAGATGACATTAGACCTTCGACAAAGTGATAATTTTCTTCATGAAGAAACTGCCTCAGACTGAGGTAAGCGGGATGAGATTGTCACGTGTACATCATCTCATCTGGAGCCCCAGTATTTCCAAGCATGTATTAATTTGACCATCACTCTCTTTAATTGTTTGCCATCTCATCATTTCTGGAGCCAATTTCTTGCCCTTTAGTATGAATAGGGCAAGATGCAGTTGTTGAAAACCTGTATTATCTTATCTCTTCTTTCCACAACAAAAAGCAATCATGGAGTTGGCTAAGTTGGTGAAGAAATGCATCAATCAATACCAAATCTTGCCAAAGTATTATATGCCACAACAGCACTGAAATAATCATAAACTGACAATTTAATTATGCTGAAACATGAATGATCTATTTCTTATTTTTCCTTTGACTCATACAAATGAAACGGTGAGTAAAGGGATAAAACACATCAGTATGGAGTTTGCTTACCCTGTGCTGAACTGAAGGCCTAATCAAGATACGAACTCATCACTTACACAGTACAGCATTGATACTCACTGGATGGTTTGGTCTGTACATTGGCAGGGACCTGGGCCACCTTCAAAGCCAGGCCATAGGCACCAGGAAAAGAATTGCTGTCTCGGATGACAAAGGTGCCAGGTGCCCTATCCTTGAGCAGGGTGATGGCTGAAAAGTCAACAGGAAAATGTCAGGAAGACATGGAGAGACATGACCGGCAAAGTAGTGCCACTATTGCATTCTGCAACCACTCACACTTGATTTGTAACTCCTCACAATGTGCAACACATACATACACATACAACTGCTTTAGGAAAAAGATTTAAAGGGAAAAAAAAAGGAGTTTCAAACACACACACACACACACACACACACACACACACACACACACACACACACACTCACACACGTCATTGAATTTCAAAGTGGAGATAGCTGTGTTCTGACTTTGTCATTCAAATACAATAATGTGTGTGTGGCTGTGTGTGTGTACGAGTGTGTGTGTGTGTGTTTGTGTGTGTGTGTGTGTGTGTGTGTGTGTGTGTGTGTGTGTGTGTGTGTGTGTGTGTGTGTGTGTGTGTTAGTGTGCGTGAGAGAGAGAGAGAGAGAGAGAGAGAAAGTGTTGTGTGTGTGTGTGTGTGTGTGTGTGTGTGTGTGTGTGTGTGTGTGTGTGTGTGTGTCCTTAAAGACAGCTGTCAATTTAACTCTGCAACCTAGAGAAATTGTCTAAACAGAGACATGGACAATTTGAGAAAGAGAGAGAGAGAGAGAGAGAGAGAAAGAGAGAGAGAGAGAGAAAGAAAGACAGACAGGCAGGCAGACAGAGAGAGAAAGTGGACATGGACATGGTAGCTATAGAAACAGAACAAAAAAAGAGTAAAAACTAGAAAACACAAACAAACAAAAACCCAATGTTGACAAATGAATGAGACAAAGCCATACCTTCCTCACGCGTAATGTTTGGCTTGTACCAGTACTTTGACATATCCTTCACAAACTTGGGTGTTGTGGGTATCATCTCTGACTCTGGAACATGACAGAAGACAAAAATGATACATGGAAATTTGCTTTTCTAATGCTGTTACTGCATTGACAACTTATTTAAAAAATCAAAAAAAATCAGTGATTCTGAATGCATGGAGATTTTTGTCTTTTTACAGGACAGACAATGAAAATGACAAAGAATGGCGTTTAAAGCACATTTCTCTTCCACCAGAACTTCAGTGTGCAACATTCTCACCATTCACCCAAGTCAAACACACGGCCACATCATTCCCTCCTTCCTATCCAATCCCTTTCTGCATAAACACAGCAACTTCTTCCCTCCCACCCACTTAATCCAAGCTGCAACACAAACAGCTGACAACCTAGCTTTAAGGAAATGTGATTCAGAGCAGGTGCACAATGAAGCCATTTC
>CM065714.1:10542457-10547457 GCA_033310375.1 Conus canariensis | reverse complement strand
CCCAAAAAAAAAGACAAAAAGAAAAAAATATGACAGTAAATTTATGTGTTAATACAACAAAGTAGTTATTCAAAAATGTTAGCAACATGCAAAAAGTAACAAAATGTAAACATTCTGCGTAAGGAACTGAAGAAAACGCAAAATCCAAATTCCAGAGCATTAAAGAGAATGAAAACAGCGTATAAAGTGAAAAATGCTGAATGTATATGAAAACACACACACTTTTAAATGGCCTTAATGCATATAGGCGCACACATTAACACACACAGATATGAAAAATGCTTGCTTGCAAAGAGGTATGCACTTTCAGATGTCTTTACACATATACATGTACATTCAAAACATACAAATTCAGATGCACATACTTCCCTTATCTCCCCCCCCCTTTTTTTTCTCTCTCTCCCTCTCACACACACACACACACACACACACACCTACATTCATGCATTATCACACTGAACTTCAATTTAAAAAAAAGTAGAAGTTTGTAGTTCCAAGTATAAACAAATAACACATAAACATTCTGAATGTTCCTACCTCGGTGTGTGTGAGTAAGTGTACGCTCGTGTGCGTTTGTACTTGTGTGCAAGTGTGTATGTACATGTGTGTATGTGGGGGGTGGGGTGCGGGGGCATGTTGAGACAGAGAGAGCGAGAGAGAGAGAGAGAGAGAGAGAGAGAGAGAGAGAGAGAGAGAGAGAGACAGACAGACAGACAGAGAAGAATAAAAACTATAAACCTATATTACATTTAATGAAAAGCAGCATGACTATCACAAAATCAATTGTATCCTCTTGCTAAAATAATTTGTAAGCAGTAATGACAATACTGCAACGAAGGAAACAACTCAGAGAGAAAACGAAATGTGCTAAAATGTATGAGATCAGACAGACAGAGTGAGATGACAGAAAACAGAAGAATCAACCATATCAGGAAACAACAGAAACCACACCTACACAGTGGAACCTCTCACAAACCACCCCAGATATCCTGTAAACATGGGGCCTTTTCCTCTTTCCACCTAAATATCCACAAACCCAGACTGGCCCTGTACTTCAGTTTAGTACTGATACCAGCATATGCAGATCAGAACTTTTGAACTCTGTGGCATATACAGAAACATTGCGTTCTCAGCTTGAACAAACAGCTCCCATTGTAAATCAACTGACATTTAAGGGAAGTAGCTAAGTATGATTTTATTTTCTCTCTCTACAATGGGACTGGAACAGTGATTTCTGAGGAAAAGTATGTTTTGCTTCATTAGGAATAAAAAGTGTCTTAACTTATTCCTCAAAATAAACATCTTTTTGAAAAGGTCTCCTCAAACTTTTATACACATTGTACATGAAGACCTTTTGTGTTAAATTCGGCTCCTTCTTTTTTTTTTTTTTTTTTAAAGCTTTGCATCAATTGATGTTCCCAGTTTATTTCACCAAAGCCATACAGACAAAAGTCTCCCTGGAAAACAATGGAAGAAATCCCGACATTACAGAATAAATTGAGAGATATGCATTTAGAACAACTCTAAAGAAAACAAATTTCAGAAGAGAACACAAGTCTTTCAAAAGATGGGTGGGGGTGGGGGCAAGGGGGGGGGGGGGGGGGGGGGTCTTGGGTGGCAGGTTTCACTGTGGTCAACACCCAGCTTTGAACAGAGAGAAAGGACAACAGGTATGACGGGGACGACAGTTACCTGCAACACCCTGGACGGCCGTCCCTGGCGAAACGGGAAAAGGTGGAGTCTCTACAGGTGAACAGACAGGGCAACAGGCCACAACATGGGTGAGACATGCACTACCCACAATACTACAACAGTCATCACGTCCATGTGCACAACAAGTCACACAATACATACATATATATACTGCACTGTGCACTTCCTCACATAGAATATACACATTATTGGACCTCTCTGGAAACCTCATCAATCTGTTTAGTTTTGAGTTTTGGGGGATACCTTTTTAAATACTTCAATAAAAATGTGGACTGACAATGTCAAATGCATTACAGCCAAATTTGCTGTTTAATGCATAAAAAAATCTGAAAACATGCAGTACACTGTGTATTTCGTTTGAAAAACATGTCCATAAAGGTTGTCATTATGGTATGCACACAGAAGATATATCTATAACTAATTCATCCTGCTGTTAAGCAAAGCAAAACAGATATCTCTTTCTTGACTTGAAGTGTTATTCACAATCACATTGCATGTAATGCATTTTGTAAACTGCATCAACTACTCAGCTGTACTTACTGGCACATCAAAATTCAGCTGGCTTGGATCAAATTTCACTTTTTCCTTCAAGTTTTGTTAATTAGTTTATTGTTTTTTCTTTTCATGTGGCTTCAAAGACACAAAATGAGATATCAAGGTTTCCAGCAGGTCACAGAATACAGTCTCTCTGTCGTGCAACACTGTTGTGAAGTGTACAATCCACTGAAAGCATTCTGCACAATATGCAATACAATATCATGAACTGAACTGTAAAATGCAAACAATATTTACACCATCTGACTCAACTGAACAACCTGTTGTTAAAACCAAGAAAATGGATGCTTCTATGTTATCATAAAACAAAAATACACACTCTTCCTTTTGAACTCGTGCATTATATCTGCTATAAATGAAGAATTAAAAACCAAACAAAAAGACAACACTTGAATTAGATATTAAAAAAAACAATAACAACAACATAAATTCCTTATTCAACACAGTGTTTACGGATGCTGACTACTTGTCCTGATTTTATTTTCATGCTTTTGGAATTTACGGTTGTCTCTGTGCAACCCCATACAATGATGTGTCAAAATATCACCCAGGGTGTTCCTCTCAAAATAAGCAGATCATATGAATTTTTAAAGCAAAATGTTAACATTATAGCAGCTGTAAATATTTCAATAATCAGACTTTATTGACTATTGCTTCAATGGTTTAGGAGCAAATGTAATTTAAAAGGGTCATAAATTTTTTTAACCTTAATTCTATCACTGAGGAAAAGAAAATGATACACTGTACACAAATATGCACCAAAAAAGCAGACACCAAAAGACAAAAATGTGCAGAAAACCACTGGTCAATGTTGATTTCTAAGAAAATCAAGTTTAAAGATAAAACTGATCTTGTTATCAGTACAAATACTGTATAATGAAAAACAAAAGCCTCTGTCTTCAATTCTATTCATTATTTGATGATTAACAGTAAAAGAAAAACCTCAAATTCAGTCAAATCTAAGCATAAGATAATAAACATTCCTTTTTCTTTCCGTGGTAGTTTTGGATGAGAGATAAGATGGCATTGTAGTTCAGATATACTCTACTGGAGAAATGCTGAAACTGGTAAACCCAATGAATTTAATGCAAAGAAACATGCCCATCACACTAAAATTTTTTTTTTTTTTTTTACCACATCCAGAGAGAAAAAAAGGATGGATACATATAACATATAATCAATTGTAAAAAAATTGACATGAGAAACATTCCAGGCACCATCTTCCATGGAAATACCAGAGAAAATAAGTTACAACAGCGAAGACGGGACACAGAGTAACCAAACTTTTCAAAGGGAAATAACACCAAGAGCTGACGACAGGGTCACCCACCTGGAGACGTGGGCTGGGCAGAGCGGGTGAGAGTGCTGGTGGACTGGGTCTGGACGCTTGGTTCCAAAGTCTGCATGCCAGGTCCGATGGGCCTCAGTGAAAACCGGTCTTCCTCCACAACGCCCACTGGCTGGGAGGCCACCTCTTCATGAGTTTTCTGCACTTGACTCTGCAGTGGATGCAGCACACATCATGGCATGTGCTCTGAACAAATGTCATTTTCTTTATCATTGCTGTTTCTGATTTACTTGATTGGAGGCAGGGTGAGAGTGGAAAGGTGTGGGGACAGTACAGACTGTAAGGCAGTTAGAGCAAAGGGCAAGGAGATCAGGACAAAAGGCAAGGCAAGATGATAGCTTATCTAACTTTGTGTCATTCTGCCACTATATCCTGTTCCTATCTAATCCCATTCTGAAATGATCTTGACCATGATGATAGTGAGGACATAAACAGCACCAGCAGCATGTCAAATGTCAAGACACATTTTTTTTCAAACAGTTGTCATTTGTTATTTAAGGACTTGTAGGTAAAGAACATTTAATGTTAAAACCATATCAACACATTCATTTCTTTGTGTACAATGAAAATCATGGTATGTATTCATTTACTGTCTGTCTCTTTAATTCTTAATCATTTTTTTTAATCAAACTTTAATAAACAATAAACCAGTCTGCAAGTTTCCATGATCTACAACCTTAAAACACTGTCTACTTACCATCACCCTACTCCTACAACCACTGTGTAATGTCTCCAAGAATGAATGCATCTTTCTCTTCTTGTTGTAGCCATGTCATTTTCCAAAACTTTAAAATGTTATGCTATACATCACTGGTCAGAGGCTTCCATTCTAAAAGTACACACAGTGATATTATTAATATAAACTACCTGCCCAGATCTGTAACTGTGTGATGACAGTATGACCATATCTCACTGGCATTGCTTCAATGCTGCAAGTGGTGACTGTGCAAGGAAATTTTGAGTGGCATCTTTTTCAGTGGTTTTGATAACTATTGAAAGACGACCAAAAACATTGCACTGATACTTAAGTACTCAGTCCACCTTTCCACCAGAGTCTGCAGAGAACATAGCGGTAAAGGCAGAGAATTTCCTATCCTCATAGTCTGCTCTTTATTTGGAGCGTTTTGATTTTTTTTTTTTTCAAGGGTGGGATGGGGGGAACGGGGTTGTGATTAGGGGGAATATTCCGTAAACCTCTGTACGACTGTCCCTCACAAGGATCAACAGATGGAATTGCCGCATTTTTCCTTCCTTGAAGCCCACTTCCATAAGGTATTGCTCAAATTATCAAGATCCAAAACACAGAAATCAAGATATACTTGCCGGCATTTACACAACTTTCACTAAGAAATTGAATGCCATTTTGAACATAAGATTTTTTACC
>CM065714.1:10529957-10537457 GCA_033310375.1 Conus canariensis | reverse complement strand
TAGTTCCACCAGTCACACCGAACAACATTCCGTTCCTTCACTCCCCAAACATAACCACCATCATAGGTCTATCAATCAAACTGGACAACATCACTCATTCCTTTTCCTCCCACACTCTACGTCATCATCAAATCAACAAAAAAAATAACACAGGACAATAACATCACTAGATGACTTCATCTCTCACGACCTACATATATCTTTCTATCATGACATAGACCTACCTCTCAGAAATAACTATATCACTCCGTTCCTTTCCTTCCAACAATGAACATTGCCAAAGATCTACCAATCAAACCTGACAACAACACCCTATTCCTTCATCTCCCATACTGTATTACCAATTAGATATCAAAATTATTCTCTCTCTCTCTCACACACACACAGAAAGAAAGAAAAACAAAAAGATCATTATTGCATCATACCTTGAGAGAGTCACACACACACAGAAAAAAAGAGACAGAGAGAGACAGAGGGGTGGGAGGGAGCGAGGGGGAGTGAGAGAGAGAGCAAGAGAGAGAGAGAGAGAGAGAGAGAGAGAGAGAGAGAGAGGCAGACAGACAGACAGACTGACAGACAGAGACAGAGACCCAGCCATTCAGACAGGTGGGCAGAATGCAAAAGAGCAAGTGACATTTCTCCACAAAGACAAAATAGCCTCTCATCCATCCAGTACCACAAAGCCAAGCCTGACCATGAACCGCTCTTTAGACATTCAAGTCAGATCAGACTACATCTATGCATCACCAGCCTAGTCCCACTCTTCAGCTCCCTTGATTTACACTCATGGATGCTTGTCCTAAGCTCTGGTGCAACTTTGTCATGCTTTATTTGAGTGGCAGGCTATGGTGGAACTCTATGATGGATGCTGCTGACCTAACGTCTGCCTCAGACTGGTCCTCACCTCCGACGCGGTGCACGAAGACCTCGGTGATGTAGTTGTGCTGTGCCTGCTGGCCGGGAGACAGCTGTGGGTGCTGTGGTGACTGCGGCGGGGGATGGGACTGCATCGTGGGCACCGTCACCACGTGCTGCTGCTCCGACGCCGGGTGCATTCTGGGATGGTGCTGATCGTGGACCTCTTTGTGAATTGTTCTATACGTAGTGTAGGTGGTCGCGGCGGACCCTGGCCCCCCGTGGGTCGGGGAGAGAGCACGAGGAGAAAGTGGGGGCGTGGACTGGGAGGAGGGAGCGTGGTGGGCTTGCACAATCGGCCTCTGTTCTCGATCGTAAAGAGTCTCAGAATACTGCCGCACAAGAGGGCGGTTTGCAGGGGGTGGGGTTGATGATGCCTGCCATGCGTGACTGCTACTGCTCTGTGACCGTGACCGCATGTAGTCCTTGCTACTGGAGCGAACTGGAGGCTGCACTGGGGCAGCCTGCTGCACGGGACGTTGCATGGTTGGGGAGGGAGGGGGCTTGTTGCTTGATCGCTCCCCTCCACTGGTGAAGTGATTCTCAAAGTGGGACTGTGACTGAGTGAAGGTGTTGAAGTGGCCAGTCTCTCCTCCGAATTCCCGAGGGGGAGGAGCGTAGCTGGCGGGAGCAGAGGTGGGAGTCACTGGTCCGTTGTGCATGGGGGCGTGCCGATAGGAATCCATCACCGCCTGCTCTTCAGCCTCACTGTGTGCTCGCTGCCTGAAGTAGCGGTTCTGAGCCAGCTTCAGCTCGCTGACCAGCTGTTTCTCCTGTTCAGTCCTCCCAGTGGCGTCCCGCCCGTCACGCATCCGCTGCAGCTTCTGCTGCTGCTGCTGCAACCATGACATCTGTTCACCATCCATGGTGTTATAGTGCTGGGTCTCTGACACATTGTACCGGTTTTCGTAGTCAGCACGGTATGGCAGTGTCTGTGTGCGACTCGGCGGACTCTGCTGGAGTCCGGTCACATGATCAGTCCTGGTCATGTCACGTTCTAAAGTGTGCGATTTGTCAGTCTGTGTTGGAGAGGTTGGGGTGTAACTGAACGCACCTTTCGGGACCCGACCTTTCTCTGACCCAGGCGGTTCCCCAGCAACCTGTCCTGGTACTCTGTGACTGAGGTCTGCTCTCTGAACAATCACAGCATCAGCGCGGGGGCTGCGCAGTGCGCCACCATCTGTGCTGGAGTAACTGGAGTATGAATGCGTGGCTGTCGTCATGGTTTTGGCACCGCTCGGAGTCGGTTGAGGACTGACAGGACTGAGGGGGCTGCGAGGCCCTGACGGACTTTGCGGACTTTTGGGACTTGTGACAATCAACTGGTCACTGAGCAAGTCACTGAGCAGCTCGTCTAGTTGAGAGCGCTCATCCAGCGTAGGGGCAGGCAACTGTTGTTGTTGTTGAGGAGGAAGGGAGTTGTAATTGAGCTGATCCTCGGCCGTGCCCCCACCACTGCGTGTAAGCGTGCTGCTGTTGTAGTTACTGCGTGAGCTGTTCACCTGAGATGTGTAACCGGAAGATACCTGCTCTGCCTGTTGTTGATGAGACCCGTAACTGATATCTCTGGGACCTGCATAACCTGCACCCAATACAAAAATATTGCTTGAGATCCTCTCATCATCAAATGGCTTGTACCTTAATGGTACATCTAATTTTTATGCCAGCAGAAAGCAACTAACAAAGCAAAGGTCATGCATATTTCAAACAAAGCATGTTCAAACCGAGATGCGATTCTTCTTCCATGGGACAAACACATCCAAAAACGAAAAAACTTATTTTGCAACAGATGAATGCAAAAACAACTCTTACAAAAGAAAACAACTGAAAACAAAAACATGAAGTGAAATGCCATTTTTTCATCTACATGTGAACAGTTTCTTTCTGGGACCAATTTTGTCACTCAGGAAAAACCATACCTATTTGGACTGATTGCTATCACAAAGGTATCTCACCCCCAACTCCTCTTTGGTCACATATTTGATAGTTATATTCACACTTCACACAAACACAAAAGTTCAAAGAACATACATACACACATATATCTCATCCTAATAACAGCCAAATCTTTGAAGATATACAATTGAAAAAAAAAGCAAAAAAAAAACCCAAACAACCAACAACAAAAAACCCTCAAAACAAAATATTCCCCACCTTCCTCCTTGCTCACATATTTGATACTTCTCTTCACACAAAAGATCAAAGAACATACATACACACAGATGTATCTCATCCTAATGATATCCAAATCTTTGAAGATATACTGTGGCAAAAACACACACATGCAAAACAAAACAATACAAAAACCTTCCTCAAAACTTCCCATGCTCCCCCCCCCCCCCCCACACCCACCACCATTCCATACTCATGTATTTAACACTTCTATTCACACAAAAGTTCAAAGAAGATATATACACACACATGCATATACAGACACAGACACTCACATGTTCCCTCTCACATACATGAAGTGCTGAATCAGACTACTTTCTCTCCTCTATCTCTGACCTCCAGACAACTTGCACCATAACGATGCTTCTATTTCTGGTCAGGAAGGATTAACGACTGGCTCTACAACCCTCTCAGTTTAGACCACTGTACTGGTAACCTCGCCCCATTTAGGTTTCACATTTACAGTTTCCAGCCATATCAAAACTGAATGTTGGAATCAATGAGTTACAAAAAAGACCAACATGAACATAAATGCTTTTACACGTATGTAAACGCACCTCACATCATCCTAAATCATAATGGCCGATTCTTTATTTTCTTTAAACTCTAGTGAATACATTAGGTAGGGAGGAAATAAATTCACTGTTTACTGACATAACCTTAATTTTCATAGATCTCTCACCATGTTGGAATGTCTGAAATGTGAAATACTGTAAATTACAAGTATCTGAGTGTACTCAAGTCTGAGAAAGTTGACCTTTGCCCTTGCCACTGTTGTACAGCGCATCTTCAGTGACTGTGTGTTTGTATCCATGAAGGGTATTGGTTGACCACAGATCTGGTGATGTCAGTTGGCAATGATCAACAGTCAATGGTTTGTTGTTATGCATCAATGAAGTCAGTTTGCACAATGACCAGAACTATGCGCCATCAGCAGTTGCAAGCACACAGCATGAGTTTGAAAAAATGAAAGGTGCTGCTTCTGTTTGACAACCCTGTTGTGAAGTCAATCTTAAAGTCAAAACAAATCAAATCATGCACTCTAATAATAATCAGCATAACAGAACCATCAGTAATCTTCAAGAAAAAAAAATGAATGGCTGCCCAAGATGCAGAAGGAAAGGGAAAAAAAACAACTACCACATCAGACAAAAGCCAGTGGCAGGGGGGGAGGGGGAGGCAACACTTTGGCCTTCAACAGCAGCACCTGAATCGACACTGGAGGTGAGCGAGCCGTTGGGGAGGTGGGTGGGCCCGTTGTGTGGCAGGCTGGGTGGCTCCACCTCCGTCTTGTGCTGCTTGTTGACGGTGGCGTACAGACTGCCGTCCTTGGGGCCCTGGGTGTGCTGCACCTGCACCGGCGTGGCTAGCCCTTGCTGGGTGGGTACTCTCCGTTGATGGGGGTGCCGTTGCCGTTCTCTGAAAAGGGCACGGAGGGCAGGTGCAACATTCAGGGGCAGCACTAGCGGCAGCGCAAAAGCAGAGATTAAAAAAAAGAGTGCAGTAAAACACAGCCAAAGGAAACAAAGAGAAATTTTTTGTTGAAAAAGCCAGAAAAAAAAAACGAACAGCAGTGGACTTGGCTTTCACTGCAAAAACTGCACACAGTCTCCAGCATGCAGCAATACAATCACAATCACACACTGCCTCACTATGAGGAACAGCTGAAGAAGTATGTTCGTGGTACCAAACATTAAAAAAAAAAATACTGCATAAAACAAAAGAAGGAATAGTGATGCACTATATACTTCGCAAGTTGATCAAATGAATTATAAGGAAAATGAACTGTGTAATGTGAAAATCCGAACTGCAAATATCTACTTTCACAACCAAGACGGCATTACCATGATGACATTGAAAGAGGAAATCATGAACAGTCAAGTCAAGAAAAACTTGCAGGCCACAATGAAAGCCGCCAACATAAACTTAAATAATGCAAAATATAAGAGAGAGAGAGAGAGAGAGAGAGGGGGGGGGAAGGGAAGGAGAGGGTGGTGGTGGAGGAAGCAAACAGAGAGAGACAGACAGAAAGACACACAGACGTAAAGAGAAAGAGAACCTTTCTTAAAAGAAAGCAGAGACAGACTGACTGGCAGAGAAACAGAGAGAAAGACAGAGAAACAGAGAGAAAGACAGAGAAAGACAGAAAGACGCCGTGACACAGAAAGAGAGACCTTCCTGGAAAAAATGCTGAGAATGAATTTCTTCCATTATTCAGTGTACAATACTGAGAATCAATCACTCCACCCACCCTGATCCCATAAAGTAATGATCAAGAGCTTACTCCATAAGGAAATTCAAGCCTTTTTTCCCCCTTCTTTTGTTTGTCTACTTGTTTGCTTTTGCAAGACTTTAAATCAAATATGACACTTTCTGTATTGGGCTTCATTGAAAAGACTTGCCAGTTCACTGAAATCTTTCCAGTATACACTTTATTCCCTCATCAAGTACGAGACCCGCTTTTCTATGGTCAAAGAAGAAAGCAAACTACAAGGCTACAGAGCTATTGACTACTGATGAATAACTGCGTAATACTCATACCACAGGAAGTATAGTTTTATGAAATTCATATCCCAGGCAGACATTGATCACAGAATTTTGAACAACAAATTATAGACTTGTTTACGTTTCTGTTATTATTAACCCCTGTAATGTTCAATCAATGATGCAGGTTGCAGTTTAAACATTTGCCTATCATATGGGAGATAGAAAGCAACCAAGATGAAAAGAGAAAGCCTGAAATAAGAGTTACAGATACTAACAGGTTGGCAACTGGGCAAAGAGAGAGAGCGAACGAGAGAGAGAGAGAGAGAGAGAGAGAGAGAGAGAGAGAGATAGACAGAGAGAGGGGGACAGAGAGAGAGAGACCAAACAAGGGGAGAGAAAGAGAGACAGAGACAGAGAGAGGTGGGGGGACAGACCGAAAGACAGACTGAGGGAGAGCAAGTGGGGGATGGAGAGAGAGGGAGAGAGAGAGAGAGAGAGAGAGAGAGAGAGAGAGAGAGAGAGAGAGAGTGCGAGAGGGAGAGAGAGAAACTGAGAGACAGACAGAGACAGAGACAGAAAGAGGAAGTATCAGCTATGGCAAGCAGAGAAAGAGAAACAAATAAAAGAGACATGCAAATAGTTGCCTTGCCAATTAAGAAGGCAAAAAAAAAAAAAAAAAAGTCAATCTAATCATCCATACATTCATAAAAGTACTTACTCTGTGCCCCTTGCAAGGCTAAGGCTTTGTAGAAATTTTCGTAGGAATCAGACCGTGTTATGTTTTCTTCATTGTCGTCCACTGGCACTGTGACATCAGACTTGAACCCAGACACTGTGAACACATGGCATCATTACAGCATACCAACAAGAAGCCAAGACAGTGATGATGAATGAAAGGAAAGGAAGAAGACTGATGGGTAGCTTTTGTTACACATCTATTTTTTACACGTTTGGATGATATATGCATTCTTATTCTAGAAAATGGTTGTTTTATCATTTGTTGTCCTCCAGCAGGGTCATGTGCAGTTGTTTAATTTGATTATTTTCCTGAGGAAATGTAAGAATCAAAAGACTAGCTGACTAGAATCAATGTGCAATATTTCAAAAACCCGTGCATAACTTTGTACACATTCATTTTTTCACCTTTCCCCGTCTCTTCTGTCATAATCATATTTCTTATGGTTGAACTTAAACCTTTCTTTCTTTTGTCTGCCATCTGTATGCTGTGCTGTTGTCTGTAGAAAATCACACACACACACACACACACACACACACACACACACACACACACACACACACACACACACACCCCACACACACAGAGACTACATGTATACATATATTATCTTGTTTGTATTGACAATAAATGGAGAGAAGATGAATGTGGCAAACAAATGAGAAAAAAAAGAAAAGTATCCACTCCCTATAACCATGTATTATTGCTTTATTTACTTACAATTTTTTCATTATCATAGTTTTTACATATATTTACATTACATATTTCTGTATGACTTATTTCATATGTTCTTTTTTTCTTTTAGATATTTTTTTTTTTTTACAAACAGAAAACATAGGTTGTCAAAGCCTTTCCCAAGTCTGCTATAAAATGTATTACTCAAAATCAGATGAAACATGGTTGTACCAAAAAGAAAATCTGAATTTTTTTCCCTCACAAATCACTGCTCACACCTAATAAGCAAAACCAGCTGTGCTGCCACTGTTGTTATGAAAAGGAAGTGTTTTGCTCTGAAATGTTTTTTTTAAAAATTAATTAATTAATTTATTTTTTTACTTCATATCCCAACCAAAGCCTTCTTTTATGTCAAGAATTCCAAATGAAATAAATGTGGTTTTATATCAAAATTGATTTCATCACTTCCCTCTTTCTTCAATCAAATGACTGCCTCAGCATCACATATAAACAAT
>CM065714.1:10522457-10524957 GCA_033310375.1 Conus canariensis | reverse complement strand
GACTTGACACGCGCACACACACACACACAAACGTTTTAGTTCTATCTTTCATTGTCTTCTGTTTTTAATCGAAAGCCTGTCATTAAAAGCACGCGCTTTGGTGGGCTGTATTACATGATGCAATGTGTTGCATTATTTTCTGAATTTCTCTACTATTATACTTACCTACATTTGTAATATGAAGTTGTTGTGCGTGGTACATGAATCGGTTCCAGAACTGTTGGTATTGATGACTACTGTTGTACTAGATCAGAATCGGCGTAATATGATTCTAAGTTTGATTCGGTGGTTTTTGTACTCCCACTTCTTATAGAACAGGGAGCACTTTACAATGGGAACGAAGAAATGCTGTCTGTGTGTCTGTCTGTCTGTCCGTGGTCAAAATGTGTTCCACATGCTCCAGACAAAACTTCTGGGCCGATCTTTCTGAAAATTTGTCGGTATGCTAATTATGGGTCACGGATGATGCCCGATGTTATATTTTACCAGAATAGCCGTTACTAACGGCTATAACGGCCCAAAACGGTTTTTCTTCTTTATGGAATATCTTTTTATGACGCATATTTAATTGTGACGTCAAATACTTTATGACGCATGTTTGATTGTGATGTTTTTTTCAGAAGATAAACTAGTACGTTTATATGCTTTGCATCTTGTTACATCCATGTAACCTACAACAGCTTCTGTTTGTTACATACAAAAGACGGACGCTGGCTCCTGAAAGTCCTCCAATTCTTAGTCATCCCTTCCTTCAGAAACAACCGCCTGGACGTCTGACACGGGTGACCGATTTCCGCATCCATCATGCATCTCGATCATCTGCCGGTACGGACGAGTGAGTACCTACAATGATGACATGCAAGGTCTGAACATGTTTCGAGTAGTGCCCTTGTTATGGCACGTGCAGTCTCTTTCGCCGTATCAGATACGTTCACGGTCGATTACTCGTGCACAGACGTTGGTTCCATCTGCGCGTGGCACCACGCAGTGTGTGTGTGGTCTGGCGCCAGTACCATGAGGAACAGTCTTTCTTTTCTTCAATCAAACGAAATTTTGCAGATTTCTTGAACCTCATTACGCCTCGTCTTTAAGAGACCTGCAGCTAATGAACCCTATGAAAATGAGCTTGTCAGTCAAAGGCATTGTTCACTAAAGCCAGGGGCGGAGAGAGTGTGGGGGTGAGGCAATTAAACCAATCATCACTTACGGTTTTAAGTGGACGGTTAAGAAAGACAAGAAGCTGCCCACCCACCCACCCACCCACACACCACACACACACACACACAGAGGGAGAGAGAGAGAGAAGACGAAAAACAGAATGAAAACTTCTTAATGAGAATGTGGTAAAACGACCAACGCGAGATAGCATAAAAGGGAGGCGAAAGACGAAGGAGGCGGAAGACAGCCGCGAAACGGGGGGAAAAAAGTGGCATAGAATTCACCCCACAGGTCTTTTTGAATACACAAACTATGTGACCAGAGGCATAGATGTCCGTTATATGATCCCCACAACGACTAGATGAAGGGCAGGGGAGGCAACCAGGTTTCGTCATGAGGCATGCCAACAGAGACTGCTCAAGTTGGAAGACAATGACATTCATCCGTCCGCAGAATTGCCCGAATTTACAACCTAGGCAAACGACCACAGTGACCGAATGCCAAACAATGCCTGTCTACAATTTCAGTTACAATGTGGAAGACGGACTTGAAAAGGAAATTGAAATGCTTCACATTTTAAAAACGACCAACACGTCACAATGTTGATTACATTTTCAGCCTAGAGGGAAGGGAGAATAATCTGTAAAGAAACGTCAAATAGTCTAGATCTACCTGACCGAAGACTTTACAGCATTTCACTGCTCTAGTTCTAACAGCAGCAGCAGCAGCAGTAGTAGTAGCAGTAGTAGTACTGATGGTGGCGGTAGTAGTAATAGTAGTAGTAGCAGTAGTAGTAGAAGTGGTAGTGGTAGCAGCAGCAGCAGTTGTAGTAGCAGTAGTAGTATTGATGGTGGCGGTAGTAGTAGTAGCAGTAGCAGTAGTAGAAGTAGTAGTAGTAGTAGTAGTGGTAGTGGTAGCAACAGCAGCAGCATTAATGGTCGAGGGATCTGTAACAAAATCCCATGTAAGTCACCATTCCTTCCTGTAGTTTCCTGTCTCACAAGGGCGAAGTAAAGAAGACTGGAAGTAGCAGTGGGGCAAGAGACGACAAGATCAAGCCAACATGTGGCCAATGTGGAAAAGACGACGACGGAGGGAAGAATGAAGAAATAGCAGAGTACAAGATGCTCAGCAGGCCCCACCACAGGTGCTTATAGACGCTGGAGAAGACCCAGCAGTGGAGAAGACTGGAGAGGTAAAATAGCAGAAGATGATCAGTACCGAAAAGTGGATAAGCTGAAGAAGACCTTAACAGAAAGAAGAAAAAAGAAGTGGGGCAGAGTGAACCCAGTCAACAGGTGGTTAAACACAAGACACGGGGGAGAAACAGGTGGAGAAAAAT
>CM065714.1:10509957-10519957 GCA_033310375.1 Conus canariensis | reverse complement strand
GTGACGGCATGGAATTAGATCGTTGTGTGATTTCAAACTGGTGATGGTAACGTTATATTGCTCTGTTGGTGACGGCATGGAATTAGATTGTTGTCTGATTTCAGCTGGTGATAGTAACGTTATATTGCTCTGTTGGTGACGGCATGGAATTAGATCGTTGTCTGATTTCAACTGGTGATGGTAATTTATTCAAACTGGAGATGGCATGGTGTTCGGATAGATTTCACACCTTACGATTCTCAGTCAGTTCCGTGGCAGTTTTCTGCCGAACTGTATATGCGGCCACAGTTCAAGCTTTTCTTTTCCTTCAATCACGGTGAAACGTCCGAGCAAAGAAATGAGAGTTCGAGGGCACAAGCCTGGCGATGTTTTGAAAACGAAGCTACGTACATCGATGTAGTAGTCTGCAGTGACTGCAGTTCATACGTATGATCAATGCACTTTACTGTAGCGACTTCAACGCCATTAAAACGTCCACACTGACTCACAAAACTAAAGCAGATACAACAAGAAAATATTCCTCGGAAATGGTGTTGCAATCAGCAATCACTGTCTATGCAAACAGAAGTGCGCCACGAAGGACCCTAGGGCGCGATTTTAGTTAGAAAAACAACAACAACATAAATAAGAAACGATGACGAAAAAAGGAATACACAGTCTACTAAACAGACTGGGAAACATTGCATTTTTCTGAAATCCACACCTCCAACAGTATCATTCTAGATTGCAAGCGTTGAAGAACACCTACGTGCCACGGGACGATATGTGCAAGTAATGCAATGTCCCTACAGGACGCGCCGTCTTTGGCACCACGAATCATCCCTCCTCAATAATGGCGTGTGACCCCGAACAGCACCATCGTCACCACAGTGACAGCAATGGGTGGATAAGTTCCCCTTTGCACAAGGCGTGATCAGTATGGTACAAAAGACAGGGCTGGGTCTGGATGTGGACTTCACAACCCTCTGTCCATTAACTTTGATTCTAGCAATTTACAGCAAACACTGTAAGTCATGGTAAGCCATCAAGCACAATTCTTGTGAACCAAGCATTGAAAATCTTTTTATCTTTTTCCAGTCTAACTTCATCATTCTTCTTACGTTTTGACTGGTCATGCTTACGTTGATGGGTAACATTCTACGGAAACGGCGTCAAAAAAAAAAATCTTACCATTTTCATCCTGCATTTGTGCTGAAGTCGCTGACATGTTCAACACTCTATGTTGAGGAACACTTTTTGGTAACATTTTCCGTCAGTTTCACTTCAGCCCTTCTTCATCTTCCAGTCTAAGACACGCTATCGGTATACTGCATCTCTCTTACACTCGTAAGGACATCACACCGAAGACACTTGTCCTCAATCTGACGCTTTTCTAGTTGACACTTCAACACTTCAACGCCTGAAGTTCAACACTTACGGCGTGCACTTCAGATGGCGTTGTGCACGTAACTCCGCCTGCCTGCCTGTCTGTCGGTCTGTCTCCTCTCTGCGACCTCTCTGTGCCACTGGCATAATCTGCACAGGCAGGGGGTGACATTTCCATGCACCAGCAGGTGCGGGACGATGTGGGTCACGGGGGCTTTGGTGCTTGGAAGGGGGGGGGGGGGGGGGGAGTGTGGCGCCAGCCAGCTACAGCCATGTCAAGAGGCAAACCACACAACCCCTGGAACAACGACAGAAGCCCTTTGTCCTTCTCCTCTGTTATCCTTTCTCCCCAGACACACAAACAATAAAAAACGGTCTTTCTGGCCTCTTTACTTGGTTTTACGGAGAGAGAGAGAGAGAGAGAGAGAGAGAGAGAGAGAGAGAGAGAGAGAGAGAGAGAGACAGACAGACAGCAGACAGACAGACAGATAGAGAGACAGACAAAGACAGAGCAGAGACACCCTGAGAGAGAGAGAGAGAGAGAGAGAGAGAGAGAGGAGAGAGAGAGAGAGACAGACAGACAGACAGACAGACAGTGAGAGTGAGAGAGAGAGAATAACAGACAGTCATACACAGATCACAAAGTCAACTCAAGAGGCTAGAATGAAAGGAAGTTTTACTTCCATTTCCTCAACGAAACTAAACCAGATGCAGTAAAGTCACTGAATAAAGGACCAACACAAAGAGCTTAAAACAAAGAAACAATCACATTGAAAAACAACAAACATCACAGATACAAAAAGAAAACTTACTAAAAAAAGAAAACCCAGATGAACAATGACGACAATTCAGCCTACGTAATCTCTGAGGGGCCACAGCAGCCCTCCGCTGAGCCGACGGTAAGGGCACATTGCTCGTTCTCCTCTGACGGAAGAATATCTCTGGCCGCTGCGCCAAACGCCACAGGGTGATTACCTTGCCCGGTCCAGAGACCAAGAGGTCGGTGTTCATCACTCACGAGTTGGAAACGTGAACAATTCCGGTTAGACAGGTGTTGGTCGCATGGAGAAGCGCAGTTCCTTCTTCCCCCTCCTCCCCCCTCTCCCCCTATTCCCACCCCACCTCCCTGCACTCGCCTACAGAGGGTGAGGGTTTACATTAACTGGCCTAGTATTAGGTGAGACAGAGAGAGAGAAAAAAGAGAGCGAGAGAGAGAGAGAGAGAGAGAGAGAGAGAGAGAGATGACAGAGTGAGAGGAAGAGCGAGACACAGAGAGAGAGGTGTGTGTGTGGGGGGGGGGGATGGGGGGGGGGGGGGAGAAAAACATCCTGCTGTTGGGTACACTCCGCGTTTTCAGGGCCGGGCAAGCAGAGTATTTCCGCCTTTCCTCAAGTTTATTCCTACTCTGACGAGCATCACGTGATCAGAGTTACCAGAGGTCCTTTGATCTTCCACATGAACGCAGACAGGAAGTGAGGCCGGCTCGCACCGGAACTGGCTGGTTTGCGCATAACTACGTTGATCCAGAAGAAGAATTTTTTTTTTAAATCGTAAAGTATCACAAATTATACGACTGCAGTAACCGTAAGAGCAGTTTAATTCACGTGTTTAACACTAAACAGCCAGAAAATAAAAACTGATGATCATGCCAACAGCTGCCTGGGTGAACGCAATTAGTCACGCACGGGGCAATATCCGCATTCACCTCCACGTACTCTTCCGCTTGGGGTGCAAGGAAGCAGCTTTCTCTGTAAAACACGCATGTAAATTTCACTTACGGGGAGAACCGGGGGGGGGGGGGGGGGGGGGGGGGTAATGTGGATACTGCCCACGCACGTAACTACAAAGGTGAGTACAGATTTTCAGACAATGATTCATCGAAGATTACCAAACCACCGGTACCCACATGAACTGTACAGGGGCTACACTGATGCTGAGCTCCGAAAAAAACACACCAAAAAACTGCCAAAGAACTGTTACCACGATACTGTCTGTCGACCTCCGCCGATCCAGCTACACTATCTGCGCAGCACGCAGCTGCCGTGAGTTTCGATTCTGGGAGTCGTTCTCCTCGTCGACAAATGCCGCCCCAACCTTATAGATAACAGCTTCAGGTGTTCTGTCGGAATCTCTCACGTTCCACAACGGTCAAATATCCATGTTGACCTCTGTTTCTTGGGAGTTATCGTCAGAAAGAGTGAAAACTGATGATGGGCACAACCAAGGGCACACGAACACAACAATACACAAACACCCATCCCCCTTACCCACTCCATCCCCTCATATCTCCGCTGCCGCCACCACCTCCTCTCTTTGCACACACACACACACACACACCACATATGTACGAGAGTCCCTGCCTATACACCGAATAGCGACACTGGTCTCTTCACCCTTCTTTTCATCCTCTCACAACGGCACAGGAAAAAGAAAACCGAGCTGAAGAAAAGAATCTTCCTTTTGAAATGAAAATTCCTTCATAGATTTCCTTTTTTGTTCTCTTTTTCTTCCCCCCCCAACAAACATTGAAACCTTACTGTGTACAAATAACACGAAGTATGAATCGGCTTCCTATCCCAGCCATTCTAAACGTTGAGGCCGACGTGGTATTTTGTGCGTTATATTTTGCTCATTGGAAAACAAAACTGCACTTAAACACACACCCACACACCACACACACCCACACCCACAGAGAGAGAGAGAGAGAGAGAGAGAGAGAGAGAGAGAGAGAAGAGAGAGAGAGAGAGAGAGATCTTTATTGACAGGGATAATAGATAAGTACTGGTGTGCTTTTTATATCCAGTCCTCTCCCTCGGTTGGGTCAACAATGATAAGGGAGCAGGCGTAGATGCGCGCAATATGAAAGTTTAAAAGAGAGAGAGAGAGAGAGAGAGAGAGAGAGAGGGGGGGGGGCAGAGACAGAGACAAAGAGAGACAAAGACAGACAGAGACAGAGACAGAGAGAGAGAGTGAGAGAGAGAGAGATAAGAGGAGGAGGAGGAAGAGGAGGAGGAGGAAGAGGAGGAGGAGGAAGAGGAGGAGGAGGAAGAAGTAGAAGATCACAGACATATTCCTGCTGAAAATCCACGCTGTATGAATCGGCTTCAAATACACAGTCATTCAACACGTTAAATGCCATATTTAGGAAGAGGTATTTTGAACATTGAAAAGCAAATGCAGTTACATTGAAAGAGAGAGAGAGAGAGAGAGGAGAGAGAGAGAGAGAGAGAGAGAGAGAGAGAGAGAGAGAGAGAGAGAGTGAGAGAGAAAGAGAGACTCACCTGCCTACGACGAAACAGAAAAAAAAAACAAAAAAAAAAAAACCACACACACACACACAAATACAGCTGGCGGCGGCCCAGTAGACTTCTCAACAAGAAAAGTTATCCTCGTTTCCAGACTCTCCCAAGCCAAAAAAACCTAGCTGCGAAAAAGTTTCCCCCAACAGAACTCCGCGAACACCCCCCCACCAACGGCCTCAAGTTCCACTACCACAATGCCAACCCCACCGCTCCAAAAACACGACGTAGCGAAAAATCTAACGAAGCGGGTTCCACCTTCCGCTCCGACTTCCGCGAAGACCTCTGTGTACAAGACTGACACTGACTCAACGTACAGGTAGTTTAGTTCCAGAAATAACCAGGGGAGCCAAAGCAACCTCAAGAAGTAGCACCGCCTCGCTCTCCGCTCCCCTCTCCTCCCCCCCCCCTCCTCTGGTTTCATGGGAGGCGAAGAGGGGGGGGGGGGGGGGGAGAAAAATGGCTGGCTTGATGCCCGGTGCCAGATGGGAAGATGGGGACCGGGGGGTGAACGGAGCTCTGATGGAAGAGCAGTGGCCATACGGAACGCAGATATGCCGGCCCCCTGAAAAATCGGTGGCAGAAGTAATCTGTGTAATCACCCCAATCTAGCCTTACTCCTTCCCTTCCCCACCCCATCCCCTCCCTCCCCCTCTTTCTACCTTTTTAAAACATTTTTTTTTTTTACCCCGCTGATAAAAAATAAGAGGGTAAAGAGCAACGCAGAAATAAACAAAAGATGCGGGCTGTAATAGCTTTGGATACACAACATCACCATAACTCTAAACACATCCTATCCTCATCTCTCTCTCTCTCTCTCTCTCTCTCCCTCTCTCTCTTTCTGGGTAGCAATGAAGAACAGGACAACGGCGAGAAGAAGAAGAAGAAGAAGAAGAAGAAGAAGAAGAAGAAGAAAAAGAAGAAGAAGAAGAAGCAGAAAAAGAAGAAGGAGAAGAATATGCTGATAAGCTGAGACAGGGGAAGAAGAGGAGGAAAGGGAGGTAAATGAAGAGAAAAGATTAAACAAAAAAAAGTTTCAGTCGGCTGCGAGCCATCAAGAACACCGGGGTTGTGCGGAGTGTGGAGTTTACACTGGTGGGTTAGAGTAGAGAAGGGTAAATAAGCCATTGGCTTCACCTCCATCTTGTTCACCCTCCTATCAGTGTGTGTGTGTGTGTGTTGTGTGTGTGTGTGTGTGTGTGTGTGTGTGTGTGTGTGGTGTGTGTGGTGTCGTGTGTGTGTGTGTGTGTGTGTGTGTGTGTGCGCGCGCTTGTGCGCGTACATGCTTGCGTTCGTGTGTACACGTGAGCTTCAAGTTCCACCATGCTGACAGACTACATGGTTTTATAATTTTACCCGCATTCTGCTCAATTGATGATGACGACAATGATGATAATGATGACGACGATGTTAACTGTGACAAAATTAATGAGAGGACTTACATTGTCAATCTTGCGTCACAGACGTCGTGTATTTTGCATCTGAGTGTACATCTCTTGCACTTACAAACCAAATTCCCTCCCTCTTTCTTCTTGAATTCTAAATATTACAGCTATCATAATATTTAATCAAAGCCCCCAGTGCCTTTTTTTTGAAATCACAAGATTGAAATAATAATTGATAACTTTTTGTCAGACGACCAGACTTTATCTCGGACTATCCGGCTTAACCCGTTTTAGTTCGTGATGGACAATAATCATTGAAATATATGAACAGTCTCTCCATTTGATGAAAAAAAGCAAAACGAAAAAGAAAAACGAATGAGGCCAAATAAAGAAGTAAACGGACGGACAGGCTTACCTTATGGACGATGGAGGGTGGGGGAAAGAGAGAGATGGGAAGGGGGAGGAGACAGGGGGGAGGGAGAGAGAGAGAGAGGAGGGTGGTTGAAAAGAGAGAGAGAGAGAGAGAGACCAAAAAAAAAAAAGAGAAAGAGAGAGAGAGAGACGCAGAGCGAGAGAGAGGCGTGACTGGAGAAGAGGATGGACAGAAAGAGACCACATAAAAGTGCCACGTCGTGAACGACCTCGGGTGGGCAGTAGAAAGGGTGCGAAACAGGTGGTGGTGGTGGTGGTGGGGGGGGGGGGGGGGGTAGGGATGGGGAGGAAGATGAAGAGACGACCCAAATAGGCTGTCACGGACCCGGTGGAGGAGCCGAGCCTGGCCGTGCCAAGATGATGCATGACCACGAGGTGAGCAGTGCAGGCCACTTCTCCGCCATTTCTGCCAATCCACTCCCGCTCATCGTTTGGATGTTCGTGTTAAACCACTCGGCGCCAGCTCTCTATAACCCCCCCCCCCCCCCTCCATCCTCCTCTCGAGTCCACTACCAACGCCGCCCCCCAAAAAAAACCTATGGAAGGTCAAAAGGCCCACATGCGGCCATAACTGCAGGCAAAATTTTGCGGGCGCAAGGCAAGAGTGTGCTCGCCTTACTCTCTTCATCGAGTGGTCAAAATGTGCGTGTGAAATTCTGCCCGGAGTTCTGCTCACAACTGCATTCTTTACAAGCACCAGAGAAAGTGGCAAGGACCTTTTGCACATTCTCTGCAAGCACTGAAAAGTTGGACATGGAAATTTGCAAAACAAAGAGTTCTCTGTCTCCAACAATTTCCCCAGATCCAGCTTTTCCGGTGTCTGTTGTAGACTAAACGCGCGTGCAGTTGTGGCCACGAAATGCGCGCGAACATTTCTGACCAATCAGCGAAGAGATGTGCGTGCATGCATGCAGTTTGCGCCCGCAATTTGGGCCTTTTGGCGTTCCATACAAACCCCCACGCCCATCACCTCTCTTTACCCCTAACCCCACCCTTACTTCCCTCCTCCTTCTCTATGCCCCCCCCCCCCCAAAAAAAAAAAAAAAAAAAAGGTGGGGTGAGGTGGGGGAGGGAGGGGGGGGGGGGGGGGAAGCGCGCAGGGGCGGGTGGAGGAAGGCTTGGGGCCCCCCCACAGGTTTGGCCCGCCTTATCGGCAGCGACGATTACGGTTTCAGGATACATCTCTCGACACCGCAGTGATAGGCCCAGGACATGACGGAAGAGTGCCGAGAACGATAGAGGCCGTTACCACAGCTTACTGCAAGGCCAGATATGACGTGCTGTGTGTGTGAACATGGGGCAGGGGCTTTATTACATGCAGGTCGGATGTTTTCATGTTGAAGATGCATCGCTGTAATTAGTGAGGGAACGTATTGACTGACTGACTGACCGAAAGGTATGCAAGAGTGGCTTATGGTTTGTATTGATGTTTAAGAAATTGATGATATACTGTCATGGAATTTCGTAACGGAAAAAAATTGCCGTCAAAGACTGGCGAAAACGGACAATTTCGACTCTTTAACACCTGATAATCAACTCTTTTAACATCTGACAAGGTAATCATTCGCTTTCTCTTTGAAGTTCGTCTTCCCCCTCCTCCTGCTCCGCCATTCTTTTCATTCTACCCGCCCCATCAATCATTCTCTCTCTCTCTACCCCCTCCCCACCAGAGAGAGAGAGAGAGAGAGAGAGAGAGAGAGAGAGAGAGAGAGAGAGAGAGAGAGAGAGAGAGAGAGACGCATACACAGATGGACAGACAGACAGACAGACAGACGGACAGACACACATACACACACTTAAACAAATCCCAATACACATCTTCCCATTCTCTCTGCTCCGTTTTCCGAAGGAATACTCACACACTCACACGCACGAGCCACAGCAGACACACAAAACACAGACACTTACACACACACACACACCCCACACACACACACACACACACACACACACTCGACTTGCTTCAATATCCTGGATGTAACAGACGCATAATTCATAGCGCTGCTTCCGTCACCACTCCTGTGCAAAAAGAAGCGCCATCTTTATCCACTAAAAGTTCTCATTCCTAGGCCCAGTCCGTTTCGTTTCCGCTCTGACGACAGCCGGAAAGCGTGCACACCGTAACATTTCCAATGATTCCCTCAACTCTATCATACTGTGACATACTAGCCAGGTTGTGTGACTGGTGTACTGGTGGCATTTCTAAAAGTACATAACACGGATGATAACTGTTGGACTGCTCGGGTAAAAAACAAACAAAAACAACAAAGAAAAACTCAGTAAACGTGTGTGTGTGTGTGTGTGTGTGTGTGTGTGTGTGTGTGTATGTGTGTGTGTGTGTGTGCGCGCGCTCATGCGTGTGTGTGTGTGTGCGTGTGTGTACACGCACGCGAACGTGTATACGTGCATTCATGTGCCTGTGCATTCATGGGCGCGAGCATTGGTGTGCTAATTTACGCGTCCTTATGTGTATGCGGGTGTGTGTGCACATGCGCCTCTATGTATTCACATGTATATATATATATATATATATATATATATATATATACGTGCATATTTTGTGTATGCTTGTGTGTGCGTGTGCGTGTGGGAGAGGGTGCGTGCGTGCGCCCACGCGCATGTGTGTGTGTGTGTGTGTGTGTGTGTGTGTGTGTGTGTGTGTGTGTGTGTGGTGTGGGCGCGCGCTCGCGCGTGCGGGCGCACGCTTCTTTGTCCGTGTGAGCGAGTAAATATATGGACGTGTGTACATGCGCGCGTGTGAGTGCTGACTGAGAGACCATCACTTTAATTAAACAATATACCACAAAATTCTGATATCCCTGATTAGTAAAACACAGCCACCAAATCTGCATTCCATCTTTATATGAAATTAACACTATGAGGTGAACTAAACCCAGTACTTCTATCAACCTGTTGCTTTATATTACGCCACGTTATGTTGGAAGCACTTTAAACCATGGTTTAGAACCCATGCCGGGCAGTTTTTCCATCATGCTAACAAGATCATAAAATATCTGCAC
Source organism: Conus canariensis (assembly GCA_033310375.1). Lineage (NCBI taxonomy): Eukaryota > Metazoa > Mollusca > Gastropoda > Neogastropoda > Conidae > Conus > Conus canariensis. The sequence goes on along the minus strand of CM065714.1, from coordinate 10,510,456 downwards.
TCAAATGTCCGGCGATGAAAAAGTACACCATCTCGCCTTAAAAAAAACAACAACAAAAAAAAAACCCGCACCCAGTTACCTCCCATTTGGTGTGGACACACACACACACACACACACACACACACACACACACACACACACACACACACACTCCGCTCAGTTCGGAAATTTCAGAGTGGTACCTGCTGGGTACAGTCGCGATTCACAGCTCACTGAACGCTGGAAAATCCACACACAAAGCTGCCGATTCTGGATTCACACTCCAGTTTTGCACACGTCTTACGCTTTTTCACCAATCAAGGGACATCACTCTGCCCACTCGGTGGTACTCACCGTGAATGGCGTCGTCCAGCTCGGGCTTGCTGAAGACCACGTTGCCCACCTGGATGGCGCAGGTGTGGAACTGGCACTGCCAGATGACCTCGCGCTGCCCCGTGCGGGCCTTCTTGTGGTAGCACTTGATGAGGATGTCTCCGCGCAGCGGGATGCCCGGGGAGAT
>CM065714.1:10494957-10502457 GCA_033310375.1 Conus canariensis | reverse complement strand
AGGGAGTACTTTTCGCGTAAAGGGAGTAAAATCGGCGTACGCGGTTTTTTACTCGGGAGTAAATTCCGCGTGGGGAGTAATTTCCTCGTGTTACACCGGCCCCATCCAGACTTGGTGCCAGAAATCCTAATCCGCCGGCGCCAGGCAGGGGAGGGCGCTATCGCTCCCCTACCATTCATCAACCATCGATGTCTGGCAGGGCAGGCAGCGCAGACGAGAGAAGAGCCTAGCGACACTACGCAACAGACGTTCAGGGTCTTCGACGAGACACAACAACAAGCACCAGACTCGAGTGTTTAACGTCTCGTTATGTGTTCGACCAATGTCCGACGTTAGCAGACCTTAATTAAGGTACAAGGAGTCCACCGAGTTCAGAATAGTCCATGCGTGGAAGGAAAAACAAAGGAAAACCATTGACAGAGAGCCAATGCTATGGTGTATGCATGCGTGCACACACACACATGCACGCATGCACGCACACACGCACGCACGCACGCACGCACGCACGCACGCACGCACGCACACACACACACACACACACACACACACACCACACACACACACCACACGCTCGCGCTCGCTCGCGTCCATTCTCCCTCATTTAAGTGAAGCACTCACATACACTTATACATACGTTTACGTTACACAGAAGAATGCATACATACGACTGTTATGCTCTCTCTGTTTCTCTCTCTTCACACACACACACACACACACACACACACACACACACACACACACACACACACGCGCGCGCGCGCGCGCGCGCAATCACACACAATTTAGAAAGAAACAAAGGAAGGGTTGATGAAGAATTAAGGAAAGTGGATCACAAGAACAAAGTATGGAAGTAGGCTATTTAAAAAACAAAACAAAACAAAACAAAAAATCCAGCGGACTATAAAGAAGGAAAAAAAGAGAAAACGGAAATAAGGGGAAAAAAAGAAGGAAAGAAAAACGAGAAAAATCACCAAAAGGACAAAAGACAAGAATGCACAGACAAAGAAAAATCATCACTCAAGACAGGCTGACGCGCAGTGTATGAGATTAAAAAAAAAAAAAAAAAAAAAATCAGCTGCAACGTGCTTTCTGTACCCCACGCTCAGGGCGTTGACCTTGCCAAGGTCGTCAGGTCTGTCTGTTTTTCCTTTAGGGGCCCCGACTTTTTTCTTCTACTTTTTTTTTCTTCAAAGGTATGTACACTTGATCCCACCATCCACGTGATACGGGGCCCAAAAGAAAACGTAAACATCGCCCAAAAGGTCCTGGCCTACCAGCTTCTACACATTACCGAAAAAAGCACCAGCATGTCTGCTTTGTGTATACCCCGCGGCTTGTTCCTAAGAGCTCCAACATATACAACATGGCTTGCGAAAGACAGTGAAAGATAAACGTGAGTGGTGATGGTGATGTATATCATAATGATTGCATGAGGTCACTGACATTGCGAGTGTGCTCGCGTGCATACGTGTGTGCGTAGGGCATGTGTGCCTGCGGGCGTGTGGTGTGTGTGTGTGTGTGTGTGTGTGTGTGATGTGTGTGTGTGTGTGTGCGCGTTTGTGCGTGGGCAAGCACATACACATTTGCTAGCATGAATGTGAGCGAGTTGAAAGAGTTGAATGAGGAAGATAGGGTCAGGAGAAAAGCGAGAGAGAGAGAGAGAGGGAAAGAGAGAGAGAGAGAGAGAGAGAGAGAGAGAGAGAGAGAGAGAGAAGAGGGGAGGCAGAATGTGGATGAGGAGGACGTGTCGGCGAGCAGACATAAAAGAGAGAACAAGAGGAAAGTAAGTTAAAGAAGACAAGTGATAGAATGCATGCACCGTCTTAGCAACGCAGAAAACCCCCCATAAGAAACTGACCAGAAATAGTTATCATAAACTGTATTTTATATTAAACACACACATCACACAGCACACACACCACACCACACACAACACACACACACACACGCCCCAGCGCGCGCGGCGTCATATTAGAGATAAAACAAAGAATACTCACTAGACCCCGGACATGAAGAGGGCTGCATACCCTGGTAGACTTTGATGAAGGGGCGGCATCCACCCCGGGTGTCAAAGTTGGGCACCCCATGGATGAGGATGTGATGGAGGTACAATGGATTGGTGTTGATCTTGATGGCACCGGACAGCAGACCGGCAAAATAATGCAGGTACCTGCACAACCACAGCAAGGTGATCATCTGGTTTTGTCTTATACACATTTTCTTTTCAATTAATTATGAATTTATATCCATTATATATATACTTTGTGTCTCAGAAACAAAAGAAACAAACAAGAGAAAGACAGAGAGAGAGGAGAGGAGAGAGAAAGAAAGAAAGAAAGAAAAGAGAGAGAGAGAGAGAGAGAGAGAGAGAGAGAGAGAGAGAGAGAGAGAGAGAGAGAGAGAGAACAAAAAGATAATGAAGCTTTGGTGAAAACCTGACACAATACACACGTATACTTTTGCTGTTGTACAGCATGTTTCAGTCTCTTAAAAGTGAAGTAATTTGGTTGTAATATTTCAAAATGAATAAGACCACTGCCAGCTGAAAGCAGGAAACTAAAGCAAAGTCAAATGGAAACACACACACACACACACACACACACACACACACACACACACACACACATATACTGGACTTCGTGTCTCCCCATATTTCACCCTACATCCTACTCCACCCATCCTTTTCCATAAATTATTTTGATCCTCTGATTAAAAATTTTTTGAAAAGGAAAGTATGACGCGCAGGCATAGCTCAAACACACACACACCACACACACACACACACACACACACACACACACACACTTACCACAGTTAGAAAAAGCGTTTGACAAACAGATACAAAAATACCAATTAGCTCTACCCACCTTCTCTGTGAGGGGAGGGGCAATCCTCCCAGTTTGTCTTCGTAGAAACGTTTCATAGCAAACCTGTCCAGGGCTTGGTCAGCACTGAAACACACCAATACACATTGACATTAACCATTCCTAGCACAACGTGTTTTTAAAAAAAGTAATAAATGTGGAGTAAATACCAATAAATCAGTCATAGCAGAACACGTTTAAAAAAAGTAATAAATGTGGAGGAAATACCAATAAATCATTCCTAGCAGAACACGTTTAAAAAAAGTAATAAATGTGGAGGAAATACCAATAAATAATTCATAGCACAACAGTTTTAAAAAAGTAATAAATGTGGAGGAAATACCAATGAATCATTCATAGTATAACACGTTTGTAAAACAAACAAACAAAAAATAATATTAAAATGCGGAGCAAATACCAAAACCAAGTTATCTTCCGTTCCATCGCCACCAACTCCTGTCGTCTGCTCTGCCGCGTAAATGTGTGTTACCTCCCCTATCTCATCGACTGTTCCCAAAGAGTAAGCAACTCTGCGCTCTCTCTCTCTCTCTCTCTCTCTGAACGATCAATGTCCTGGATACAATAACGTTTGACATTTTCTTTTCAAGGATAAAGTGAACCTTCCATTCTGTAAACACTATCCCTGAGACTTCTCATGTTCAAACTGCCTTCAAAGGATTGATGTCATCCATTATTCATGTCAGGGCGCCAGGCCAGAGTTAAAAAGAAAAAGATGGCTGTCCACAACGGGACTGAAAAAAAAGAAGAAAGGTTTGGTAGACAGCAGGGGCAGGAGGGGAGAAATGTGGTGGTGGTGGGTGGGGGGGGGGGGGGGGGCAAATAAAAGCTCCTTTGAAAATGCTCTGCATTTTTATTCGAAACCGAATGGCCCCGGTTAAGCTTAGCTCTGTGACAGATGTTTGCTTACAATCATATTGCTGTACATAAACTTGTGCCGTCTCCTTGTGATCTGTGTAACTAATATCTCAGTTCAATTAGTCGTCGCCTTCTTACTTTTTCACTGCAGTATTTATCGTCATAATGTTGCCATGATGTTTACATTCAAACGATTTATTTGAGCACATTATTCTTTGAAAATGACGAATATAGACCTTAATGCTATACGACTCTGAGTCACAGAAATAATCTGTGTAAACATGGTTATTGCTTGCTGAATTTTTTTCGTTCGTCGCTTTTTCTTTATCCCATTGTATCTTGGTTTTGAAACATTTTATGTTGTTATACAACCGTCTGATAGGGCAGCCTACACACACACACACACACACACACACACACACACACACACACACACACACACACACACACACACATGCACGTGCGCCTACACATTCGTGCATGCCTGCTTGTACGCTTAGAAAGGCATCCCCCACCCCCCACCCCCACCACGCACCCTGTCCAGCCCCCCTTTTCAGAACTCTAGCGGAGCCTCTCCCAAACTCTCCTCACCTGGCGCAGATGTTGCTGTAGTGCATGTAGGCGGCGATGATGATGGCGATGCGGGCACGGCCCCCCTTGCAGTGCAGCACGACCACGTTGCGCGCGTCAGCGTGCAGCCAGGCGTCAATGGCCTTGCACACGCTGCACAGCCTCTCCAACGGCGGGGCCAGGTGGTCCGGCCACCCGTAGTCCTTCACCTGCAACAGGCAGGAACAGCAGCTACGTCAGCATCATCAGCATCATCGTTCGCGTCAGTGGGGTGGGTTAATTGAGTGGTGGGCAGAGAAATTACAAGGGAACTGGAAGCTCACTGCACTGGCAAGAACCACCACCTGTGCACTGCTGAGGGTTTTACTCATTATAATGAGGTAAGGTAAGGTAATGTTGCTTACAGCTCAGCCGACCGCAAAGGGTCAGATCAGGGATGTCACCGCGCTGAAGTCAACTCACAAGTTATAATGATAATAACAGTTATTACTATCATCTTACAGTCCGTCGAATGAGACTATAAACCGAGATTCCGTGTGTGAACGCACGCACAACATCTTGCACACACGTAAAATCCCATCACCAACTTTCGGAAGAGAAGGCCAGTTTGGCCGTTGGTATGGATGACACGTTACACATAGCATGCACCTTCGCCGAAGTTGGAGTATGGCTGCCTTAATGGCGGGATAAAAAACGGTCATACACACAAAACTCCACTGCCTGTCTATACAGGCAGTGTCCGCAGGAGTATCAGCCTGCGTACGCAGAAAGAAAAGATCATTATCATTATTATTATTGTTATCATCATTATCATTATCATTAAGAGTTCTTATATAACGCCTATTCTAGGTTAGAGACCGAGCTCGAAGCGCTTTGTACAATCCACGCTCTCGTTCACCGATCAATAACACGCTTTCGTCATGCGGTGGGTCAGAGCTGAAGGGAGACAACAAACGAGGGCAAAGGGTACCAACAATGTTAGGTAGGCCCCCAAGCTCTGAGCGGCGTGTTGGGCTAACGCGCAGGTCAGACATCAGCTAAGTCGTAGCCACGAGACCCTCTTCTTAAATTCTCTCATCTCAGTCGTTCATTCATCTACTCATCAGCTTTAAATCGTGCGCAGCGTGGTCTCGAAACCTAGCAGACGCAGTGTATATAGCGTATATGGACTAGTCCGCACGCAGTGACACCTCCTTTACGGAACTGAAATTGAGGGGATAAAATTTAACCGCACAGGCGAAAACGACGCTTTCAACACAAGGAGGGCGAGCGCTGGGCAGAGACTACTTCTGCACAGGCGAGAATGACCACCACACCACACTTGAGTCATCGAGTGGGTTGTTCGCTGGACAGAGGCTTGATTCGTACCACAGAGATCATTACATCTTCGGAATGACAGAGACTTCAGGACTCCTCCTGCGCGTACGGACGACAACGACAAAAACTTTTTCAAGCTTGGAACATCCTTTTGGAAGGGGCGGAGGAGCGGGGGGAGGGGGGGGGGGGGCGAAGAAGGGGGAGGGATAGGGATAATCTCGACATAACATGAAATGTCCGACGATTTTTCTTTCGAAACATGGTTTCTACACTTTCCACATCACCCCCCCCCCCCCCCCCACCCCCCACTCCCTAGAAAACCCGAGCTTGTTTTGGAGTCATGCATGAATCACTCTCCCCCCCCCCCCCTCCCCCCATCTCCTTGCCTCAGCAGAGGCTAAACCCCTCAGGACTGAACAACGATGTGATGCAGACGCGCTCATAAATCGTCAGACATCAAAGGCTGCCACAGATGGGCCATCTACAAGCCAGATGCATCAAACAGAAATTGGGCGCGCATCGATGAAAACCACCCAAGCGTGATTTCCCCTTAAAGCAGACGGAGAGTTTTGAATAAAAATGGGAGGAGGGGAAGGGGGGAAGACGGGGTAGAGGTGTGGGTGGGAGGATGATTATACATGAGGTCGATGTTTTCCTCTCTCGCTACCCTACTGCTTTTGATCATCAACGACAGACAGTGACGTAAGAATAATTAAACAGGGAGGAAATAAAAGTCAACGGTAGTAATCATGTCAATGTCAATGTACAATCGGTCAACCGGTCGTGAACTAAAGATGTCAACCATGTCAGTGTCAATATACATCATCACGTCGTGGACTAAACGTCAACCTGTCGGTCAATATCAGTCTACGATCTGACTAAAGACGTCAACCATGTCAGTGTCAATATACAATCAATCAACCGGTCAAGAACTACAGACGTCAACCATGTCAGTGTCAATATACAGTCAATCAACCGGTCGTGAACTAAAGACGTCAGCCATGTCAGCGTCAATATATAATCAGTCCAACCGGTCGTAAACTAAAGACGTCAGCCATGTCAGTGTGAATATACAATCAGTCAACCGGTCGTAAAGTAAAGACGTCAGCCATGTCAGTTTCAATATACAATCAGTCAACCGGTCGTAAAGTAAAGACGTCAGCCATGTCAGTGTCAATATACAATCAGTCAACCGGTCGTAAACTAAAGACGTCAGCCATGTCAATGTCAATATACAATCAGTCAACCGGTTGTAAACTAAAGACGTCAACCAGACCCTTTGCAAAGAACGTACACAAACACTGATCTTGAAGTGCAATCAGTTTATTAGTGTTCATTTGCGTGCAGGTGTGTTGAGGGTTCACTGGCGAGATGGAAGCTGTGTATGTGTGTGTGTGGTGGGGGGGGGGGGGGGGGGGGGAGGCTGATTTGTGTCATGGTGATCCCGATCTTCAATGAGGCAAACATATTCCTCTTGAACCAATATCATTTTGTCGGCGTTAAATGGTGAGCCTACAGAGAGAGACTATCAGTCGACAGACAGACGGACGGACAGACAGACAGACGGAAGGACAGACAAGAGAGACAGACGGACAGACAGAAACAAACAAGCTGAGCAAATATCTTACCTGGGGATTGGCCCTGACTAAATCTTGTCTCTTTTCAGACAAGTTCAAAACCTGCAATGTAATCAAACAATTTGTCAGTCCACGAAAGCATGAATACACACACACACACACACACACACACACACACACACACACACACACACACACACGCACACCACACACACACACACACACACACACACACACACACCACACACACACACACACACACACACACACACTTGGACAGAGAGCGAGACAGCGAG
>CM065714.1:10479957-10484957 GCA_033310375.1 Conus canariensis | reverse complement strand
CACCTTCCCCGAAGTTGGAGTATGGCTGCCTTAATGGCGGGATAAAAACAAAACAAACAAACAAACAAAAAAAAACGGTCATACACACAAAACTCCACTCCCTTTGTTGGGTAGATGGGATTAATCCTTGTCTGTCTATACAGGGAGTGTCCGCAGGAGTATCAGCCTGCGTATGAAGAAGAAGAGGAAGAAGAAGAAGAAGAAGAAGAAGAAGAAGAAGAAGAAGAAGAAGAGGCTGACAGGAGACCTGGAAAGGAAACACCGGGCGTTCGACAAGAACTGCTTCAGACAGATTCTGTAGCTGCCAACCTCGTGGGATCAAAATGTGGGGAGCAGGGAATGGAGGGGGTGGGGAAGGGTTAAGGGGAAGGGTTAAGGGGAAGGGTTAAGGGGAAGGGTTAAGGGGAAGGGTTAAGTGGCGGCAGTTCAACTCTAAACTGAAAGCGTTTCTACAGGATTGGACTGGTCGCAACGTCTCTACCCTGTGGCGCAGGACCGAGGGACAGAAGGCTGTAGAGGTCCACAACAGCCCTATCTGCCAAAGCATCACTTGGTAAAACGAAGCATCACTTGGTGAAACGAAGCATCAAAGCGATATAATGCCATGGAAGTAACAAACTACAACGATGGTAATTGTCATAGTGTACCAGTTGTTACAGTGATGATGATAGCTGTAGTGGTGGTAGAAGTAGTGGTAGTAGTAATAGCAGTAAGAGGAGGACGAAGGGGAGAAGGGGGAAGGGGAGGAGGAAGGGGAGTAGTAGTAGTAGTAATGCAGTATTGTAGTAGTGGTAGTAGTGGTAGCAGCAGCAGCAGCAACAACAACAGCAGTGGTGGCAGCAGCAGCAGTAGTAGGAATAGCAGTTGTGGTAGTGGTTGCAGCAGCAGCAGCAACAGCAGCAGCAGCAGCAGTAGTAGTAGCAGTAGCAGCAGTAATAGAAGTAGCATAGTAGTAGCAGTAGTAGTAGGCGTACTAATGGCAGAAACAAGACCTGTAATAGCAGCAGAACAGCAGTAGCAGCAGCACAGATGGTGAAAGTCTTAAGCAAACAATATTAAAAAAAAAAGTTACCGCAGTACCGATACCAGTAGCAGCGGCAGCAACAACAAACGCAGGCTTTTACATTGTTAGAAAAACTATTATCAACAATTCTTTTACAGTTAACTTACGTCATTAACACCTTTAATTTTTTTGTGCGTATCATTAATAAGGCGAAGCGTGTGCTATTATACTACCCATCCCACTTTTTTTTTGGCGTCCTGTTCAAATTTGTGTTCAACCGTCAGTTTTTGAGTTTATTTCACCGTTTACGATGATGATGATGATGATGATGATAACGTCATCTTATCATCATTCAGCATGAACCGTGTCATGTGAAGTCACGACAGAGGAATAAAGCTGATGAAGACACAAGACACGTATATCGTCGACGCATCGCGTGCTGTTGGGCGATAATTCATGGGCTGCACCTCAACACGACAGCCCCGTGCACATGCCACAGTGGTCATTACATTCTAATAATCATCCTGATCTGATTAACCATTTTGCTGAGTAACCCTGCGCACTTCATCAAAAAAAACCGTAATGCTCTCTCGGCCAGATCTTGCCCGCAAGGTGAGAGTGGAGGTGAGGGAGGGTAGGGTGGGGGGTGGGAGCAAAAAGGCCATCATCATCATAATCATCATCACAAACAGACGGATGGACAGACAGACAGACAGACAGACAGACAGACAGACACACACACACACACACACACACATACTCTCTCTCTCTCTCTCTCTCTCTCAACTAACATTTTACCGTGAAATAGGCTTAAAAAAAATTCATTGGGCTAACGATTTAGCATGAGCACACACACACACACACACACACACACACACACACACACACACACACACACACACACACACAGGGCCTAATCGGCCTTTCCCCCCTATATTTTCTTTTCTTTTCTTTTTTCCTCCATGCATTCATTGCCATCTGTATGACGTCACGGCAATCAATAGTTTTGCTTAGAGCTATTTCAGACACAGCTGTGACCTGGCCATACACCGCCATTGCACGCCCTGAGTCTGTGTCTGCATTATTGAAGTGTTGAGAGAGAGAGAGAGAGAGAGAGAGAGGAGAGAGAGAGGAGAGAGAGAGAGAGAGAGAGAGAGAGAGAGATGGAACGAGGAGACATACATGTGAAACGAGAGGGAGGGAGGAAAGGAATGGGAGGAAGAGACGGGGGGGGGGGGGGGGGGGGGAGGGGGGGAGGGGGGGGGGGGGGGGGAGGTCCACTCGGCCTATATCCACCACGCCGTGTGTCTGTGCTCAGAGAACGATGCGATAGCGGGCCACCAGCAGTTTATGTCACTGCTCATTTCCTGGCCGGGGGTCCCTCTCTCCCTCTTCTGGTGCAGGCCCCACTGCTGCAATCCTCCTCCTGTCTTTATTTATCATAAAAATTTGAAACAGTCGCTGCAGGAGGAGACCGCTCCCTGGGCGAAGCTTGTGTGCAGTGCGGGATCACCCGGTTGCACTGTCTTTTTTTACATTTTTTTTTTTTTTTTACAAGAATTGAAAAGGATGGAAAGAAAGGAAAGAAAAGAAAGAAAAAATGCAAAGAAAGAAAGACAAAAGGAAGAAAGAAAGAAAGAAAGGAAAGAATGACTACAAAGAAAGAAAGAGGGAGGGAGAGAGGGAGAGAGGGAGGGAGGCAGAGAGAGAGAGAGAGAGAGAGAGAGAGAGAGAGAGAGAGACAAAGAGAGAGAGAGAGAGAGAGAGAGAGAGGGAGAGACAGAAAAAGAAAGAGAGAGAAAAAAAGAAAAAGAATAACTGAATGAATGAAGGTACATCCCCCCCCCCCACACACACACACACCGCCCCCCCCCCCCCTCCCCTTGGAATAACGTAATGAACGAGGGACAGTAAAATGAAAGGAGGCAACGTGCAGAGAATAAAAACAGGAAAGAAAAGATGGAATGGGAAAAATGAAAATGATAAAACAGAAAAAAAAGTGGAGGGGGGGGGGGGGAGGCGGTGAAGGAGTGGGGTGGGTGGTGGGTGCAGGGAAGTTCGACAGCATTTTCTGGTGCATATATAGGATAGCTGTTGGTGGTGCATGTACAGGATAGTTGGTGGTGGTGCATGTATAGGATAGCTGTTGGTGGTGCATATATAGGATAGCTGTTGGTGGTGCATGTACAGGATAGCTGTTGGTGGTGCATGTATAGGATAGCTGTTGGTGGTGCATATATAGGATAGCTGTTGGTGGTGCATGTATAGGATAGCTGTTGGTGGTGCATATATAGGATAGCTGTTGGTGGTGCATGTATAGGATAGCTGTTGGTAGTGCATATATAGGATAGCTGTTGGTGGTGCATGTACAGGATAGTTGGTGGTGGTGCATATATAGGACAGCTGTTGGTGGTGCATATATAGGATAGCTGTTGGTAGTGCATATATAGGATAGCTGTTGGTGGTGCATATATAGGATAGCTGTTGGTGGTGCATGTACAGGATAGTTGGTGGTGGTGCATGTATAGGATAGCTGTTGGTGGTGCATGTACAGGATAGTTGGTGGTGGTGCATTATAGGATAGCTGTTGGTGGTGCATGTACAGGATAGTTGGTGGTGGTGCATGTATAGGATAGCTGTTGGTGGTGCATATATAGGATAGTGTTGGTGGTGCATGTAAGGATAGTTGGTGGTGGTGCATTATAGGATAGCTGTTGGTGGTGCATATATAGGATAGTGTTGGTGGTGCATGTAGATATGTGGTGGTGATTATAGGATAGCTGTTGGTGGTGCATTATAGGATAGCTGTTGGTGGTGCATTATAGGATAGCTGTTGGTGGTGCATGTATAGCATAGCTGTTGGTGGTGCATGTATAGCATAGCTGTTGATGGTGCATGTATAGGGTAGCTGTTGGTGGTGCATGTATAGGATAGCTGTTGGTGGTGCATGTATAGGATAGCTGTTCATGGTGCATGTATAGGATAGCTGTTCATGGTGCATGTATAGGATAGCTGTTGGTAGTGCATGTATAGGATAGCTGTTGGTGGTGCATGTATAGGATAGCTGTTGGTGGTGCATGTATAGCATAGCTGTTGGTAGTGCATGTATAGGATAGCTGTTGGTGGTGCATGTATAGGATAGCTGTTGGTGGTGCATGTATAGCATAGCTGTTGGTGGTGCATGTATAGGATAGCTGTTGGTAGTGCATGTTTAGGATAGCTGTTGGTGGTGCATGTATAGGATAGCTGTTCATGGTGCATGTATAGGACAGCTGTTCATGGTGCATTGTATAGGATAGCTGTTGGTGGTGCATGTATAGCATAGCTGTTGGTGGTGCATGTATAGGATAGCTGTTGGTGGTGCATGTATAGGATAGCTGTTCATGGTGCATGTTTAGGATAGCTGTTGGTGATACATATATAGGATAGCTGTTGGTGGTGCATATATAGGATAGCCGTTTATGGTGTATGTTAAGGATAGCTCTTCTTGGTGCATTCATGGTATAGCTAAGCCTTACGCAAAGCATGGAAACAGCTCTTCTGACCTGGTGAACAGGATAGCTGTTGCTCATGCATATGCATGGCATAGCCGTCGCTACTGCACGCTTAGGATACCCGTTCCAGGTGCGCGCCCGGGGATGGCTGCTGTTTCTGGTGCACTATGTCATAGAGGAGACCAGTCCACGCGGAGTCTGTGATGGAGCTCCTGGACGTGAGAAGACGCGGAGCGGAGCGGACTTGGGGCAGTCAATGAAACGGCCTGAAGCGGCCTATGAAATATTGAAGACTTGATCAAGGCAACGAAGACGATGCGGGGGACTCGCTCGGTCTGGATGTTGTGTGTCAGTGCTTCATTTGAGCTGCAGCTCTGAAGTTCACGTCCTTTGGGTGGTGATGGGTGGTGGTGGTGGTGGTGTGGGTGGTGGTGGTGGTGGAGGTAGTATGTGTGTGTGTGTGTGTGTGTGTGTGTGTGTGTGTGTGTGTGTGTGTGTGTGGT
>CM065714.1:10469957-10472457 GCA_033310375.1 Conus canariensis | reverse complement strand
TGCGTGCGCGTGTATATATGTGTGTGTATGCGCGCGCGCGTGCGTGCGCGTGTGTTCCACCCAGTGTTGATAGTTGCGTAACGTTCACGTTTGGTAAGCAGTTTGTCTTATGTAACACAGAGGTAGACGAGACAGGGCTATGCTGGGCGCACACGCACCCCCCTCCAGTTAAAAAAAGGCTTACTATGGATTCATATACTGCTTTCTATGGCCTTGGATCATCACCCCAGATTACAACCGGACAGATGCCTACTACCTCCTACCCAGACCAGACCAAGTGAACATTGTGAGGCTGAGGACGGGCCACTCCAGGCTACACCATCACATGTTCACAAGGTTCCGCATTGGCGAGTCTGCAGTATGACCCTGCGGTACAGCCCCAACGACAGTGGAACACTTCCTACAGGACTGCCCAACACAACCATGACCTGAGAGCAGAGACCTGGCCTGCTGACCATCCGATGAGGGAGAAACTCTACGGATCTCTGGAGGGCCTCCGCCGGACGGCGGCCTTCGTCAGTGCATCGGGGGTTCCTGTATGAGCGATTGACGACGAAGAAGGATCATCACCACCACCGGCACCGATTTTCCCTGGGGGTGGGGGAGGGGGGGGGGGGTATGGGCGGGTGTGGCGGTGGAGTGGGGTGGGTGGTCCATGACTCCGGACTAATCTAGTTAACTATCTCGGGTACTTAAATGTTTTTGATTTACAAACATAAGATAATCCTGACCCTGATGCCTTCCGTTTCCCAGACAGAAACAGGAACACACGTCGAAATTTGCCCGGCAGGTACAATTAAAAAAAAAAAAAATCCTTAAATAACAGACCAGGTCTTAAAAAGGAAAGGAAGCAGGGGAGAGAATGTTTTTTTCCCAGTGCATGGTCTTTCAGTCTGTGTTGTTCCTCTGCAGTGAAGGTCAGTGGTCCAGCAAGGCCACAGCTGTTTCGATGTATGAAGAGCTGATCAGGCTAGCTACAGTAGGAGAGGAGCGCTTCCATGAGAGCAAAGAAAAAAAATCCCCAGATCTTCCCAAATCGAGTATGTTCTCTCAATCCTGAGGACTGAGTCTCCTAAAGGACAAACAGGTATGAAGAGGAAAAACACACACACACCTTTGAATTGAAAAAAAAAGGTCTGAAATTAAGTGTGAAAATGAAAAAGGTGGAAGCACAACACGACACAACGCGTTGTAACAAGCGATGAAAAAACATATGTGGATAAATCAAAAAAAAAAAAAAAAAGGATCTAACATATATTTGCTAATACAGTATCCCTATACCTCACGCAGAATGCCCTTGATAACATCAGTTTCGCCCGCTTCGAATACATCTGTGTACATTACAACATGTCAGCATGTATACATACATCACCTCCGTCGCCCCCCCCCCCCCTCCTCCCCCAACCCCCAGCCTGCAGCAAGCGGTAAACACGAGGCCTCGCACAACATAACGAGTTGTACATGATAAGAAATGAATATTTTTTTTTCACCTGGCGGCTACGAATGCAGCCTGGATCGATCGAGCTAAAAAGACACAACTCATACAGCTCTAGGGTGGGGGGGGGGGGGGGAGAACGGGGGGAGGGAAAGGTGGAAGCAAGGACGGGAGGGGCATAAAGGGTGGGGTGGGGTGTGGGGTGGGATGTCGCTTGCGCAATACTTGTATTCGCTCGTGTCTCTGTGTGCGTTTGTGTGTGAGAGTATGTGGGGGGGGGGGGGGGGGGGGAGGGGGTGGTGGGGGGCGGGCGGAGGGAGGGGGGGGGGGGTGGGGGGGAGGGAGGAGGGGGGGGAGAGGGGGAAGAGAATATGCGAGGCGAGAGAGAGAGAAGAGAGGAGAGAGAGGGAGAGAGAGAGGAAGTAGAGGGAAGAGGAGAAGAGAGAGAGAGAGGGAGAGAGAGAGAGAGAGGAGGAAGAAGAGAGAGAGAGAGGAGAGAGAGAGAGAGAGAGGAGAGAGAGGGCAAAGACGATACAAGAGAGACGAGAGAGAGAGAAGAGGAGGAGAGAGAGAGAGGAGAGAAGAGAAGGGGGGAGGGGGGAGGAGGAGACGAGAGAGGGAGAGGAGAGAGAAGAGAGAGAGGGGAGGAGGAGAGGAGAGAGAGAGAAACAAACACAGATAGACACACACATTCTCTCATTCTCTCTCTCTCTCTCTCTCCTCTCTCTCTCTCTCACACACACACACACACACACACACAACACACACACACACACACACACACAGAGAAAACATTCTGAACACAAGAGGCAGTATAACCGTAACGAAACACCAATCATCATGTCCGCCTGGTGGTCCCAAAGTCATTCCCTTGGTACAGACTGTTCGCCCCACCTCTCCTCTCACGCCCTCTGACAGTAAGTAGGTCAGCGGGCTGATTGATTGATAGCAGACTATAGCGGGTATCGATTTCCTTTTGATCAGTCACGTGGACTCCATCGCTGGTCTTCGCTGTGTAAACACAGCCTACGAGAGTTATCTTTCCTTCGAGGGGAAAAAAATTAC
>CM065714.1:10464957-10467457 GCA_033310375.1 Conus canariensis | reverse complement strand
AGGAGGGGGAGGAGGAGGAACTCAAATGTAGGGTCGGCCCGTCACGGCGAACTGCTGCGCAGCCCAGCTCGACACGGCACGCCACGCCTGACAGAGCGCCGCCACAGACACGGCGACAGCTGGAAGACCCCCCCCCCTCCCCCACCCCTCTCCACTCCCTCGCCTCCCTTCCCATCCCCTTTTCTCTCTCTCCCTGTCCTGTCCTCCCCTCCCCCCCTCTTATCATTTCCACCTGTCACTCTTTTTTTTCCGTCGCTGTCTCTCTGTCGCTTTCTTTCTCAAGGTGTCATTCACTGGGGTACGGAACGGACGTAATCGGGGGGGGGGGGGGGGGAAGATATTTTGGGGGGTCGGTACACTACACACACACGCACGCACGAATGGCATGTACACGCACGCACGAAAGGCACACACACACACACACACACACACACACACACACCACACACACACACACACACACAGAGTCAGTAGACAGTATGTAGCTGCCTCCGCGCCAGTACAACCGTCGCTGCACACACACACACACACACACACACACACACACACACACACACACACACACACACTGCACATATACAAACATGCGCGCACGCACGCACACACACACAAACACACATCATCCCTCGTTCCCCACCCTCTCCTTCCCCTCTTCCCCTTCATCCTTTCCACCTGTCGGCCCTCCCTCTCCCTCTACTCCCCCCCCCCTCTCTCTCTCTCTCTCTCTCTCTCCTCCAACCACTCCCAACAGGTGTCAGTTCATTGGAATAGGAGGAGGGGGGGGGGGGGGAGGAGGAGAGTCGCGGGCCGGTATCCCCTAAGCCCTTCAAAAACACACACACACACACACACACACACACACACACACACACGAGTAAATACTAGGTAGCTGTCCCCCTACCCCCCCCCCCCACCGCCACCCCACCGGGGTGGAAGAACACCCAGTCGCTGCAGCCCACTGCACACTGGCTCACACAGGGGTGGAGTTGACCCCGCGCCCAGTCAAGCGATTGACAACGACAAACACTACTGCCCGCGACCAAAAAAAACAAAAAACAAAACAAAAACCAAAAATCTCCACATCCGACTTGCAAGGTCGTTGGTCGGAGAAAAAAAAAAGAAGAAAAAGGTCACACCCACATCCCCACCCTCCCCTTCCCTCCCTCGCCCCCCCTCGTTTCCTCCTCTCCCCCTCACCCCACCCCCCCCCCCCCCTCCTCTCCTCTCTCTTCTCCTATTGCTATGACCGAAATGCTTCGGAGTTGGTCCCGTCTTCCACCTGAACGGGTTCTCTCCCCCTCTCCTGTCCTGGCCTGGCCTGTCCAGCGAATTGCGCAGTTGGTCAACATTGTTGGCGAGCCTGAGTGTCTGTCGCCCGCGCCATTGACCAAACTTTGCTACGATTACGATTGTTGTTGTTGTTGTTGCTGTTGTTGCTGCTTCTGCTGCTGCTGCTGTCGCTGTTCCTCCTCCTCCTCCAACAATTACTATTACTAAGACTATTGCTATTACTACTACTGCTGCTGCTGCTGCTATTGCTGCTATGACTATAAATGTGCTGCAGCGGCTGTTAAAATCACTACCACCATCACCACAACCACTACCACTTCTACTACTACTATTATTTCTACCCTACTGGCGCTGCTATTGCTACTGCTGCTGCTGCTCCTACTACTACCGGTGCTGTTGCTGTTACCACCACCACCACCACCTCCATTACAATCACTACTACCACTACTTCTACTACTACCACTACTTCTACTTCTATCACTACTGGCGCTGCTACCACGATTGGACCGTGGACCCGCCATTTCATCTGCATCCACATACGACAGATCTGCCATTTCCTCTGCATCCGCATACCACAGATCTGCCATTTTATCCGTATCCGCATACCACAGATCTGCCATTTTATCCGTATCTGCATACCACAGATCTGCCATTTCCTCTGCATCCACATACCACAGATCTGCCATTTTATCCGTATCCGCATACCACAGATCTGCCATTTCCTCTGCACCCACATACCACAGATCTGCCATTTTATCCGTATCTGCATACCACAGATCTGCCATTTCCTCTGCATCCACATACCACAGATCTGCCATTTTATCCGTATCCGCATACCCCAGACATGCCATTTCCTTCCGATCCGCACCTGCCATTTTCACCGTATCCCATCAGCCAGCGGAATACGCACTAACCTTTCTCTAAGCCACGTTCTCTCTTTCCCGTAAGTTTGGGTAAATTCCGTTCGGTCCTTTTCGCGTAATCTTGTTGACAGACAAACAAACAAACAAACAAAAAACAAACAAACGGGAGCGGCTGGGGCAAAGTCTCTTCGGGCGGACGCAACAATGACGATGATAAAGATAAACTGACAGCAAATATCCAGGCTAAGTATCTTGAGCATACCATTGCATGATTTATAGATTAATTACTCAATGAAATGCGAGGAAAAGTCATCGTAAGTTTACAGATTCGCATCAATATGCCTTTC
>CM065714.1:10452457-10459957 GCA_033310375.1 Conus canariensis | reverse complement strand
AAAAAAAAAAAAAGAAAAAAAAAAAAAAAAAACCAGGCCAAAGGTCGAAACACGTCGTGTTTTGTCTTGTAATCTGTTTGTCTCTTTCATTGGCCGAACAGTAATTTTTTTTCTTTGAAGTTTGTACCAGTGTCCACCTAGTCACCTCACTTTGAAACTAATACTGTTCTGCTATTAACTCCCCTGTCCCCCCCCCCCCCCCCCCCCCTGAAAACAGTAAAGTTGTTTGATTGGTAGGGAGAGCTGTTGGCAATTTCGTTCCCGCGTGTCAAGTGTTGATGGGATGCGCAGACTTCTTCCCTCGCTAGCTCGGGTGAGGCTCGGTTCTTTCCTTCAATGGATGAACGAGACAGGTGAATTTGGCTCCGTTGAGATTTATGGGATGTAGAAGAGAGAGAGAGAGAGAGAGAGAGAGAGAGAGAGGACAGAGACAGAGACAGAGATACAGAGAGAGAGAAGGATAGAGACAGAGACAGAGACAGAGAGAGAGAGAGAGAGAGATCGGATCTGACGTGGCTTTGTGTAACCACACGCAGCGTAGGAGGACACGGAAACCTTAGACCCCTTTCCGCTCCCTCGACATTTGACCGGGCATGATTTAACCCGGGGAGCAACACCGGTCAGACGACACCTGATTTAAAACGCCCGGCCCGCGCCGGTGAAATTTCAGCCGCATCACGGGGGATCGCCTCCCCTGTTAATTGCATGCCCCGGCCCGTTTGTCTTTTGTCCGCCCAAATCGCAGTTAGTGTCGCTGTTAGCCTCTCTTAATGCCCGTCTGATTTACAGCGCCTTACGCCGCCGGTTAGGCTAGTTTTTCAATCTTCCAACGGTCTTGCCTGGCTTTCATTCGACCACGATATGCACAGCAGCTGAGACGTTTTACACGACACTCGAAATTCATTACATGGGAGAACAAATTTGTTTGAACTCTTGTTGAGGGAGGGGAGGAGGGGGGTGGGGTGGGGAGGGGGGTGGGGTGGGGGGGGGAGGGGAGACATAACGCAAAAAAAAAAAAAAAAAAGCAGTGAAACATACATGTAGTATAGCAGGTAACACGTTAAGAATGACTTCAGAAACAGCAGATTAGGAATAGGAAAGTGGAAAAGGGGAGGGGAGGGGAGGGGGGAGGGAAGGTGAAGGAAAGCTAGTGTCTGGTGTATGCTCCTCCCGAATTTTTTTTTTTTTAATCGGCGAAAACTGGTGCGTTCTGGGATTTGAAAATTGGGCTTGAAAACCAGAGAGAGAGAGAGAGAGAGAGAGAGAGAGAGAGAGAGAGAGCAGGATATAATGCTGGACCCTTTTAACAAAAGTCTTTTCACCGCGTCGCTGGGATCAGAATCAACGAAACAACTGACTGTCAGTGTTTTCAACTCTACGTTTTTCCCACGACGGAATTAAAAGTGAATAACAATTAAACAAATTTGCAGGCCAAAAGCTGAAAATTTCTCATCCTTTCAAATACATATATACAGAAGATCGAATGTGCACAAAAAAGGGCACCAGTTAAGGTGTGGGGACACAGAGGAGCACTGGGAGTATGTGCTCATCCCACAAACTTTCAAAACAAGGGTTTGGCAAATTCAGCCTACAATGACATTGGATTATTGTCAGATTGTACATATTTGCACCATTTTCTCAAAACCTTCACCGACGGGGGATTGAGACGTGCGTGAAGGGGATGTGGGTGGGTAGGTGGAAGGGAGGCATGCCTCTGGACCCTCCCCTCCCCCTCCCCTCCCTCCCCCTTCTACAAAACCTCGGGCGCTTCACAGCCTCGATTTACACTTTACACTTCCAAGCGCACCCCCACCCCCCTTATAACCCAGCTGATCCGCCCCTGCACGGCGATTTCCCCCGAATTGCACATCATGGGCACCACCACCTGTCTCTGCGGTGTAGTCCCATTG
Source organism: Conus canariensis (assembly GCA_033310375.1). Classification (NCBI taxonomy): domain Eukaryota; kingdom Metazoa; phylum Mollusca; class Gastropoda; order Neogastropoda; family Conidae; genus Conus; species Conus canariensis. The sequence continues at coordinate 10,458,047 of CM065714.1, read as the reverse complement.
ACAGCACAGCATCTTCTATAACTCAGGGTGTCAGTCTGACCCACAAACCACAGAACAGATCTTTGGCTCAGAGGGAGTTTTCACTTTCATTTTCATCATACGCCAGAGGACCACACTGAATCATTTCATGGCTTTTCCCGAAGATGGAGTATGGCTGCCTTAATGGCGGGATAAAAACGGTCATGCACACAACACTCCACTCCCTTTGTTGGACAGATGGGATTAATACTTGCCTGTCTATATAGGGAGTGTCCGCAGGAGTATCAGCCTGCGTACGCAGAAGACCGAAGAAGAAGTATTTCATGGCTGTCATCGCGTAGGGAAAAAATAGCCACTCCTTTCATGGGAAGAAAGACAAAAGTGTAAACAAGAAGTTGTAAGATACTGAAAAGTCCAACTGAGTGAGCCAGTCCAGTCATAGCGCTGAGTGTATCGCAATCAGATCTGAAACGAAGAATCGTAAAAAACGGTTCAAAAGACATGTTGACGCAACTTTAAAAAAAAAAAAAAAATCGAAATGTCACGTGCTTCTCGAGACTCGCAACCTCCACCCTCTCCCCCCCCCTTCCCCGCTCCCCACCACCCCTCTTCTTTCTCTCCATTCACGTTTGGCAACCCCAATGACGGACATCCCATAAACAAAAACATGGGCCGAGTTGTTCGTGTGATTCGTGCCATGCTTTAATTAAAACCATTTCGTTCGCGAGCCTCCCCTCCCCCACCCCCCTATCCCCCGTCCCCTTCCTCCCCTCAGCCTCCTCTCATACGTGTTTCTGAATATCGTCTGTTCAGACTGTTCGAGACAGGAGAAGATTGACATCACCGATGGTTGTCATATGAAACACGATCATATCCACACAAAGCGAACAGCTGGACAGTAGCTCGCTGTACCCGCCTAGTATTCCTCCTAGCTCTTTAATACGCCTTCATGAAAACTGGGATAGCAATAACATGACGGTTTAGTTTGCTGTCGCTACTACACCTCTACGGTCGCTTCGACTGTTTATGAGGCAACACAGAGGACGACGAAGTTAAATGCTGAAAGTGCCAGACAAAATGTGATGAATTAAAAAAAAAATCATGAAGAAACCTGAACTATAATCATAATAATAATAATTATTATTTATGGCGCTTAATCTTACATAAGTCCTTAGCGCTTACAAACACAGAAAAGATTAAAGAAAACCTAAATGAAGCCAATAAGAAGATGAATATGCTCATTTCACACAGAACTCGCTAAACAACGTTTCGTGCCGAAAGAAGCACGTAGCCATGGTGTTCCCTGTTACCCCGTTTGACATACTTCTCTCAGAAACGGGTCTAGGTTTTGAAGCTAGTTCAACGCGTTAAGTTGTTGCACGATGTGTTCTAGTTTGGCGCGACGTGCTTTTCTTGAATTTCGAATCATGAGCCAGAAGAACAGCGCTGCTGACAGGCATGCGACTTCACCTCGGTTGACAAATTAATAGCATACGATGACTGGACAGGCTGGCTTCAAAATTCCTAGCTCGATGACGGTTTCAGATTGATTCTATTCCATCACCTGTGAGACGCAATGCTGAAGAATGAAGGAAAGAAACGAAAAAAAAAAAAAAAAAAAGTTGAAAAAAAGAAAGAAAGAAAAGGAAAGCAGTCATAGATCAACAATAATTACTTTTGTGTGGACCCCCTACCAATCGAAGAATCGGCGGTGGTATGTTCAACAGCTCGAAGAAGTGTTGTGGCACCAACTGACCAAGCCAGCACAAACTGAAAGTTAGGCACTAAATCGATGCTGAACTGGTTTCAAAGTATATTTAAAAAAAAAAAATTAGCACCCGAGTTCACTTACGTTTGTCTGATTTTTGTTTGAAAGTAAGAAAATCAGCAGTGTTTTTACATCTAAAATAGCAGCAGAGCGCACGGTTGCACACGCTAAAAAAAAAGAAAAAAGAAAATGAGAGATCAGTGTTATATTCTGCCCGCTTATCTGTGTCCTTCCACTGGGCACGGAAATCGTGACCGAATCTTCCATTTGCGTTCGTGTTCCTGAGCAGTACGTGCTACGTGCATGGGGCAACTGACGATAACCAACCGAGTTACTAGGTCAAGGTCGTCGGGGTGTTCTTATTCAAAACCCGAGTTACTAGGTCAAGGTCGTCGGGGAGTAATTATAAAAAAAAAACAAACAAAAAAACCCGAGCTACTAGTTCAAGATCGTCAGGGAGTATAAGTTATTATTTAAATTGAAGTGATTAGGTCAAGGTCATAAGGGAGTAATTATCATTTGATTTCTTCCTGTCCAGTTGGCACTAGGGCCCAGAGAGTGGCATTTTGCTCTGAGTATTTCATTGTGTGACACCATCTTAAAGCAGCTTTTGAAACGCCCATGGCTTCAAACAGTGTAGGTCTCTTTGGAATGGGTATGTGAAATGGAAACAGTGTTGTGTGACAGAGTCCTAGTCAGATTTCATCAGTTATCTCTGCTTGGTCATTTCTACATCTTCGAAGCGTTTCAAGACGCACGCGCATCTGCACAGACAGATTCTCTCTCTCTCTCTCTCTCTCTCTCTCTCTCTCTCTCTCTCTCTCAATGTTTTGATTGTTCACAACATTTGCTTACTTAGCTATTCAGTTTGCCTATTTTATTTCAAACTTGTTTTCCCTTTTCTTGCCGCTGCAAATATGATCTGGTTCCCTCCCTTGACACAAAGACTGTACAGGTCAGTGTCAATGAAAATCCGTTTGAAGCTTCTCTCTCTCTCTCTCTCTCTCTCTCTCTCTCTCTCTCTCATTTCCCCTTTACTCCATGAAACAGGCTGCTGCAATGTCCCTCTCTTTAACTCTCCCTACATCACCTTCTCTCTCGCAGCAACAACAGCTTGTCTTCTTCCTTCATCGCTTGCTGTGCGCCACTGGCGACAGGTTTGGCTTTCTTCCTGTGTCAGATTGATCACAGTCGTCGTCACACTCGCTGCACTCTACAGGTGAACGCACACGCCTGTTTCTACCAATCGGAAAGAGGCTTGACTGAATTCGGCTGAACGAATGAGCCCGACGTTGCAGATCAATATCACGAATACGAGAGACAGCGGTAATACGCCAAAGACGAAGTTTAAAACAATATAATTTCTAATCTAGTTTTTTTGTGTGTGTTCCGGGGCTACTACATCTTTGACAGAAACCTGATACGTGTTGTCCTTAATGCTAGAGATCAAAACGGAAATCATGTCTCATTATGTTCAGATATTACATCCAGCGTCTCCCCAACCCCATGCAGTTATAAAAAAAAAAAAGAGTCACGTCTTCTGATTGGTAACTGGAGCCGGCGGCGTTTTCCTCTCTCCGAGACGACGGTGGCTGTATTGTGTCTCGCCTCAAATACATTTACTGCGAAAGGACACATGATATTAGCACGTGCGTCCTTGTACGTCTTTATTCGCCCGCCGCAATAAACGAGCTTGTGACAACCTAACAATGAGACGACCCGTCTACTGTCTGCAGCCTGCCACCCCCCCCCCCTCCCACCAGTCCATTCTCCTCCTTCCCCCCCCCCCCCCTTCCCCACTCCCCTCTTCTCTTTTGTTTGTTTGTTTATTTTTTGCTCGTTTGTTTGTTTGAAGACACGGGATATGTTTTGAACACGAAATTGTGTGCATCGAGTATTCCGCGTCTGCAAAGTGGCGACATTTCAATCTATTAACACTGACAGCGTGGAAATCAATCAATCAATCAATCAAACAATCTCTCTCTCTCTCTCTCTCTCTCTCTCTCTCTCTCTCTCTCTCTCTCTCTCCAAATCACCCAACCCAGCCCCAGCTCTTCAAACGAGCTGCTGCATAATGATCATGAATCAGGTCGATTGATGGACGACGTAACCTGACATTAAACCCCAGATGGACACGCCCGAGTGACTGGGTGGTGGGGAGTAAAGGGGGGGGGGGGGGGGGGGGGGGGGGGGGAGGGGGGGTAAAGCCAAACAGGTCGCCGGAAACGGGAGCTGCAGTGAAAGAGGTGACGGGGGTGCGGGGAGGGAACTGATGGGAGGGCAGATTGGTAAGGGGCGGAAGGGGAAGGGAGGTATGGCAGGTGGAAGGCACGTGTGTGAAAGTGGAATGGGGAGTTAGTGTGGCACGGATGAAGTGGATTATAGTGAGGGGAGGGGGGGGGGGGGGGAGAAGGAAGCTTCTTGAGTGCGGGGAAGGGAGTTTAGAAGGGGTGTGTGTGTGTGTGTGTGTGTGTGTGTGTGTGTGTATGTATGTATGTGTGTGTGCGTGTTGCGTTGTGTTGTGTTGTGTTGCGTTGCGTTGCGTTGCGTTGCGTTGCGGTGCGGTGCGGTGCGGTGCGGTGCGATGCGGTGTGTGTGCGTGCGTGCGTGCGTGCGTGTGTGCGTGCGCGCTTGCTTGTGTGTGTGTGTGTGTGTGTGTGTGTGTGTGTGTGTGTGTTTTGTGTGTGTGTGTGTGCGTGGTGTGTGTGTGTGTGTGTGTGTGTGTGTATGTGTGTGTGTGTGTGTGTGTGTGTGTGTGTGTGTGTGCGCGCGCGCGCGCTAGTAAGGGAGGGGGTGCCAACAATGCACCAGTCTGCGTTAATTAAGCGAGCTACACCAAGAGCATAATCACGCTGCCGAGTATTCAACACCTTTCACAAAACGGGTTTTCTTGCGATTTTGGAATTCAACTTTCCGAACGGATATTCCAAGCAGCAGTACCTGCAAATAGAAAGGGGCACGGCAACTGGTATTATTACGGCCATTGGAGAAAGAAAAAAAAAGCTTCTTAAACTGCCCATTTGGCTCTGGATGAAAAAGGCATCAAGCCACTGATGTTAGAGAAGACTGATGCCGCGATGAGGAGAACCGCGCCATGCCTACTGCAAAACCAGTTCACTAAAAGAACCATTGACGGAAATCCTGAGTGTACAACCAACACAGACACCTACCTGTGGATTCCTACTTCCCGGACGTCTTGGATATACATCATCCCCCCCCCCCGCCCCCCCTCCCCCCTCCCCCACGAGTTCTCCGAAGAACGTTGTGGCAGGCGGAACTCCCTGGATGGTCTCTGGTGGCACCCCCCCACCACCACCACCCAAGGTCTTTCTGCCGAACTCTTTTTTGATAACTGACTTTTTTTTTTTTTTGCTTCCAGGTGTAGACAGGTTTTGGTGAAAGGCATCCATCTTGGGGGAGCAGGCGGCCCTAAAACTGCAGTAAATGTCAGGCATGCCTCACTGACTGATGTCAGCCTCATGCAGAGAGTCGGGGCCAATGCCCGCGTGATGGTGAAATTTGCTGGAGAAACAGATAGGCCTACTGCATGACACCGGTATAGTTAATATACATCACGTTGATAGGGGCAGTTATAAATGTTAAGTTTTATCACGTATATCCTACATTTTTTTTGTTTGTTGAGAATTTATTTACATAGCGCCTATCCCTGGGTTAGAGACCTTTTGCAATTCACGCTCTCCTTTTCCGCACACAACGGGCTGCCTACCTGGGTAGAGACAACTGAACAGCTGCCTGCTGGCGCTACATTCGGTCGTTTTCCGCGTCATTCGGTCTGTCAGTCACAAATGTTTCACCGTATAAATTGCACTCTTTCGGTGCATG
>CM065714.1:10429957-10439957 GCA_033310375.1 Conus canariensis | reverse complement strand
CTCTCTCTCACAAAACCTTAACAGTTGACAGTCTCTATTTACACGTCTGGATTTAAGAATACGTATTACTCCAAAAGGTTTTCCTTCAAGGTTAGGTAGATAAGAGAACCGACCACTTCAGAGACAAGTCAACTCAACCCTTTAACTGGTTAGTAAAGTGCCCCCCTCCGCTCTCCCCCACTGAAGATGGATAGAGTGGTACCACTTCCACGCCTGATAACAGACTGAGCGAAGACATGAGTCAGCGCCCAGCCCGCCCACTGCCCCGCCCCCCCCCCCCCCCCCACCTACCAACTTCCTCCCCCCCCCCCCCCCACACCTACTTCCCCCAGGGACATTCATTTCACGGCTGGAAACGCGCCGCACGTGCTACAGTTATCGTCACCTCCAAGAGAGAGGAGAAGGACGGAAGAGCCGGGACAGCGCTATCAGCTGGCATCATCTACACCCCCCCTCCCCGCGCCCACTTCTTCCTCCCTGTATACCCCAGGCAGTAGTTAGGCGTTAGCCGGTTTGGACCCACCCATTCGTTAAAACAGGCGGTCACGACTTAGTCCTCCACCGAACTCCACAGCAACAGGGGGGGAAAATGTAATATATTGCCTGGGAACTTCTGGAGGGTCCTGTCTGTGTGATAAGATTTGAGGGTGGGCTTCCAGAAGAACGGATTTCTGCGATTATTCGGATTTGAGAGCAGAGCCTATGTCCAACAGTGCCAGTCTAGATTTAAGCGCGAATTTTTAAGGCAGAAAAGAGCGAATGTTCAGGGTTAAACAAATCTTAAATAAATGTTAGCGGACCGCCAAGAGAAACGTGGACAAACGAGTCACAAGACAAAACACGACGCGTTTCGACCTCTTAGGTCTTCTTCAGGCAAGACACAAACAAATAATACAACGAAAATGAACGAATTTGGTACTCCGCTTCGATCTCTTCACTCTTCAGCGCAAGGTAGGCAGGCGTTGAAACCACCAAATTCGTTCATTTTCGTTGTATTATTTGTTTGTGTCTTGCCTGAAGAAGACCTAAGAGGTCGAAACGCGTCGTTTGTCTTGTGACTCGTTTGTCCACGTTTCTCTTGGCGGTTCACTAACATTTATTTAAGATTTGTTTAGATTTCCGCCTGCAGTCGTCTCACTTTGCAACCAGTTCAGGGTTAAGGCAATTCCACCCTCCCCTTTCCTTCCCACCCCCGGAAACTTCCAGCTGAGGTGTGTGTGTGTGTGTGTGTGTGTGTGTGTGTGTGTTGTGTGTGTGTGTGTGTGTGTGTGTGCGTGCGCGTATGTGCATGCGTGCGTACGCGCGCGCGTGTGCGCGCGTGAGTGTGCGTGCATACATTTGTGTTAGTGCCGTGTGACTTGGATTGTAAGCAGGTCAGGGAAGACGGAGGAGCGAGGGGTGGTGGTGGGGGGCAGTGTGAAAGTCTTGGGATCCCACTGTTCTATTCATCTCTTGCAGAGCCAGTCCGACAGACAGAAGGGCGGGCAGCACACACGGGAATACTTCACAGAACACATCTACATGGGCTGCCAGAAGTCCCCCCCCCCCTCCCCCCCCCCCCCCCCCCCCCCGACACACCGTCCGTCCACCAGGCTGTGTGCGCTGTGACCAAGTGGCAACTTCGCCTGTTGATTGTCGTTACACACTGACACACAACCTGTCGGCCCCCCCACCCCCCCTCCCAAATGCCCAAGGCCAAGGGAGGCAAGTGATGGAGCGCTCGCTCTCTTTTCTCTCTCTCTCTCTGTTTCTCTCTCCCTCTACCTACCTCTCCTCCCTAACCTTCTCCATCCACAACATACATTTCAGAGAGAGAGAGAGAGAGAGAGAGAGAGAGAGAGAGAGAGAGATCCACCGCTCCTCCCTCCACAACACCCATGCACATTTCACACACACACACACACACACACACACACACACACACACACACACACACACACACACACACACAGTCAGTCAGTCAGACTGACAGGGGCAGAGAGAGAGAGAGAGACTGAGACAGACAAAGATAGGATGGGTATTGTGCTGGGTTGGCCAGATCCAAACATTCTCTATTCCAAAGCATTTCAGGCATTTGAAATGCCCCTCCCCCCTCCCCAGCATTTCAGGCATTTGAAATGCCCCCCACCCCCCTCCCTCCTGAAAAGAAAACAGTACAGCCTGTCTTATTTTACAAAAATGACAGGTTTTCTCTCTGTTTTCCTCCGGAGGCCGGTGATAATTACTAATCTCCCTATTCTCAACAACCGCTTCCTTGAGGGATGGCGACTGTTTTTTTCTGGAGAAATGGGGCAAACAGTTACATCATGAGCACAAATTGACCGTTTTCTACGTTTTCTCGAAGAAAATAGTTATATTCCGATTAAAAAAAATCAAAACACGGCCTGTTTTCCCGAGAAATTTACTTATTACCCCTTTCCTTAAGAAAAAAATTACTATTTTCCTAAGAAACAAGGGATAAAACAGCTGCTTTCCATATAATTACTATTTTCTTGATGTATTCCCCCCCAAAAGGAAATCATAACTGATTTCCCTATTATCACTGTTTTCTTATTACCACTTTTTCCTTGAAGTATAATAACTGTTTTCCTCAACAAAACAAAAAGGGAAAATCATTGATTCCCCTAGCATCACTGCTTTATTTGAAGTATAGTAATATATAATAATAATAATGAATACTTATATAGCGCCTATTCTCGGCTAGAGACCAAGCTTTAAGCGCTTTACAATCAACACTCGTTTGCACAGCGGGCTGCCTACCTGGGCAGTGCCGACTGAAGAGCTGCCAGCTGGCACTTCATTCAGTCGTTTCCCGTGTCATCCAGTCAATATCGTTCAATATCGTTCACTCAGTTTCCTTACTTCCTTCATAGTAACTGATCTTCTCGGAGAAATTGGTAAAAATTGTTATCATGGGCTTCTGATGCTATAAAGCGACCATACATCAACCATTGCATCGCTTCAATCATTGATACGCTCAACAACGTTGACTGTTCAACCTTCTCAAGGATACTCATTGTCCCTCAGACCCCCCCCCCCCCACCTCCCACCCCTCCGCTCACCCGTCACCCCAACCTTCCGTCTTTGTCAGGATGGGCCCAAATCAAACCCAGATGTAGGCTACATGGGTGACCAAACGGACGACCAGACAGACACATGGGTCCCACTGAGTTAATTTGATAGGTGGATGGGAAACTAACAGACTTACAGTATGTTCTGATTAGCAGGCAGACAGATCAATCGGGACAGACAGACAGACAGACAACAGGACAGAATCGAGTGCCGGTAAGAGAGAGAGAGAGAGAGAGGAGAGAGAGAGAGAGAGAGAGAGAGAGAGAGAAGAAAACAGACAGACTGACCGACAGAGAAAGAGGAGGAGGAGAGGAGAGAGAGAGAGAGAGAGAGAGAGAGAGAGAGAGAGAGAGAGAGAGAGAGAAACAGACAGACGACGACGAGAAGAGAGAGAGAGAGGAGAGAGAGAGAGAGAGAGAGAGAGAGAGAGAGAGAGAGAGAGAAACAGACGACGACGACAGAGAAGAGAGAGAGAGAGAGAGAGAGAAGAGAGAGAGAGAGAGAGAGACGACACGACCGACAGAGAAGAGAGAGAGAGAGAGAGAGAGAGAGAGAGAGAGAGACGACCGAAGAGAAGAGAGAGGAGGAGAGAGAGAGAGAGAGAGAGAGAGGGGGAGAGGGAGAGAGAGAGAGAGAGAGAGAGAGAGAGGAGAGAGAGAGAGAGAGAGAAAACAGACAGACCGACCGACAGAGAAAGAAGAGAGAGAGAGAGAGAGAGGAGAGAGGAGAGAGAGAGAGAGAGAGAGAGACAGACAGACAGACAGAGAGCAGACAGAGCAGCGAGAGAGAGGAGAGAGAGAGAGAGAGGAGAGGAGAGAGAGAGAGAGAGAGAGCAAGAGCATGGAACCCTTATCGTTATTGGTAGAATAGTAGAGAGTGAACCACACAACCATGGAGGAACATGGACTAAAACGACATAACGCTCAACAGCACACCAGTCTTCTGGTAAACAAAGAATGTAGCAATGTTACATTTTTCGAGTGCCTTACTCACCATGGATGCGACTTCGTTGCATTATTGCATGCCTAACCGAGAGAAATTTAACAATTTGTTCCATTTTTTGCACACTAAATACGACAAATGTAACAAATCGTTCTTCGTGGCGAGTACTAAACATAAGCATTCTTTAGGACAGTCTGAAAAACATAAGAAAACAGAATTCGGGGGCAGTCTGGTATGAAAAAACAGAAAATGGTCGATAGCTTCGGAGAAAAACACACACACACACACACACACACACACACACACACACACACACACACACACACACCCAACAATCCGAAATGGGTCATAGACGATCATCCTGAAGAAATCATCCGGCGACATGTCTGTAATGTAAGTGGGCAGCAAAATGTGCACGACAGTTATAAACTGTATTGCTGAAGAGATACAGTCCACAGAGATGATACGATTTATTACCCTTCTACAGCAAAAGCCTCAAGATTTCGTCAAGTTCAGTATTTTTAATCGATGAATAAAACTTGGAGAACTCAGCAAGCTTGACGAATAATGCAACAATCGGCAAATTCGTCTCCCTGAAGAAAGCAACAATCCTGACGAAAAATGCAACAATTGTTACATTTGTCACCTGAAGAAAGCAATGATCTTGACGGAAAATGCAACAAATGTTACATTTGTCACCTGAAGAAAGCAATGATCTTGACGAAAAATGCAACAAATGTTACATTTGTCACCTGAAGAAAGCAATGATCTTGACGGAAAATGCAACAAATGTTACATTTGTCGCCTGAAGAAAGCAATGATCTTGACGAAAATGCAACAAATGTTACATTTGTCACCTGAAGAAAGCAATGACCTTGACGAAAAATGCAACAATTGTTGCATTAGTCACCTGAAGAAAGCAATGATCCTGACGAAAAATGCAACAATTGTTACACTTATCACCTGAAGAAAACAACAGTCTTGACGAAAAATGCAACTATAGTAAGATTTGTCGTCCGGACAACTGCATTCTTTTGTTTGTTTGTTTGTTTTGGTGCAGACTGCAGCATTGTTACATTTCACGTTGCATCATTAGCCACGGTGGAGCGTAGGCCCAGAGTGGAACATAAAACCATGCTTTCCACTGGCTCCACAACAGGCCGCATTATGTCTGACCAGGCCTCCAAAGCTCTGGAACCGATACCGGTGGAACTCGAAGAATTCTCGCCTGGACACGACTGGATACCAGGGCCTGCCAATCACACCGCCTCTGCTTCCGATTAGACCGCTTCCTGTTCTCCTTGTCTACTGAACCCCCTCCCCCCCCCCCCCCGTCCGCCCCTCCCCCCTCCATTCCTCCTCCTCCACCACCACCACGCCTCCCTCTCTCCATCTTTGACGGCCACTTATTTCTTCCCCTCCCTTCCCCTTTCTCTCTCTCTCTCTCCCCCCCCCCCCCCTCTCCCCAAGCATGTCCACTTTTCAGTGGCAGGCTTTCTTGTGTTCCTTGCTCCTCTCTCTCTCTCTCTCTCTCTCTCTCTCTCTCTCTCTCTCTCCCTCTCCCTCCCTCCCTCTTTCTCTCTGAGCTCCAAGGCGCTAATACCCTTGGCTGGCACGCGTTTCCAATCACTGGTAGACTAGTACCCTCTTCTTTCTTCGCCTTTGAGTAGAATGTCCCAGACTGAGTGGTGAGAGTGTGTGTGTTGAGTGTACATGAAAGAGGAGGACGAGGGAGGAAGGAGGAGGAGGAGGAGGAAGAGAAGAAGAAGGTAAGGTAAGCTAATATTGCTTACAGCACGCCCAGCCGACCGCAAAAGGCCATATCAGGGCTGTCACCACGTTGAAGTCAGCTCACAAGTCAAAAAACAAAAAAACAAAAAAAATCATTCATACATCTCTTTTGCACCTTCTAAAAACGCACCAGAAACTTCTTTCAAAAATCTTTCTTCCGTAAAATCTTAGATCAGATGAAAAATGTTACATCTCTCTCAGAAATTCAAAGATCAGGTCAGGTGGGACATCTGTGAACAGGAGCTTTCGTGGAGTCTGTGTAAAGTGTTGATGTCTCACATCATGCAAGTCCCAGAAAGAAGAAGAAGAAGAAGAAGGAGAAGAAGAAGAAGAAGAAGAAGAAGAAGAAGAAGGAGAGAGAGGAGAGAGAGAGAGGGGGGGGGGGGAGATGGGGGTAGGAGCGGGGTTGGTGGTGGTGGTGGTGGGGAGGGGGGTGCAGGTGGGAAGAAAAGAAACAAATGAGACAGGAGGAGAAACACAGGGTATGTGTGCATAGAGGCAACTCACCAACACCCTCTCCCCCCTTCTCCCCCCCCCCCCCTCCCTCCTTCCAAGAGTCAGCTAGTCACGCGGTAATTACCTCTCGGCAGTTTTCTTCCTCCTCCTCCCCACCCCACCCCACCTCCCTCTTTCTTCTCCTCCTCCTCCCCCTCACCTGAAGCTTGGACCAAATATGGCATCTCGCCTGACCCGCCATCTTGTTACCGGAAGTTCGGGCACACCGGAAGGAGCTCGACGTAGTTATCTACCTTGAGTGTACGTTTTCAAGTCAGAAATGAGTTGGAATGAACACTAGTCATCGCTCATTCCAGGAAAACGTGATTATAAAGTTAAAGGATAGAAAGTGTACGAATATCACTGTTAGCTTTTCATGAATGCCCCCAGTGCGGTCGTCATCGTGATCGTCATCATCATCATCATCATCGTCGATCATCATCGTCATCATCATCATCACCATCATCGTCATCATCATCGTCATCATAATCATCTATCATCATCATCATCATCATCGTCATCGTCATCATCGTGATCATCATCATCATCGTCGTCATCATCATCATCATCTCTGTCATCGTCATCGTATCATCATCATAACATCATCACGTTGTGTATGTGTGCGGAATGGAGAAAGGAGGATGGGTAGGTGTGAGTGCATGGGCGGTGGGTGTGTGTGCGTGTCTGGGAGGGTGGGTGGTGTGGTAGTGGTGGTGGTTCGGAGCAGGAGGAGGAAAAGGGCCGTGAGGGGGAGGTGGGAGGGGAGAGAAGTGATGACGGTGAGGAAAAGTTGGGAGAGACAAGCTGGAAAGAGACTGGAGGAAAGGAAATCATCAAAGTTATACTGTAGAGACTTGTGAGAAGACATTCATAGCAACACAACACACACACACACAGACACACACACACACACACACACACACACACACACACACACACACACACACACACAAAATCCTCTTCCTCCTCCTCCTCCTCCTCGTAATCTTATCACCATCAGCATTAGCATCACCATCACCATCATCATCAATACATTGACATAGGACATCTGCTATGAAGAATCACATTCATTTCGATGTTGATTGCACATTTGAGCTACAATCCTCCAAACAAAGTCCGCTAATGAAATATAAACAATGCGCAGAGAGACAGAGACACAGAGAGAGAGAGAGAGAGAGAGAGAGAGAGAGAGAGAGAGAGAGGAGGGAGAGGAGGAGGGAGGAGAGAGAAGAGCAGACAGACAGACAGCCAAATAGACAGAGGCAGACAGAAACACAAACGTATGAACGCATGCTTTATGTGCACATTCAGTTCTCCGTGTCCCCAACCCCCTCCTCCCTCCCTCCCCTCTTTCTTTCTCCGACATCTCTCTCTCTCCCTCTCTTGCTTCGTCTCTCTCACACCCTCTTCTATAGTGTCCCCCTAATCTCCCCCTCCCTCTCTGTTCTCTTCACCAGAGCGAACACCCTCCCACCCCACCCGCTTTCCCCTTCTCCACACTCCCCCTTTAAGGGGTCTACCAGGACAATTACTATGTGTGTTGACATTTAGGTGGTTGCGGACTCTACCTCACTCATGTTAAATGTACACTAATGACTAAGCACGTGATTCTCGGTGACACATTAACGTATTGCACAGCATGAATTAACTGACGGATATAGCCGCGAAGACCCGCCCCCCATAGGACTTGAGCCTTGGACGTTGATGAATTAACTGACGGATATAGCCGCGAAGACCCGCCCCATTGGACTTGGGCCTTGGACGTTGGAGTGTTCTGGTTGTCTTACGCTGATCTTTGAAAGAAGAAGAAGAAGAAGAAGAAGAAGAAGAAGAAGAAGAAGAAGAAGAAGAAGAACAACACAACAACAACAACAAGACAGAAGAAGAAGAAGAAGAAGAAGAAGAAGAAGAAGAAGAAGAAGAAGAAGAAGAGAGACGACGAAGAAGAAGAAGGACGAGGAGAAGGAGGAGGAGGAGAAGAAGAAGGAAACTAGGTCAGGATACCAATCTGATTGTGGCAGAGACATCTGAGTCATATCAAAACGCTGCGGTGCAAAGAGGAAATCTCGTGGGCTTGCTGTAAGCCATGTCTGTGAATGGTTTATGCTGACAAAGTAGGTCGTTGTCATTTTGTCCTTTCTTTCATCTTTCTATCTCTCCTTCCTTCTTTCTTTCTTTGTTCATTCTTTGTTTCTTTTATCATTTCCTCTTTTCCTTTCTTTTCTTGTATTCTTTCTTTCTCTTATTCTTTCTTATTTTTTTCTTATTCTTTCCTTTACACTTGCTTTCTTGGATTGATTCTTTCTCTCATTTCGTGTTCTCTCTTTTCTTAACTTATTCTCTTTTCTTCTTCTTCTTTTCTTTCTTTCTTCCATTCATCTTTCCTCCCTTCTGTCTTTTTTTTCTTCTCTTTTCATTCGTCTTATTTCATTGTTTCCTTTGCTCCTGTGTTTCTTTCACTTTTCCCTAATTTTTTCTTTCATTTATTCTTTGTCCCTTTCATGTGTTCGTTCTTTATCTTCTTTTTTGTCTTTTATTCGTTCTGTCTCTCTTTCCTTTGTTCCTTACTTCATACTTTTTATTTTCCGACCCACTCCCAGCAGTTTCACCCATTTCAAAGGATTTGTGGGGCATGTTTTATGCACGCGCATGGGTGTGCGTGTGTGTGTGCGCGCGCGCGCGTGTGTGCATGTGTGTGCTTGCGTGTCTTTGAGCATGCGTGCGTGCGTTGGTGCGTGCGTGTGTGCTCCCGCGTGTGAGTGTGTGTGTGTGTGTGTGTGTGTGTGTGTGTGTGTGTGTGTGTGTGTTGTGTGTGTGTGTGTGTGTGTGTGTGTGTGTGTGTGTGTGTGTGAGTGCGCGCGCGTGTGTGTGACTGCTGCCTCCTGAGCCACAGAGTTAATAAATAACCCGTGTAGATTCGTGTTTTCACAGGTGGTTGAGGCAGACAGAGGGGGGAAGGGAGGGAGTGAGAGGGGAGAGAGAGAGAGGGGGGGAGAGGAGGGGAATGAGAGAGAGGAGGGGGATGAGAAGAGAGAGAGAGAGAGAGAGAGAGAGAGAGAGAGAGACACACACACACACACACACACACACACACACACACACACACACACACACACACACACACACGCACACACACAAAGACAACAGAAAGAAACAAAGATGTTCCCCGGTTCCACATCGTCTGTGCATTACACTTACCCAACACAAAACAACAAGAATAACAAGAACAGTGGTTAAAACAACGCTAAACCACACAAAACGAAACACAAATAGCATCAGGGCCAACAAGGCAACAGCAACCCCAACAACATCATCATCAACAACGCCGACGACGACAACAACAACGACAACAGAAACAGAATGAAAGGTCTCAGAGGAGAAGAGAAGAGGGGTGACGGTGGGGGTAAGGACAGGTGTGGAGGGTGAGGGGGGGGGGAGGATAGTGGGGCGTGTGGGAGAAGGGAGATAACAGCGGGACTCGTAGAAACGTCCCAGACAAAATACAAAATGCCCAGATGGACCATTCTCTCCTAACGAGCACTGGACTTTTAGTGACCTCTGACCCGCTCTCCAGGGAGGTATTGTCCACAACGGATGACAGCAAGGCACCTTTAGAAAACTCTGTGGTCCCACTCTGTGGTCCCCCCTCCCGTCCCCCCCCCCCCCCCCCCCGCTTTTTTTTTCTTCAAAGAAAGGAAAT
>CM065714.1:10414957-10427457 GCA_033310375.1 Conus canariensis | reverse complement strand
GGGCAAAGTGGTGTAAGATCAGGCAGATACATCAAGTACGTCAAAAGATTGGATTTCAACTTACTAGTGTTTGGTTCGTTTTTCAGTTTTTCTGGGATATTATTCCACAGCCACCCACCAGAATAAGCAAGGCTTGATTTGCATAAATTAATTGATGGGAAAGGGAGATTTATTTTATGCGAATGACGATGATCATTAGAAGTAAATATATTCATTAAATAGGAAGGAGCACTGCCGTGTAGTATTTTATGCATAAAGAGTGCTTTATTGTACAATAGTTTGGTCTTGAATGGAAGGATACCTGCTCGTTCATAATCAGGGTGCCCTAGCGAGGGTTCATCAATTATTATTTTGACAGCTCTCTTGTATATACTAGTCAATGGTTTAAGCAACTTATTGCTAGCTAAATCCCAGAGTGTCGAGGCATAGTCAATATTTGGCTGAATATAAGATTGAAAAAACAATTTTCTGGTGTGATAATCTAAAAAGTTTTTTATTTTCCTGAGCTGATACAGTTTTACAGCAAGATTTTTGGAAAGAAGTTCTAAATGTTTCGACCAAGATAGGTTATTGTCGATTGCTATTCCTAAGACTCTGTGATTTGAAACCTCTTTGATTTTTTCGTTACCAATATAAAGGATTGGCAAGTTTTCGGTTACATTTTGACGTTTTTGCCTTGTTGTAATCAACATGAATTTCGTTTTTTGAGGATGCAGAGACATGTGATTGAGTTGTGTCCATTTAACGAGAAGGTTGATATTTTTCTGAGAGAGAGAGAGAGAGAGAGAGAGAGAGAGAGAGAGAGAGAGAGAGAGACAGAGACAGAGACAGAAAGAGAGAGACAGAGAGAGAGACAGAAAGAGACAGAGAGAGAGAGACGACAGAGAGAGACAGAAAGAGACAGAGAGAGAGAGAGAGAGAGAGTGGGGGGGGGGGGGTTGGAGAATTTCATTGTAGTTGTTATTGTTGCCAGTATAGAAAAAGCAGATAAAAGCCTTAATACATCTCGCCTTCGGGAAAGTAAAGGAACAGCAAGGAAAATACAAAACAGTAGACACAAAGATATCAAAACAATGCAGCAACAGATAGATAGATAGATAGACAGACAAACAGACAGAGAGAGAGAGAGAGGGAGAAGAGAGACCGACAGACAGAGACAGAGATGGACAGTTCTTTTATTGAATCATTCATTTATTTCACTTCTTTCAAGGGTCCAGTTTTTCGCTTCCACTTCGTTTTAATCCATACAACAACCCACAACAGAACAACACTCTGCCAAAAAACATCACAAACCCAGTTCAATCATGACCGAAAAAAAAAAAAAAAAAAAACAACCCAAGGGAGACGATTTCCGAAAGAGTTATCTAACCTTCAGCAGAAATCCCTCTTCCGGCTCGTTGACCACCTGGTACATCCCGTCGTCTTCCGATCAGAACGCATAGTCCTCCCCCTAGGAAAAAGACCTCAACCACACGTCACCCGGAACACATCTCCCTGCCCCAGTATGTCACCAACAACGGGTAGCGAGCGCACCACAGCACAGAATTCTTTACGCCCAGCAAAGCATCCACAGGGGAGCTCAACTCAGCCCAGTCCAAAGAAGTCCCTCCATTCCCAGGCAGACATTTTCAGAACGAAGTTCCAACTGTGGTAACTGCCCATCGTAAGGTAGTCAATCATCACGAAATGGTCGCAGTTTTTCTAAGCCAAAGGCGCTGTTCAGAATTGTCCGAGAGATTAAGCCGACACAAAATGCCACACGCAGAGACTGAAGACTATAAAAATCACCAAAACACAAGCTGTGTTGGAATGACGAATCCCCACACAAATTGTATTGGAACACCCGAATTCCACACGCAAACTATTACAACAGCCAACACCACCCCGGCGCAAGCTAAACTGGAGTAATCTTACACAAAGCGGATAACCAACCCCCTCCCCCAAACACAAACTGTCTTAGATTATCCCAACTCCACACACAAACCCGTAGTATAAACAAGCAAAGAACCTCCACCGCAAAAAATCTGTCTCGGACTAATCGAACGCCACACAAACACGACTCTAATCTGGACCCCGATCCAATCCCCGGAGCCCAAACAAGAAGTCGAAGACGTAGTACACGTAGTACGCACGAGCAGCAAGGTATTAAGATAAACCCCTCTGAGCCTCTGAACGAGACAGGTGAGAGAGAGAGAGAGAGAGAGAGAGAGGAGAGAGAGAGAGAGGAGAGAGAGAGAGAGAGAGAGAGAGAGAGAAAATCCACACACACACACACGCACTCTCCGGATCAGAGATCAACAAGCACTACACTCTCGCTACCTGCCCTCCTGCCCTGTCCACTACCGATCACTATACCACCGTCAATGTCCAAGCTTCTCTCTCTCTGTCCGCTCGGCTGACATGACCAGTGGCCAGTCGTTCGCCTACAGGGGTGGGGAGTGTTGGGGGGGGGGGGGGACTAGGGGGACTGGGGGTAGGGGGTGGGGGTGGGGGGGGGGGGGGGGTGAGAGAGCCCAGTCGCTAAGTAAGTGCAAACCTCAACGTCGCTCACCCGGAAAGGCATTTGGGTAAGGCGAAAAAAACAATAGTAGGTCGAGTGTCAGCCCTCACCGAACGTTCCTCCTCCCGGCCCTACCACCTCCCCACCCCACCCTCGCTCCCCTTTCTTTCTTTCTCTCTTCTCTCTCTCTCTCTCTCTCTCTCTCTCTCTCTCTCTCTCTGTGTTGTGAAAGCCTCCCCTCTGACCCCGATAAGTAAATGCCTGGAGTTCTTCCTACCAATCGTAACGTTACAAAACCCAGTCAATCATCTGGCCGGACGTAAGGAGTGATATCTATAAATAACAGAAACAATGATATATATAGAAAAAAACGATCACCAGCTCGTATCGCGTCACATGTGGAACACGAAGAAGAGGGAGTTTAAAACGATTCAGTTTCTCCTTCAGCTTCTTTTCCCGTTTAACACCTACTTCATTTCCGAGACCAGCAAGATGAAAAAAGTTGCGTTCTAAGGTAAGCGGTCACGAAGGGAAGCTTTCATCGTTACACTTCCAGCCATTAATTAACTCCCTTGGTATAACCCCCCCCCCAAAAAAAAAAAAAAAAAAAAAAAAAACAATAACCTCCCCTGATTGGTAGGAGAAAGCGTCGGGATTCTCAACTCGCTTCTCAAGGCAGGCCCGAGAATGCCACCACAAGACGGCCTCATTCCGACATCATCAACAACCCCCCCTCCCCCTCCCTCTACCTTATCTTCCACCTCATCCCCTCCCTATCTTCCCTATCTCCTCATCCACCCCCTTCCCTCCTCCCCCCAAAAAAATTCACTCTCACTTTTCCCCTCCCCCCTCCACTCCCACTTCCTCTACCCGTTGTCACTGCCCCCTTGCCGTGGTCAACCCCCCAAATGTGCTTCACGTCATCCCTCCCTGCGAGCTGACCACTGCCTATTTTGGTCAAAAGCACCGCCCCCCTCCTGGACAGATGACAGAAGAGGGAGGGTAGGGTGAGGAAGGGGTGGATAGAGAAGGTGTGTGTGTGTGTGTGTGTGTGTGTGTGTGTGTGTGTGTGTGTGTGTGTGTGTGTGTGTGTGTGTGTGTGAGTGTAGGAGGCGAGGCGTGGCGTGTGTGTGTGTGTGTGTGTGTGTGTGTGTGTGTGTGTATGTGTGCGCGCGCGTGCGTGCGTGCGTGCATGCGTGCGTGCGTGCGTGTGTGTGTGCGTGCGTGCATACTTGCGTATGTATGTGTGCATGCATGCGTGCGTGCGCGCGCGCGCGCGCGTGTGTGTGTGTTTGTGCGCACGCGCGCGCGCGTGTGTGTAGCAGGTGTGGGTGCGCGGGCATTACCTCCTCCTCCTCCTTCTCTCTCACCACGTGACGAGTGACCAGTGGTCATCTTAGCAGTGGTCAGTCAGTCAGTCAGTCAGCGTTGTGGAGGCTGCAGTGAGCAGTGACTCTTTGCTGCGGGTGTGCAGCTAATGAGGTCCATTGTGAAACGTTTAGCTCACGGTCGGTCTGTCTGTCTGTCTGTCTGTCTGTGACGTGTCTCTTCTTTTCGCTGACATGGTCTGAGAGATGAAAGTGAGCAAGGGTGAAAGAAGGGTACAACTTTGGATGACGTATGTACATACATGTGTGTGTATGAGAGAGAGAGAGAGAGAGAGAGAGAGAGGAGAGAGAGAGAGAGAGAGAGAGAGAGAGAGTTGAGTACTAGTACGTTTGTGTGTGTGTGTGTGTGTGTGTGTGTGTGTGTGTGTGTGTGTGTGTGTGTGTGTGTGTGTGTATGTGTGACAGGTGGCAGTTGGACAGAGAGGGAGGTTACGCTTCAGACGCATTCCAGCGCTCTCCCCCTCCCTCTCCACAAGTGGTCATCAGTCCCACTGAATTAGTGTCCTTTCACAATCGCCTGGGAAAGGCCTAGTGATTACGTAAATGCCCTACATGACCTCACGACGAGGTCCTCTGCCCTGTATACCACCATGTACAGCGCGTGTTCTTATCGTTGTGAGTTCTCCTCCCGTGAACATCCCCAGCATAAAAATGGGCGTTTTCTCTGCTCATCTTTACTTGTCGTTCTGGTGGCACAAGTGTAGTGTCAGGTAGACCTCCCCCTCTTCTACGACTCCCTCCATTGTCCTCGGGAAGGTTATTCACTGAGGTCGGTTTTGACGTGACAACCGCATGTGAAACGGAGGAGGGGATGGGAGGGATGGGGGGGGGGGGGGGGGGGATAAAAACGTTGGGAAAAGGATTTGAGGATAGGGGGTAACAAGTATGAAAAGGCAGATACAGAATAGGAAAGAAAGGCAATCACAGAAAACAGTAGAAAAAAAAGGTTGGGAAACAGTAGGGAAAAAAAACACGGGGGGGGGGGGGGGGGGGGGGGAGAAGCAACATGAAAACGTAGGAGAAAGGAAAGGGGGGACCATTCCTGACTGAACGCATTCAGATCGTTGCACGAACATTGCTACAGGCAGCCGCCGATATACACTTCAGACCAGAAGAACAGGGGCTGGGGAAAAGGGTGGGGGTGGGGGGGGGGGGAGGACGATCCTCTCCTTCCAAGAACATAATATTTGTATGAGCAGAGAACGTAGTCCCCCCGGGGGTTGGGGGGGGGGGGGAGCTGCGAACAGAGTGACGGGCCTTTGATACATCTAGAGGCTTGAGTTGACCTTGCACCGGTGGAGTGGGAGGTGAACGCGTCTGCGCAAACAGAGAGGTCTGATGTGATTGAGATGAGAGCTCTCTCTCCCCCCCCCCCTCCCTGCATTGTGAGGATCGTGGCAAGTGCCTCGGCAGGATCCGGACTGATCCGGCCTACGACTTAAAAACCTGAAACCTTCTAGTGGAGATCCTAAGTTTCTAAGGCTCTTCTGCCGAGTCTTCTTTTCACATAGATTTCTCTCAAGCTTTCAATCTCCTCTTGGATCTTAATTGGCAACTCTCAAGAGGAGGGGGATGGGAAGCGAACTCTTCGTTTTGACCTAAAGAATGAACGATGAATTATTGGGTTGCCAGTAGCACAGAGCAAAGAAATTATACCACGAAAGTAATGAGCCTCGGTGTATTAATCGTGTTCTAACCACAACACGCACACGCACACACACCACACACACACACACACACACGCACACACACACACACACACACACACACACCGCGCGCGCGCGCGCATACACACACGCGCACACACACACACACACACACCACACACAACGCGCGCGCGCATACACACACACACATGCACACACACACACACACACACACACACCACACACACACACAGAGTAAATAAGTAATGGCGGAGGGCTAGGGTGGGGTAAGATAACACCACTCTTCCAAACTTGTTGTCAAACACGGATCGGGAAGCGGGCGAGCGGGATTTTCCCAAACTTTTAGAGATGGTTTTCTCACATTTCGAACTTCCTGTAAAAGCGAGGGTAAGGGGTGGTGGAGAGGGGGTGGGGTGGGGGGTGGGGGGGGGGGGTTAAGAGCGCACCATAGCATGCCGCCCCGTAGTTTTTTTTTTTTTTTCGCTTCAAATATTATGTGCACTGGAGAGAAAAGGTTGGGAATAAAGGGGGGGGGGGGGGGGGGGGGAGCAGAGAGATAGTCTCCAACATTGGTACCCCCCACCCTCCCTGGTTCCCTCGGTTCTGACGCCTCTGGAACTTTCAGAGCGCCAACCTTTTTCTCCCTACACGGTGATCCCGGCGATCTTTGTTGTTGTCGTTGTTTATCGCCCCATCGGCGGGTTCACCACCATCAGTGAAACCTGCATCGCTCGCTGGTCCCAGAGGTTCACGGAGGGGGTACGACAAGGATAGCTCAGCATGTTCTGGAAACTGTTTGGGTTCGCGCGAAATGGGTGCAAAGGGTCCCGTGGGCAAAGCTCGGAGCAATCTGTTGCGGCGCTGACTAGACGGTCGTGAGTACTAAACACACCTAAGGCCGGCCAATTTTTTAAATACTTTTTTTATTTATCTATTTTATTATTATTTTTTTAATTTCTTTTTCTTCCCGGCTTGAAAACCCTCTCTGTCCACTCGGCAGTGAATGGGTGTCTGAGTCAGTTCAGGGGTGGTCAAAAGCGGGGAAGGAGGGGGATGGGCGCCGCCTTCCATCATGCCATGCCCTATACACGGTAACAACTCATTGTCCCTACAGCCGAGAGGCTAGGAGAACGTCAACCTGTTTTTTTCAAAGGGAAGTCACCGAATGAAAACTCTCCTGTACTAGAAATCCATTTAGGACTAGTCCACAACGTTTCCTGTGATGGAAATTAGCTTGCGGTTGGTCGAGTCTGACTTGAAGAATTTGCATGCTCGATTCGAAAACATCTTCATTCGGTACGACCGAAAGTAGTCAAGTTCAAAATGACCCGGAAATAAATTAAATTTCGGACCAAGAGATTGCTAAAAAGAAAAAAAAAATCGATTTCACAGCCTGGTCAAAACAGTTCCAGTCTCAGAAAGGCCTTTCAAGAAATCTCAAATACGAGCAAGCAGCATTTTTGTGTTGACAGTAAGAAAATATCGTCAACTTCATTGAAGAATCGGCATGTAGTTCGCCACGCCTCGGCCCTCTCTGCGAGCTGGAGATTGTGGGTGACAGGCTTTATCATGAGGGAGACTAGGGATCGTCGTAACACCGGGATCTAGGAGGTCCATTCGCTCGGCCCTACGGACGATGTGTGGTTGTACCAAAGCAAGCGATGGCCATCTTGTCCCAAGGGTGGACTCTTTCAAACTCACATCACATCTGAAAGTTCCAGAGGCGTCAGAATCGAGGGAACCATGGAAGGGGTGGAGGGGTACCAATGTTGGACTCTTTCAAACTCACATCATGGCTTCCATAGGCCATCATTATGGTTTTCACACTATTCTTTTTTTTTTTTTTTCAAACGCAAAAGCAGCATTAATTTTATCTAGGAAATAGTGATAGTTATTGATTTCATGGAATAACCAAGTGAAAAAACAAACAAACCAACATCCATTTCTTCACATGAACAGATACTTTAGCAATCATTGTCGTGCTGTTCTGACGTGATGATCAGCCGCTGAAAGCATGCCATGCTCAGCTGTTTTCAGTGGACACTTTCCACAATAAACGGCTGTTTTCAGTGGACACTTTACACAATAGATGGCTGTTTTCAGTGGACACTTTACACAATAAACGGCTGTTTTCAGTGGACACTTTACACAATAAACGGCTGTTTTCAGTGGACACTTTACACAATAAACGGCTGTTCAAATGAAAACAGCAGTTACACTGATTACATCCCTTTTCTTCGTTGGAAGCAACGATGATACTGTTAATGATGATGATGATGATGATAACGATGAAGATGAAGATGATAAGGACAACAACGATGACGATAACAAAAAAAAAAAGAAGAGCAAAATATGTACAGCCACCATATAATCATATTCTTTAACGATCAACCGGCTCGATGCCTTCTCACGGGTGAAATGGGAATCGCGTTCTTTTGGCAGCTGGCATGTTACCATAGAGTTGTTCACCCCCCCCCCCCCCCCTCTCTCTCTCTCCGGCCACCTGCCACAGGTGTAAGGTGTGAGCAACAGTGAGGGGACATTATGCCACGCTCATACCCCCCCTTCCCCCCCCCCCCTCCCTCCTCTTCCACGACCCAGACTGCGGAGCAGCCCCTGAAAGCTACTGGAACAGCCAGCCAGCGGCCAACGGGGGGACGCAGCCAAGCGTGTCAAGAGGGGGTGGTACGGGGTGGGGTGGTGAGGGTTGGGGGTTGGGGGTGGAGGTTACGACAGCCCGCTACGCTCGAGTGAGTGGTCCCCAACGCTGCAAAAGTGACCAGCCTTTACTGACCGGTCAGTTTAGTATGTATGTATGTATGTAGTGTGTGTTGGTGTGTGTGTGTGTGGTGTGTGTGTGTGTGTGTGTGTGTGTGCGTGCGTGCGTGCGTGCGTGCGTGCGTGCGTGTGTGCTCGTGCGAGCGCGCGTGTGTGTGTGATTATGCGCTCGTTTGTGTGTGTGTATGTGTGTGCACGCGCGCCTGCGTGCATGCATGTGTGTGTGTTCGTGGTGTGTGTGCGTGTGTGTGTGTGTGTGTGTGTGTGTGTGTGTGTGTGTGTGTGCGTGTGCGTGCACGCGCGCGCGTGCGTGCTTTGTTGTTGTCCTTGAGGGTGGCGTTGTATGGCTGCAGCGACTGGCGACCTGCCTGGTCAGCATTTGGTCGGCTGGCTGACCGCTGGTCAGTTTGGGGTGTGGTAGCGCCCGCTACGTTTTAGCACAGGTTTGTATGATTCACCTTGCGCTGTGTGTGTGTGTGTGTGTGTGTGTGTGTGTGTGTGTCGCGGCTGCGCGCGCGTGTGCGCGTGCGTGCGTGCGTTTCTTTGCTTCTGGCTGTCTGTCCATATGTCTTTCAAAACTCGATTGAATAAAGTTTTTAGGAGATTTCCTCTCTCTCTCTCTCTCTCTCTCTCTCTCTCTCTCTTCTCTCTCTCTCTCTCTTATCTTTATCTTTTCTCTCCTTCTTTCCATCTCTCTGTCATTGATTCTTTCATCCTCTAGTCCTTCATTCATTCATCAAAAGTGACATAAATCGTAGCGATTGTTTTCCTCTTTCTTTTATTGCAGAGTTACGCATTCAGTCGCTCATTCATTCGAAAGCAGTGGAAGCTGCATTTTTTTTTAATCAATTACACTGCAGTGGTATTCATTCATTCATTCATTTATTCATTCATTCATTCATTCGTCTACTAGCCCATCCATCTATTCATTAAAAGATAAGGTGAAGAGTAAACACTGCTTTTTTACTCTCTCGCATTCTGAAAGTATCCATTCATTTATCTCTTCAGTCATTCATCCGCCGATTCATTCGTTGCTGCTAGGCTCGCTCATCATTCAGTGAAAAAGTGGTACAGACGGTAATTCGGGTTCTTAAGTATGCTGCATTGAACTTCTTTCTCTCTCTCTTTCTTTCTTTCTTTCCTTTTCTTTCTTTCTTTCTTTTTTTTTTTTTTCCCCCTTTCTTACTTTCCGTTCATTCACCCGCGATTTCTTGCTGGGCACATAGTTACCTCCCTTATACGTCGTGACCAACACTGTCCCTCTCCTCCACCCCCCCCCCCCCCCCACTGACCCTCCACCACCCCCACCCCCGGCAGTAGCCAACTTCTCAGCACGTTTGTGGCAGACTGATCCCCCCCCCCTCTCCCCCCTCATCACAGATCTCCTCTCCACCCACGCCATCCACTACGTAGTGCCAGAAGAAAGGTAGGACGGGAATTTCACGTAACGTGCAACGTGGGTTCAACAATGAGTGGAGAGGCATTTCAGACCCGGTGTTGGTCTTGTCCACTTAACTACCGTTATTTGGGCGACGGTGACCGTTTGACTTTGTGTGTTTGACTGTGTGTGTGTGTGTGTGTGTGTGTGTGTGTGTGTGTGTGTGTGTGTGTGTGTTTGTGCGTGCGTGCGTGCGTGCGTGCGTGCGCGTGTGTGGTGTGTGTGTGTGTGTGTGTGTGTGGTGTGTGCGCGTGTGTGCGCGCGCGCGCGGTCACATTCCTTTATAGCTGCTCAAACAGATTGACTCATTAAGAAGGGTGGGGGATTAGAAAGATCGAACATGCTTGCAACTTGTGTAATAACGGGCGGGGGGGGGGGGGGGAGGGGGGAGGGGGAGAGAGACAGAGGGAGAATAGAGAGTGAGGGGGAGAGAGAGAGGTGGGAGGAGGGAAGGAGTGAGAGGGAGAGAGAGGGAGAGAGAGCAGGGGAGAAATAAACACAAGGGGCTAAAAGTACGCGTGAGTGTCAATGTGTACGTGTACAGACAGAGTGACAGACAGACAGGGTGACAGACAGACAGAGTGACAGACAGGCAGAGAGAAGACAGACAGACAGACAAACAGACACACAAATTATAGACGCTGATGCACACACACACACACACACACACACACACACACACACACACACACACGCACACGCACACATGCGCGCGCGCTTCAGGTGTGTGAATCGTTTCCCTCTATGCCTGTCATGTCTGTCTGGTCTGTCTGTCTCTCTCTCTCTCTCTCTCCCGAGTCAACTGTTGAATTATCTAGCATTCTATTGCCCTCTTTCTCTCTCTGCCAATGCCTTTGTTTCGATGTGTGTTTCTATAAACCTCTCTCTCTCTCTCTCTCTCTCTCGCTTCTCTCCTCTCTCTCCTCTCTCCTCGCTCTCTTCTGTGTCTTTCTGGTCCAGCTGCCAGAAACTACATACACTATACACCATCTGCTGTCTGTAGTGCCCCATGTCATCAATCAGATGATGCACGCACGTTATCATGACAGAGTCACTCACTTCGGTGGAATTCCTCGAGTCATATGTGTGTGTGTTTTGTGTTGTGTGTGTTGTGTGTGTGTGTGTGTGTGTGTGTGTGTGTGTGTGTGTGTGTGTGTGTGGTGTGCATCCCTCCCCCCCCCCCCACACACACATATACAAAGTGAGAAAACACTGTAACAGCTTCCATCTCCTTCAACTTCCCGCGTGGAGAGAGGAGAGAGAGAGAGAGAGAGAGAGAGAGAGAGAGAAGAGAAGAGAGAGAGAAGAGAAGAGAGAGAGACAGAGAGAGAGAGAAGAGAGACAGAGAGAGAGAAGAAGAGAGAGAAGAGAGAGCAGAGAGAGAGAGAGAGGAGAGAGAGAGAGAGAAGCGCGCTATAACAACCCCAGAGAGACAGAGAATGAGAGATATTCATACATTGTCATTTTCACGATGACTGCTGATCGAGGGATGACTGTTTTGACGTCTGTAGTGAACAAAGATCAATTGGTCAATAAGTTAGGCCTACTTTGTCCATTGTGTTTTTAAAAAAAAGCCTTACTTTTTTTTTCACCCCTTGTTAATGTGCGTGTTTGTGTTTTGGCTTAAACAGACAGGCAGAAAGCGCTCTAAAACTGACTGTATTTTGGCTCAACAGACAGGCAGACAGAAAGAGCTCTAAAACTGATGATTTTGGCTCAGACAGACAGAGACAGAAGGCTCTAAAACTGACTGTATTTTGGCTCAGACAGACAGGCAGACAGAAAGAGCTCTAAAACTGACTGTATTTTGGCTCAGACAGACAACAGGCAGAAGAGCTCTAAAACTGATTGTATTTTGGCTCAGACAGACAGGCAGACAGAAAGAGCTCTAAAACTGACTGCATTTTGGCTCAGACAGACAGGGCAGACAGAAAGAGCTCTAAAACTGACTGTATTTTGGCTCAGACAGACAGGCAGACAGAAAGAGCTCTAAAACTGATTGTATTTTGGCTCAGACAGACAGGCAGACAGAAAGAGCTCTAAAACTGATGTATTTTGGCTCAGACAGACAGGCAGACAGAAAGAGCTCTAAAACTGACTGTATTTTGGCTCAGACAGACAGGCAGACAGAAAGAGCTCTAAAACTGATTGCATTTTGGCTCAGACAGACAGACAGACAGACAGAAAGAGCTCTAAAACTGACTGTATTTTGGCTCAGACAGACAGGCAGACAGAAAGAGCTCTAAAACTGATTGCATTTTGGCTCAGACAGACAGACAGACGACAAGACAGAAAGAGCTCTAAAACTGACTGTATTTTGGCTCAGACAGACAGGCAGACAGAAAGAGCTCCAAAACTGATTGTATTTTGGCTCAGACAGACAGGAAGAGCTCTAAAACTGATGTATTTTGGCTCAGCAGACAGACAGAAAGAGCTCCTAAAACTGACTGTATTTTGGCTCAGACAGACAGGAGACAGAAGAGCTCTAAAACTGATTGCATTTTGGCTCAGAGACAGACAGACAGACAGACAGAAGAGCTCTAAAACTGATGTATTTTGGCTCAGACAGAAGCAGACAGAAAGAGCTCAAAGAGATTCTCAGACAGAAGGAGAGCTCTAAAACTGATGATTTTGGCCCAGGACAGACAGACAGACAGGAAAGAGCTCTAAAACTGATTGTATTTTGGGTCACAGACAGACAGGCAGAAAGAGCTCTAAAACGATGCATT
>CM065714.1:10394957-10402457 GCA_033310375.1 Conus canariensis | reverse complement strand
GGGGGGCAGGGCCATCCTTCTTCCAGGACACGTCTCGAGACTGGCGTCAGTGGAATTCCTAGCTCAATTTACTGATTATTATCATGCACTGGTTTTTCTTTTTTCAGGATCCGTCCAAGGATCCTTGCAAGTTTTTCAAGACTGGTGTGAATGGAACTCCTAGCTTAATTTATCAATCATCATCATACACCGCTTTTTTTTTTCTCCAGACTCCGTCCAAAGGATCTTTGCAGATGTCTCAAACTCCCACGTTTAGTGCCTTTAAGATCAGTGTATGAAGACACCCCCAACTTTCATATCCTCTTATGCTGTATACAGCACTCAGACTATTAATTATGAATCCGCACCGAGATTACAGATTCGTACATTTTTTTAAAATCCAAGTGCTTGGGATCATTACGAATCAATCATCACAAATGCCAAAAAAAAAAAATTTTCCGTTCTTGATCGGCCTCTCAAAATCAATCTCTGCTGACCAGTTTCACCTTTCACATCCCTCCAAACACGACCTTCACGTCAGGAAAGTCAAACCCACTGAAGGGACGGCTATAATCACACAGAACACCGCGTATTTTTCAGCAGATCTCCTCCAACGTGCACACTCTTCAGCGGCCTCGTAACCAAGTCCCTCGTACAGCAACTTCCTACGCGTCTCTTCCTGTGTTGTGGGGCTGTCTGTTGTTGTTGTTGTTGTTGTTGTGTTGATCTCAGTGGTCCCTCCTCCCATCCGCACCCGTCGTCACCAGGAATCCGTATTGTTCGGCACACGCTGACACAGCACTTTCCGCTGATGGATGAACACTGACCGCTACCAGCGCTACCTCTCTGCCCACATTCCCACCTGTCACTGGCTCTCGTTCTCAGAGTGATATCAGCTCACAATCAACTAAATGAGTTCTGTCTGTCCGAAAAGCTTTTCAACTGACACGAGCCAGCCGATTTTGCCACTGATCTTATATGTATCAGCGCAAAAAAAGTACAGTTTGAGAAGAAAATGCCAGTGTCTAAAAGCAAGCCACAAGTGTTTTTTTTCGTTCGTTTTTTTTTTTTTTCACAGACGTTTTTTCCGTATGTAGCAGGCCTTTCGTCGCAGATCAGCAGTCATTCTGAAAGAAAGAATGGTGCCCTGGTTCAGGCGAAAAAGAAATCGGGTCTGAAACAAACCCACAGCGAAAAATGCCAGAGCTCCACGGTCTGTCACTGAGCTTCAGCGGAGTACCTGAAGCCCGCTTCACCCCACGACTCTGGCACCACCGTGAGCAGCTACTACCCTCCTCCACGCTGACCGGGATTCTGGCCGGACCACAACCTATTCCAGATGCTGCTTATTATTCCTGGCACTTGTTTTTCCCCCTTCATCTCCTTCCCCTACCACCACGTAGTTCTTCTGACTAATAGCCAGCTACCTGCCACTTGCCGCTGCTAGCTATGCTGTAATCTTCCCACGTGAGAAAGGCCCCGCAGGGTTCCGGCGCACCCGGGAAGACGAACACGGCGCATTCAGTGCAGGCCGAGTCCTGTGATCTTGTAATGCGCTCTGTACTCTCTGTTCACTACTATCTCCGTCCTGTTGACAGGCGGAACGGCTGGCTTCTGTTTCACAGGCTTACAACAACAAAAAAAAATCGTGAGACGACTCCGACCTGGAAAAAGACGAACCCAACAAATAGCAGGGCGGGGTTGTTTGGGGGGGGGGGGGGGGGGGGGGGCAGAGGTGGAGGAAAAGAACCACTGACTCCTGAAATGAGTACAGGGTAATTGTATGCTTAGAGAGAGAGAGAGAGGACAGAGAAAAAGGAACGCCGAAAGTCTCCCAACCCACACACACACACACACACACACAACCCCTAACCTCGGCCAGCGACACACAGAGGAAGAATTCCCAGTTCCGCAGGTCGGGGGCCGTGTGAGTGAATCACGGCGAGTTTTCACTGGCTGTGACAGCTTGTCTTCATAATAGAGCTAGACGATCCGCTCCTTTCACTGATCGCCTGACGTCTGAAGAGAGGGACAGACAGTCCGACAGACTGACAGACAGATAGGCAGGCAGACAGACATCATCTTCTACGCGCTACTGAACGCTGCTCGTTCCCAGGACTACCTGGGGTGACGACACTGGCCAGGGCAAACACACACCCCACGCAACATTGACAGAGACACTGAGCTGTTCTCAGAAGTAATGGTGAAATTAAGCTCTCCACACAGTTGATGGAGACACTGAGCTCCTCACAGAAGTGACGGAGACACTGAGCTCCTCACAGAAGTGACGGAGACACTGAGCTCCTCACAGAAGTAATGGAGACACTGAGCTCCTCACAGAAGTAATGGAGACACTGAGCTCCTCACAGAAGTAATGGAGACACTGAGCTCCTCACAGAAGTGACGGAGACACTGAGCTCCTCAAAGAAGTAATGGAGACACTGAGCTCCTCACAGAAGTAATGGAGACACTGAGCTCCTCACAGAAGTA
Source organism: Conus canariensis (assembly GCA_033310375.1). Taxonomy (NCBI): domain Eukaryota; kingdom Metazoa; phylum Mollusca; class Gastropoda; order Neogastropoda; family Conidae; genus Conus; species Conus canariensis. Next base: position 10,399,988 of record CM065714.1, on the reverse strand, counting down.
ATGGAGACACTGAGCTCCTCACAGAAGTGACGGAGATACTGAGCTCCTCACAGAAGTGACGGAGATACTGAGCTTCTCACAGAAGTGATGGAGACACTGGGCTGTCCTGATGACGTCACCAGTCGTCCCACAGAACTGCTAACGATACCAACTATCCGTAAGACCGATGATGACACCAACTATCTGACAGCTGATGACGACATAACTCATTCTACACACCTGGTGACAACATCAGACTTGATGACGATAGTAGCTATCCCACGGACCTAATGACGTTAGTAGCTATCCCACAGACCTGATGACGACACCAACTATCCCACAGACCTGATGACGACACCAACTATCCTACAGACCTGACGACGACACCAACTATCTGACAGCTGATGACGACACCAACTATCTGACAGCTGATGACGACACCAACTATCCCACAGACCTGATGACGACACCAACTATCCCACAGACCTGATGACGACACCAACTATCCCACATACCTGATGACGACATCAACTATCCCACAGACCTGATGACGACACCAACTATCCCACAGACCTGATGACGACACCAACTATTTCACAGACCTGATGACGACACCAACTATTTCACAGACCTGAAGACGACACCAACTATTTCACAGACCTGATGACGACACCAACTATATGACGACACCAACTATTTCACAGACCTGATGACGACACCAACTATTTCACAGACCTGATGACGACACCAACTATTTCACAGACCTGATGACGACACCAACTATCCCACAGACCTGATGACGGCAACAACTATTTCACAGACCTGATGACGACATCAACTATTTCACAGACCTGATGACGACATCAACTATCCCATAGGCCTGATGACGATATCTGCTATCCCACAGACCTGATGACGACACCAACTATCCCACAGACCTGATGACGACACCAACTATCCCACAGACCTGATGACGACACCAACTATCCTACAGACCTGATGACGACATCAACTATCCCACAGACCCGATGACGACACAAACTATCCCACAGACCCGATGACGATATCAACTATCCCACAGACCTGATGACGACACCAACTATCCCACAGACCTGATGATGACATCAACTATCCCACAGACCTGACGACGACATCAACTATCCCACAGACCTGATGACGACATAAACTATCCCACAGACTTGATGACGACATCAACTATCCTATAGACCTGATGACGCACCAACTACCCCACAGACCTGATGATGACATCAACTATCCCACAGACCCGATAACGACATCAACTATCCCACAGACCTGATGACGACATCAACTATCCCACAGACCCGATGACGACATCAACTATCCCACAGACCCGATGACGACATCAACTATCCCACAGACCTGATGACGACACAAATGGACCCAGATCAGATGACAATACGCGTCCTACAGAACAGATGACGACATTCGTTCCACAGACCAGATGACGTCATATGTACCACAGACGGGAGATGACGACACCCCCAATTGTCCCCCAAGAACCGGCGTCACTCACCCAGCCAACCAATCCTCTCCTCACAATCCTGCCCCTGTCACCAGAGCTGTTACAAGCTGCAGAAGGGAATCCACAAACAATTGCACAGTATTATCACCTGCACAACAACAATGAAAACAAACACACCAAGCCCTCCAGTTCCTTACGGAAAACAACAACAACAGCAACTAGTTTTTCCAGGTTTCCACAACTTTCCGAAGCAGAGCGACCGACGGAGTAGTGCTGGCAATCCACACACAGACTCTGCGGGTTGCTAAGGCTCTAAGCATCGGCTGTCGAGAGGCGAACGACGGGCATAACGAGCAGCTCGACTCTGCTCTGCTCTGCCTCGGAGCGAGAGAGTCACGCCACGCTGACACTGGGGCGCGGGTGAGGGATGAGGGGGAGGGGGGAGCACAGGTGAGAGCGAGAGCGACGAGAGAGAGAGAGAGAGAGAGAGAGAGAGAGAGAGAGAGAGAGAGAATGATGGAGATAAAACAAAAGAAAAGAAAAAAAAAAGAAAAAGAAAAACACGCAGAAGAAAGAAAACACGAAAAAAAGGCAAAAGAGAGACAGGAACGGAACGCATGGAAGTAGGAGCACGCGAGGTGAAAGCGTCGGGGGAAGAGTGGAAGGGGGAGGGGTACGGAGCAAGATAAGGAGGGGGGGGGAGGGATGGAGGAGGGAGGAAGGGAGGGAGAGGGTGAAGGGTTGTTGTGAAAACAATGGTGGTGCCGTTTAAGCAGCAGAAGCCACCACGTGACGGGTGCCGCCAGACCGCGGGGGTAGGGGTTGGGGTTGGGGGTGGGGGTGAGGAGCGGGTGAGGGGGCGGGGGGGGGGGAGGAGAGAAAAACACACACAGGCAGCGGGGGCCCCTCTTTTACCCTTGTCTCAATCTCCCGATGCCAGAACCAATATTGAAAGATAGACAGAGCTAAGTGAGAAATCGGTGAAAACTAACACCCGAAGTTTTGACACGGATGGTGTGGGGGGGGGGGGGGGGGGGGGGGGGGGGAAGGGGGAGGGAGGGGGAGTGTAGGTGGGAGGGAGGGGGAGTCTGAATTGGTCATGGCCGTATTACCGGAAAACAAGGACAAGAAGGACATTCAGGGACGCATGCAGTGACGGACAGACGCAAGCAGCTCCTTTGGAGAGCAGTCCGCGCGTGTAAGTGCCGGCAGCCACTTCTATTCCTTCAATGAAGCCATCCTCTTTCCCATCACGCTCCCACTTCCTCCCGTCCACTCAGGTCAGCGCCTATCAATCACTCCATTCCGCCGATGCCAGAGCCCCCCCCCCCCCCCCCCCCTCCACCGTCCGTGTGCCTGTAAAACCAGGAGTCTGACGCAGAGGCAGAGTGGGAAAGGAAGGACCCGTTTGCACAACATTTCGCTGGAGGGGGAAGCGCTCGTGCCATAGAAATCATAACCGAGGCAAAAGAAACCCAGGTGTACGTGTCAACAAAGAAACTGCACGTGAAACACGAGCGAACACTACGTGACAACGAAAAAGTCCAAGTCCGCGCCGACCGCGTTACACATTAATCAATCGCATGTGTGTTAACTAACCTTTCGCTTCATCACCCCTGCTGCGCACTTTAGCACAAAAACACTCACGGCTTTGCAAAACATGGCGTAGCTCATATGGATGGACAAGTCCGCACGCACCCATACTTCCTTTCCACTGAGACGAACCCGAAACTGAAACCCACGTGAGCGCGGAGGGGGGGGGGGGGGGGGGGAAGCGAATCGGTGAAATAAAACGAAGCATCTGCACCGCTCGCTACCTCGCCCGTTTCACACTCCATCCAGTACCCCTCAGCTATCCGCGGCGGAGCAGTTTAATATTGTTCGTGATGATAACAATAACGACAATCTTGCACACACCACATCTGCGAGCACCCACAGTCCTTGTGCTGCTCTGGCCGACTGTTGATCAGGCTGACAACAACAACAACAATAACAACAACAGCAGCAACACCTCGCAGCCCATAAATAGCACACAAACGACCCCGTTTGAAGCCTTCACAAAAGAAGAGGCATTCGACTGTGAAGCTGCATGCACAAAGCATATGGCACAGCCCCCCCCCCCCTCACCCCCCCCCCCTCACCCCCCCCTGACTGGGAGACAGAAAGATCGATCAGGTTCGCCTCCACGTGTGTGTGTGTTGTGTTTGTGTGTGTTTTGTGTGTGTGTGTGTGTGTGTGTGTGTGTGTGTGTGTCGTGTGTGTGTGTGTGTGTGTGTGTGGTGTGTGTGTGTGTGTGTGTGTGTGTGCGTGCGTGTGTGTGTGTGTGTGTGTGTGTGTGTGCGTGCGTGCGTGTGCGTGCGTGTGTGTGTGTGTGTGTGGTGTGTGTGCGTGTGCGTGTGTGTGTGTGTGTGAGGGGGGGGTGGGGGATGGGGGGGGGGGGGGGGAGAGACAGCCAGGTCTGAGCAGTGTGACTGGCAACTGACACTGTCCCTCCTCTGCGGTGCTCGTGTATCGATGACCGGGGGTGCGGGAGTAGGGGGGAAGGGGGGGGGGAGGGTAGGAGGAGGGAGTGTATGAGGTGTCCCTGCAAGCTTTAACCAACTTTCCCTCCCTCTCACTCTTCCTCCTCCCTCCTTCCCCCTACCCTTCCCTCCCGCCCACGCCCACGCCAGCGTGCAACACACACACACACACACACACACACACACACACACACACACACACACACACACACACACACCTGGCCTGCATGATGTGTGTATAGTGTGTAGTGTATAGGTGTAGTGTGTAGCGTAGGGGAATTATTCTGCTACCGTCGTTTGAATTTTTTTTTGGAGCTGACGAGACAGAGAGAGAGAGAGAGAGAGAGAGAGAGAGGGAGGGAGGGAGACAGAGGGAGGGAGAGAGAGAGAGGAAGGGAGAGAGAGGGAGAGGGATGGAGGGAGGGGGAAAGAGAGAGCGAACGAGAGAGAGAGAGAGAGAAAGAGAGACAGAGACAGAGAGAGAGAGAGTCAGACAGACAGACAGACAAAGATAAGGACAGAGATAGAGGGAAAGAGAGAGGAGAGAGAGAGAGAGACAGAGACAGAGACAGAGAGAGAGAGAGTGAGAGAGAGAGTGAGTGAGTGAGTGAAGAGACATACATACAGAGAGAGAGAGACAGAGAGAGAGACAGAGACAGAGAGATACAGAGAGAGAGAGAGAGAGAGAGAGAGAGAGAGAGAGAGTGAGAGACAGACAGACACAGACAGACAGACAGAGATAGAGATATCTAGAAAATGCAGACACTGAAACCCTGTTCGGAGAGCCCGTCACCTCAACGCTGATAAGCTGGCGGACAAAGCACCCCAGACCCTCTAAAGTCCGCACGTTCAGTCCTCAAATGCAGCACACTCTCCACCCCCCCCCCCCCATATATATATATATATATATATATATATGTGTGTGTGTGTGTGTGTGTGTATGTATGTATGTATGTAGGTACGCACGCACGCACGCAGGTACCTGCGTACGTACGTACGTTGTATGTATGTATGTATGCATGTATG
>CM065714.1:10374957-10379957 GCA_033310375.1 Conus canariensis | reverse complement strand
CTCGAAACTGGAAATCTTTAAAGAGGGTGAACAGATAAGCTGGAAGCTTTTTCACACTATGCCCTAAAAATAAAATAAATAAAAAGGAACAATTACATCGATTTGACAAAATTAAACACAGAGAGACAAACAGAGAGAGAGAGAGAGAGAGGAGAGAGAGAGAGAGAGAGAGAGAGAGAGGGAGACGGCGAGAGAGAGAGACAGAGACAGAGACAGAGAGACAGAGACAGAGACAGAGCGAGAGAGAGAGAGAGAGAGAGAGAGAGAGAGAGAGAGAGAGAGAGAGAGAGACAGACAGACAAGCAGGCAGACAGAGACACAGAGAGAGACAGGTAAGATGTCGGTCATCCCCTGTCGCCCCACTGCCTACCCTACCCACCACGCTGGCCACTGGGGAGAGGAGGAGTGGAGGGGGGGGGATGGGGGAGGTCAGTGCCTGTGAAGAGCGTTCATTCCGCCGGGCTGACCCCACCACCACCGGTCAGCAGCTAAAGGGCTGACCCCACCTCCCAACTCCCAATTAATGAATCCCGTGTCATTAGGCAAACAACAGGAGGAGGTCAGAGGCCGCGGCCACTGCTGCTCGCCCGTGTCCGAGACAAGACACACAGGTAGACACCGCTGTCAGGAAGGGGTGGGGGTGGGGGGTGGGGAGGGGGAGATGAATGGTTGGGGAGCGGACTCCTCCCATCTGCCATCTTCCCCCCTACCCCCCCCCCCCAACCGCCCCTCCTCTCCGGCTGTCTCTGTTAATTAACAAGGTCAGGAATCGGATGACGGGGAGGAGGAGGAAACCGTGCCAGAAAAAAAAAAAGCCTCCAGGGTTGTTTGTTACTCTGGAACTTTGAAACGATTTAGCCTTGAAACAGGAATCTGAAATCAGGCAGCAGGGGGACAGTGAACAGTAAATAGAACAAAACAAGTAGGGTAACTCTTGCTCCTATGATGAAATAAAGACACGTTCGTAATCCCCCCCCCCCCCTAGCCCCCACCCCCCCAAACGAATGCTGCTTTTGACATTCAACGGCCTAGCAGATAATTGTGACAAGACAGACCACATAGAACTGAAAACGGAGAACCCCCCCCCCCCCCCAAAAAAAAAAAAAAAAAAAAAAAAAAGATTCCAAGCTTGCCTATATACCCTATATCTGCACATACATCTGCTCGGCAATAACCTCTACAGAAATGAACAAACACAATGAACTCGTGTTGCAAAGACTGAAGGCAAGGTTCCAGAAAGTACCCCAATGGCTTGCAGGTAGGGGACTTGGTCCTCTGTTTATGGTTGGTGTGTTGGTCCTTTGTTTATGGTTGGTGTGTTGGTCCTGTGTTTATGATTGGTGTGTTGGTCCTCTTGTGTTTATGGTTGGTGTGTTGGTCCTCTTGTGTTTATGGTTGGTGTGTTGGTCCTCGGTTTATGGTTGATGTGCTGGTTCTGTGTTTATGGTTGGTGTGTTGGTCCTGTGTTTATGGTTGGTGTGTTGGTCCTCTTGTGTTTATGGTTGGTGTGTTGGTCCTCTGTTTATGGTTGGTGTGTTGGCCCTGTGTTTATGGTTGGTGTGTTGGTCCTCTGTTTATGGTTGGCGTGTTGGTCCTCTATTTATGGTTGGTGTGTTGGTCATCTTGTGTTTATGGTTGGTGTGTTGGTCCTCTGTTTATGGTTGGTGTGTTGGTCCTGTGTTTATGGTTGGCGTGTTGGCCCTGTGTTTATGGTTGGTGTGTTGGTCCTGTGTTTATGGTTGGTGTGTTGGCCCTGTGTTTATGGTTGGTGTGTTGGTCCTCTGTTTATGGTTGGTGTGTTCGTCCTCTGTTTATGGTTGGTGTGTTCGTCCTGTGTTTATGGTTGGTGTGTTGGTCCTGTGTTTATGGTTGGTGTGTCTTGGCTTGTTTCTGGTTTTTCTTGATATTTCTGCCATATTTTTTGGGGTACTGTTTCTGGTCTTTCTATCTTTCTCCTTCTTCTCTTTTTAACCTTTTTTTTCACTCTCCGTCTTTTCTCAGGAAAGAGGAAAATGGGCAGTGTATCAGATCCACCTTACAGCAATATATCTAATCCATACCTTTTCCTTCAAATCTTTGGGAACACTTCAGGACGAATTTTCACAGGTACGATGGCTGTTTTTCTAATTTTTCTTCCAAATGCGGGCATTTTCGCCAATGTCGCTGTCACTGACATTAATTTCATTCCCAGACAAGCCTCAATTTTGAAACACGGCGGAAGCTTTCAAAGGGAGCCTACTCTCACAGCACTGGACACAGTCCTTTGGAGCAAAGGAGCCGAAGTCAAACTGTTTTCATTGAGCCAGTGTTCGTGTTCATCAATAACTCACTGACGGACAGTTTTTTGTTGTTTGTGACAAACAAAAAAAACAAAAACAAACAAACAAACAAAAAACAAAACAAAAAAAGAAAAGATGGAAACAAACAAACCCAGATTACATCTTGCAAATCTGATGCTGATGAAATTTTGCTCAAACTGCGCACATGCACTGCCAATTTTAAGTACGTGGTAAGACCCATGAGAAACCACACATACACGCACGCACGCACGCACGCACGCACGCACGCACGCACACCACACACACACACACACACACACACACACACGTATTCTCAACCTCATTTCTTTCTGTGTGATTCTTAACATCAAAAGGTACTATACCCCCATTCCTATGTGATTCATAACTCTAGCATGGGAGAGGCGGAAAATAGGAACTGAGATGTATGGAAACATACCAGCCGTCAAAAGGTGACGTTCATTGTTTTCTTCAGGGAAATAATAATGTGATCCTTGAGGAAACCAGCGAAAAGAGAGAAAACAGTTATTATCCTGTGGATCACAACTATTTTCTTAGGGATCAAACCTGTTTTCGGGGGCCGGAATAGTTCAATTGGTAGAGCGCCGGACTCGTGATCCTGGGGTTGCGGGTTCGAATTTCGGTACAGGGGGATTTTTCCCTCGGAGTTAACATTGGTTCTGACTCCATTCCCCATACAGTCCTTCGAATGAGACAACAAACCGAGGTTCCGTGTGTGAACGCACGCATAACATCTTGCACACACGTAAAATCCCATCACCAACTTTCGGAAGAGAAGGCCAGTTTGGCCGTTGGTATGGATGACACGTTACACATAACATGCACCTTCCCCGAAGATGGAGTATGGCTGCCTTAATGCGGCGGGAAAAAAACGGTCATACACACAAAACTCCACTGCCTGTCTATACAGGCAGTGTCCGCGGGAGTATCAGCCTGCGTACGCAGAAAGAAAGAAAGAAAAAAAAAGGAAAAAAAAGAAAACCTGTTTTCCCTGTTTTCCTGAGGATGATAACACTTTTCCCCGTTTCCCCTGAGAATCACAGTTGTTTCCCCCTTTCTTTCCGGAATAAAAGGCTATCATGGCCAGGAAAACATCGTGTAACTGTGATCGTTATTTACAATGACAAGCGCAAATAAGATCAGCAAAATAGGGAACATAGTTGTCATCCCCAGTATCATACCTGTTGTCATATTGCCAGTGGTTTTTTTTCTTAAGGTTGATGACTTTTCCTACGGAGGAAATAGGGGAAACTATTGTGACCTTAAGGAAACAACATCGATAACAACCGTTTTTCGTTTGAAAAATAGGAAAAAAACACTTGCAAATCCTACAAGAAAAAAAAAGTTTTTTTTTTTTTTTTAATTAATCTTATCCATTATGATTCAAATTATTTTCCCTATTTTCATGGAGGAAAAAAACCCCCCACTCATCAACCATGAGAAAAACACCGAAAACAGGAAAACAGTTACTACTATCCACCGAATATACATCTACTTCCCCAGTTCTGGTAAGAAAACATGACATTACTCTCAGAGAAGCGCACACGTTTTTTAAGTGTATGACATTGGACTATGTGGTTGTTATTATCATATTATAATGAATACTTATATAGCGCCTATTCTTGGCTAGAGACCAAGCTCTAAGCGCTTTGCAAGCCACACTCGTTCACACAACAGGCTGCCTACCTGGGTAGTGCCGACTGAAGAGCTGTCAGCTGGCGCTTCATTCAGTCGTTTCCCGTGTCATCCAATGATAAGTCATTCAATATTGTTCACTCCATTTCCTTACTTCCTTCATTCTTTCCATTTCTCACGCAGGGTGCATGCTGTGCGTAACGTGTCATCCATACCAACGGCCAAACTGGCCTTCTCTTCCAAAAGTTGGTGATGGGATTTTACGTGTGTGCAAGATGTTATGCGTGCGTTCATACACGGAACCTCGGTTTATAGTCTCGTTCGAAGGACTGTATGGGAAATGGAGTCAGAACCAATGTTAACTCCGAGGGAAAAATCCCCCTGTACCGAAACGGCCCGGCGGAGATTCGAACCCGCAATCCCAGGATCACCAAGTTCACAAGTCCGGCGCTCTACCAACTGAGTTATTCCGGTTCCAGTCTTCTTTGAGTCCATAGCGCACTCAGCAGCTCCAGGCAGGAGCCGGCCGGGAAGGGACAGTCCCATGGATGTAGGGAGGGACAGTCCCATGGATGTAGGGAGGGACAGTCCCATGGATGTAGGGAGGGACAGTCCTATGGATGTAGGGAGGGACAGTCCTATGGATGTAGGGAGGGACAGTCCCATGGATGTAGGGAGGGACAGTCCCATGGATGTAGGGAGGGGAGGGACAGTCCCATGGATGTAGGGAGGGACAGTCCCATGGATGTAGGGAGGGACAGTCCCATGGATGTAGGGAGGGAAAGTCCCACGGATGCAGGGAGGGAAAGTCCCATGGATGTAGGGAGGGAAAGTCCCATGGAGTAGGGAGGGACAGTCCCATGGATGTAGGGAGGGGAGGGAAAGTCCCACGAATGTAGGGAGGGACAGTCCAATGGAGTAGGGAGGGACAGTCCCATGGATGTAGGGAGGGGAGGGAAAGTCCCATGGATGTAGGGAGGGGAGGGAAAGTCCCATGAATGTAGGGAGGGGAGGGAAAGTCCCATGGATGCAGGGAGGGACAGTCCC
>CM065714.1:10357457-10362457 GCA_033310375.1 Conus canariensis | reverse complement strand
GCCGCGGCGACGCGAAAAAAGCGGAATTTCCGGCTGTAAAAAGGGCCCAAAACACCCACCCCCCCGCCGCGGGGGCCCCACACGAAAATTAAGTTTCGGAAAAAAACGCCCCACCAAACCCCAAAAACACCCAAGGGGCCCCACCCAAAAAACCGCCCCCCCCCCCAAAAAAAACCCTCCCCCAAAAAAACCCCACAGCAAAAGACCCCTTTGCGGATGGAGTGTAAGTTCTTATGTTTTTTTTTTGCATGCAGACGCGCGCGAAAATTCGCACGTGTGTGGTGTGTGGTGTGTGTGTGTGTTGTGTGTGTTGTGTGTGTGTGTGTGTGTTTTGGTTTGGGCGTGTGTGTGCGCGCGTGTGCCCGCCCCCGCCGTGTGTGAGTGTTACTGTGGGTGTGGTTTGGGGTGTGTTGTGTGTGTGTGTTGTGTGTGTGTGTTGTGTGTGTATGTTGGGGTTGTTTTGGGGGTGGTGTGGTGTGTGTTGTTGTGCTTGTCGTGCTGGCGTGGGTGGGTGTGGTGGTGTGGTGTAAAAAAAAACAGAAAAAGAGAGAGAGAGAGAGAAGAGAGCATTTTTTTTCACTTGTATGTGTGGGGGGGTGCGTGGTTGGGGTTTTTATTACATATACTAATGTGTATGGGGTTTTTTTTTTTTTTTTTTTTTTAAAGGGGCGGCAGGGAAAAAAGAGTTAAAAAGGAAGGGGGGGAAAAGGAAAAAAAAAAATATCAAGTTACAGGGAAAAACAAAATAAAGTTTCACAAAAAATAAAATTTTTACACACGAAGAAGAAACTGCAAAGCCAACCGCCTTGTAATTAACGCGAACTCTGTCATTGGTAGCACTTTATTTTCAGATCTCGCTTGTATCAGCATTTTTTTTTCTTGCCCCCTCTCTTTTAAACCCCACCCCCCCCCCCCCCCCCCCCCCTCGAATATTTTTTTTTTTTTCCAAAGTTTTTCCTTAAACAGAAAAAAAAACAAGAAACACAGAAACATCAAAATCCCCAAACCCATCATATTTGAGAGCAAAGAGGAAGGGAGGGAAAAAGAGAGAGGAGAGAGAGAGAGAGAGAGAGAGAAAAGAGGAGAGGAGGAGAGGGAAAATGAGAGAAAAGGGGGGGAGGGAGGGAGGGAGGGGGGTACGTAGAAACGAGAAAGACAGAGAGGGGGGGGGAGAAAGAAAAAGGGAGAAACAGAGAGGAGGAAAGGAGGGGAGAAGGATAGGGAAAGGTGAACACAGCGGACCGAGAGAGAGAAGAGAGAAAGAGAGAGAGGGGGGGGGAGAGAGAGAGAGAGAGAGGAGAGAAGGAGAGGAGAGGGGGAGGAGGAAGGCGAGAGTGAGAGAGAGAGATTTAGAATAGAAAGGGGGAAAAGGGGAAGGAGGGGGAGTGAAGAGAGGAGAGAAATGAGGGGGAGTGAGAGGGGGGGAAAAGAGAGACATGAAGAGAGGGGGGGTGGGGGATGGGGGGGAAAGGGAGAGAAAGGTGGGAAAAAGAAAGGGGGGGGGAAAAAGTTTGGGAAAAAATTTTGGGGGGAGGGGGAAAGGGAAAGGAGGAGAAGGATTTTTTAGAGAAAGAGAGAGGAGAAAAAGAGGGGGAAAAGAGGGGGGGGGGGGGAGAGGAGAGAAGGTGGGAGGAGAAGAGGTTAGAGAGAGAGAGATGGGGGGGAGGAGGGGAGAAGGGGGGGAAAGGAGAGAGAGAAGAGAAAGGGGGAGAGAGAGAGAGAGATGGGGGGGGGGAGAGAGGGACAAAGACAGAAAAGAAAAGAAAAAGGAGAGAGAGGATAGGGGGGGAGGAGAAAAGGGGGGGGGGGGGGGCAATACAACTCTAAATTTTATACCCGCGGCCCCCCCTCCTTCTCTCTCTCTCTCCACCAACACACACACACACACACACCACACACACCACACACACACACACACACCCTTTCCCCCCGCCATCTCTTTAAACTGTCTCGCAAAGTCTTTCCCAAGATGGGGGTTCGCTTCATTTCGTTGTTTTCCCACTGCCCGTTTTCCGATAATTGTTTCACACCACACACACAACACACACACAAACAACACAACCACCCCCACCCCCCCCCCCCCCACCCACACACACACGAAAAAAAAAAAAAAAAAAAAAAATCAAAGGGAAATAATGATATTTCAACCATTTTTTTCTCTCTTTTCCTTTTCCTCTCCTCTCTCTCTCTTGTCTAAAAAAAATCATGTCCTGTGTGTGTGTGGTGTTGTGTGGTGTGTGTGTGGTGTGGGGTGTGGGGGGTTTTTTGTATGTGTGTGTGTGTTGTGTGTGGGGTGTGTTTGTTTTGTGCGTGGGTTTTTTTTTATTGCCTGTTGCCCTCTTTCTCTCCCCTTCTTCCCTTTTGCTTCCCTCCCCCTCTTTCCTGTCTCTCTCCCCTCCCGTGCCCCCCCCCTTCCCCTCCCCCTCTCTCCCCTTTTCTGGCATTTCCCTCCCTCCTTTCCCGTCTCTCTCGCCCCCTCTCCGTGCCCCCCCCCCCCCCCTTTCCCCTCCCTCTCCTCTCTTCAGAGGTATTTTTTTCCTCCCCCCCTCTTTTTTTCCTGTTCTCTCCCCTCTTCCCCTGCCCCCCCCCCCCCCCCCTTCTCCCCTCCCCCCTTTTTCTCTCGTAGGTTTTCCCCCCTCTCTTTTCCTGTCTCTTCGCCCTCTCCCGTCCCCCCCCCCCCCCCCACCTTCTCCCTCCCCTCTCTTTTCCCCTTCGTGGGTTTTCCCCCCTCTTTTTCCCTGTCTCTCTCGCCCCTCTTCCGTGCCCCCCCCCCACCTTCCCCCCTCCCCTCTCTCTCTCTTCAGTGGGCTATTTCCCTCCCCCTTTTTCCTGTTCTCCCCCCCTCTTCCGTCCCCCCCCCCCCCCTTCCCTCCCCTCTCCTCTCTTTGTAGGCTATTTCCCCCCCTCTCTTTTCCGTCTCTCTCCCCCTCTTCCGTCCCCCCCCCCCCCAAACCTTCTCCCCCCCCTCTCTCTCTTTCAGGGGGCTTTTCCCTCCCCTCTCTTTTCTGTCTCTCTCCCCCTCTCCCGGGCCCCCCCCCCCCCACCTTCTCCCCTCCCCTCTCTTCTTTCAGTAGGCTATTTCCCTCCCCTTTTTTTCCTGCTTCTCGCCTCTGTCGCTCATGTCTCCGCCCCCCCACTCCCCCCCACCCCACCCACGCCCTTCCTTTCTCTTTCTGTTCACCCCCTCCCCTGTGCTTTAGCTTTTAGGGGAGAGACCCCGGGGTCCCGGGTCCCGGCGGAAAGCCATGAGGTGGGAACCGGTCTGGGGGCGGAGGGGGACAGGCAAGGGCAAAGGAAAAGCTTGCAAACGCCCCCCCCCCTCCCCCCCTCCCACACTCCTTCTCCCCTCCCCCCCCCCCCCCCCCCCCCCCGCACTTCACCCCCATGCCCGGACATGAAAGCTGCCCGTCATCATGCCTCGTACAGACTGCAGACACACTGGGGAAACAGACGACAGACAAAGAAAAAGGCGAGAGCAGACAGACGACTCCCTGGTTCATTATCTGATTTGAGTCGCCTGAATCATGTCTCTGATACTAGACGAAAATCTCCATTTTTTACGGAATGAATGCTAAAATGAAGGATCAAAGAATGAAAAATGAATGAATAGCAAATTAACAGAAAAAAGGTAAGTAAAAAAACAACAAAAAAAGAAACAAAATCCTCCCTAAATAATAACCCCCTAATAACTAACCAACTACAAACGGCAAAAATGAGTAAATAAAAAGTTACTAATAATAAACAAAAAAAAACAAACCAAACCCCAACCAACCAACCACTCAATCATACCACCATAACCCAACCCAACAACCAACCAACCAAAACTAACTAACCAACTAACAAATAAATAACTCACTAACCAACCAAACCCAAACCCAAACCCAAACCCAACCCCAACCGACCGACAAAAAACTGACTATGATAAAGATAAAGTAAGAAAGGTGGGGGGTTTTGCCCAATGCGATCTCATTGAACGGTCCCCTAGACTGCCGGCTTCGGGGAAAGACCCGGGCTCCCCGGAAGGGGGTTGGCGTGGGGGGAAAAGGGGGGGCGGAACATGGGTTAAAAAGGAAATAAAAAGGACCACTACTAAGAACGGGACGGCAGAATGTAAAAAAGAAAAAAAAAAAAAAAAGAATAAGAGCGAAGGTTTTGCGCCGAGTTTTACATCAAAACACACGGGCAGCATAAAGACACATCCGCGCGTGTGTGTCGTGTGTGTGTTGTGTGTTTTTGGTGTGTGTGTGTTTTGGGGTTTTTGTGTGTGTGTGTGTGTGTGTGTGTTTGGGGCGCGCGGGGCATACGCGGCGCGAGTGGGTGCGTTCGTGAGTGAGTGGGGAGTGGCAGCGAGTAAGTGAGTGGTGGGTGTGTTCTGTGTGTGGCGGTGTTGGGGTATGGTGCTGTTGGGGTGCGTGCCCGAGGGAGTGGGTTTGTGTGTGGTGTGTGTGTAGTTGTGTGTGTGTGTGGGTGTGCGTGTGAGTGTATTTGGGGGTGTGTGTGTGTTGTGTGTGTGTGGTGGTGGTGGTGGTGGTGTGTTTCGTGCGCGTGCGTGGTGGTGGTGGTGGTGAGTGAGGATGAGTGAAATTTTTGTGTGTGTTGGTGTGTGTTTTGTGTGTGTTGGCGCGCGCGCCGCGCTTTTTCTCTTTTCTGTCTGTTGTTGTCTGTCTCTCTCTCTCTTTTCCCCGCGCGGGGCCCCTTTCCACCCATTTCATTCACTTCCCTACGCCCCCTCCCCCCTTTTTTTTATACACAACAAACAAAAAAATCCGCGCATGCTCGTTGGCGGACATCTAAAAAATAAAGAGAAAAGAAAACAACGCGCCCCCACACTCCATCACCACAACACACACACACACACACACCCCACACCACCACACAACACACACCCCACACAAATCCAATCAGCGCTGCAGCCCCTGCTTTCTCTCTCTGCCCCTACCCCCGTCTGCCGTCTGCTGTTGTTACTCTGTCTGCTGTCTCTTCTTGTGTGTTTTTTTCTC
>CM065714.1:10341838-10344338 GCA_033310375.1 Conus canariensis | reverse complement strand
TTTTCCTTTTGGGTGGTGGTGTTTTTTTCAAACCTCTCTCTCTCTTTTTTTTTTCTTGTTCTTTCTTTTCTTCTATTTTTTTTTTTGTGGTGGTGGTGGTTCGTTTATCAAACCTTTTTTTTTTCTTCCGTTCTTTCTTTCTTTCTTTTGTTTTTCTTTCTTCTTCTTCCTCTTCTTCTTCTTTCTTCTTCCTTCTTCTTTTTTCTTATTTCTTTCTTTCTTTTCTTCTTCTTTCTTCTTCTTCTTCTTCTTCTTTTGTTGCCTTCTTTGTGGTCCGTTTAAACCTCTCTGTTTCAGGCTTCAGGGTCGAAACGTGTCGCTTCTGTGAACCGTCCTTCCATCCATGCGTTTGGCGGTCGGCCTGGTGCCCTAGATTTTGTTTGTTTGTTTGTTTTTTTGTTTTGTCTCTTGCTCAAGCTCTTTCTGTTGTTCCTGACCACGAAGACGCTTTTTTTTTTTTTTTTTTTTTAACGGGAGCATGATACCATCAAACCCGATAACAGCGCTAGATCTCGTTGTAAAGTGAGGCGACTGTAGGCAGAAATCTAAACAAATGTTAAATGTAATTAATATAGCGAACCGCCAAGAAAACATAGACAAACGAATCCCAAGACAAAACACGACGCGTTTCGACCTCTTAGGTCTTCTTCAGTGTTTCGTATCTTGCCTGAAGAAGACCTAAAAGGTCGAAACGCGTCGTGTTTTGTCTTGGAATTCGTTTGTCTACGTTTTCTTGGCGGTTTGCCGTTAATTACATCTAAAATCCGGTAACAGCGGTCCACAAGGAAAACAAGTATAATCTTCAAGGAAAACAGAGACAACAGGGAAATTAGTCTTTTATACCTAGGTATTACAGCTGTTTCCCCCCCCCCCCCCCCCCCTCCCCGTGCGTGGAAAAGGTTCATTCCTTCACAACCAGATGGGAACAGCTGTTAGCACCGCGATCTCCAAGGATAACTGTTCTCCATGTCTTTGTGAAAGTCGTTCGCGGCTTACGGCGCAATGATACCAATGTATATGCTTAGAGCACACATACACCTGTCAGGGATACCCGAAGAAGCAGCGGTAATAACTCACTGATTTGATAGTTATCGCTCTTTTCCTCGGGATCATAACTGAACCCGGCACGCCGGCTAGGGAACCCGGCTAATATCCCAACGAAAACAGGGAAAAAACAGCTGTGATCCATAGGAAAAGCAGCGACAGACAGCAGTTCTTACCTCAACGAAAACATGGGGGACAGTTGTGATTTTTAAGTAATGGCTACCAGACTAAACAGGTCACTCAGTTAAAGAAGGCTACTCACTGTGTGCGTAGCTTTCGTCGGCAATCCGGCCGACTTCTTCAGCGCAACTGCTGGGTTGAGAACTGGATTCAGTGTGCACCGCCGTGAGCGAACTCACGACAATGCGACTGAATGAGTGAGGAGAACACCGATGGCAGGTTGTGTCGGCCTCGGTCGCGGTTAAGGGTGGGGTTCCTGGCGGCGATGTGGACTGCCTCCTTTACCCCCCTCTGGAACCATCCTGCTTCGTGATTTTTACGGTAACAGCGGTAATAACTGATCTGCTGCTATCGGTGCTTTCAGGCGGGAGAATTACTATTATTACGAGTGTTGATGAATAAGTGCAAATGGTGGATGTAAGCGCATTGAGTGTGTAACAAGAAATGCGCTATATAAGTATTATACATTATTATTATTATTATTATTATTATTACTAATAATGAATACTTATATAGCGCCTATTCTCGGCTAGAGAGCAAGCTCTCAGCGCTTTACAATCCACACTCGTTTACACAACGGGCTGCCTACCTGGGTAGTGCCGACTGAAGAGCTGCCAGCTGGCGCTTCATTCAGTCGTTTCCCGTGCCATCCGGTCCATATAGTTCAATACTGTTCACTCAGTTTCCTTACTTCCTCTTCATTCTTTCCATTTCTTACGCAGGGTGCATGCTATGTATAACGTGTCATCCATACCAACGGCCAAACTGGCCTTCTCTTTCGAAAGTTGGTGATGGGATTTTACGTGCGTGCAAGATGTTATGCGTGCGTTCACACACGGAACCTCGGTTTATAGTCTATTTCGTGGGACTGTACGGGAAATGGAGTCAGAACCAATGTTAACTCCGAGGGAAAAATCCCCCTGTACCGAAACGGCCCGGCGGAAATTCGAACCCGCAACCCCAGGATCACCAAGATTACGAGTCAGGCGCTCTACAAACTGAGCTATTCCGGCCCCAAATGAACTGCTTTCTTCGGGAAAACAGAGAACAGTTATCATCGGCTTCTGACGCTCAGTGACCGCATTGTTTTCATCCAACTATCATCCCCTCCCGTCTCTGAATCTTCCCAGTGAACATGAGTCATCACAGGAATGAGATGAAAAGGAACCGCGGATGACGTGGTACGGCGGGGCAAGGGAGAGAACCGCGACGGACGCCGCAAAACAATTTCCTTCCCTTGCCGACGGGCGATCTATTGTTATATATAGATAGATCA
>CM065714.1:10325314-10334238 GCA_033310375.1 Conus canariensis | reverse complement strand
GGGGTGCTTAGGCACGTGCAGACGTGAGGGGGGCCAACTCCAGCTTACGTACCTACTGTTTGATAACAAGATAACTCACCCAGTGTTTCACTGGGGTGGTCGTGGGGAAAGGGGGGTAGAAGACTTCAAAAACTCCCATCTAAAGCCCCTTTCCAAAAAAAGGAAAAAATGACCAGGAAGCACCGGCTCCCATCTGTACTATCCTCTATTCACATGGGTCAGTCCGAAATCCAACGGCAGATAACTGTGTGGAGCAGCAACAAAAGATGGATTTACACAGTTGGCTGGGTGTGGGGGGAATCAAGGTATTCCAGTCAGAGGGGTTCTCTTTGGTGATTCGTTATCTCTTGACTAGGCACTGAAAAACGGATAGTACGTTTTAAACTCTTTGTATGGCTTATGTATGTTTTCAACAGGGCCAGATAATAGTTAAAGTAGTGAGTGACTGAGCCCATTTTTTTTCAGCCCTGCTTGCAGCTGTTAGTTTCTGTCCATGCCATGATGGCTCTGGAGCATTCCCCCCTCCCCCCCCCCCCCCCCCCCTGCGCATCACCTCTCTGTTTCCAAAATCACAGTGATAGTGCGAGGCATGACATAGCGCGTGTTGAATTCTGGCCTAGAGGTTTCAGTTTCATCAAGATGTCGGTGTGCTAGGAATTAAACCACACTTGAAAAACAAACACACAGACAAATAACATGAGGTCAAAGAGCACAGCATTTGATGGGGAAAAATAAAAATAGGACTGAATTGTGAGAGGGCAGAGAAGCGAGACACAGGGTGTGAGAGAGGGGTGGAGTGAGTGTGTGTGTGGTGTGTGTGTGTGTGTGTGTGTGTGTGTGTGTGTTGTGTGTGTGTGTGTGTGTGTGTGTGTGTGTTTGTGCATGCACAGACGCATGTGTGTATGTATGTGTGTGTGCATGCACGCAAATAATGCACTCTACACACGTGCATGTTTTTTCCTCATTAACACTGTAAAGTATACCACTCAAAGGCTGTTGTCAACACACATACCTAATAAAACCACCTCTGCCAGCGAAGCACGGCCGCTTTTTTTAGCAACCAATTTCACCACTTCAGTGTACGCGGCCACACGTAAATCTTATCTTCCTTACCTGCCGTACGGCACACAGGTTCAGAAGAATGCGAAAAGAGAAACGTCACTTACCCCCTCCACCTCCACCCCCCCCACCCCCCCAAATCCTCACCTACTCTGCATCTTTACTCTGCCAGACTAGTACCAGACCCCTTCCACCCTCCCACCTCCCCTCTCACCCCTATGCTCTGTTTTGTTTCCAGCACCCCCCCCCCCTCCCCTAAATCCTCCCTTCCCTTCACTCGCTGTTTCCCTCTCCAGGTGACGACTCGTGTAATGTTTTCTTTCTAAAATTAGACCGTACTTCAAACAGCTGCAGCTCAAGGTTCGTGCCTAATTTTAGTCACTGCAGAAGACTGCTTTGGCTCACGTGCTGACGTGAGGCGGGCCAAACTCCAGCTGTGACGTACCAACCCACTTGATGAGCCATATACCTCACCCAGTTCTTTACTTATGGGGTAGAGAGGGGGGGGGGGGTAGGGGGAGATGGAGAGGCTCAAGCAGCACCACCACCATCCCGACCCCATCTTCAATCACTTCCTAGAGAACGAAGTGAACATGAATCCCCTACTTCTAGTGCCCTTCCTTTATTATGCACTCTATCTTACCTCTGCCAAGGTCTTTAATTTGAACTTAGAAAATAATTGTCAACAGTCGGCGACGACAGGCAGATTTAGAGGGTTGGCTGGGATATGGGGGGTATCAACCTCTTCCAGGTGTAAAGTTCTCATCATTACACAGGGTTCATACAGACTTGGAGAAACAAAATTCCCAACTTTTTCCCAACCTTTCCCAACCCCAGCACTGGTTTTCCCAATGATGTTACATCTCATACACATATGGTAACGGCAGGTAAATTTTCGTTTTCACTGAATTAAAAGAAATGAAAAAACTCACTCTTGACAACAAATGGTGACACTCCATAAGTAGAGCCAACTGTCAGTCGCGATGTCGGCGATTTTCGGACAATTAGAATTTGTTTGTGCCTTTGTTGTTTGGTTTTCTATCTCTTTGGTTTTGAAGATGCTTGTTTGCATTTTTGAAGATGCTTGTTCAATTTTCCCAACCTTTCCCAACCCACAGACACCAAATGCCATTTTCCCCAAACTTTCACCACTGGGAAAAGGACCATCCTTTTTTTCCCAAATCTTCCCAACTATTCCCAACCTGTGGGAACCTTGTTACATGACTAGTGGCCAGGAAGCCTGGGTGCCCCATAGCATCACACCAAGTATCAGTCTGGGTACATTCTGCTTTTAACAAGAAAAAAGTCTTGGCGAGGCTGATGAAAGGCAAAGGTAGTGTCTGCCTGAGCTTTTTTTTTCAGCAGAGTTTGTAGTTAGAAAGCATTTGTTCTCTTCCTTCCTTCCCC
The DNA here is from genome assembly GCA_033310375.1 of Conus canariensis. Lineage (NCBI taxonomy): Eukaryota > Metazoa > Mollusca > Gastropoda > Neogastropoda > Conidae > Conus > Conus canariensis. The sequence continues at coordinate 10,331,772 of CM065714.1, read as the reverse complement.
ACATCATAGCGATGACATGCCGGATTCTGGTCCCAAAGTGGTTTCAATTCTAGTTCCATCAAGGTGTCAAGGTGGGTGGGCCAGCTCATATGAGCTAAGCCATAGTTCAAAAACAACTAAAAAAAAACCCAAAGTGGTTGACGCCAACATACATCATAAAAGTAAGTGTACGCCACAGGCTTGTCATGAGTCCCAGACCAGAAGGAAACTCCGTGGCATCAACTTTTTGATCATAAATACACACAAAGTCTCAAATTCTCTGTTCTTTCACGTCCAATTTTGATGACGACTTCCAATGTCCATGTCCTCTCATCGACTGTGCCCTTGGTGAGTTCGTGCTGAGGTCGCCGGTGTCGGCCAGGTCATGAAAAGTGTCGGGTAGATGAACGTGGTGGCTCCCTCTGGAGCGGGTCGCTCACTCACGCTGGCTCTGCGACCAGGCAACTATGGTCAGCAGCAGTGCACTAAGTAGATGATGTCCTGCATGTCTTGGTCAGAACAGGCACCGCTCACCACCACCGACTCTGCAGCAGTGCAGTCACCTCTGGTGGGTGACTTCATGACGACTTGACATGGACGTTTCCTTTAGATGGCCTGTTTCGGGACAGTGACGGTACAAAACCAGTGTATGAATGTGTACAGGAACCGGAATGAGTGTTATGGGGGTAATGCCATTTTGAGTGGCACCGGAAATGAGATAGGAAACACTCACACACACACACACACACACACACACACACACACACACACACACACACACCACACACACACACACCAACGTCATGTGGTCAGAGAGCACAGTGTTCGAAGAAGAAACAGAAGCAAAAGACAAAGTCAGGAACGGTGGGTGGGTGGGAGCGTTGGAGAGAGGGGGAACGAAGGTGGAATGATTGTTGGGGTGGGGATAAAGGGGAGGGGAGAGAGAGGGGGGCGGGGGAGGGAATGCTGGCCTCAGGACGAGATTTTGCAGATGCCTGACAAGATGGACAAGGCTGAGCAGATGCCAGTTTCATCTGGCGGATCGCCGAGGTTGGGAAGGAGGAGAAATCTGGTTAAACCCTGATGGATCACATCTGGTCCCACAGTCACACACCGCCAACACTACTACTACAGCACGGGAGTCTTTTTCTTTGCGTGCTAACATGATTTCTCTCTCTCTCTTCTCTCTCTCTCTCTCTCTCTCTCTCTCTCTCTCTCTCTCTCTCCTCTCTCTCTCTCTCTCTCTCTGGCAAGATGGGGATTTCCATAGCAAAAAAACAGTGACAGATTTTATATGTATAGAACATTTTGCACCATACGTGATGTAAAGCCGTATTTGAAAATGGATTTATACACACGTCTGAAATGTATAATGACAAGGTTTGGATGTGGTGTTTTCAGAAATTGCTGCACATCTTTATCTTGACAGGAAACACACAGATTGATTTGTGTTGTCCTCTTTGCGAAAAACGGAAACGAAGATGAACTGCATTTTGTTTTGTGTTGCCCTGTATTAAATGATTTAAGAACGCGATATATACCACAAAAATATCATAATCATCCTAACCAGTTTTGCTTAAGTTTACCTCTAGCTTCTAGAAAAGATAGAACTGTGAGAATTTGATCGATTTACTTATGCAAAGTAATTCAGTTGCGTTCTGTAATGATGTCATGACAGTGGGAACCTAGTGATCTCTACCGTTGCGAATAATACTGCTATACATTTCATACTTTGTACCCCCTTCGTGAGGGGCAAAGGCCTTAATGAATAAATCTTCATTCATTCTATCTCTCTTTCTCTCTCGCTCTCTCTCTGTATGTTTTTCTTCTCTCTCTGTCTGTCTGTCTCTGTCCTCTCTCTCTCTTTGTCTGTCTGTCTGTCTCTGTCTCTCTCTCTGTATGTTTATCTGTCTCTCTCTGTCCGTCTGCCTCTCTTTCACTCCTTCTGTCTGTCTACGTCATTGCCCCCCCCCCCCCCCCCCCTTTCTCAACACTGACCACACTTCGGCGGACATTGAATTCCCTCCCTCCTGTTTTCTGTCTCTTCCGTCTGTCCTCTCTCTCCCCCTCTCTCTCTCTCTCCCTGTGTGTGTGTGTGTGTGTGTGTGTGTGTGTGTGTGTGTGTGTGTGTGTGTGTGTGTGTGTGTGTGTGTGTGTGTGTGTGTGTGTGTGTGTGTGTGTGTGTGTGTGTCCCTCTCTGTCTCTGTCGTTTCTGTCTCTTTCTCCCCTTCTCTCCCTCTACACGACTGCACCCCCCCCCCCCCTTCATCTTTCTCAACACTAATCACCCCTTGGCGGACATTGTAATTACTCTCTCATCTCTTCTGTCCCTCTGTCTCTGTCTCTCTCTTACAGGTTTTGAAGAGTTAGAGAAAATGAGCGAGGGACACCAGTCTTCTCTCTCTCTTCTCTCTCTCTCTCTACCTCTCTCTCTCCCCCCCCCCTCTCTCTCCCCGTCTTTCATACACACTCTCTCTCCTCTCTCACTCTCTCTCTCCCCTTCCCCGTCACACCCCCCCCCCCCCCCCCATGCCCCAGTGGCTTTGAAACGTCAGTGAAAATGAGCGAAGCACGGCAGTTTCATCAGGCAAATGGCCACGTGTTGGCGGGACAGAAATCTGGTTAAACCTGATGGATCCCCCCCCCCCCCCCCCCCCCCCCATTTTACTGTGGCGTGGCCAAGAGGAGTTTCCCCCTCTCTCTCTCTCTCTCTCTCTCTCTCTCTCTCTCTCTCTCTCTCTTTCATACTGGCTTTTTGATTATTGTTTTTTTCTTTTTGCTTCTCGCTCCTCATATTCCGTTGTTGATTACTCTCTCTCTGTCTCTGTCTCTGTCTCTATCTGTTTCTGTCTCTCTTATTTCATGTCGTTGCTTGTCTCTCTCTCTCTCTCTCTCTCTCTCTCTCTCTCCCTCTTCTCTCTTTGCACCCCTACCCCCTGTTTCCCCTTTTCTTCCTCCTCTGTGTTAATTACTGCTCTCTCTCTGTCTGTCTGTCTGTCTGTCTTTCTGCCTCTGTCTGTCTGTCTCTCAGAGTCTCTCTCTCCCTCTCTCTCTCTCTCTCGCCTCTCGCTCCTCATATCCGTCGTTCTTTGATTCATTCATTAAACCTCCCTCTTCTCTCTCTCTATCCCCATCCTCACTCTTTCTCTCTCTCGTCTCGATGAAAGAGAACACACGGTTGCCCCCCTTTAACAAGCTGAACTTCACAACACACAGCCCATGATCAGGACGAACAGCACGTGCTCTCGCTTATTAGCGTGCTTACGTGCGTGAACTTATTCAGTGTATGTGTGTTCACTTGTCTGGAAATGGGCAAGTGTGTGTGCGTGTGTATGTGCGTGCACGCGCTGTGCGTGTAAGTGTGTGCCTGCGCGTGCGTGCGTATGAGTGGCACGTGTGTATTTTTTTTTCTTTTTCCCTCTCCCCCTCCCCCCCCCCCCCCCACCCCCCTCGTAATGTTCGATGTGGGACGAAATCTCTGCAGTAACTTTAGTGATGTAATGTAATTTAACCTTAGGAATCCGAGATGTCTCTAGCGGTAGCATGTCCTTAACGTCAATAAACTGTTGGAAAGCGAAGAAATATCAACAGCAGGTCATAGACACAGACAGACAGACAGACAGACAGACAGACAGACAGACAGACACACACACACACAACACACACACACACACACACACACACACACACACACACACACACACACACATTTCCTTCTCTCCTTCTACTTTTTTTTTTTTTTTTACCTTTTCTTATTTTCCTTTCCATTTCCGAAATTTCCCTCTTTGTAAAAACCCTCTTCTCCTTTCCCACCCTTCTTTTCTGCTGTTTATCTATCTATCTATCTATCTATCTATCTATCTATCTATCTATCTATCTATCTTTTTAGTTTTAACTGCTTTTTGCTCTTTTCCACATTTTCTTATTTCTGTTTCTTATTTGTCCTGATTTTTTTTTTTTTTTTTTTTGGGGGGGGGGGGGGGGGGGGGGGAGGGGCTGTTGGTGGTAGCATCATTTCCTAATCTTCCTGAATTTTCTTATCATTTTCTAATTGTTCTACAGTTTTCAACAGTGCATATATATATATTTTTTTTTTCAAATACTGCATGGCTACCTTTTCCCTCGTTTTTCATTTTCTGTTTAAACTTTTGGTTGTGCTTCTAGTTCCTTTTACTTCGTCTTTTCTGTTTTTTCCTTCTACGTTTCCCTGCTTGCTCTGCCTTTTGATTTCTGTCCATTGATTTTTCCGTTACTTTCACTTTTTTTGCCTACCTGTTCCCAATATTTTCCTGCTGTTTCTCTGCTTTCCATACTCTGCTCTATCTTTCCTTACTTTGAATTAAAAATATATTTTCCAGCTGTTCCCTACCTTTCCCCTGCTCTTCCTTCTTTTTGCATACTACTCCCTACTCTTCCCTCCTTTTTGTCATACGTTTCCCTATGTTTTTCCTGTTTTTCCCGACCTTAACGTGCCGTTCTCTACATGTTCTAACTCTTTCCTGTCCTTTTCGACTCTGTTCCACACACTATCAAAGCAACCACGAAAAGGAGCCGGGCTTTTCCCTGTTTTTTTTTTTTTTTTGTTTGTTTTGTTTTGTTTTGTTTTCAGCTGACGAATGTAGCCAAAAACAGCTGACGAACGTAGCCAAAAACAGCTGATGAACGTAGCCAAAAACAGCTGACGAACGTAGCCAAAAACAGCTGACAAACGCAGCCAAAAACAGCTGACGAACGTAGCAAAATATAGCTGACGAACGTAGCCAAAAACAGCTGACGAACGTAGCTAAAAATAGCTGACGAACGTCGCCAAAAATAGCTGACGAACGTAGCCAAAAGTAGCGGACGAACGTAGCCAAAAGTAGCCGACAGTAGCCCCAGTGGCACACTGACTGAGCGGGCCCCAGGCCCTGCCTCTCAATCACAGCTGGACGAGGTCCATCAGCCGGACCAGGAACAGCATTTCAGCTGGGACAGGTGCCAGCAAATTAACTGACTTGTTCTCCGCTTTCAACCCCGGGGTCCTGCCCAGCGTCATTGATGGGAGGTCATTGCACCTATAGACCAGATCAGCAACGCTTGTAGGGAGAGGGTGAAAAATCGTGAGAGAGAGAAGGAGAGAGAGAGAGAGAGAGAGAGAGAGAGAGAGAGAGAGAAGAGAGAGAGAGAGAGAGAGAGTCAAAGAAAAAAAGAGAGAGACGTAGAATCGGGTGAAGGTATAATGTCACTGCTCAAAGTCCATTGGTCCAGAACATGAAGTGTGTGCATGCACGATGGTTCTCTCTCTCTCTCTCTCTCTCTCTCTCTCTCTCACACACACACACACACACACACACACACACACACACACACACACACACACAGAAAACACACACATACACAGACGAACAATCACATAAGAATACAGGAGCCATTGTGATCTTGATTCTCTTAAAAAAACACAACAATAGTGATCTATCCTCAAGCCACCGCTTATCCCAGAAATCCTTGAATACACAACGTCAAGAGAGACACCAATGCGGAAGAAACCTATAGATTGGCACCCAGCCACTTCCTTCTGAAGCTTGTGAATGCGAGGACTAGGTTCTCCACCGTGAACAGCACAACACTTAACAAACGTTGCAGAAGATCATAAAAGAAGCTTTGTTTACCAAAGGAACCCCCTCCCTAGAATTCATCCGTGTGTCCGCGTAATACATCACAAAAAAGCCCTCACTGCAACTACAGTATAGCCATATGTGTGCATTAGATATATATATATATAAAAAAAAATCCTATTTTTTTAGATTCAAATCTGCATTAAATTTGTGAAAATCCTACGGTTCATCCGGTTTTTTTTTTGTTTGCACTATATATCTAAAGAAAAAAAAGCTGACATTTCATCAATCTGTCTGAATTAAACCTACAAAAAAAAGCCTAGGGTTTATATGTCTGTCCGCTAAAAAAAAAAAAAAAAAAAAAAAAAAAAAAAAAATTCTTTCCGCAAAATACTTAACCAAAAACAAAACACCAAACAAACAAACAAACAAACAAAAAAGCTTATACTTTAGCTGTCTCTCTGCAAAATACCTAACAAAAAACCCTATAGTTTATCCATGTCTCTGCAACATCCTTCACAAAAAATACATAACAGATTATCCATCTCTGTGCAATATAGCTACCAGAAAACACTACGGTTCGCTGATGCGTCCATCCTTTGTTAGTGAGCAGAGAGAGAAAATAGAAGCGTTGCGACACAAGTATATGCAAATCCGTCAAGTTGAAAAAACAAAAGGTCACAACAATATGTACATGTATACTCCCCCCCCCCCCCCCCCCCCCAGATAAAAGGAAGAAAATAACTGAATCAAACAGGAGTCGATATAACGTATGAAAAACACACACTGGCAACAATGAAAGATTGCCAACGATGTGGGATCTCTCTCTCTCCTCTCTCTCTCTCTCTCTCTCTCTGGGTGTGCACAGCGTGTGTGCAAGTGTGT
>CM065714.1:10312814-10320314 GCA_033310375.1 Conus canariensis | reverse complement strand
GGAAAGACAAGACAGAAGAACAGGAGGACAAACAGAAGAAGACCGACCGACAGTCAGACGACAGACAAATCAACGGACAGACAGAAGCAGAGACAGCAGACAGAGAGACAGGCAGAGACAGTCAGACAGTAGAGACATACAGACAGATAGACAGACAGACAGACAGCAGAGACAGACAGACAGACAGACAGACAGACAGCACGGGCAGTACGTACAGAGGGCTGAGCGCTCTTGGAGGCGAAGATCCGGTGTCGGGACGGCCCGTGCAGCCAGGACCCGGAGAAGAACAGCTTGGGTTTCCACAGCCTGTCCCTCGACGTCGGCTCCCCCTCCCCGGCCCCCACCTCCCACTCTCTCCCCCTCTCGGCCCCCTCCTTCCCCCTCGGCCCCGCACCCCGGGGCGGCCCCTCCTCCCTGTCCACGTGGGGGCGCGCCCAGGCGGCGCGGTGATTGCCGGACACGGAGGGTTCGGTCAGGGCGCGGGGCCTCGGGGTCTGCCTGGCCACCTCGTCCTCAGGGCCCCAGGACCGCTCCCGGTAGGCGCGCGAGCCCTCCGCGCTGTGCGACCTGACGTAGCCCGGCTCTGGCGGAACGTCCCTGAAGTCGGCGCTCGGAGGGGTGCGGTGCCTGGAGGTGGGACGTTCTGCAGCTGCTGATGATGATGCTGCTGCTGCTGGGCGCGTGCCTTGTCCCTGGAGGGCTTGGCCAGAATGGACTGCGGGGCGGCGGACGAGGCCGGTGAGACGCTCCTGTCCCGCTCGGGGGCCGGAAAATGGGAGGACCTGGGGTCGCGGGGGATCTCCTCCACGGGGTAAGGGGAGATGCGGACGTGGCGGTCCCTGGGCGAGGACGTTCGGGGCTTGTCCCTCTCCGTCCCTGGGTGACGCCGCGCGGTTATGGAATCCGGCTGGCGACCGACCTGCCGCTCCGGCCCGGCTGGGTAGCGCCCCACGGGCGACCACCTGTGCTGCCGCTCTCTGTCCCTGTCTCCCACAGCCAGACGTCCTCCACCGCTACCACCCGGCCACTCGGAGTGTCTGGCTCTGCCTCTGTCCGGCGCAGGGGGGTGGCGTCGGGTGGCGGGCAGATCCGGGTGGGGCGGGTAGGAGATCCGTCCCCGGTCCCGGGCAGGATAGGTGGCCACCGCCGGGTAGGACTGGTCGTAGTCCCCCTCCCAGCCCAGGGAGCCGTCCGCGGAGCGAGCGGGCTGGCGGAGGTGGTGGTGGTGGTGGAGGTTCTGGATGAGGCTGGAGACACGCGCCCGCCCCGCTCCACCATTCTCGGCCGCGGCACGGACAACCCTCCCGCCATCTCCCCCTCCCTGGGAGGGGGGTACATCGGGGGGAAGGGCGGGTAGGAGCGGTCCCGCTGGCGCGGGGAGGCGCGGTCCAGGCTGGAGGAGGCGCCCGCTGGGGAGCTGGACCTGGCTCTGGGGGGCCGGCTGTGGACAAACTTCAGCATGGCCTCGCTCTGCGCTCTTGCCGCCTGATTCTTCTTCTGCTTATTCTGCTTCTGCTGCTGCTTCTTCTTCACAGAAAAGTCATCCTAGATGACTCCAGCTGGCTCTCTGGTAGTGGGAGTAGTTAGCAACGCTCTGACGAACGACAACAACAGGCTGGTGACACTCCGCGCTCCGAACCGTACAGGTGTGCGAGTTTGTCCCGAAAGGAGGTGGGGGTGGAGGAGGTGGAGGAGGAGGAGGAGAAGGCCTGGACCTGCTTCAAACTCCCTGCGCTTCGGTCCCTCACAACACAGCTGCATGCGCCGCATTGTTGAGAGAGAGAGATAAAGAGAGAGGGAAAGGAGGGGATGGGGTGAGGGAGGGGGGAGGACTGAGGTGTGGGAGAAAGGGAAGAAGAGTGGTGGGGAAGGGGGAGGGGGAGGTGGGCAGCACCGAAGCCACAGAGAGACACACACACAGGGCGAAGTTACATCACGCACGAGGACCACAGGCCCCGGGTCTGGCAGCGAAACGAGAAGTACGAGAGAAAAGAGAGAGAGAGGGGCAATGGCAAAGGCAGGCAGGCAGGCAATCCGGCCTGGGGGCGCCCACACAACAGCCCAGCCCCAGCAGCCCCAAGACTTCTCCCACGTGCCGGCACTCGCTCCCAGCCGCGTGCCTGGCTCCACCTCCCCCTCCCTCCGGCCGCCTCACAGCGCGGCAATTAAAGCAATTGCGGGTAGAACTCTCTTCAGCCGACTCTGCTAGTAGTGTAGTGCCAGCAACGAACCTCCACCACCACCGGCCCCCTCCCCCCCCCCCCTCTCTCTCTCTCTTTCCGCCTCTCCCCTCTGCGCAGACCGGTGTCTGTGATGCCAGAGCCTGTCACTACACAACACCTCGCTTCACCGCCGTGGAACTGGCACCGCCGTCCTCATCATGCTCATTACAACACACCTGACAAAGCTGTTGTGACTCATGTGGAAACATGTTCCTTTTCTTGCTGTTCGTGCTCGAAATACATGTTGTCTTTCACTCTAAATAGATTTTGGCATGTGGTCCATTCCGTGCGCGCGAGCCACCATTTGTTTGGGTTTTTTTTACGCTTATTTTTCAACCTTTGTTCAGATTTTCGACGAGGGCAAACTTTCTTGGGCTTTGCAATTCACTGGAAGACGAAGTTGAAAATAGTTTTGTTTCAAAGAGAAGTTAAGGCTGAGGTACTAAGTAACGCTTTCTCGTCACCTCCAAAACACACACAGCGCACTTCACTTAAAAAAAAAAAAAAAAAAACACTCTCCCTCCAACTAATGTAATCCTCTGCCCCCCCTCCTCTCTCTCTCTCTCTCTCTCTCTCTCTCTCTCTCTCTCTCTCTCTCTCTCCAATGAAATCATTCTTCCCATTGTGTCGTTCAATTATCCAGATACGTTCAATGGCTCATCGCAGAGAGAACTCTCACCGCCTCGAAGACAACATCCCCGAGAATTGTCGTTCTTGACGTCAACACGGATTGAACACCTCTATAGCGATGATGGCCTTTTATAGTGAACAGACTGACACAGAGAGAATTCCAACAACGGTCAGCTTTTGATGACCAGCGGGTCAGTCATGTCCACTGGTCATTGTATTACCACAGCCCACAACTAGGGTATTCTCAAGAGAAGAGAGAGAGAGAGAGAGAGAGACAAGACAAACCGGCAACTGTCTCTCTTCCCGCGTCAACACCAGTATTGTCCCGAACAGTGAGCGCAGCCGTGCAAAACTGACTGTGGCACGTGCTACTCGTAACGCCAATGGCACCAGGCAGCCAAACGACCCCGAGAATGCCTGCCAGCTTGAAAAGAGCAAGGGACGGGGGGGGGGGGGGGGGGGGGGGGGGGGGGGGGGGGGGGGGATAGCGGGGGGGAGGTGAGGGTGGGGGGAGAATGCCCTCCGACTCCAAGACTACTACACCTGTGGTCCCAGGTGTAAAGGAATGGGGACGCCTGGTTTTTCCCCCCCCCCCTCCCCACACACTCTCCCCACCCCCACCTCCCATCTCTGCCTCCTCCTCTCCCCCCCCCTTACCCCCCCCCCCCCCCCACACACACACACACAAGCTGGCCTTGTTCTGCTAAGTGAGGCGCCTGCTTCAGTTCAGCTGATGGCGGTTTCAGGTCGGTCCAGGTGCAACAGGAGAAGGCATCTATCTTACCTGCTGGCTGACATCAGTTTGGGCGAAGGGGCTTTGAGTGCCGGCGATACGAGGACTGCTGACTTGGGATGTGAGCTGTGTGCATAGAGGGTATGGACTCCCTTACCAATGCGTGTGAATGCGTCCAAGCACACTCTGTACATGGGCAAATACAGCTCCACAAAATACATACGATCTATTTGTGGATGTACACTGAATAAATTATGTGAATGCACTCTAAATACTGCCTATATACGACCTATATGCACGCGAAACGTACGGCTAGTACACTGTGTTGATATACTAGCATCTGCTTACTTTATACAGTGTATATACTCTATGTAATTATATACTTTGAAAAGAGAATTGTTACTCGTTCTGTAGCTATGTTCATTTTAAAAGCACTAAAACGAAGAGAGGAACTGTTATCAGTTAACACACAAATGCCAGAGTAATTTCAGGAAGAACATTTTGTTATGCAAATATTTTCTTTCATAATTTTCAGTATATGCACCGGGCGTGTGTGTCTTCTACTTTTGTTCTTGACCTCATTGCAGATAGGTCAGTGGCCTTTGCAATTAAAGTATTTGAATTGAGTTGAGTTGAGTAACTGTTCTCTTTAATCTGGGAGGGATGAAAACGAAAAACGAAGCATGGTCTAGTCTTCTCTGTCCAAAGAACGTCGCTAAGTTTAGTACAGTGTTATGAATTTACGTTAATAGGTACGATGACTTTGTTTTGCCTTTTGTTGTTTTTGTTTGTTTTCTTTTCTTTTAAATGCGATGACAGCTCATGTGAGGTCCGCCAGGCTATAGGATTTAAAAGTAAACTACACCAATATACCAATACACACCGTTATCAAGTGATTAGGGCGTTAGCCGAGTGCTGCCGGTCGTGAGTCTGAACCCCCGCATGGGGTCGGATTTTTCACACCTTGAAAACCCTCTCCGTGTCCATCCAGCGGTAAACGTGTATCTGATTTTAGGTCAGGGAAAAGGCCAAAGACCCTCTGTGTGTGCATCCAGCGGTAAACGTGTATCTGATTTTAGGTCAGGGAAAAGGCCAAAGACCCTCTGTGTGTGCATCCAGCGGTAAACGTGTATCTGATTTTAGGTCAGGGAAAAGGCCAAAGACCCTCTGTGTGTGCATCGGCCAAAGACCCTCTGTGTGTGCATCCAGCGGTAAACGTGTATCTGATTTTAGGTCAGGGAAAAGGCCAAAGACCCTCTGTGTGCGCATCCAGCGGTAAACGTGTATCTGATTTTAGGTCAGGGAAAAGGCCAAAGACCTCTGTGTGTGCATCCAGCGGTAAACGTGTATCTGATTTTAGGTCAGGGAAAAGGCCAAGACCTTCCGTGTGCATCAGCGTAACGTGTATTGATTTTAGGTCAGGAAAAGGCCAAACGCCGAAGAGAAGGATGGGCTCCGCCTTCTATAATACCGTGCCCCGGACACAATAAACCTCTTACAGTTCACTACCTCTACAGCTATTAGGCTATGAGACATTACTTAAAAAAAAGGCTTTGTATACACCTAATACACATTTTACATACAAACTACTATACATCTATTATTCACTTTCTCTTAAGAACAAACAAGAAACAACAGGATCTTATTCAGAGCATCCCTCAAATTCTTCCGACAGTGACAACGAAAGGCACTCTAGTCATTCCCAAGACAAAGAGGGCTCCTCTCTGGCCGGTTCCCAAAAAACAAAGGGGGCGCCACTCGCTGCCAATGTCTTTTACAGGCGGCTAAGAAATCGGGTGAAACGGAACTCAAAGTTCACCACAGACCGTTTGTTTATAAATCAGATAATGCTTGGATCCTACCTAACCGCCGCTTAATCGTTCTCTCGGAGTTCACCTATTATTTCTTCTTCTTCTTCTTCTTCTTCTTCTTCTTCTTCTTCTTCTTCTTCTTCTTCTTCTCTTTGCAATTCTCTGAGTGAGATTGATGTCGATTTGTTTCTTTTCTGCTGCACGTTAGAATAGTACATCTAAATTGCACTTTATTCATTTATCTATCTTTTTTTTTTCTGGCGGGGAGTGTGTGTGTGTGGGGGGGGGGGGGGGGTGAGGGGACCGGTGGAGAAGGAGGAGGGTGAGTTTTCTTATTCAAATAACTTTTGTTGACTGCGTCAGATTCTTTGACGTTAATAAAAGATAAAATAACGAATATTTAGAAACACAAAGCTAAGAAAAGGACAAGAGAGAGAGAGAGAGAGAGAGAGAGAGAGGAGAGAGAGAGAGAGAGGGAGAGAGAGAGAGAGAGAGAGAGAGTCAGACAGACAGGCAGACAGACAGACAGAGACAGTGAGAGATATGAGTCAGAGGAGGCGGTTGGGAAAAGGGGGGGGGGGGGGGGGGGGTAAGCGGGGTGACTTTACCACCAGGAAATTCTCAAAATAAAGAGACTCTCCAGACAAATTATTCATCTCAGAATGGAAACACTTGAAACCGCAACGTTCTCCACGACCTACGAAACAAGCCCATAATTAATCCCCCAACAAGGCTTTCCCAACGAATCGCTTTCAAGCTCTAAACAGACGAAATGGATCCAAGCCAGAGGACGAATATCTGGGTTGAAGAGAACTTTTTAGGTAGAGTGGGTTGGAGGGAGTTGAGGAGTGGGGGGAGGGGGGGGGCGTATAGGGATTGGGGGGGGGGGGGGTAGAAAAAGGGTTATAGGGTACTAGGCCTGAGCGACAGAAAATATACGTTCGTACCCCCTGCGTACAAACACTGTCAGTGTCACACAACCTAGCGGCTTGCTTGACTGATGTGTGTGTACAACTCCAGGCAGCCTCATCACCCCAAGCGCTCAGTCAGAGAGCCAGGAGTTGTACAGACTTCAACAACATCTGTCGGGGGGGCTAGCGTTATGAAAGCGGAGCTCATCTCCATTTCTTCGCTGCTTTACCTTCCCCACCCTTTAAGAGGTACGGGTACCAATGAATGGTGGGTTCGGCTGGCGTTGTTTGATTGACGAACGGTATGGATCTATCTGTGCTGTAACCTCTCTTCGATTGAGGAGCGGTATGGATCTATCTATGTGGTAACCTCTCTTTCGATTGACAGCGGTATGGATCTATCTATGTGGTAACCTCTCTTTGATTGACGAGCGGTATGGATCTATCTATGTGGTAACCTCTCTTTGACTAACGAGCGGTGTGGATCTATCTAGGTGGTAACCTCTCCTCTCTTTGACTGACGAGCGGTATGGATCTATCTATGTGGTAACCTCTCTTTGATTGACGAGCGGTGTGGATCTATCTATGTGGTAACCTCTCCTCTCTTTGACTGACGAGCGGTATGGATCTATCTATGTGGTAACCTCTCTTTGATTGAGGAGCGGTATGGATATATCTGTGTGGTAACCTCTCTTTGATTGACGGAACGGTATGGATCTATCTGTGTGGTAACCTCTTTTTGATGGACGAGCGTATGGATCTATCTGTGTGGTAACCTCTCTCTGATTGACGAGCGGCATGGATCTATCTATATCGTAACCTCTCTTTCATGCTGAACCTCGGTTTGAGGGAGAGGGTGGACAGACCAAGTAAAATCCTCTCCTCTGTTGTTGAAAGGTTTTCATTTTTAACTCACTTGACAAATCTTAATAATTACGAACGCCCAGAACGTGACAAACGATCACAAGACGAAACACACTAGTTTCGACCTCTTAGGTCTTCACAGGTGAGACATTACGAATAAAACAATGAAATTCACTAGCTTTGATCGCTTCAGATCACTTGTAGGGTTCAGCGCAAGAAGAGGCGTGAAGGCGCACAAATAATGGATATGTCATCAACGCCTTCTCCTGCGCTGACCCTACCAGTGATCTGAAGCGATCAAAGCTAAGTGATTTCATTGTTTTATTCGT
>CM065714.1:10300314-10310314 GCA_033310375.1 Conus canariensis | reverse complement strand
GGCCAGAGCACATGGACCAAGGCCAGAGTGAGAATACGACAAGGCCAGGCAGAGTGTAAAAACCAATGCCAGAGCAAGCACAGCACTATGGCCAGAGAGAGTAAGGCAAGAGCCAGAGCAAAGTATAGACCAATGGCCAGAGAGGAGTATAGACCAATGGCCGGAGCACAGCACACCCAATAGCCAGAGCAGAGTGTAGACCAATGGTCAGAGCAGAATCTAGACCAATGGCCAGAGCAGAGTGTAGACCAATGGTCAGAGCAGAATTTAGACCAATGGCAGAGCAGAGTGTAGACCAATGGTCAGAGCAGAATTTAGACCAATGGCCAAAGCAGAGTGTAGACCAATGGTCACAGCAGAGCACAGACCACTGGCCAGAGCAGAGTGTAGACCAATGGTCACAGCAGAATATAGACCAATGGCCAGAGCACAGTGTAGACCAACGGCCAGAGTGTAGACAATTGATTCCGACGAAAGAAAGATGCTCAGGGACAAGAGTAGATGTTAGACTGATAATTCCAACTCAGACAGACGCCCAACTGCAAAAAGCATAGTGTACCTTAACGATTTTAAGACGGACAGACACTCACAGACTAAAGCAGAGTCTCGATTAACGATTCCAGCACAGATACTCAGGAGCAGAAGCAGAATAAAGAATTAACGATTCGAACACAGAAAGAAAATAAGGATACGAGCAGAGTATAGATTTAACGATTCTACCACAGATTCTCAGGTGCAGGAGTAGAGTATAGATTAACGATTCCAACATAGACAGATACTCAGGAACAAGAGCAAAGTATAGATTAACAATTCCAACACAAACAGATACTCAGGAAAGAGAACAAAGTATAGATTAACGATTCCAGCAGCGACCAAGGAAGCGAACAGGCACGCAACGAGGCATGCAACTGATTCCTACAAAAAAGGTTTAGTTTTAAAAAGAAAGGAAAAGAAAGACAGGGAGAAAAAAAAAAAAACAGAAAAGAAAAGCACAAAAATCTGTTGGCGTGCTTGGCATCCGAAACATTACGTAACACACTCGACCTCCGTTTACTTCAGAAAAAGAAAGAAAGAAAAAAAAAATCCCCAAAACCACACTTGCTCGTTTCAGTTTTAGCTGAACATACATAAGACGAGAACAAGAATTCCGAGCATCTCATGCACCAATCAGATGGCGATACTATTCACAGTGCACGAGGGAAGGGGGGGGGGGGGGGGGGGGGGGGGTTAGCGCTAAATAATCGGGGAAGATTTCCTTTCTGACCCCTCGCCCTTCACGACAACATTAATTCTGTCTGGGTCGAAAGATTGAGAGAATTTAAACGTTTAGAATGGAATCAGCCTCCTTCGTTGTTCATCTCCGTTTTCCTTAAATGTCAGGCAACAGACAGACAGACTTCTTCCGCGATTCCAGAATAACGCTGCCAGACTCATTAGCAGAGCTGGTGCTGCTGACTCTGACCAGGTTTTCTCCTCCCCTCATCTCTTTTCAGAATATGGTCAATCGCCTGACCTGAAGAGTAAGAGACACAGGGTGAAAAAACAAGCTAGCAAGCAAAAAAAAAAAAAAAAAAAAAAAAAAAAAAAAACCCAAACAAACAAACAAACCCAAATAGATAAGTAAAAACACCAACAAACATATCAACGAACAAATAAATAGATAATCAATAAATACAATAAAATATCGAAGTTTGAAAATCCTGGTGGGGGAAAAAAGAATATACTGAACATATTGAGGTAGGAACTGTTCGACGCTTCTGTCAACAGACCCGTAAAAATAAACAGAACAATATGGGATATTGGTTTACTGCCCGTTAGTCCCATCTGCTCAAGAAGCACTACGAAATTACATTGTGACTTATTCGCATTCGTCACTGATTGGCTCATACATGTACAGTGACATACTCATAATACAAATAAATCTTAACCATATCCATACATACTCTACATATAAACCTGAAGTATACATCGCTTCTCACGGAACATGGATGTCGTGAAAGAATTGGAGTGCCTGTATCCGGCCATTAGTGACGCAATGTAACGGGCAAGGGAAACAACTGAAAACAAAATGGGGCGGGGGAATAGGACTAAGCTCAATTTCGGACTCAACTGGGATTTTCTCCCTTCCCCATTTTTTTTAAATTTAGTTTTTGTGTTGTCTCCCTTGTCCGTCACTTTGTCCCACTAATGTCCAGGTGACGGGTCGGTCCATGGCCAGAAACGTCGACCAACTCCTACTCCAAGATCTGCAGAATACACCCAGTTCCAGGCACCAACCTTGTTCTTTTCTGGCACTGCAGTCCTCATGTAACTGTGTCTTTTAAACACACTAGTTCCAGATTCAGCGTCTTTCCGCCAGTCATCTACCGTCATCTTTGATACTAACAAGACAGCGATCAGCGGAAAATTTGTTCTCATTATTCTTTTTGGTCTCCCTCAAGCACCATAAACAGTAGCCTTGTTTGATTGGTCCTTTGCTTTGAACGCGAAAATTATTTTGTCTCAGTATCATGTACTACCATTACTTTTTCTTTCTCCCTCAAGTATCATAAATAGTAACGTTGTTTGATTGGTCCTTTGCTTTGAGCGCGATTTTCTTATGCTCCCCCACTGTTGTTTTCGTTTTCTTTCTTTCCTTTTTTTTTTGTCTTCAAATAGTTTCGAAAGAGGAGCGCCATGTTGGGCCGACTAAGCTGCGTTTTATGCCGTGTCTCCCAGTGTCAACAATAGCAAAGGGAGGGAAGCTGGGTGTTGCTGCCAGACGCTGCTTCGAAGAAATACCGCTTCGTTGTCTTTTTTTTTGTTTTGTTGTTGTTCTGAAAACGCTCGCTCCCTGGTTTTCAAACTTCGTCAAGCACCCTGCCGGGCCCTCTAGCTGTGTTATTTCTTCCAGTTTCAACATAAGCAGTCAGAGGAAAGCTGGATGCTATGCCAGTCATGACTCCTAGTTCCACTGCACTTTTTTTTTTTTTTTAACGCTTGCTTCTGGTTTAAAGGTATGCTTGGTTTCTTTATAGTAAAGTCTAAACAATCGTAACTACAACTCATGAAAACGAATCTCCTAAAAACACGCTAAAATTGCTCTAAAATCTTTCTTCCGTAAAACGTTCAAGACGATGAAGAGGAGTAGGAGGTTAGGAGGAGGAGAAGGAGGAGGAGGAGGAGAAGGAGAACAACATCAACAGCAACAACTTATGAAAACAGATCTAAAAACACACTCAAATCGCTCTGAAATCTTTCTCCCGTCAAAGGACAAAGGTGAAGAAGACGGGAAGGAAGAGGAATAGAAGAGGAAGAAAAGAGAAGAAGACGACATGAAAAAGCCAAAGCAGTGTCTCGTACATCGGCAAACCACCTTGGAAGGATCTTCGGGGTGTAAGCAATCAGAAACAACCAGTTCAGGGATGGTGAAAGTCGTGCATAGTCATACAAATTGTCAAGAAGACGATAATGGTGAGAAGAATGAGGTGAGAGGGTGGGAGGGAGAGGGTGTGTGTTTGTTTAGAGTGGCGGACGGAAGGGGGAGGGGGGGGGGGGAGGAAAAGGAGGCGATGTGGTACGGCTAAAGGAAGTATAAAGTACATTTTATGCATAAACAATAGGATGAAAGGGGAAAGATATCATAAGTAACACATATTTTATGCATTACAAGCAGCAAACAAAAGAATTTGATCAAGTCTCCATTAAAACTAACGTTCAAAACTACGATTTCTTCATCAAAAACCGCAACAGGAATAGCTTTTCTTCTTTCATGAAACAGAGCTATGTTTTCCCGTATTTTATCGTTAAAAAAAAAAGTCAAACGAAAGCCATACTGAAGTCTACACTTGCTTCATTTAAACAATAAAAGTCTAAACTTTATTCATTTCCAGACAACACCGTTTCTTTGATAAAAAGGTAACATCAATCCAAGTCTGCCCCTCTTTCGCTCAGAACAATAAAATGTCTCCCTGTGCTTCGTTAGGTCCCACCGACACTTTCGGGTAATCTTTTTCTTGTCTTCTCTTTCCACATTGAGACAACAGTCAAAGTGTACCTTGTCTTCATCAAAGTCTACACTGACAGTCTCCTTTCCTTCATTGCAACCACGAGTTCGATCTCTTCCTTCATTATCTATGAAGTGGTAATATCTTCCCTCTCCGATTCAAATACACAATAAAGTCTGCAAATTTCTTAACTACAAATAGGGTTGGTCTATCTTTCTCGAAGTAAATTCAACTATGCATGTCTTCTCCCTCTTCACTGCAAACAATGAATGTCTGTAATCTCTCCATTTAAGACAAGAATAAAAGTCAGCTATTTCTTCATTAAAAACGACAATAATCTATGCCATCTTTTCATAAAAAAAATAACGACGAAATCTACCTTTCTTTCTTTATCAAACTAGGACAATAATCTGCCCTATCTTTGTTGACACCCCCCCCCCCCCCCCCCCCCAGCAAAATCCTACCCTTCCTTCGTTTAAAAGGAACGACACACACAAATCTACCTTTTTCATAAGAAAATCAACTCCTTTTCTCTTAAAGACAATAGCACAAGTTTAGCTTTTCTGTATCAGTAACAATGCATTGTATCCCTTCCACAATCAAAAAAATGCATATCCTCTCTTCGTTTAAAATAACCATACAAATCTAACTTTTTTCATTAGAAACAACAATTAAAAAAAAAAAAAATTGCATCGCCTTCTTAAATCCGAACATGAAAAAATGTGTTTTCTGTCTTCATAAAAGAGAATACATTTTTACCTGTCCTTCGTTCGAAACACCCCAAATGGGTCCTTCTTTTGATTTTTGAACATATCAATCCAAATTCAAAACATCTTTATCAAAAACACACAAATCACGCTCTATCCTATCTCTCTTTACAAAAATAAGTAAACACACAATCAAGACGTGTCTGCCTTCTCTAAAGCTATGACCATAGGAAATGTTCACGGTTACTTAATTTCACAAAGTGATACAAATCCACAGCAGCACTCTATGGCAGAATGAGAAGAGCTGATGATAGATGAACAACGCCACCTTCTCTCTGTGTCTCTCCGGTGTACCCCTCAAACCAACACAAGGATCCAATAAAAAAAAACAAAAAAACAAAACAAAAAAAAAACAAAACAAAACAAAAAACAACAACCATGCAGCATAGTTAGCATACATGTGAGCAATATTATGACCCTCATTTGGCACCAAAGAAGCTGTTTCTTTTTTTTTTTTTTTTTTTTTGATCCACTGGCCTCTTCTTTGGCACTAACCTGCTCAAGAAGCATGCGAAACGAGTTTTCACGTACACACACAAACACACACGAAACCTTTCCTTCTGTAACTTGTCTTGCCGTTCCCACGTGATGCCCATGCTTCCAGCACTCACGTGTCTGGGAGAAAGACGATGGCACCACCACCCACATCTAGCATTCTCTGCCCTTCTTTTTCTTCTTCCTCGTGACGGCCATCAGGAAACACAAATCAGCACTGACCAGCGGCGGCCGTCGGCCGTCTATCGGCCCCTGTCCAGCGGGGCCAGATAGGGGCGCGACGCACGTGCTCTGCGCGCGGACAGAGCCTGATTTACGTTACGAACCGGGCCTCTCATCGCCAGCCTTGTGGCGCCGATGGTATTACGGTTGGAGATGGAGTGAGCGAGTGGCTGGCCTTTACCGGGTTCAAGTCTGGGTTCAGTCGCAAGAAAGGTTCTATTCATTCATTCAGATAAATTGAGATCATTTATAGATAGACAGATAGATTGACTGATAGATGGATAGATAGATAAATATATTGACTGATAGATAGATAGATGGATAGATAGACTGATTGAGAGATGGACAGATACATTAATATTTTGACTGATTGACAGACAGACAGATAGATAGATAGATAGGTGGATAGATGGAAGCATGGATACCAAAAAATAGATCGATAAATAGATACAGACAGATAAACTGAATGATATATACGTAGATAGATAGACAGATAGATTGATGATAGATGGACCATATACTGAGCAGTGTCTATATAATTATCCAATGGTGATGTCAGAGTGCAATGCCACGTCGATATAATTTTTCATAGCTTACATGAATATGCAGTGCACTGTCTGTATAATCATGGAATGCAGAGCCTACGTGTCAATAATTCGAAGGTATACGATTGGGATCAGTTGTGTGTGTGTTTTTTTCCATTTGTTTACTTGTTGTATCTACTGATACCGCCTTGGTTTCTACACCGCCTTTAGGTGCAGCGAAATTGATACTATGCCCCATTTGGCTAAGGATCATATCTGATTTTAACAGAATGCCAGTATTTCAGCACAGCGCTCTGTTAACAAAAAAAAAAAAAAAAAAAAAAAAGATGTGAGATGCAGCATTAGTTTGTGCACCGTGAGTTCTGTCCCCACCCCCACCCCCGAACCGTAAACCAGTAAAGGCGAAGGCATCAAGTGTCAGTTAAAACTTAGGACATGGTCATAGAGTGGTTTGTTTTTTTCCATCAGATCCTTAGCGTGTGTTGCTAAGTATATCAGCTGGCGGACAATTTTTATCACCGCTTTGGGCAAGGCAAAAACAAAAAAACAAAAAAAAAAAAAAAAAAAAAAAATCACATAAGCATCTTCGGGCAGATTCGGCAATCTTGGTACAGGCAAATAAACTCTCATCGCAGAGAGATTAAAACAGGGTCATCATTGATTTGTGACTGATTTTTTACGGATAATCGAACCGAGTCTTGAAAGTTTAAAAAAAAAAAAAAGAAGAAAAAACCCGGACGTCACTACTCGGATAAGAAAGCCATACCATGTGGAGCGGAAAAGGTTGGTATGTTGCGTATCTAAGCCCTCTGGTCGGCTGACAGGAAGCAGTAGGATGTTAAAGATGGAAAACGGTTCCAGTATCATCCACAACCACCCGGCAATGTTGACACTCCAGCATACCTTATGGTTACAGACGAGGTTATAACCTTATGACTAACGAGAGAGAGAGAGAGAGAGAGAGAAGAGAGAGAGAGAGAGAGAGAGAGAGAGAGAGAGAGGGGAGGAGAGGGAGGGGGAGGGAGAGAGAGAGTGAGAGAGAGAGTGACACACATAGAGAGAGAGAGAGAGAGAGAGAGAGAGAGAGAGAGAGAGAGAGAGAGAGAATACAAATGTTATACAAATGTTTAAAATACAGTTAAATTTCGAGGGTAAACGGACACTTATTTACACCATATCTTTAAAAGAATGGAGGGAGAGGGAGAGAGAGAGAGAGAGAGAGAGAGAGAGAGAGAGAGAGAGAGAGAGAGAGAGAGAGAGAGAGAGAATACAAATGTCTTGAAATAGATATTTTTCGAAGGAAATTGGATACAGCGAGACACTTATTTACACCATATCACTAAAAAATGGAGTGAGAGAGAGAGAGAAAGAGAGAGAGAGAGAGAGAGAGAGAGAGAGAAAGAAAAAGAGAGAGAGACAGAGAGAGAAACAGACAGGCAGACAGATAGAGACAAAGACAGACAGAGAAGAGAGAGAGAGAGAGAGAGAGAGAGGGGAGAGAGAGAGAGAGAGAGAGCGCACCATGTCTGATCACCGCTCGCTTATCAACTTTCTATCACACCGTCTTGCCGTTTTAAACGAGAGGATAGCAATCACCACACCGTCTTCAAACACTCCCACGTATCAAAATCCAGCGAAAAGATGACACACACACCCCACGGTCCCCGCACTAGACCGGTAAAAAGGCGACTGAACCCGAAGACTTCTCTGCGACTTATCTCCCCTGAATGACTCTTTCTTTTGATACCCGCTCAAAACGCACTACCCCATACCTCCACTAACTTTTAGCTCCCCTACACACACACACACACACACACACATACACACACACACCAAGCACGCAAGTTAAGGAATGCCCATTATCCCCACAAAGTAGTCGGCAATAACATTAGCACGGGAGTAACACCAGATGTTGAACTAACCAAATTTTTCTTCTTCTTCTTCTTCTTCTTCTTTCTTTCTTTCTTTTTAGCGGGGGGGGGGGGGGAAGGGGGGGGGGTTGCTCTCCTCAACTAGAGGCTCCAGACCAAACGACAATTATTTTTTTTTAATTCTATCTCTGCCATTGCTCCAGTATTAGCCCTCGAGCTGTTGACTCCCAGCAAACAGGACTAATGCACGAAGGCATGTGAAAAAGCGAAGGAGGAGGAGGAGGAAGTAGGTGGAAAGGAGAGAGAGAGAGAGCGAGGCGAGAAGAGAAGACGAGAAGTGGGAGCAGAAAGGAGAGAGAGAGGAAAGAAGGCAGCTGGATGAAAAAGGAATCAGGGATTCCCCCGAGAGGTTCGGTGAAGCATGCGAGAGACAGACAACAGGTTCAAATCTTCATAGTAAGGCAGTGCGCGCACTAAAACAGGGGGCTGGGTGAAGAAGGTGGAGGTGGTGGATGCGAAGGAGGGGGCGAGGGGGAGGGTTCAGAGCTCGGTGAAAAGGGGGAGGGGGGAGGGAAAGGGGGGGGGGGCGGAGCGGATGGGGGAGGGTAGAGTCTGGGGTTGGAAAGGAGGTGCCAAAATCTGATCGGAATTTGTTCAGGTGTGCATGGACAAAATGACGAACAAACAGCGCCGACTAATTTGTGAACAGTTAGTAAAGCGGTCTGAGAGAGCAGGTGCAAAACTAACCGAAAACAACACATGCAAATTGTGCGCTCACGCACGAACATACCCTATCTTCATCCCCCCTCCCCTTCCTCCACCTACCTCCCACCTCACGCACGCATGCACCCCCCCCCCCCCACCCACCCATATGCGCGCGCGTTTTTCAAACTTTGATGATCTTTCCACTTCTGCTGAGAAGTGGGGAGGAGTTGGAAATAAATGCTGACAATTACCACATGAAAGACTACACATCGCCGGCAGATGACGAATTCAACCACGGCAAATCAAATCAACGCCACGATCCATCCAGCGTTCACACCCTGCACTTGGGCAAAGTCAACACAAAGTTGTTCACGCTTTACCGACTTCTTTTTAATGGCACGAGACTAATCACTGGGAGAGAAGACAACTGAACAGCTGTTGCTGGCTCTTTATTTTCCTTTTTTTTCACTTTCGAAAAACAGGCACTGCATTCAATATACGCATGCCTAAATTTACCGCTGTGTGTTCGTTCCGACAGGGATGGGTAAGAAACTAAGGGTCGATAACCCGTGCACGACACGGATTATTGTTAGTGAACGATATCCGCATGAGATGAATTATGCTTTCCGTCTCATTTTCTAAACCAGACTCTAACCCAACTTAACTCCCCTCCCCCTTTCAGTACCCCCACCCCACCCCCACCACACACACACACACACACACACACACACACACACACACACACACACACACACACACGCCGTTCATTCTGGCCTCTCCATGCATAGTTGTATATAGACTGGTCCTGTCACAAGAGCGATACCGCAGTCCACAGGTAACAGTCCATATCATATTTGTGTGTGTTCAAGAGTCTTGAGTCAGAACACACACAAATATGAACAACCCGGAGTCGGAAAGTGTCTTTGCTCAAAGTCGATATCATGTCGTCAAGAGGCAACCCACCAGAGGAGACACTGCGCTTCTGCCGAGTCACTTTAGTGCTGTTCCGTGATTTCTGTTCTGATCCTACCATACTATCATCCAAGCACTCTGCCCCGCACCCCTCCTCCCACCTTCTACAGATGTCAATAATTGTTTAACCTTGGGGCTTTCCAACGGAGAAGCATCATGTGAATTTTCAAGCGATGCGCACAGAACTTAGTAGATGGTTATGATTCATCTTTTGACCCAAAACCAGATGTAAAAAAAAACAAACAAAAAAAAACAACAAACAAACAAAAACAAAAAAATAACAAACCCGAAAACGAATGAATCTCATTTGGACGAGAAAAAAAAAGTAACACGGTATGTTCTTGTTTTCACGTGAAGCGATGAATCATTCACTTGAAAAGAATAAACTTTGGAGTATTGTTTATACACAAACCGTTTTCGCAAACGGAAGCCACAAT
>CM065714.1:10277814-10295314 GCA_033310375.1 Conus canariensis | reverse complement strand
TGAAAGGTTCTGAACAAATTGTGAAGTCGTTCATCCATCCTTTCCGCAATAGCCGTTCGGTCCTGTTTTACGTCCCTCTACCCCCCCCTCCCCCCTCCCCCCCCCCCCCCCCCCCCTTCCGCCTCAAACTCTTCCTCGCAAGCCGTCTGAACTTGTTAATTTCAACCGGTCTTCCTTTAGTCGCCATTGAAGTGTTACATTCTGACCACTCACAAAGCCTGAAAGAACGAAGGAAGTAAGGAAATTGAGTGAACGATATTGAACGATATTGACTGGATGACACGGGAAAACGATGAATGAAGCGCCAGCTGGCAGCTTCTTCAGTCGGCACTACCCAGGTAGGCAGCCCGTTGTGTAAACGAGCGTTGATTGTAAAGCGCTTACAGCTTGGTCTCTAGCCGAGAAAGGCGCTATAAAAGTATTCATTATTATTATTGTTATTATTATTATTATTATTATTATTAAAGAGACAGACATGGGAGAGAGAAAGCATGAAGGCTGTTTTCCGACTCTTTTCTACAGATGGATCTTTTGAACGGGCAAGCCATCCAACATGCTGGTAGGATTTCACTGTCTGGTTGTCCTGGTGAAGGTGTGTCAAAATCCGAGGGGAACTAAGCAGCATTCACAGTCATGTACAGACTTTACTTCCAGGAACGCTTGTTAAGTTTCTTTGACTTTTCGAGTCTACTCTGAAAACATTTTGTGCCGCATTCAGGGGGTCACTTTCATTTCAACTTTTGCCATCTGCAAAGACCATTTTCGGCTTTCGGCAATGATATAGGGAATTGAAGGGGGTGGGGGGGGGGGGGGGGGGTCTTCAGAAATTAATATGTACATAATTCATCGGTAGATATCATCATCCATGTATTAACTGCTTAAATTACTGCATTTATTACTGTAAGAGCTCGAAAGAGAAAGTGAAAATATTTCTTTCAGACATTGAAGCCGCTGTTTGGACTTTATTTTGTCGCCTTTCGAAGTATGGAGTGCTCGGTGAACGTACTGCCGGATCACATTCACCTCTGAAAATGTCATGACACAGTTTTGTAAAAATCAGGAAGAATCGCATTCTGTGCTAGTAACGTCCCCTTTTCCTTTCGCTCTCAGTAACTCTGTCTCCTCCTTTGCTGTACTGTCGTCTACTGTCCTTTCTGTCTACCATATCTTTTATCTATTTTTTCCACAACCTCTTCCCACTAATTTCTGCACTCAACAAAGTCGGAGTGAACTGACTATACTCTCGAGTATACTGTGGGTATCCCAGCAGGGTAAAACGAGTTCACACGCTACCAGATACTGGAACGCTGAAGAAGAAGAAGAAGAAGAAGAAGAAGAAGAGAAGAAGAAGAAGAAGAAGAAGAAGGCACTTAAAATTCGAACCAGACTTATGATCACTTAAAGGTCCATCCCCGAACGTAGAACTGTACATGACAATGCATAATTCGAGAAAGAGCACTTCCTCCATGATGTGCGATGTACTTCTTTGAAATTTCAAAGTAATGGAGCCACCTTCTCCCATGCCTCCCCCACCCTATCCCCCTCTCCCCCCCAAAAAAAACAAAAAAAACAAAAAAAAAAACAAAGAAAATCGGAAAAAAAAAAAGTCAAAACAAATAAGCCTCGCTGTAACTCAAAGATAAGAAATAGACCCACTCCCCCATACTCTCGTTCTTTGCTTATGACTCTCTTCTCTCTCTCTCTCTCTCTCTCTCTCTCTCTCTCTCTCTCTCTCTCTCTCGTCTCTCTCTCTATTTTCTCGCAACCCCCATTTTTCTCCCCCTCCTCTCGTTTCCCCCCACCCCACCCCATCCCCTGCACCCACACGCCCCTCCACACAACCCTCTCTCCACTTTTCAGTCAATTATTCTTTTGAAGAAGTAGAATAGAAGAGCAGAAGAAAAAAAAAGCGAAAAAAAAAAAAAAAAAAAACAGAAAGGAAAAAGAGAAAGAAAAAAGAAGAAAAGACTGACAAAAAGTCGGCTGGCAAAGCCGGCTAAAGAGCGGTAGTCGTTAGCATCAGGGTCTGCCGGCAGGTATGCCAGCGGCTCCAGCAGACCTGTGGCCCGGTGCCTGGCATGCCAGGGGGGGGGATGCTAGCAACTCTCATAAAACGCTACAACACAACGCTTCCCTGGCCTGGCCTGGAGAATGACTGGTAGCATGGGGTAGTGGGGACTGGGTGGATAGGAGAGAGAGAGAGAGGAGAGGGAAGGAGGGAGGGAGGGAGAGTGAGGGGGAGGGAGGGAGGGAGGGAGAGAGGAGAGAGAGGGAGAGAGAGGGGGGAGAGAGAGGGGGAGAGGGAGAGAGAGAGAGAGAGAGAGAGAGAGAGAGAGGGGGGGGGAGGGAGGGAGGGAGGGAGGGAGAGGGAGGGACGGAGAGAGGGAGGGGGAGAGAGATGATGATGATGATGATATCTTTATTTCCAAGGGTAACAGATAAGCAAACACATGCTTTTTCTCATCCGGCCCTTGCCCCGCTAAGGGACTAACTAAGCATAACTAGCGACTAAGACTTACAAAAATTGTAACAAACCCACATATCTTCACGAATGTATTAAAAGTTGATGTGTTGTTCATCCATTAACATTTAAGGCGTAGATGACTTTAAAGGGAAACAAAGCGAGGGAGAGAGGAGAGAGAGAGAGAGAGAGAAGAGGAGGAGAGAGAGACAGACAGACAGACAGACAGACAGACAGACAGAGACAGAGAGACAGAGAGAGAACACACACACAGACAGAGAGACAGACAGACAGGCAGACAGCAGACAGACAGACAGACAGACAGACAGAGGGAGGGAAGGAGAGACTTCGTGACGCCTGTTGATGGCAGCTGTGACGGAAGAAGGCTGAAGTTGAATTTATGAGGTAGCTACCCAGAGAATGTCTATTGTGGGCAGTCAGCTTCAGGAAGGACACAAAGACATCCTTGAACTGGTTTGACGGAGAAGAAGAGAAGAAGAAGAAGAAGAAGAAGAAGAGAAGGAAGAAGAAGAAAGAAGAAGAAGAAGAAGAAGAAGAAGAAGAAGAAGAAGAAAGAAAGGCGGAGGAGGAGGATGAGAGGGAAAAAAATGGAGGAGAAGAGGAGAAGAAGAAGGAGAAAAAGAAAAAGGAAAAGAAGAAGAACAATGAGGACAGTGACGACACGACGACGACGACGACGACGACGACGAAGAGAGAAGAAGAAGAAGAAGAAGAAGAAGAAGAAGAAGAAGAAGAAGAAGAAGAAGAGAGGAGGAGAGGAGGAGGAGGAGGAGAAAGAAGGAGAGAAGGAGGAGGAGGAGAAAGAAGGAGAGGAGAGAGAGAGGAGAGAGAGGAGGAGAGAAGAAGGAAGAAGAGAGGAGGAGGAAAAGAGAAGAGGAGAAAGAAGAAGATGAGGAGGACGGGGGCGATGATGACATGGGCAACCTGTGTGTTGGAAAAATAATGTCAAGTAAACGATGAAGATGGTTACTGGTTTTTTACGGCCCTTTTAAGTCAAATAAAGTCCGATGTTATTTTAAAACCGTAAACACACACACACACACACACACACACACACACACACACACACACACACACACACACACACACACAGCACACACACACACACACACACACACACACACACACACCTATTTTCTGCAGCAGGGGGTCATAAAACAGGAATTAACCTAGTCTGTCTCGAAATGTGATGGATGCCTGTTTTAATGAAAGTGTGTGCGTGTGTGTGTGTGTGTGTGTGTGTGTGTGTGTGTGTGTGTGTGTGTGTGTGTGTCGTGGTGCGTGCGTGCGTGCGTGCGTGCGTGCGTGTGTGTGTGTCTGTGTGTTTATGCGCGCACGCGTGTGTGTGCGTGTGTGTGTGTGTTCGTGTGTTCGTGCGTGGTGCGTGCGTGCGTGCGTGTGCGCGCGCACGTTCGTGTGTGTGTGTGCTCGCATGCGCGCGCGCTACTCCGATGACATTGTGAACAATTAGAAGACGTTGATATTTTTTGGTGCACGAGGAGAAAATAAAAACAGCTGAACATAATTAGAAACGATTGACTTCTGGTCTTTAAAGGACAACATTATCTTGTTTGTGTCGAACAAAATCCAGTGAACTTTAAAAGAAAAGAAGCTGTATTAGACAGTAAACTGAGGTTTTTTTTTTTTTTTTTTTCATTTTCATTGTTTAGTGAGATGAACCTGTCCTTGGGGCTATAGGAGTCACCGTGATCGGTTGACTTTCATTTGATTGGTAGAAAGAACTGTCAGCATTCGCCTGATGCGATACAATGTCACAGAGTTACGTCCCTTGCCTCACGTTCGAGAGCTGGCTGTATCGGTCAGCCATGGCATGGTTCCAGGAAAATATGTGTTTGTCAGTCCGGTGAAATCCCGATGACCAAAATGAATCAGGCTTCGTGCGATAGTGGTTAGACATATCTTGGGACGGTGAAGGGGCGGGCGGGGGAGGGGGGGGGATTACTCTTTCCTCTAAAGCTTTGTGATAGTTTACATCTTGATTCGTCAGGCACCCGACGGTTTGGTCTGAGGTAGCTTAAGAATTTCCTTGCTTTTCATTTAAAGGGTGTCTGAATTGAAAAACAAACAAACAAACCAAAAAGCATTCAAAAACGCAAAAAAACGTTTACCCCCATTAAAACCACTTCTGATTCCACCTATGAAAAACTATATCTGGTCTCTATATATGGGTTTTAATAATTCGAGTCGTACTGATCAGGAGCGAACTATTTGTCTTCCTACGCCAGTGCCCGAACACGAGTTTTGGCAGTTAAGAGGCTGGCCAGCAGACGATAGAAAAATGAAGCAATTCGATTCTGTGTGGTTTCAAAGTGCGGGGCGACTGCAAGTGGACTCTGAAACATGAAAAATGAAATCTACTGAGTCGCGCAAACGAAGAAGGAACAAACAAATCACAAACCAGACACAACTCGTTTCGACCTATTGATTGGAACTACATTCAAAACAGTAGACTCAAAGAACGAACGAACAATCACATAATCATGTCTTCGATCTCTGCTCACCCACGCCAAAGTTTCATCCAGGTCAAAGAGGTCAGTGATTGTTTGTTCGTCCTCTGTTGTCATTATTCTGAATGTTCTTTGTTGTGCCTCAAGAAGACCCAACAGTCGAAACACGGCATGTCTGTTTTGTGATGTGTTTGTTTCTCCGTTCAGTGGCTCGGTAATTTCATGATTGTTTCTGTGCCGCATTGCGAAAGTTTGATCCAAACAAACAGGGGGCCGGAATAGCTCAGTGGTAGAGCGCCGGACTCGTAATCCAAGGGTTGCGGGTTCGAATCTCTGCCGGGCCGTTTCGGTACAGGTGGATTTTTCTCTCGGAGTTAACACTGGTTTTGACTCCATTTCCCATACAGTCCTTCGAATGAGACTATAAACGGAGGTTCCATGTGCGAACGCACGCATCTTGCACACGCGTAAAATCTCATCACCAACTTTCAGAAGAGAAGGCCAGTTTGGCCGTTGGTCTGGATGACACGTTACACATAGCATGCACCTTCCCCGAAGATGGAGTTTGGCTGCCTTAATGGCGGGATAAAAAAAAAAAACGGCCATACACACAAAACTCCACTCCCTTTGTTGGGTAGACAGGATTAATCCTTGCCTGTCTATACAGGGGGTGTCCGCAGAACACTCAGTTGCGTACGCAAAAAAAAAAAAAAAAAAAAATATCCAGACAAACGCTGGACAGCTGCTCGTTGGTTAAGCCCTAAGGACAATCGATATGTGTCCGAGTTGTAGGCTTTGAGCGGCGATACACAGCTAAACCACAGTGCATGCAGTTTGAACAATGATCAGGAATATGATATATCGTGTTTTCGAGACCAGTCTGTGTAAATGTGTGCCCTCAACTGTACACCTACGCTATTTCATTTATGACCGTGTATTTTCTTTTTTTTTTTTTTTTTTTTAACAATATCTCCTAAGCGGACAAACAGAAACACTGATGTCGTCCGCTGTAAAAAAAAAAAAAAAATGGCGGAGCATCTGCAAAGTATTATCAAAGTCAAGAAAAAAAAAAGCAAAACAAACACAGCAGGATAGCATCTCGTGTTTACATCGAAGGCAGAGCGTTGCTTAAACTTTGTATATATATATATATATATATATATATTATATATATTTTTTTTTTTTTTTTTTTTTTTTTTTCATTTCCGTGCAATACTATCCATCTGTGTGTTTGTCTACATGCAGAGAGACAGACAGACAAGCCAGGCAGCAGTCAGACGGACGGTCGAACAGATGGAATGGACAGATGGCCGGATAATCTCTCTGTCTGTCTGTCTGTCTGTCTCTCTGTATGTGTGTGTGTGTGTATGTGTGTGTGTGTGTGGGGGGGGGGGGGGGGGTGCGTGCGTGCGCGCTTGTTTGCGTGTGTGTGTGTGTGGTGTGTGTGTGTGTGTGTGTGTGTGTGTGTGTGTGTGTGTGTGTGAGCGCGCATGCACGTGCAAGTGCGTGCGGGCGCGTGCGTGCGGGCGTGAGTGTGTGTGTGTGTGTGTGTGTGTGTGTGTGTGTGTGTGTGTGTGTGTGTGTGTGTCCCTGCTAATGTGACAAAACACCACTCGCTAAGCTATTAGTGTCTGATCTGGAACACTTCATCTTGAAGCACTCTGTGTCCAACTTTCAGTGTTTGTGTTGTTTTCGTTTCTTGCACTTTACAGCTAGCCTGAAGTGGTTTATTTGGGAACGCACTTCCCGGGTAATACAACAGATTACAGACGGAGTACTCTGACCCAGTCGTTTTACCACGGGAAGCTTATGTATCAGTGACGAACCTGTCCCCCCGAAAGAGAGAGAGAGAGAGAGAGAGAGAGAGAGAGAGAGAGAGGAGGAGAGAGAGAGAGAGAGAGAGAGAGAGAGAGGAGAGAGAGAGAGAGAAAATGGGGGAGGGAGACAGAGAGGGAGAGAGAGAGGCCGGGGGAGCGAGGTAGGGAGAGAGACAGAAAGAGAGACAGAGACAGACAGTGAGAGAGAGACACAGAAGGAGTGAGCAGAGAGGAGAGAGAGAGAGAGAGAGAGAGAGGAGAGAGAGAGTCAGGTTTAGCTGTCTAGATATGTTATTTCATTTCTTACCGCCAGTCGAAAACCTTGAATCAAAAGGTCTGCTTCATCATTATCCTGAGTAGCTTGACCTAAGAGAAAGAGGGAGGGAGGGAGGGAGGGAAGGAGGGAGGGAAGGGGAGCGAGAGAGAGACGGGGAAGGCTAAAGAGAGAGAGAGAGAGGGAGGAGACAGAAAAGAGAGAGAGAGAGAGAGAGAGAGAGAGGAGAGAGAGAGAGAGAGAGAGAGAGATGGGAAGAATCTGCACAAATCCATAACAGATCACCGAAAGAAACGAAAACTGTAAATGAAAGAAAAACAAAAACAAAAACAAAATCAAAACCGCATCGCTCTAAAGAAAATCACCACTCTCATCTGCTTTGATGAATAAGTAAACCCCTTCGCAACAAAAGCAAACAAACAAATAAACAAACAAACAAACATACAGACAAAAACACGGTTGCAGGTAATTAGGAACTGTTGGCCAGCTTATCTTGAAGGCTTGCCACAAAGCGATATGTCACGGCTGTTTGGTCTGCCTCCGGCAGCCAACGCATCTGCACTATATCAAGACAGGTGTGGGGAGGGTGGGTAAAGAGATAATTCAATGTAAGTGGTTAAAAATAATGAATCACATAATTAGAAAGGTTAAAACAAATGGATGGCGGACACAAGACAAATCTGTTTTCCATCCTAGCTTCGGGAGCGTATCGATACTCGCTCCCCTCCCCCTCCTTTTCCCCCCTCGCCCAAGACTACCCCCCTTCTTGCCGCTGCTCGGTACTCCTCCTGCTAGATAGTTCCCCTCTGTCCAATATCCCCCCCCCCCTGCTCAACATCCCCCCATCCCCACCCCCCTGCTGGATATTCCCCCTGCTCAATACTGCCCAGCCCACAACGGAAAGAAGGTCTTGTTCTGAGTGAGGGGGTACAAAAGAAACTCTTTCCCATACCACATCTAAAGACCACGGCGCGCGCGCGCGCGCGCACAACACACACACACACACACAACACACACACACACACACACACACACACACACCACACACACACAGAGGCTCATATGCCATAGGCAAGCAGGGGTGTAAGGGACAGGGGGAGTTTTGAGCAAAGGGGGGAGGGGAGGGGTATCGAACAGGGGATCTGTCAATACGGGGGAATATCGAGCTGATCCCCGAGGTTTATGTATAGTGGATGGAAACCCATGATACTTTTCTGTCCCCCACTGCAGCAGATCTGACCAGAATCAAAGATGAAAGTACAGTATGGTCCAACAAATGAAATATTTGTCTGCGGCAAAATGGCCATAAAACTAGGGTCGACAGGCCAACATTTCTTCTTTTTTGTTTCTTCTTCGTCTGTTGAACGCCCACGATCAACATGTTGGTGGATATACTGATTTATCCCAAACAACAACAACAACAACAAAACCGGAAAAAGGGAGTCCTATTCACCCCACCCCCAACCCCTCGAGTACGTTTCTGCTTGGAGCACCGAAAAGCAACTTTCTCCAACTTGCTGTGTACCTATGGGTGAGCTACTTGAAGAAAATTGCTTTTCGTACTTCATGCAGTAGAGCGCACATGGGGGTTAAATAGACAAGTTGCAAAAAAACCCGAAACACCCGTAGCAAAGAAGCCCACCGGATTCAGGGCAGTGTGTGCTTTAAGGGTACGTCACACGATACAAACTGGCTACCCATAGTAAATCCCACAGGTCTTAACCGTTTGGCCCGTTGAGCCACGGCATTGTTTTATCGACTGCTGGTGAACAATATTAAAATGAAATCATCAGTGAGTTCCGTCTGCTTAGTTTGTGTTTCCCGTTTCTTTCAGGCTTGTAATATCGCTCCATACACGGAAATCCAATGGCTATGGCAATCAATCGATCGAAACAAAGGCTTTTAATCGTCTTAATATTCGAAGCGGACTTTCTCGGTTCTCATCTGTTATTTATTTGATTGTCAAGCGAGGCATATTCTCACATGCCTAAGTGTACGTTTTTTTGTTTGTTTGTTTTGTCTGCTTTTTTCTTTATTTCTGTCTGTCTTTCTTTCTTTCTGTTTTTTTTTTTTTTTTAATTTTTATTGATTTTTTTTTTTTTACTAGACGAAAGGTGTGAACTAGTGGTCAATTTCGCCAGATGAGAGCGCTTCGTGAAACGAGTTCACGCGCAAAATCGCATCGAAATCTCTCTCTTAACATCCACTCTCCATCCTTCCCCCCTGCCCCCCCCCCCCCCCCCCCACCAAAAAAAAAAAAAAAAAATGAGAAGAAAAAAAAAAGAAGAAGAAAAAAGTCAGATGGGAGACTCAGGAAGAACCTGAATGGATGAGTTTTACGTCCTCACAGCAAGAGCTTTTAGGGACAAGTTGGTCGCCGCAGTAAGCTGTAGCATGGAGTCGATTGTTTAGGCAAGACGTTGTAGGCTGGCAGGTTTGGTCGTGTGGGTAGCGTTAGCGGTCGGGAGGGCGGAGGAGGGACCCGGGGTAGACGTCGTCGTCTGGCAGGAGCCTGGGTGACGTTGTGAGTCGTCATCGTCAGTCGGGAGCATGGGTGACGTTGTGAGTCGTCATCGTCAGTCGGGAGCATGGGTGACGTGGAAGTCGTCAGGACCGCCGAGCGGTCGTCTGCAAAGGAAGACCCGTGCTGCACGCTCATGAAATAACAGTTTGGCGACTCCCGTGAAACCAACTGCCCTGTGTCTTCGGCACTTGCCGCGCCATTCTGATCCTCAAGAGTGCTTTCCCCTGTCGTCTGCTACACATAGGAGTGCTTTCCCCTGTCGTCTGTGCATGTACCTACATTTTTCTTTCTTTTTTTTTTTCTTTTCAAGCAGCTGTCCAAAAAAAAAAAAAAGGTTTAGGATCGGCGGCAAAATTTGAGGATCGGTCGGGTGACCAAAAAAAGCAACTTTTTTTTTGTCTTTTTTGCTCATGAAAGACCGAAACGAAGACTGATGCAGCAAGGAGGAGGAAGTGATGAAGAAGCAGCAGAAGTAGCAGTGAGGGTAGAAGAAGAAAATGACGACGACGACGACGATGATGAGGGGGTGGAAAGGGGGAAGAGAAGAACCAGAGGGAGACGAAGAACAACAATGGAGAGAAGAGCGAGTATCACAGAGGGGTGGGGGAGGGGAAGGAATAGAGATGGAAGAAGAAGAAAGTAGGAAATAAGGAGAGGGGTGAGGGAGAAGAAGGGAAAAGATGGAAGAAAGAAGACCGGGTGAGAAAGAGAAGAAACAGATGGAAGAAAGAAGACCGGGTGAGAAAGAGAAGAAACAGATGGAAGAAAGAAGACAGGGTGAGAAAGAGAAGAAAAAGATGGAAGAAAGAAGACAGGGTGAGAAAGAGAAGAATGATGGAAAGAAAGAAGAACCGGTGAGAAAAGAAGAAAACAATGGAAGAAGAGGAGAACAGGGTGGGAGAAGAGAGAAGATAAAGAGAAGAAAGTAGGAAATAAGGAGCAGGGTGAGAAAGAAGGGAAAAGATGGAAGAAAGAAGACGGGTGAGAAAGAGAAGAAACAGATGGAAGAAAGAAGACCAGGGTGAGAAAGAGAAGAAACAGATGGAAGAAAGAAGACAGGGTGAGAAAGAGAAGAAAAAGATGGAAGAAAGAAGACCGGGTGAGAAAGAGAAGAAACAGATGGAAGAAAGAAGACAGGGTGAGAAAGAGAAGAAAAGATGGAAGAAAGAAGACGGGTGAGAAAGAGAAGAAGTCGGGGGCAGGGAGGGGGAAGTAGAAGAGCAGGGAACAGGGTTCATACAGACTTGGAGAAACAAAATTCCCAACCTTTTCCCAACCTTTCCCAACCCCAGCACCGGTTTTCCTAACCATGTTACATCTCATACACATATGAGTTTTGAAGAACAGAAAGCTAGAATGCGCGCAAATGTTGATCAATGGCGGTCTTCTTGGCAAGAACAGTAACTCTTGACAACAAATGGTTACATTCCATAAGTAGAGCCAACTGTCAGTCGCGGATGTCGGCGATTTTCGGACAATTACAATTTATTGTTTGTGCCTTTATTGTTTGCTTTTCTATCTCTTTGGTTTTGAAGATGCTTGTTTGAGTTTTTGAAGATCGCTTGTTCATTTTCCCAAACCTTCTCAACCCACAGACACCAATTGCCATTTTCCCCAAATTTTCACAGCTGGGAAAAGGACCAACGGTTTTTTTTCCCAAACCTTCCCAACTATTCCCAACCTATGAGAACCCTGGGCAACCAGAGAAAGAAGTAGAAAGAGGTATACAAGAAAAGACGCTAGAAAGGTAAAGAACAAAATGGTGACAGGAAGAAGATGGTAGGGGGGGGGGGGGGGGGGAGAGAAGAACAAGAAAAAGGCAGAAAAAGAAGGCAGAAAAGGAAAAGAGAGGAATGTAAGAAAGGGTAGAAAGAAGAGGATGAGGGTAGAGAGGGTGAAGGGAAAAGAAATGGAAAGAAGAAAAAAAAAAAAAAGGGGGGGGGGGGGGGGGGGGGGAAGGGGTCTGCGTCAAGAGAGAGAAAGAACACTATGAAATCCATTGCGCACGAAAATAGTATCATGAAAGTATTGCATGCTGATAAGAATACCAAGGGGAAAGATGGAAAAAAAAAGAAAAAGAAAAGGCACGCAACAAAAGCGGTACAGACGATTTGTTTTATCACGTCAGCTTTTATCAACTTGACAGACAGCCAGAGGGCACCGCGTTCTTGTCCTCGGAGTTCATCGGGTAAAAACGTTAAAGCATTTAAGCAGGTAGTGTCGTAAGAGAGAGAGAGAGAGAGAGAGAGAGAGAGAGAGAGAGAGAGAGAGAGAGAGAGAGGAGAGAGAGAAGAGGGAGGGATAAAAGAGGCAGAGAGAAAGACATAGACAGATAGATAAAGAGATGAGGAGAGGAGAGAGGAGAGAGAGAGAGGAGAGAGAGAGAGAGAGAGAGAGAGAGAGAGACAGAGACAGAGAGAGAGAGAGAGAGAGAGGAGAAGAACAGACAGACAGACGGACGGACAGACAGAGAAAAGCCGGGGGGGGGGGGGGGGTGAGGGCAAAGACAGACAAACAGAGACAGAGGCAAACTCTCATATTTGAACAAAAGCAAAGGAAAGCATTTCACAGAAAGATAATAAAATATACACGTAAAGGAAACACACACACACACACACCACACAACACCCCACACGCACGCACACACACACACACACACACACACACACACACACACACACACACACACACACACACACACACACCACCACCACCACCACCACCACCATCACCACCACAACACAACACACGCACGTGAAACACGCCGACACGTTCAGAACAAAAGAAGTCAGAAGCACAAAATAGCAGGCCGCTTCGGTCTACACGCTATCTCACTTCCACCACAAACCAAAACGGAACAAGAATGCGGCCTCTGACGTCATCCCGCGTTGGGAGGCACCAAGGACTGTCTCAACAAGATCGACAACAACAACAAAATAAACAATAAGACCAAAATGGCTCGACTCTCCCTCCTTCCTTCCTTCCTTCTCCCCCCCCCCCTCCCAGCTCTCTGTCTCTACCCCCTCTCTACCACTACCGCCACCACTGCATGTAATATAGATAACGCGCGCCCCAATACAGCGAGTGGAAACAGTTATCAGTATGTGTTAGTAAAGGTCAAATTTTCCCCGTCCTTGTTCGACTCTTGCCCTACATCTGTAGCTACTGTGACTCTCTCTCTCTCTCTTCCTCTCTCTCTCTCTCTCTCTCTCTCTCGCTGTCTTCTGTCTGTCGTCTGTCTCTCTCTGTCTCTCTCTCTTCTCTCTCTCTCTCTCTCTCTCTCTCTCTCTCTCTCTTCTCCGGATCATAGTTAATTCGATGATGGCATCTGTGTATTTGTCGAGAATGCTTCTTTCTCTGTTCTTTTTGGATTTTTTCTTTCTTTCTTTCTTTCTTTCTTTCTTCCATTCCTTGAATTCAAGTTCGTTCCATTTCTGTATGTGTACGTAACATCATTTTCACGTTAGTGTTCACTAAAAGTATGCTTTGTTTTTTTTCTTTCCGACATTCAGCGCATTGAAGGTTAATGTTATTGGCATTTTTTTCTTTGAGGTAATGTTAATTGGGAACCACAATCCTGCTACACTGCCTCACTGGTGCTCTCTGAATGTAAGCTTTTGTTTGTTCTATTTTTGTTTTTTTATACTCCCAGTTCTTATAGAACAGGGAGTACTTTACAATGGGAACGAAAAAATGCTGTCTGTGTGTCTGTCTGTCTGTCTGTGTGTGTCCGTCCGTGGTAAAAATGTGTTCCACTCGCTCCAGACAAAACTTCTGGGCCGATCTTTCTGAAAATTTGTAGATATGTTCATTATGGGTCACGGATGATGCCCGATGTTTTATTTTACCAGAATAGCCGTTGCTAACGGCTAAACTGCTCATGGTGCTCTCTGAATGTAAGCTTTGTTTGTTCTATTTTGTTTTTTTTTTTTTTCTTCCACTGACTGGAAATTGTCTCCCCTGTCTGTCACTGTACTGGGAGTACGTTTATATGCTTTGCCTCTTTGTTTTATTTTAAATCAAATACGACTTAGCTCTCACTTTGTAAACACTCTTAGGCCCTATTCTGCATGACAGCCGGATGAAGACAAAAGCTTGTGCCTATCCTAACCTTTATTTCCCTCTCTCTTCATGGAACAAAAATAGAAGTGAAGCGAAACGAAACAGTCTGTATATATTTTTTTTCTGAGAAAAAAATCAGCTCTGTGTGTGAATTAGCCCGGTATGAATGAAAGCTTGCCCATGAGTATCACTGAGCTAGGTACTGTTTATTCACGAAGGAAGAAATCAAGGGAGAAAGAAGAAAGACAATACAAAGAAAAATAAAGGAGTTGAGAACAAACACAAAAAAGGACAAAAGAATGCAAGACAATGGACTAATCAATGTTAAAAAGAAAAGGGAAAAAACGCAACAGAACATCGACAAGATTTAGTTTCAGTTTCAGTTTCAGCAAGGAGGCGTCACTGCTGCAGACTAGTCCATATAGCTACACCACATCCACTAAGTTTTGAGACACACTATGCATGATTTTAAGCTGATGGATAAATGAATTAACTACAAAGATGAACAATTCAAGAAGAGGGTCTCGTGGCTACGACTCAGCGGATGTCTGACCTACGCATTAGCCCAACGGGCTGGTCAGACCTTGAGTGCCTACCTACCATTTCATAGACAAGAAAAGAATGACAAGTACGACTCCACCACGGTCGAACGAATCTTGGATCGCCCTTTCACATGGATCTGCTCCAAAATGTAAGGGAAACGAACAAAAAACAACAACAACAACAAAAAAAAAGGTTCTGTACATCGTGAGAAACAGAAAAAAGAGGGTCACTAGGCAGGCTTACATATTTTCCACTTTTATTTCAAACGTGTGTGACCAGGCAAGTTCATGATAGGAAACAAAGTGTGTTTTTTTACCACGGGATGTAATAGTAGGTGCGGGCTTAAAGAGTTACCTCCCTTGTACATGTTCCACCATACGGGACGAAAAATACGAAATGTCAACATCTGCATCAGAAACAAAGTTTTAACATCCTTCGAAAATACATCACCTCAAAGATAATTATCAATTCGCAAACAATAACCTCAACAGACTTCATCTTCGGTGGAAAATGTGTAATCATCTTGCTGAAACCGATCCTGTCACCATTGTCCGATCCGGATCCGTACCTGAATTGGACTGGTTCGCTCAAGAGCCGCATTCCGATCTTTCCAACGTCATATTCCAATCTTTCCACCAAGTTTGGTTTAAGTGGATTTTTGTTGCTTCCCCTTTCTCTTCAATTTTTTGTGTTGTACTCTTGCGGACAGACGAACAAGGTAATAAAGAAGAGAACGTAAATAGGAACAAAGGAAATAGGGAAGGAAGACAGACAGGAAAATAAATGAGTAAATGAACAGATAAAGGATGAGGAAATGAAGGAAACGGGAGGGAAAAAAAAAAGAAAAAAAAAGAACGGTAGCAAAGGGGTGGAAAAGGGAAAGAAAAGTTGGAAATAAATCACGGGAAGTGGGGTGGTTCGAGACAGAACGCACGAGAGAGAGAGAGAGAGAGAGAGAGAGAGAGAGAGAGAGAGAGAGAGAGAGAGAGAGAGAGAGAGAGAGACAGAAGAAGACAGGACAGACAGACAAAGACAGACAGACAGACAGACAGACAGACAGACAGACAGCATAGACAGAAGTTTGGCCAACACAGCATTGCTCAAGAACAAACCCTAGCGCGGCATTAGAACACTGGTATGTCGTAACGTCCAAGACAAGACTGAACCTTGTGAAGTTGCCTAATACTGTTAGCTTTCCGCTTCCAGATGATGTTTGTGTCTGTCTGTCTGTTTGTTTGTTTGTCGTTTTGGCGGCTCCTGATTTTGCCTACCCCGCCACTGTGGAATTTGTCTCCCCATCTCACTTGAACAAGGGTTCACAAGTCATGTTTGAAGGCCATCGTATCCAGAGTTCATGTCGTCGACATGTTGATAAATGAGTATGGCCGATAAATAAAGGCGTGAATATCGACATGTTGATAAATGAGTATGCCGATAAATAAAGGCGTGAATATTTTGTAAGTATGACACAGAAATCGTGTCAATCGTGTAAGAAAACCTGTTTTTTTTTTTTCTAATTGCCTAAGTTTGTTTACCCGTCTGTCTGTCTGTCTGTCTATCCATCCAACTATCTATTAATTTTATCTATCTATCTATCTAACTATCTACCTATCTATATCTATCTATCTAGCTCAGTGTCTCTCTATTTCTCTCTGTATCTATCTCTATATCCATCTGCCTATCTGTTTATCTATCTATCTATCTATCTACCTATTTATCTATCCATCCATCTAATTATCCGTCTATCTGTTTGTCAGTCTGCTTGTCTGTCTTGTGTTGACCTGCTTATGCATATCTATCTACTCCCTACCTACCTACCTACCTACCTACCTACCTACCTACCTACCTACCTGTCTATCTCTATATCTGTTTATGTATCTATCCATATGTTTGTCTGTTATCGAGAGAGAGAGAGAAGAGAGAGAGAGAGGAAGAGGAGAGAGAGGAGAGAGGAGAGGAGAGAGAGAGAGAGAGAGAGAGAGAGAGAGAGAGAGAGAGGAGGGAGAGAGACAGAGACAGAGGCAGACAGAGACAGAGAAGCTTTTGAGTCATTTAACGCCATGAACACATCTTTTTAAGATATCCACGACACAAAACTGAGTAGCAGCCCTTAGAGTTGCCATGTTTTTTTCTTTTAAGAGCTCAAGAACCACGCTGCATCGTCCGACGCTCTGTGGCACTACCAAAGCCATCATTGTCATCCTGCTATTCTCACAGACACCAAAATCTTCTTCCCTCTTTCTTTTCTTTTTAACAGTCCTTTGAAGATGTGTCCACGTTCGCACTTACCACATACGTATGTAGATCGAGATTTCTTTAATAAAACAAAAAAGTCAATATACCCAGATGGAAAAAAAAATGTCAACACATCTTCCAGATTCACGTGTTGTTGTTTTTTCCCCCCGCGGCGCGAAATGCAGTATGCGTTTAACACATTCAACACAACCATCCCTTCATTCTCTTTTCGTGGCGTGTGTATATGAAACGTGCTTGGTAAACGGGTAAAAAAATGTCTATACAGAGAGACAGAGTGAGAGAGAGAGAGAGAGAGAGAGAGAGAGAGAGAGACAGACAGACAGACAGACAGACAGAGAGAGAGAGACAGAGAGAGAGAGAGACTGAGAGAGAGAGAGAGAGACAGACAGACAGACAGACAGACAGAGAGAGACAGAGAAAGACGGAGACTTGAGAGAGTGATTGAGAGAGAGAGAGGCAGACGGAGTTAAAGAGAGAGAGTTAGAGAGAGAGAGAGAAAGAGCGTTAAACGGTTAGAGAGGCAGAGACAGAAAGTGAGTTGAGAGTTAAAGAGAATTAAGAGAGAGATACTTAGAGAGAGAGAGAAGAGAGAGAGAGAGAGAGAGAGAGAGAGAGAGAGAGAGAGAGAGAGAGAGAGAGAGAGAGATTTCTTTGGAGTATAAAACACGTTTCATGTGTGAAAAGAGAATAAAGGTATAACCGCGTTGCACGTGCTGTATACTGCCCATGATGCCAAAATAACAGAGAAACATCGTGACAATTGCAAGTCACAGTTGCCACACACTCGTCCACAGACCGACGACCACACAGTTGAAAAAAGACAAGAACCAGCCCAGGTTCTCCCGTCCTCCTAATCACATCACTCACTCCCTCACGCTCTGTGCCATCACCACCACCACGGGAATAGCTCTAGCTCTAGAGCCCTGGCCAGACGAGGCTGCAACTCAACCCACCGCACAAACCATCCGTCCACTCCTCCCTCCATCCACCCGTCCCCAGGTAGAGAGAAGCAGCAGCAACGGCAACAACAGCAACAACAGCAACAACAACAACGGCAATTGTTCACAGCTGAAA
>CM065714.1:10265314-10272814 GCA_033310375.1 Conus canariensis | reverse complement strand
CGTCTTTCGTTCTTGTTCTTTCTCTCTCTCTCTCTCTCCCTTTTTTTCTCTCCTATTTTTCTTTCTTTTATTACAATTTCACAAAAAAGGAAGCAGAACTCGAAGAATCACCGTTGCTTGAAGACTGAAATAGCTACAGTACAGATGGGTAGACAGTGCAATTGTTCTTTTTCCTTCCTCTTTTTCCTCATCACTGTGTTTTACTTTCCCTGATTGTCTGAGAGTTGTGATACGGGCAAAGCTGTACAGATACCAAGACCAACAGGACTCTATACTCAACATACCATCTTCTTCACCGTGGTATCTGATTTTTTGACCCCCCCCCCCCCAAAAAAAAAAAAAAAAAAAAAAAAAATCATCAACGTAGCGGAGAAGGATGACAAATGTAGACCTCTACAGCAAACTGTTTCACAGTCTTATCCAGAGCGGGTTTGTTTTTCACAGTTCTGATCACAGTCCATTGGTCGTGAGGGCGTCCTACACACACACACACACACACACACACACACACACACACACACACACACACTGTGCTCTTCACGTGCCGTGATCCTTGGTGTCGCAAGCTTTGGGGATCTTAGATTACGTGGTGACACTTGCCGCTCCAAGGTTGGGATTTGAGATGCGGGGGTGGGGGCAGGGGGGTGGGGTGTGCAGGGGTGGGGTGGACCGGAGGAGGGGAGGGAAGCAGGGTGGGTGAAGAGACGAGAGATCAAGGTTGTCTCATCGTGTGTGCTTCAGCGGATGAAACAGTCTATAAAAGGGAGGAAGGCTGGGAGATTAGGCACTGTCTTTCTGCCTCCCCCCCCCCCCCCCCCAGCCTGAATTTACCAAGTTTATTACAAAAGTAAACGAACAAACAAACAAACAAACGAGCAAACAACCCGGCATGCAGTGGTGATCGTAGCACAGACTGTTGATGTAAATCTGCAACACTTTACTTCCCTCCCCCCCCCCCCCTCCCTCTCCTTTCCTCCGGTCTTTCCGCTCGACCTCACAAGCTAACCCCACCCCCCTCACCCCCTCAAGCCAGCCCTGCCTCCTCCTCCCCTGACTATCATATTTTCACACGCTGTTGCAGTAAATGCCCTGCTCATCATGAACCGATGGGGATGTAAGTGGAAATCATGTTTCTACTGAATGTGTGTGCGTGTCAAAGGGAGAGGCAGTGTTTGTATTAGTGTGGATGTATTGAATCCAATGACCAGTGGTCGTCTCATCTTTTACGGGGGGCCGAAATAGCTCGGTTGGTAGAGCGCCGGACTCGTGATCCAAGGGTTGCGGGTTCGAATTTCGGTACAGGGGGATTTTCCCCTCGGAGTTAACATTGGTTCTGACTCCATTCCCCATACAGTCCTTCGAATGAGACTATAAACCGAGGTTCCGTGTGTGAACGCACGCACAACATCTTGCACACACGTCAAATCCCATCACCAACTTTTCGGAAGAGAAGGCCAGTTTGGCCGTTGGTATGGATGACACGTTACACATAGCATGCACCTTCCCCGAAGATGGAGTATGGCTGCCTTAACGGCGGGATAAAAAACGGTCATACATACAAAACTCCATTGCCTGTCCATACAGGCAGTGTCCGCAGGAGTATCAGCCTGCATACGCAGAAAGAAAGAAAGAAAATCTTTTACGGGATGGAGTGGTAAAGCGTCAGGTTTTGATTATACCTCTTCCTTTTTTTTTTTTTTTTTTGGGAGGGGTGGTTGGCTGGGTGGGTTAACGTCATGTTCTTTGCAACCTTTAAGTATGTAAAGCACTTCAGCTTATTAGAGGAAAAGTACCCAATATGTCTATTATTATTATTATCACTATTATTATTATCATTATTATTATCATTATTATTATCATTATTATTATCTATTTATTCTTATCACTATTATCATTATCATTATTATTGTTGTTATTATTATGTTGTTATTATTATTGTTGTTATTATTACCACTTTTAGTATCATTATTGTTGCTGTTATTATTATTGTTGTTGTTATTATTACCACCTTTAGTATCATTATTATTGTTATTATTATTGTTATCATTATTACCACTTTTATTACCATTGATGATGTTGTTTACATGAGCAATCACATTTTCCTCAGACTCAGCCCCACAGCACGATCCCTCACCCCTTATCCCACCCACATCCCCTACATCTTCTCTCTCTCTCTCTCTCTCTCTCTCTTGGAAAAAGAAATTACGGAAAAGAGTAGGGGAGGGTGGGGGGGGGGGGGGGGGGGGGCGAAGAGTGAGGGGGCGGAGCAACAGCCTCTGGATGAGTTTTCCGTTTACCGGCTATCACTTTACTCATTTTCTGAATGTCACGCGCAGCCTCATTATATCTCCATCATACCCCAGCTTCGAGAATCACAATACTTCCCCTCTCCTTCCCTTCCCCTCCCCCCCCATCCACCTCCCCTGCCCTCTCACCACAAAGAATCTTCTCAATGCCTAGCGCCCCCCCCCCCCCCCCCCCCCCCCACTTGATCAAAGAATCGAACACAGAAGCCCTGAAACCCAATCAGCACGTGATGCCGTTGTTGTCAATGGAGAGTAGCTGCGATGGAGTGTGGACACGCGGGCGGGGCAACCTGAGACCTTCCTCAGCAAAAAGAGCTCACACAACATGGCGGACTCCACGGGTGGGGGTGGGGAGAGGCCCAGCGGGGGTCAGCTTGCTCGGCTGAAAGGAGAACTCACGTGGCACAGGTAGCGTGGAGTTTCACAGAGATCCGTTCCTGGTGGGCACATCCAGCTATGAGGGATCATTACAGCAAACAGGGACGGAGATTTCTTTTCTTTTTTCTTTTTTTTTTCCAGGTCAGTGGTGGGATAGGGTGGAGGGGGTGGGAGAGTGGGGGTAGCCCGGGGGTGGGGGTGGGAGAGTGGGGGTGAGGTGGGGTGGAGCAGGGTCTCTCCCGTCGTGTTTGCGAAATTGATTTCCATGCCAACATCCGAAATGACCATGAAACGCAGAACCAGTGAGATGAGAGAGAGAGAGAGAGAGGGGGGGGGAGGGAGAGGGAGGAAGGGAGAGAGAGAGGGAGGGAGAGAGAGAGAGGGAGAGGATGGACGGGAGAGAGAGAGGGGAGGGAGAGAGAGTGGGAATGAGAGAGAGAGGGAGAGAGACAGAGAGACAGAGACAGGAAAAGAGAGGGAGACAGAGTGCACGAGAGAGGAGAGAGAGAGAGAGAGAGAGAGAGAGAGAGAGACGGACAGAGAGACAGAGACAAAGAGAGAGAGAGAGAGAGAAAGAGAGAGACAGTGCACCAGAGAAAGAGAGAGAGAGAGAGAGAGAGAGAAGACAGACAGACAGACAGACAGACACAGAGACAGAGAAAAAGAGAGAGAGAGAAAGAGAGAGAGTGCACGACAGACAGACA
Source organism: Conus canariensis (assembly GCA_033310375.1). Taxonomy (NCBI): domain Eukaryota; kingdom Metazoa; phylum Mollusca; class Gastropoda; order Neogastropoda; family Conidae; genus Conus; species Conus canariensis. The sequence continues at coordinate 10,269,426 of CM065714.1, read as the reverse complement.
GACAGACAGACAAAGAGATCAAGAGAGAGGGAGACAGAGGGGAGAGAGAGAGAGAGAGAGAAGACGAGAGAGAGAGAGAACACACGAGAGAGAGAGACACGAGAGAGAGAGAGAGAGAGAGAGAGAGGAGAGAGAGAGAGAGAGAGAGAGAGAGAGAGACTTAGAGACAGAGACAGAGTATGAGACAGAAACAGACAGACAGACAAAGAGAGAGACACTCAGAGAAAAAGAGAGAGAAAGAGAGAGAGAGAGTGCATGAGAGAGAGAGAGAGAGGGAGAGAGAGGGTGTATGAGCGTGCGTTTTCTTGCTTGTGTGTGTGTGTGTGTGTGTGTGTGTGTGTGTGTGTGTGTGTGTGTGTGTGTGTGTGTGCGGTGCTTGTGTGTGTGGCTGTTCGGTGCGCGCGCGCGCGCGCGCGCGTGTGGGCGTGTGCGTGTGTGTAAGCGTGCGTGCGCTCTTGTGTGTGTGTGTGTGAACGCACTCTCAATGTACCAAAAATACCACAATTTAAAAAATTGTCACATTACGACACTTTTCGTGTAGAGACGTCTGCACTGTTATATTTTGCGTCGTATCAGGGCCAGCGAAAGTGATAATGTCAAAAGGGGACATGACGTGGCCACTTGCTGGCAGGGGGCCATTAAAACAGGACACCTGCTCTGTCTGGTTTGCGTCTGTGGCCAGCTGGACAGCTCTTGACGCTGACGAGCCGCTGACTTTCCATTCCGTGCAGGGTTTTAAAGGACCTTTGATTCGGGAGAGAGGGGAGAGAGCAGGACAGGAAGACAGAAGAGAGGACAGACAGACAGACAGAAGAGGAGGGAAGATAGAAGAGAGGAGGGAGAGAGAGAGAGAGAGAGAGAGAGAGAGAGAGAGAGAGAGGAGGGGGAATGATAGAAAGAAAAAAAAAGGTCAGACAGAATGTAAGAAAGAAGGGGAGAAATAAAGTCAGAAAGAAAGGAAGGAAGGGAGGGAGGGAAGGAGGAAAGAATGAATAAACGAATGAATGAATGAATCAATCTATGAAAGAAGGAAGGAAAGAAGAAGGAAGAAAGAAAGGAAGTCAGGCCAAAAAAACAAACAACAAAAAAAAAACGAGTGAGGCAAAGAACACTGAGGGAAAAAATACTTTAAAAAAAAAAAAAAAAGAAAGGAAGGAAATAAGGAAGGAGGAAAGGAAGTTAAGTGAAAGAGAAGAGGAAAGAAGACAGACGAAATGTCGTTTGGAGTTCAGCCGACCACAAGGGCCGAATCGAGATTAGGAAGAAAGAGAAGGGGCAAGGAAGGACGGAAGGAAGGAAGGAAGGAAGGAAGAAAGAACGAGAGAAATAAAGGACGGAAGGAATATAGAAAGAGAGAAAGGAAGGAAGAAAAGGAGGACAGAGAGAGAGAGAGAAAGACAGAACAAAAGAAGAAAGAAAGGAAGAAAGGAAAAAAAGAAAGAAAAGAACAAATAAAAGAAAAACTGGAAAATAAGACGGAATGATGAAAAACAGGCGGAGGTGTGAGGGGGGGGGGGGGGGGGGGAGGAGACAAAAAAGAATGAAGATAAAACGAGGAAAAAAGATAGACAGACAGACTTGACAGAAAGAAAGAAAAGGAAGGAAAAGATAACGGGGGGAAAGGAGAGAAGACAAACAGGAAGAAGACAGAAGATTAAGCAAGGGAGACAAGTCAAAGGACAACCAAACAAACGGAAGCTAGGGGTGGCGGCCACACCCGCTGACGAGCGCGTCAATGGCCGGCCACACACCACAATAGTGATCTCTGTGGCTGCACACCAAAAAAGTACTCCGCCAAGGCCTTGCTTAAAGAGTCGAGTATTTATAGATAGGCACACTTGTATTGTTTTGATTTTTTTTTTTTTTTAATTGTGTCTGAAAGTTGATTTACTTTCTTTTCTTTCATATGCTCATCAAGGTACATGCCAGATGGTTCGAAGCAGACAGATTAAAAGGAAAGGAATGGAACTATAGTGGGGACCCCCCCCCCCCCCCCCCCCTCCGGCGCAAAGACAGAGTCAAGGGTGAGTGCGAAGGTGTCTAAAATGTGACATCAGATAAGGGGTTGCTCATGTATGTTTTGATTGTGAATGATTTGAACGGTTGAAATCCTTAAAAACAAGCGAGATGATTGGTGACGGAGTGGATGGGGGGGGTGGAGAGGGGGTGGTGGTGTTGGTAAGATAAGATAATATTGCTTATAGACCAGCCGACCGCAAAGGGCCATATCAGGGCTGTCACCCCGTTAAAATCAACTCACAAGTCATTCATTCACACAATTCTTTAAAATAAATCTTCTAAAAACCCATCCGAAAGTTTGTTAAAAAAACAAACTTTCCACTGTAAAATCTCAGATCCGATGAAAAATGTTAATCTCTTTCAAGAACTCAAAGATCGCGTCAGGCGGAACGTCTCTGAACAAGGTTTTCATGGAATCTGCTGTAAAATGTTTGTGTCTCACATCATGCAAGTCCCAAGACTCTAAAAGAACATGTTTCATTGTGAGTGGCACATTTGATCTATTATCAAATTAATCTCTATTTTGGCTCGAAATTTATGCTACGCCTCAAAAAATCATACAGCGATTCAGCACAAAGTCCTAGCTGGAGTGTGTGGCCTCTTCCACTCAGGGCCCTACTCCACCCGTTGTCAGCTGCTGACGAAATGATCAGCCGCTGTCTATCTCCCCCACCCCCACCCACCCCTCTCCCACTCCCACCACCACCACCACCACCCCAAGGCCCCAACCCTTCCCTTCCAGGTTTATCCATAAGCCTCCTGATGACCGTGTAAATTGCCACCATGGGGGTTACCACAGGTCTGTGAGGGAACCTGGGAAATCAGTGGTGATTTACCTGAAAAGCCGGTGTGGGTGTGGTATGAAAAGAGTGGGGCGAGAGGGTAGGTGGGGGAACAGACGGGGGGGGGGGGGGGGGGGGGGAGTGGGGGTGAGGGGGAGTGCGGGAGAGAGGGGGGGGGACCAGGAAAGGGGATAGGGGAATGGATGGCTAAAGTCTGAGGGTGGTTTCGTTTGCTTTTACAGAGAGTTGGGAAGGGAGGGAGAGAGGGAGGGATGAAAGGGTGGGGGTGGGGGTGGGGGCGGGGTGGGGAGGGGTGGGGCGGAGTGGTGGTGATGAGCGTTAATTAAGGCAGGGTTGAATTTAGAACTGACTGAGGTTTGTGCCTGATGATGGGGGAAGAAGTGGAGGTGGAGGATAAGTTGGTGGGGAGAGGGGTGGGATGGGGGGGGGGGGGAGAGAGGGGAGGCAGATAACTCACAGCTTTGTGGTTTTCCATTCTTTGGTGAGTAATACTCTACTCCGAATACAGATTTTGAGGGGAAAGGGGGGGGGGGGGGGAGCAGATAACTCAGCTTTGAAATTTTCTATTCTTTGGTAAGGAATAACCTGACTTTCGATCGATGGGGTGGGGAAGATTGAGAAAAGGAGGGGGAAAGAAGGGGGGCAGATAACTCACAGCTTTCTAGTCTTTGGTAAGGGATGCTCTGACTTCAGATTGATGATCGGGAATAAGGGGGGGGGGGGGGGGGGTAGACAACTCGCAGCTTTGAGGCTTTCCGTTCTTTGGTGAGGAATGGTCTGGCTTTCAGATGTTAACCTATTAACGAATGCGCTTTGCTGTGGAGTTCAATGGAATTGACCTGTGACTGTTCCTGCTCTGCACAAAGCTCTGGATGCGGCGCTGCTGAAAAACATGTCCACATGGTAATCAACACAGAACAGATCATTCTCCTGCTGAGAGCCCTTTGGTGAATATCTATCTATCTATCTAAAGACAGAGAGAGAGAGAGAGAGAGAGAGAGAGAGAGAGATAGAAGATAGATGGATAGATGGATGAGAGATAGATAGTATAGATAGATGGATGGATGGATGGGATGAGATAGATAGATAATATAATAGATAGATAGTAAAGTGATGGATGGATGGATGGACTGACACATAGATAGATAGTCAGACAGACAGACAGATAGACAGATAGATAGATACATAGATAGATTTTCTGTCTGTCTCCTCTTTCGTACCACCTGTATCAGCATTGCACCCACACCGCCCATTGCGGTGCCCCGTACCCCCCACCACCCCACACCGCCC
>CM065714.1:10250314-10260314 GCA_033310375.1 Conus canariensis | reverse complement strand
AACACAACACCTCCTAAAGAACGTAAACAAACACAACACCTCCTTAAGAACGTAATTAAACACAACACCTCCCTGAAGAATGTAAACAAACACATCATCTCCCTGAAGAACATGAGCAAACACAACACCTCCCTGAAGAATGTAAACAAACATATCACTTCCCTGAAGAACGTGAACAAACACAACACCTCCCTGAAGAACATGAGCAAACACAGCACCTTTCTGAAGAACGTAAACAAACACAACACCTCCCTGAAGAACGTAAACAAACACATCACTTCCTTGAAGAATGTAAACAAACACAAAACTCCTCGAAACAAACACAACACCTCCCTGAAGAACGTAAACAAACACATCACTTCCTTGAAGAATGTAAACAAACACAAAACCTCCTCGAACAAACACAACACCTCCCTGAAGAACGTGAACGAACACAACACCTCCTTGATGAATGTAAACAAACACGACACCTCCCTGAAGAATGTGAACAAACACAAACACCTCCGAAGAATGTGAACAAACACAACACCTCCCTGAAGAAGAACGTAAACAAACACACCTCCCTGAAGAACGTGAACAAACACAACACCTCCCTGAAGAACGTGAACAAACACAACACCTCCTGAAGAACGTGAACAAACACAACACCTCCCTGAAGAACGTGAACAAACACAACACCTCATGAAGAACGTGAACAAACACAACACCTCCCTGAAGAACGTGAACAAACATAACACCTCCCTGAAGAGTGTAAACAAACACAACACCTCCCTGAAGAACGTGAACAAACACAAACTGCCTGAAGAATGTAAACAAACACAACATCTCTGTGAAGAAAATAAACAAAAAGGCAACAGGTCTAAAGGTAAGCCACTGTACTGTATGTAGATATTGAAGCCAAACGATGTTATTGTGCAGACCGATGGTCAAACCCAAGTTGGCCGTGTTAATTTCAACAATGACCTGCGCTATTGTTGATTACCATGCCAGGTCTGCTCATCTTGTCAAAAGTGCATTTTCTAAAGAAAAATCATTTGGCGTCTCGGTTTCTTTTGTGTTTGTCGGATTATTTTCGTCATAGTTAGTTACTTATTCATTTATTTATCCATCCATTTGTTGATTTATTTATTCGTGTAAATATTTCTTGATTTATCATGTCATGTATTTATTTATGTGTGCTTGTTTAAATTGTTTACTTATTTGTTCGTTTATTTATTATATCATTTCTGTATTTATGTTTGTCTTCTTTGAAGGGGATGGAGGGGTGGGGTCTTTCTTATTCACTCTCTCTTTCACACACACACACACACACACACACCACACACACACACACCACACACACACACTACTCTCTCTCTCTCTCTCTCTCTCTCTCTCACTCACTCTTTTCTCTCTTTCTCTCTTCTCTCTCTCTCTCTCTCTCAAACACACACAAAAACACACTACACACAGACACACACAAACACACACATAAACACACTACACACGCACACACACCAGAGAGAGAGAGAGAGAGAGAGAGAGAGAGAGAGAGAGAGAGAGAGAGAGAGATGATGATGATGATGATGATGATGATGATGATGATGATGATAATCTTTATTTCCAAGGGTAACAGATAAGCAAACGTATGCTTTTTTTCATCCGGCCCTTGCCCCTTTAAAGGGGAACTAGTATGACTAGCGACTAAGACTTACAAAACTTTTAACAAACACACATATCTTCACAACATTAAAAAGTTCATCCATTAACAGTTAAGGCGCAGATGACTTTAAAAGGAAAAAAGAAACGATTGAAACAACAAACAAGAATAAAGAAATTGATGACAAAGAAGAAAAGAATCAGCACACACAGATATGGAATAAGCGATCCTCCTATCGAAGGAGAGAGAGAGAGAGAGGAGAGAGAGAGAGAGAGGAGAGAGAGAGAGAGAGAGAGAGGAGAGAGAGGAGAGAGAGAGAGAGAGAGAGAGAGAGAGAGAGTTACATTCCTTTTGTAAAAAATTAACATACAACAAACTGCTAAGGATGATAATTAGACAATTACAATGCATCAATAATATCAACATTTGTTCTTTCTTTTACATTTAAATGATGTGGTTATTAGGCAAAACGAGAACGAACAATCAGTTATCAGTAAGCAGCAATAAATTCATAGCATCAATAATAATAACACTTATTTTTCATGATGTGTGCGTGTGCGTGTGCATGTGCGCGCGCGTGCGCGCACGCGCACGCGTGTGAGTATGTGTGTGTGTGTGTGTGTGTGTGTGTGTGTGTGTGTGTGTGTGTGTGTGTGTGTGTGAGAGAGAGAGAGAGAGAGAGAGGGGGGGAGGGGAATGCCATTATTATTTACCTTCCCCTTCCATCTTTTTTGTCTTCTTCTTGACCATTCATACACTATCCAAAATTATAATTATTAATTAAGCGACAATTCATCGAAACGCAGCCGTAATTAACGAAGAGAGAGAGAGAGAGGAGAGAGGAGGAGAAGAGAGAGAGAGAGAAGAGAGAGAGAGAGAGAGAGAGAGAGATTATAATTCCATTTTCCTATCCAAAATATCACATGCTAAACATTACTATAAATTTGAATAAAGAGCAATACATCAATATGATCAACAGTATTCCTTGCAGTTACAGTGCTCGAAGAAATCAAAGTATTAAGACATCAATCAATTAGTGACAATGCACCAATAAAACCAGCGACCACAGCAGTCATTCATCATAATATAATTTCAATAATTAATAAAACCGATAGTAACCATATCTCTCATTTATCATTATCTGGTTTTAAAAACATCAGTGGAAAGGAAACGGCGTATCAGTTTAATATGCAGCAAAACAGAGGGTGTTCCCTGGTATATATATTTTGTCCCTAATAGCAATGGTCTGCTGTGAAATGTGTAATTAGTTTTTCCCTGAAGGATTCTGTAATTTGAGTACATCGGAAATGTAGTGGAAGTGAATTCCAAATCACGCTACCTGAGTAAGATAAACTTGATTTAAATAGATCTATTCTAGGTGTGGGAACCTGGAATTTGGTTGAATCCCTAGGGTTTATGCTAAATTTGGACTGAAGAGTTTGTGGTGCTAAACCCGATGCAATTTTTTGCATTAGCAGACATTTGTTGACAGCAAACATTTCTTGTAACGGGAGAGCCCCCGCTTTAGTATAATCCCCTTCACTAGACTAGATGATTTTAATAGGACTGCTTTAAGTGCTTTTTTTTTTGTAGAGGTTTCATGGCATTTAGCACTAGCAGAATCAAATAGTGTTGAACAATAATTGATTGAAGAGAGAACATGTGCGTGTAGGAACAATTTCCTGGCATGAAGGTTTAAGAAATGCTTAATCTTGCACAGCTGATATGTTTGTCTGGATATTGATTTATATAAACTGCGAAGGTGATAAGACCAAGAAAGATTATTATCAACATATACGCCTAGAACTCGACGGCTATCCACCACTTCAATTTCCTGATTATTGATAAAAACAGATGGGGGCTGTGTGGTTATGTTTTGTCTTCTCTGCCTTGTTGTTATCAGCATTAGTTTTGTTTCGTTAGGATTCAGTGACATGTAATTTACATTGCACCAATTACTTAAGATATCAGCATTCTTCTGTAATGAAGTGAAAACAGCTTCCAAGCTGGAGCTACTTGTATGGACAGTGGTATCATCACAAAAGAGTTCACATGAATCCTCAATATAAAGAGGGAGATCATTTATATAAACTGAGAACAGCAACGGACCTAACACAGAACCCTGGGGTACGCCATGTTGAATAGGTAGTTTCTCTGATAAATTGTTGTTGACACAAACGATTTGTTGACGGTCTTCTAGGAATGATGTTATCAGTTGGAAGGCATTTCCTGTTATACCATATGATAAAAGCTTCCTGCATAACAATTTGTGGTCAATGACATCAAAAGCCTTTGCAAAATCAACAAACAGTGCGCCACAATATTTATTCTCATTAACACTGGCTAGCCATTGATCTACGAGGTTTGTAAGCGCTGTATGACAAGAATGATTTTTCCTGAATCCTGATTGATTTTTATTTAGTAGGTTGGAGGAGTCAAAATGGTGGCAAAGATGTTTATTTATGTGTTTTTCCAAGGGCTTGGACAGAACTGGCAAAATGGATATAGGTCTGTAGTTGATGGTTCAGATTTGTCTCCAGATCTGAAAATGGTATTACTTTTGCAACTTTGAACTGAGCGGGAAATGACATTATCAATGCATAAATTGTAAATGTAGGTAAGAGTTTCACATATAACAGGTGCTGATAGTTTCAGTATTTTTCCATCAATCCCGTCAAGTCCGCGGCTTCCTGTCTGCTTTAATTGGCATAAGCTTGGCAAACATCACTAACTGTCATAAGAGAGGAGAGAGAGAGAGAGAGAGAGAGAGAGAGAGAGAGAGAGAGAGAGAGAGAGAGAGAGAGAGAGAGAGAGAGAGACGTGTACTCCTGTATGCATGCACCTGCTTTTCGACTTGATTTGACTGAGTGTTCGCCAGAAACCTGTTCGGCATCTTGAATGCTGCCCAAGTCTTTGAAGCTTTCTTTTGACACGTGTGACGCACAGATGTGATAATGTGTCCGCCACATTTCTCCACAAGCTCCCTCACACCGTCAACACGCCCCACAGGCAGGCACATCGGTGATGTGTGGCACGCCACATCAACGCGTCAGTCACGCAACCTCTGACCCCCTCGCCCCCTCCTCCCTCACACCACTCCACCCCTCAGCTGCTACCCCTTTCCAAGCCTCTCCATCTCTTTCTCCTCTTTTTTGTGTGACCTGCGCACAATCATCACAACTTACCCAAAATGTTGGAATAAAGCTCAGCCGAGGAGCCACGCATCAGTTTTAGACTGTAGCTCAACCTGTGAGTTATGCACGATACTCACAGCTGATCTTATACGCTATGCACGACACGTACAGCTCAACCTATGAGTTAAGTTGGGGCCGGAATAGCTCAGTTGCTACAGCGCCAGACTCGTAATCTTGGTGATCCTGGGGTTGCGGGTTCGAATCTCCGCGGGCCGTTTCGGTACAGGGGGATTTTTTCCCTCGGAGTTAACATTGGTTCTGACTCCATTTCCCACACAGTCCTTCGAATGAGACTATTAAACCGAGGTTCCGTGTGTGAACGCTTGCTTAACATCTTGTACACACGTAAAATCCCATCACAAACTTTCGGAAGAGAAGGCCAGTTTGGCCGTTGGTATGGATGACACGTTACACATAGCATGTACCCTGCGTGAGAAATGGAAAGAATGAAGAAAGTAAGGAAAGTGAGTGAACGATCTTGAACGACATGGACTGGATGACACGGGAAATGATTGAATGAAGCGCCAGCTGGCAGCTCTTCAGTCGGCACTACCCAGGTAGGCAGCCCGTTGGTAAACGAGTGTGGAATGTAAAGCGCTGACAGCTTGGTCTCTGGCCGAGAATAGGCGCTATATAAGTATTCATTATAATGTACTTGTAAAACGCGATACTCAGAGCTCAGCTCATGACTTGCGCGCGTATACCTTACCGCAAGCTTATGGTTTGCACGACAATCCTTTCTTTTTCTTTCGCTCCGTGCGTTTATAACCCAAATCGTCAGATCACTCCATTAATTAAGTAATCACCGGTCTCCAGCTTTTGTTCGTTAGTTTTTGTTTGTTTGTTTGTTGTTTGTTGTTTTTTTTGTTTGTTTCTTTTTTTCAGCTGAGACGGTGGGTTGTTCCCGCACAATAGCATCTCAGACACCGGAAATCTCCTAGGCCTTTGCCAGTTTTGAATGCAGCCGGAAGGAGCGGGTCACGTGCTATACGCAACGCAGGAAGTTAGCGTCCTCAAAAAGAAAAAAAAAAATCGCAGAAGGAGACATGTCATCCCCACGACTCTACAAACGCGAGCGTGTTACATGTGTGGGAATCTTGTTAAAATAACTGAGCAGTCGACAGCAAATTTGAAAAAAAAAAAACAAAACAAAGAAGAAGGTAAGCTTACCTTTGATGTAGATAAGATGGCGCAATTGCGGCACCTTGGAGTGAGCTTCGGAAACATCATTTCAAGACTGCCGTGTGTGTGTGTGTGTGTGTGTGTGTGTGTGGTGTGTGTGTGTGTGTGTGTGTGTATGCGTGCGTGCGTGCGTGCGTGCGTGCGTGCGTGCGTGCGTGCGTGCTGTGTGCGTGCGTGCTGTTGCTGCGTGCGTGCGTGCGTGCGTGCGTGCGTGGCGTGCGTGCGTGCGTGCGTGCGTGCGTGCGTGCGTGTGCGTGCGTGTGTGTGTGTGTGTGTGTGCGGGGTGGTGTGTGTGTGTGTAGTTGATGGCTTACATATACCTCCCCGAAAGGAAATGGGAATAGGAGTTTGTTAAATTAGTTTTATTCTGTGAAGTCTTGATAATACTGGTAAAATAATAGATACCTATATAGCAACCCATAAGGAAAAATGCTGTATATGCTCTACAAAACAAAACAACAAAACGAAACAAAACAAAAACCCTGAATACATCATTTACGACACGTTACATCAATATTACAAGTACATACAAATCGAAATGTAACCAACAGACTATACTTTAAAAAAAACAACCAAACCTGCATACACATTTCTCTACAGTGATGCATACTAATTGTATGCTACACTTGTATACTCAAACATGTCACGCTTGAGCAGACGTGCATACTGTTTAGATGGACAAGACGCAACCAGACCTATTACTGTGAGAAACATGTCACTCATGTGTAGACGTACATACTGTTTAGATGGACAAGACGCAAACCAAGGAACCTATTACTGTGGAAAAAAGAAACGGAGATGAGTTTGGAGACCAGATTGAAAAGCGGTGAGGGAGTCACACTGTCGGAATCTCTTCCATGTCGTTGGGGCTTGAAAAGAGAGAGAGAGAGAGAGAGAGAGAGAGAGAGGAGAGAGGAGAGAGAGAGAAGAGACAGAGACAGAGACAGAGACAGAGAAACAGAGATAGAGACAGACAGAGAGAGACAGAGAGAGAGACAGAGAGAGACACAGAGAGAGAGAGAGAGAGAGAGAGAGAGAGAGAGAGAGGAGACAGGGACAGACACAGACAAGACAGACAGTGAGACAGACAGATCTCATTCCGCCAGTCCTAGTTCTGGTATAAGAGATCTTAGGTGTATGTTATGCTCTAGTGGGGCGTTATTATACAGTTCTTATAATAAACTTATTCCACTCTAAATCCTCCTTAATTCACCTCGCCCCCTTAGTGAACAGGGGGAAGCGAATATGTACCGCTGGATTACAGAGAGAATGGGTTCTGTACGGGTATTTTACCGGCTGAAAAGAGCAATATAAGTTTATTGTCGAGCAAAATAAATACCAGTTAAAAGCTGCGCAATGTATTGCTCTGCAAACTCTTCAGTATACTGTCCAGTGGCCCAATTTTCCTTAAAAACGACAAGAACAACAATAAGAACAAGAACAACAAGAACAACAACCACACACACACACACACACACACACACACACACACACACACACACACACACACACACAACGTGCATCCACAATTGGAAAGTCGAGCCATTAAGAATGGCCTTTTTTTTTTATTGCTTTGTCAATATTTTGTTTTGACCATAAAGTAATGGTTTCATATGTTTCAGTTTCAATTTCATCAAGGTAGTGTCACTGCGTGTGGACTTGTCCATATGCGCTACACCACATTCGCTGGGATACGAGACCACACTGCGCAAGATTTTCAGCTGGTGGATAAATGAATGAATGACAAAAATGACAGGATTTAAAGCGAGGATCTCATGGTGGATCGATGAATGAATGGTAAAAATGACAGGATTTAAAGCAACGATCTCATGGATAGCAGATGTATGACCAGTGTGCTGGTCAGTACTTCGGTACTTACTTTCCTAACATTGTCTGCACCACTATTATGATTGCATGCGTGTGTTCGCGAGTGTGTGCATACATGCATGCGTGCGTGTGTGTGTGTGTGTGTGTGTGTGTGTGTGTGTGTGTGTGTGTGTGTGTGTGTGTGTGTGTGTGTGTGTGGGCGTGTCAGCACGCGCAATCGCGAGTGTTTGTATGTACCAGTGTACGCGGTGTGGTGCGTACATGTGCACGTGTGTGCGTGTATGTGCATGTGTATGCGTGCGTGTGTGGTCTGTGGGCTTGTGTGAACATGCTCGTGCACGCAGGCATGCTCATGCATATGCGCACATGTATGTGTGTAGTGTGTAAGTCTGCGTATATGGGCGTCCACGCGTGTGTTTCAGAATGGAATATAATATTCGTAGGGTTCGATTAAAAAATAAACCAAAAGCTGTACATTGACTGTAAGTCTGTCAGGATATTGTGTTTAGAGAAAGAAAACAACGACTATGAATGTCTCCACACTTCAAAGATCTTGGCAGTGAACTTTCATGATAGCTCTAATCAGCGCCCTCGTTCAAACAACGCTTTGGACACATCAAAGGAATACTGAATACTCCATTCACCGCCTTACATCAGTGCCAAAATTCATGATAATTATGACATGTAAATAACAATAATTTCATGAAAATTATACTTGCGGAGTGGTTACTAATTCTTCATGACACAATCACTTTCATGGAAAAGAAAGTTGCAATTATTACAGCCATTTTGACACCAATAAACTGTCGTACTGTCCCTCGCACTCCCGACCTTCAACTGGGGATGATATGTACATCTGTGCTGTCAATCAAACAATCGCCAAGTTCTGCCTGTTGTCTGGAAATCCACACGCATAAACGCGCGCGCTCAAACGTACATAAGCTAAAGCGCGCGTGCGCGCGCGCCACACACGCGCGCGCGCGCCACACGCGCGCACGCGCGCGCGCACACACACACACACACACACACACTCCCACGCACCCCCGTCCCCCCTCCCCCCACATTCACAGGCGCACGCATGCCCCCACACGCTCACATATACACCCCTCCCACCAAATGCACACACCCACACACGCAAACGCCGGGCGTGCGCGCGTGCATACACACACACACACACACACACACACACACACGAACATAGACACACGCGAGCGCGCTCGCACACACACACACCACACACAACACACACACACACACACATGCACGCGCGCGCGCGCACACACACAAACACATACACACACACATGCACATTTACGAGCGCGCTCGTACACACACACACACACCACACACACACACACACACACACACACACATATATATATACAACACACACCACACACACACACACACACACACACATATTTACGGGCGCGCTCGCGCACGCGCGCGCGCGCGCACACACACACACACACACACACACGCACATACACATAACACACACACACACACACACACACACCACACACACACACACAAAACACATGCTCTTTCTCTCTGTTATCCAGGATTCAAGTCCAGTCCTTTCTCTGTGGCACTGTTGTATGATACAGATGATTTCGCTGTCAAGATGAAAGTGAACATGAAACAGACGCACACCTGTACTCTCCACGAACTTATACCCACTTCCAAACAAACAAATAAACAAAACATGGACGTCTGTAAGCACTCGCTACCAATAGACCACACACACATGCGCGCACGCACGCCACACACACACACACACACACACACACACACACACACACACACACACACATACACATGCAAGCACGCACGCACGCACGTGCACGCACGCACGCTCGCACACACACATACACACACAAATACGCACGCACGTGCACACGCACGTACGCATATATAAATACACACACAAACACACATACACACGCGCACTCTCTCACTCTCTCTCTCTCTCTCTCACACACACACACACACACACACACACACACACACACACACACACACACACACACACACACACCTGTAGTCACCTCACTTTGAAACTTACTTTTAAACGAAAAGAAGAAGAAGAAAAAGAAGAAGAAGAAGAAGAAGAGAAGAAGAAGAAGAAGAAGAAGAGAAGAAGAAGAAGAAGAAG
>CM065714.1:10227814-10230314 GCA_033310375.1 Conus canariensis | reverse complement strand
CTCTTGTAGACCGGGTTATAAACCTTTCATGACCCAGTTAAAGAAGAAAAAGACACACACACAGAGGCAATGTTGCCTACAGCTCACTCGTGCAGACGAACTGCTGAAAAAAAAAGACGCTTATAAGTCACTCACACAAACCCCCAGTCAATATCGCATAAAAACGTCCACCGCAAAACTTGTTTCGTAAGACGGACACGCAGCAACAGACACGAGTTGGTCGCAAGTGAATATTTCAGTAGAAGTAACACATAACACGAGCTTGGTGAAGCAAAACAAAACAAAAAAAACAACAACAAAAAAACCGCCCCAACTTCGTTTTGTTTGTAACACAGGTGAAATAGCCCTGTTATCTCTGGAGTTGGTGGAGTTCAAGCCAAAATATCCTCGGCTTATTTGTAGGAACGCATGTACGTAGTAGACCACGGTCTCAGGTAAGCGTAGAGCCCAGCAGAAATTACGGTCAGTGCCAGGTGCAAGTCGACACGAGGCCTGAGAGCAGCCCTGCTTGGTGTGGTAGACTTTTCGGGGACAGTTGAGGACAGAGAGACTGTTGAGAAACTTCAGTCCCCACACAAACTGAAGGCTGGCCAGTGGTTAGTAGCTGGAGTTTAGAACACGTAAAACCCACTTTAACTGTAGGGTTCAAAAACACAACACAGGTACGTAGAGTAGCAGCTATGGCTCGTTGAATATGGAGGAGCTCTCAACCTGTCTCTTTCTCCACACACACACACACACACACTCACACACACACAGAGGAAACTCCCGTGGTAGCTGTATCACTCAGTATCGTAGTCCACTGTTGCCGTTTCAACACACGCGAACACATGCACGTAAGCACATTGCGACAGCACAGGTGGGTTTGGGTATGTGTGTGCGTGTGTGTGTGAGTGTGAGTGTGTTGTTGACGGGGGCAGTTGAGCGACACAGCTGCGGTGGTCAAGGTACCTCCACTGGTCAATAAACATGCCAGATACCGGGCGACCTCACTGTGGCCTCCACTATCATCACTTGGTCTGAATTGAGAGGAAGGGAGGAAGCAAGGTGAGGTGGGTGGGTGGGTTGTTCGTATCCCTCCCTTTTACAAGAAAAAAAAAACCCTAACCTTGAGCTACTTGTCGTTCTTGTATGTCGCACGCAGGCGTGTTGGAATCCACTGTGTATGGACACAAATCACAACCACATTCCTTTTTTTTCTTTTCTTTTTTTTTGTTTTTGTTTTTAATCTTCCTTTTAGTTCACAAAGCACACACACACACACACACACACACACACACACACACACACACATACACAACACACACACACACACACACACACGCACGCACGCGCGCGCGCGCGCGCGCACACACACACACACACACACAAAGCAAGAAAAAACCGACGTGTCAAAATTGTGACGACGTTGCACGAATCGTGGATCACTATCATTTCTCCCTCCTCACTCTCTCTGTCTCTCCCTCCTTCCCTCCCTTCCCTTCTCCTCTCTCTCTTCTCTTCTCTCTCTCTCTCTCTCTCTCTCTCTCTCTCTCTCTCTCTTCCCTCCTCTCCTCACCAACACACACATACATACACACACACCGAGGATGGGAAGCAAGTCGTGCTAGATGTAGTCCCGCGACCAGCTCCGAACCACACGTCTCCCCCCACTCCTGTTTCCGATGTCTTAACCACCTGGTGACAGGTCCCCCGAGGGCACCACCCTGACGGACACGCTTTTCCAGGTGCCCCCTACTGCCCCAGGTCAAATTGCCGACCTAAAGATGAGCACGAAGACCGCACGTCGATAGACAACGAACAGGTGGAGAAGGCAAAAAGCCAGCACACAGAAACACACAGGTGGCACGTTAGGAAACGAAGGAGAGGGGGAAGGGTGAGGGAGAGGGTTGTGTGGGGGGAGGGTGGCGGAGGTGTGACGCTGAGCAGGGAGGGAGAGAGGGGGGGTGGAGTGTGGGGTGGGTGGGAGGCGTCCACAGGGCGGTGTGTGTGTGTGTGTGTGTGTGTGTGTGGTGGAACTGGTTTGGGGTGGGATCGCCAGCTCCGTGAAAAGACACACGGCACGGAACACACAGGCCTACATTGCACCGTCACTGCCTGAGAGAGAGAGAGAGAGAGAGAGAGGAGAGAGAGAGAGAGAGAGAGACGAGATGTGTGTGTGTGTGTGTGTGTGTGTGTGTGTGTGTGTGTGTGTGTGTGTGTGTGTGTACGTGCGTAAGTGCATGTGTGTGTGTGTGTGTGTGTGTGTGTGTGTGTGTGTGTGTGTGTGTGTGTGTGTGTGTGAAGTTGAGGGGAGAGAGAGAGAGAGAGAGAGAGAGAGAGAGAGAGAATGTGTGTGTGTACGTGCTTAAGCGCATGTGTGTGTGAAGTTAGAGAGAGAGAGAGAGAGAGAAGCATGTGTGTGTGTTGCACGTGCGTAAGTGCATGTGTGTGTGTGTGTGTGTGTGTGTGTGTGTGTGTGTGTGTAGGTGTGTGGTGGTAAGCGCGGGCGTGTGTGCGC
>CM065714.1:10205314-10207814 GCA_033310375.1 Conus canariensis | reverse complement strand
CCGGGCCGTTTCGATACAGGGGGATTTTTTCCCTCGGAGTTAACATTGGTTCTGACTCCATTCTCCATACAGTTTTTCGAATGAGACTATAAACCGAGGTTCCGTGTGTGAATGTACGCACATCTTGCACACACGTAAAATACCGTCACTAACTTTCGGACGAGAAGGCCAGTTTGGCCGTTGGTATGGATAACACGTTACACATGGCATGCACCTTCCCCGAAGTTGGAGTATGGCTGCCTTAATGGCGGGATTAAAAAAAAACACGGTCATACACACGCAAGTGTCAGAATAATCAACATGATGATTGTGGACACCAGAAGAAGAAGAAGAAGAAGAAGAAGAAGAAGAACCCCCGTTTCCTGACATTACAGGTACTATCGGCTTATGACGCTGCTATGCTGCCACAGTGCCGGCGCCACTGTCCAAGGGTCCTGATGACGTGCATTTTGTTATGATGCACTTGTTGTCATGACGCACATGTTTTAGATCCATATCAAACTCAAGGATTCTGCGAAGCTCACGTGATCATAAATTGATTCTGTGCGTGTGTGTGTGTGTGTGTGTGTGTGTGTGTGTGTGTGTGTGTGTGTGTGTGTGTGTGTGCGTGCGTGCATGCGTGCATTCCTCGTTTATTTTTCCGTGCATGAGTACGTACGTGCGTGCGTATGTGCGTGCATGTGAGCGTGTGAGCGCGCGCGCGCGTGTATGTATGTGGTATGTGTGTGTGTGTGTGTGTGTGTGTGTGTGTGTGTGTGTGTGTGTGTGTGCGCGCGCGCGCGCGCGTGTGCCTGTCTGTCTGTCTGTCTGTTTGCACGTGCGCGCACGTGTGTGTATATAACTTTCTCTTTTATCTGTTTGCACGAAAGCTTAAATGTGAAGAAAAGAAGTGTGTGCCAAACAGAGAGTGAACGCACGTAGCCCGGTTGTGAGTGGGTGTAAAACAGCAGAGTATGAATGCATTGTATACACCGAGAGTGCGACAGAAGGCCACGCATAGCTGAAATGATAGCAGCTATCTCTTTTGAAAGAGTTTATCAACTCTTTACCCTCAGGCAAACTTTTTTTTTGCCTGCTTCCCCACGCTCAGAACATTCCGACGCAAAAAGCAGCTTTGTTCTCAACTCAATCCAGCTCTTAAAGAAACATAGCTGAGATGATCTACATGTGTACCATACTCTTACTCCGTTTTTCCCTCCCTCCCCCTTTCATTTAAGGTGTTTTTAAAGCATAAAAGCGGACGTATGTTATGACGAACTTCTGTGCGTATGTCATGTCCTGTGTGTACTCCTGTGTGTGCAGGGGGAGGGGGGAGGGGGGAGGGGGGAGGGGGGACGTGCGTTGGTGCGCGCGCGCGCGCGTGTGTGTGTGTGAACATTTATTTGGATACATATTTTTTACTCTCTCTCTCTCTCTCTCCCTCCACCTCCTCCCCCCCCCTCTCTCTCTCTCTCTCTCTCTCTCTCTCTCTCTCTCTCTCTCTCTGTGAACGTTTCTTTGGAGGCAGGCTTTTACTCTGTGTGTGTGTGTGTGTGTGTGTGTGTGTGTGTGTGTGTGTGTGTGTGTGTGTGTGGCCATTTATTTGGATGACTATTTCTATCAAGTCAGCAGTGTGGCATGTTTGTGTCTGCAGTTTTGCATATATAATCATATGTATATATATAAGGACAGAATGAGTGTAATTATTGTGAACCGCTATAGCTTTTGTTTTCGTTTTTTTTTTTTTTTCTGCTTTTGTTCGTTTTTTTGTTTTTTGTTTTTTTTTCTCCCCAATATCACAAGTGGATGTCCTTGCCTGTGACATTAAAAATCGTGTAATTTCTGTCTCTGTCTGTCTGTCTGTATGTTCGCCTCTCCCCCCCCCCTCCTTCCCCTTCTCTCTCTCTCTCTCTCTCTCTCTCTCTCTCTCTCTCTCTCTCTCTCTCTCTCTTCGTCTTCCTTAGCACTCCTCTTTCTGTTTCTTCTTCCCTCTCTCCATCTCTCTCTGTCTCTGTCTGTCTGTCTCTTCCTCCCTCCCTCCCTCCACCCTCTCTCTTAATCTTCCCTAGCCCTCCTCTTTCTGTTTCTCCTTCTGTCTGTCTGTCTGTCTGTCTGCCTGTCTCTCTGCACCCCCCCCTCCCTCCCTCACTTTCTCTTTCTTAATATCACCTAGCCCTCTTCACGCTGTTTCTCCTTCTCTCTCTGTCTTTCCCCCACCTACACCCGCCCTCTCTCTCTCTCTCTCTCTCTCTCTCTCTCTCTCCCTCTCCCTCTCTCCCCTTCCCTGTAAGCGCGGTGCATTAATAAGTACAGCAGCCCCTCTCGATCTAAGCAACCCTAAACGGGGTGCCTGGAAGGCATTTCAACAGCTCCACATTCCGCAATACAATCACGTAGCTTGCACATTGTCAGTGCGACGACCGGACGGGTGTTGGTAAAAAAAAAATTAACGAGAGGACGGGTGAGGGGGGGGGGGGGTTGGAGGCGGACAGGGGAGGGGAGGTGGGGCCGAGGAGGAGGG
>CM065714.1:10182814-10197814 GCA_033310375.1 Conus canariensis | reverse complement strand
GAGGAAAGTAGGAAAAGGTGAGGAAAGTAGGAAAAGGTGAGGAAAGTAGGAAAAGGTGAGGAAAGTAGCAAAAGGTGAGGAAAGTAGGAAAAGGTGAGGAAAGTAGGAAAAGGTGAGGAAAGTAGGAAAAGGCTGAAGAAAACAGAATAAGGTGGAAGAAAAGTAAGTAAAGGTATGGAAAAGTATGAAAAGGTGAAAAAAAAAAGTCGCGAAAGGTGGGAGAAAGTAGGAAAAACGTGGTGGATAAAGTAGGAATAAAGTGAGGACAAGTAGGTAAAGGTGGTGAAGGGAACAATAGGTAAAAGGTAAAGACAAGTAGGGAGAGGTGAGGACAAGTAGGGAAAGGTGAGGACAAGTAGGTAAAGGTGAGGACAAGTAGGGAGAGGTGAGGACAAGTAGGGAAAGGTGAGGACAAGTAGGGAGAGGTGAGGACAAGTAGGGAGAGGTGAGACAAGTAGGGAGAGGTGAGGACAAGTAGGGAAAGGTGAGGACAAGTAGGGAGAGGTGAGGACAAGTAGGGAGAGGTGAGGACAAGTAGGGAAAGGTGAGGACAAGAAGGGAAAGGTGAGGACAAGTAGGAAAGGTGAGGACAAGTAGGTAAAGGTGAGGACAAGTAGGTAAAGGTGAGGACAAGTAGGTAAAGGTGACAAGTAGGTAAAGGTGAGGACAAGTAGGTAAAGGTGACAAGTAGGAAAGGTGAGGACAAGTAGGTAAAGGTGACAAGTAGGGAAAGGTGAGGACAAGTAGGTAAAGGTGACAAGTAGGGAAAGGTGAGGACAAGTAGGGAAAGGTGAGGACAAGTAGGTAAAGGTGACAAGTAGGGAAAGGTGAGGACAAGAAGGGAAAGGTGAGGACAAGTAGGGAAAGGTGAGGACAAGTAGGTAAAGGTGACAAGTAGGGAAAGGTGAGGACAAGAAGGGAAAGGTGAGGACAAGAAGGAAAGGTGAGGACAAATAGGTAAAAGTGAGGACAAGTAGGTAAAGGTGACAAGTAGGGAAAGGTGAGGACAAGAAGGGAAAGGTGAGGACAAGTAGGGAAAGGTGAGGACAAGTAGGGAAAGGTGAGGACAAGAAGGGAAAGGTGAGGACAAGTAGGGAGAGGTGAGGACAAGTAGGGAAAGGTGAGGACAAGTAGGGAAAGGTGAGGACAAGAAGGGAAAGGTGAGGACAAGTAGGGAAAGGTGAGGACAAGAAGGGAAAGGTGAGGACAAGTAGGGAAAGGTGAGGACAAGAAGGGAAAGGTGAGGACAAGAAGGGAAAGGTGAGGACAAGTAGGGAGAGGTGAGGACAAGTAGGGAAAGGTGAGGACAAGTAGGGAAAGGTGAGGACAAGAAGGGAAAGGTGAGGACAAATAGGTAAAAGTGAGGACAAGTAGGTAAAGGTGACAAGTAGGGAAAGGTGAGGACAAGAAGGGAAAGGTGAGGACAAGTAGTGAAAGGTGAGGACAATAGGTAAAAGTGAGGACAAGTAGGTAAAGGTGACAAGTAGGGAAAGTAGGGAAAGGTGAGGACAAGGAGGGAAAGGTGAGGACAAGGAGGAAAGGTGGGAGAAAAAAAGCAGGAAAAGTGTGTGAAGTAGGAAAAGGTGAGGAAATAGGAACAAAACAAGGGAGGGTTGGAGAAGGAAAAGGGGGCTGGAAAGTAGACAGAGATTGGAAAAAAGTAGGAAAAGGTGGGAGAAATTTTTTTTTAAAAGGTAGTGAAAGTTTGGAAAGGTCAGAAAACCTAGAAACAAGTCGGGGAAATTAGTTTAAAAAAAAAAAAAAAAAAGGTGAGAAAGTGGGAAATGGTGTGAGAAGTGAGAAAAGGCGAGAAAAGTAAGAAAAAAAAAGGAGGGGGGGGGGGGGAGAGTAGGCAAAGGTAGCGAATAGTAGGAAATGGTGGTGGAAAAGTAGGAAAAGGGAAGGAAAAATAGAAAAATGGAGGAGGGTGGGGAGGGTGGGGATAGGAAGAGATGAGAAAGGTGAGAAAAGCTGGGGGAAGTGGGGGGGAAAAAATTGGGAAAAGGTTAAAAAAAAAAAAAAAAAGGTCGGAAAAAGGAGGGGAACGTAGGGGAAGATGGGGAAAAGTAGGACGTAGGTGGGGAAAAGGTAAGGCAGCCCTTCAATGGACCCCAGCAGGCCAGAGAAACGAGAGGACGACCCAGGATGAGCTGGCGACAGACAGTGGAGAGAGACCTCCGACTCGTTTGACAAGAGGTACGGGTAAGGATGGAGTGGCACCAGCAAACTGGCTGAGGACCGTGTACAGTGGAGCGCCTTGACTGCCTCATGCTTCGCAAGACACGGGAGCATACTAAGTTAAGTCTAAGTAAGATCAAGATAGGAACAGGCGAGAAAGAGTAGGAAAGGTAAGAGGTGAAGGGGGGGGGGGGGGGGGGGGGAAGGAAGGAAACGGTGAGCTAAAAAGTGGGAAATATCAGAAAAAAAAAGTTTGATAAAAAGGGGGAAAGAGAGGAAAGATATAGGAAAATCATCATCAAAACTGGGGAAAGTATGAAAAAAAGTGAGAAGAATAGAAACAGGTGTGTAAAAAAAAGTAAGAAAAGATGGAAACGGTAGGAAAACGTTAGGAAAGGTAGGTAGGTGGGGAAGGAGAGGGGGGGGGGGGAGTTAAGAAATGTTTATGAGGAATTGGTAAGAAGTAAGAAATGAATAGATTAAAAAAACAAAAACAGAAAAAAAAACAGGGGACGAAAGGAAATATAAGGTAAGCAAAGGTATGGGAAGGAGGGGGGGGGGGGGTTGTTAGGGGAGAGGGTGAGTATGGACAAGATAGAGGGGTAGAGATAAGTCTGGATATCGAAAGATGAGGTAAGGTAAGGTAATGTTGCTTATAGCCAGCCGACCACAAAGGGCCACATCAGGCTGTCACCACGTTAAAATCAACTCACAAATCATTCATTCACAACTCTTTGAAAAAATATCTTCTAAAAACCCACCCCAAATTTTGTTTTAAAAAAACAAAAACCTTTCCACTGTAAAATCTCAGATCCGATGAAAAATGTTAATCTCTTCAGAAACTCAAAGATCACGTCAGGTGGGACATCTCTGAACAGGGTTTTCATGGAATCTGCTGTACAATGTTTGTGTCTCACATCATGCAAGTCCCAACACTCTAAAAGAATATGTTTCATTGAAAGAAGAAGGAGAAGAAAGAGAAATAAACAAACAAAAAACAAAAGGGGAAAAAGTAGGGTGAGCTGAACGGCCCCATCAACCACACCCCCCCCCCCCCCCCCCCCCCCCCCCCCCAAAAGGTAGAGGTTACAGACACCGATATCAAAACCCGTTGGTAACACCAAGACTGCTTTAAAAGGCAAACGGTACGTGTAGCAGAGTGGGAACCTTGTAGCAGACAGGATGTATAAGCATGTCGGGGGGGGGGGGGGGGGGGGGGGGGGGGGGGGGGAGGGGGGGCGAGGTGGGGGGGGGGGGGAGGGGATACCCTAGCTTATCCGCTGATACATGCAATGTGTCACAAGGCCTGTTTAGTTTTTTTTTTTTTTACAGGCGTCGTCTTCGTGTGTGGCCCGTATAGTGTGTGTGGACTGTGAGAGTGCACTGTGGAAAACTGCTTGTTTCTACTTGTAGAGATTAGTCTGATTCTGTCTGTCTGTGTCTGTCTGTCTTCCAGTGTGTGTGTGTGTGTGTGTGTGTGTGTGTGTGTGTGTGTGTGTGTGTGTGTGTGTGTGTGTGTGTGTGGAGAGAGGGGAGAGGGTGTGTGTGTGTGTGTGTGTTCTGTGTGTCTGTGTCTGTGTGAATTTATCTCTTTAATCTGGTGTGTGTGTGTGT
Source organism: Conus canariensis (assembly GCA_033310375.1). Classification (NCBI taxonomy): domain Eukaryota; kingdom Metazoa; phylum Mollusca; class Gastropoda; order Neogastropoda; family Conidae; genus Conus; species Conus canariensis. Next base: position 10,194,022 of record CM065714.1, on the reverse strand, counting down.
GTGTGTGTGTGTGTGTGTGTGTGTGTGTGTGTGTGTGTGTGTGTGTGTGTGTGAATTTACCTCTCTAATCTCCCCCTGTTTGTCTGTCTGTCTATTTCTCTATCTCTCTCTGTATTTGTCTCACACTCGTTCTCTATCTGCTTGTCTGTCTGTCTCTGCCTCTGTCTCTGTCTCTCTCTGTCTCTCTGTCTCTCTCTGTCTCTCTTCTCTCTCTCTCTCTCTCTCTCTCTCTCTCTCTCGTTCTTGTTATTTTTCTCCCCCATAATGTAATTACTTGAGGTATGGATTTACATTTGTGCCTAATTTATCTAAAGTATATATTTGTTCTTTTTTTTGTGCCCAGAAGGCTGGATGTAAAAAAAAAATCATTATTTGTCCTTATCCCACTACCCTCTTTAAACAACATCTCCTTCTTCTGTCTGTCTGTCTGTCTGTCTGTCTGTCTGTCTGTCTGTCTGTCTGTCTGTCTCACTTTTCTATCCTCCCACCTCCTCTCTCTTGTTCATGCATTCTTCTTTTTTAACTATCATTATTATTATCATCACTGTTATCATCATCACAACTATCATTGTAAGATTATTATAATTACTATTGGTATCTTTTCTTGGCAATCGTAGACTGTTGGGGGAAGATGGTTTGCGTGGGTGTGTGCACGCGTACACGTCGTGCGTGTGTACGCTAGAGCATGTCTGCAAGTGAGCGTACATCTGTGTACGTGTGCGTGCACGCGCACGAGCGGCGCACGTGTAGGAGGCCAAGGCAGAAACAAAATAAACGTTTAAATGGCTCTGAAAGTGGAAAGTTTGTCGGCCACTAAACAGCGCATATGGTACAAAGATGTCCCCGATGAATACTGGGGGTGAGAGGGAGGATCCGTTTTCAAGAGAAAGAAAGAAAGAAAGAAAGAAAGTAAAAAAGGAAAGGAAGGATACAGAAGGAAATAGAGAACTAAAGAAGGAAGGAAAGAAGGAAGGAAAGGAGAAAGAAAGACAGAAAGAAAACGCAGAAAATGAAGAAAGAAAGAAAGAAAAGAAAGAAAGAAAGAAGGAGAGAAAGACCGAAAGAATGAAAGAAGAGAGCAAGAATGAAAAAGTGAAAAAAAAAGTAAAACAATACAGAAATTTAGAGGGAAAAAAGAAAAGAAAGAAAGCGAGAAAGAAAAACGAAGAAAATGAAAGAAAGAAAGAAAGAAGGAAAGAGAGAAAGAACGAAAAAAAAAAGAAAAAAAAAAAGACAGGGAAAAAAAATGACAGAAGAAAAAGATGCAGAAAGGAAGAGTGAAAGAAAGAAAAAACAAGAAAGAAAGAAAGAAAGAAATGAAGGAAGGAAGAAAGGAGGACGGGAAAACAGAAAGTAAAATGAAAAGAGGAAAGAAAGAAAAAAGAAAAGGAAGAAAGAAAGTGAGAAAAAAAAAACAAAAGAAGGAAAGAAAGAAAGAAATTAAGAAAGGAAGAAAAAGCAGCACGAAGCAAAAATATTTTCCGCTATCGACACATGGAAAATATCATTAGAACGTCAGCAGATTATGGTTCTACAGCTGCAGAACTGATGTCTGAATTCACCTTTTAAAGCGCATTTATTATTATCATAACATTTTCATTTACTTTTTTTTTTTTTTTAGCGCGGTAATCGTTAGTCGATTTTCCAATTTCAAGTTGAATTTTATTATGTTCCTGAGCTATTTTTTTTTTCCCTCTGAGCACAGACGTCATCAATCTTCAATATTCTTTTGACGCTTAATATGTAGGAGCTAGTATTTTTTTGTTTGTTTGTTTGTTCGTCACCTTTCCCCATTTATCTAACACTACGCGTCTGTCATTCAAAGAGCGTGTTATTACCAATGAAAAGCTCAAGAAAGAGAGAGAGAGAGAGAGAGACAGACAGACAGACAGACAGACAGACAGACAGACAGACACACACACACACACACACACACAGAAAGACAGACAGACAGACAGAGAGAGAGAGAGAGAGAGAGAGAGAGAGAGACAGACAGACAGACAGACAGACAGACAGAGACAGACAGACAGACAAACTGACTGAGGGAGAGCGAGGCAGAGAGAGAGGAAGAGAGAGAGAGAGGGAGAGAGAGAGGCACAGAGAGAGAGAGAGAGAGAGAGAGAGAGAGGAGAGAGAGAGACAGAGAGAGAGAGAGAGAGAGGAGAGAGAGAGACGGACAGGGATGTATATTCATTATTCATGAGGTAAAAAAAAGAGACGGAGCAGCCAGCACGTTCCTTTGAAGACGAGCCAACAACCTTTCACAGCCCCCACTCCCACCCCCACCCTCCCTCCTCCACTTCCCCCTCCCCATCCCCACATCTCATCACTCCCCACCCCCCCCCCCCCCCCCCCCCCCCCCCCCCCCTACTCCTTCTCCCCCCCCCCACTACCGCCTGAGGTCAGTGTAGCCAAAACGGCCGCTGCATACCGATTATAATCTACCTGTCTGGGTGTCCGACTGTCCGTCTGGATGTCTGTCTGTCTTGTCTACTCTTGTCTGACCCTGTAGGCGATCATTTTCTGCGTCCCCCCCCACCCCCCACCCCCGCCCTCTTAACCCCTTTGCCTTTGATAGCCACCGACCTCTCTTCTGGTCAGTGAGAAACTGTGTGGCGGGAAGATTTCCTTTCGTGCCCGCCCTGACATTCCCACACACGCTTCTTTTCCCCTGTCAAATACTATGGATACATTTGCTTGCAGAAAATACGGTGAACGCTCTCTCGTGACAACAAAAACAAACAAAAAAAACAAACAAACAAAAAACAAACAAACAAAAACAAAAACAAACAACAACAACAACAAAAACCCCGGTTAAGGTAAGGTTAAGGTTAAGATCATTGTTGTGCCCAAGTTGAGAAGATAAAGTGATTGCTCGTTCTTCGTCTTCATTGTTCTGAATGTTGTTTGTCTTGCCTGAAGACGACCAAAGAGGTCGAAACGCGTCGTGTTTTGTCTAGTAATTTGTCCCTCTTGTCCAGCGGGGATAACATAATTTTTTTTCTTTTTGAAAAAGGTTAAGTTTACAATTCCACCCCCCCCCCCCCCCCCCCCCCCCCCCCCCCCCCCCCCCCCCCCCCCCCCCCCCCCCCCCCCCCCCCCCCCCCGTAGCCTAACCGCTGTAGGGGTGCAGAACAATTATAGAGATTCACAGTATCTTGGGCACGGCCTTTGTGGAAGGCGGCACCCATTCCTCTCCTTCCGCCGCGTTAATCTGCCCCGGAATGAATGAGGTGGAACCTATTTACCCCTGGGTAGACAGTGAGGGTTTTCAAGCCGAAAAATTAAACCCCAAATGGGGTTCGAACTCACGGACATAGGCCACGCAGATGAACACTCTAACCATTCGACTCCAAGGTCTTGCAACGTAGTTCACGATGCAGTTAGATTTTAAATAAATTGGCTTCAACATTTCGAGTAAAAGAAGCTCATTTGTTGAAGATGAGGCGGGGAGGAAAGGGTGGGAAGGGGATGGGGTGTGACAGAAAATCTACCCACTGTAACATACTAGTGATGGGATAGGGGAGACAACTCAGGAGGCAAGGCATCATTATCTGTCTTGCCGTTCTCGTTCACATCAGACAGCATAACAACACTGTTGTTGTTGTTGTTGTTGTTGTTGTTGTTGTCGTACCCTGGCTAAAAGACTCCAGGGATCATCCGAACAGCCGAAGTCCTTGAACACTGTGGTACAAATGCATCAGCTAGGGATGAGAACATTACGTGTGTGACCGTTTCTGATTACCCCCACACACACACACACACACGTGGGCAGCCACACTCCGACTTCGGGGGGATTTTGGAGACTGATAATGCTATGCTAGGAGCTTGTCACAACTGAAGACAATCCCCGCATAACTATGCAGAGCATAACAACATTTTGATGTAGCCTTGGTGTTCTAGCCTATGTTAATTGGCCTGACACAGCCTTAAACGCTTTTTCCAGATCAAAAAATATAACAACCACATGTTTATTGATGAAGGCGTTGCGGATGTTAAGCCAAGGCAGAATAAGAACACTCAAACCGAATGTATGCTTTACTGAAAAAAACAACCCAAAACGAAATAGAGTATAAACTAATGCTTATTCAATATACATTACAAAACAGGTAAGTGAACTCATGCTTCCATGATGAGATAAGAACACACCCAGAACTGTAAACGAATGCTGCCAACGACACAAATCGTCAAGTCAGTCAGTCATTCCCCTGACTGCTGGGGTCGTTGGGGGGACGTGATGAGGCAGCGGCCGTTTCTCTCCAGGCTCTTCTGTTTGTGGCTGTCGTGAGGAGATCAGGCATGGTCATTTTGGTCCAGTCCTTTATGTTGTCGGACCAGCTCTTTCTCTGCCGTCCTCGTCTGCGCCCTCCTTCAACGGTACCTTGAAGGATGGTTTTGGAAAGGGTGTTGTGACGAATGACGTGGCCAAACCATGCCATCTTCCGTCGTTTGACGGTTGCCAGAAGTGGTTCGTGGGGCCCAACTACGTTGGTGACCATGTTCCGCACACAATCATTGGTCTTGTGTTCTTTGTAGGAGATGCGAAGTTGTTTCCTCAGGCACCTGGTCTCAAACGCCTGGATTCTTCTTTCTGTTTCGGCCATCAGTGTCAAGTAGAAACCTCAATTCAGAGCATACACAACAAACATAGAGTCATCCCTTTAGGAGATGTTTGGGGCTATGAGCGTGCAATTATCTTTTAACGGGAGCAGGAGTTATTCTACTTTGTTCGTTATTTACTATTTACTCTTTCCTGCTCGCTGGCTCAGTTAAGATTTCCTTTCAGGTAAGTGAACGTTCGACAACTCGGTCTTCTTCAGACACCACAATATAACAGACATTAAAATCAATGTACAGAATGACACTCTCTAGGTGGATGCCAGCCTCAAATTGGCCCCCTAGGAAGGCAGAAGTGGAAAAGTAGGGACAGTTCAGAAACGGAGAGCAGCACAGCAGAAAGAGACAGAGAGAGAGAGAGAGAGAGAGAGAGAGAGAGAGAGAGAGAGAGAGAGAGGAAGAGAGAGAGAGAGGGAGAGAGAGAGGGAGACAGAGAGAGAGGGAGAGAGATAGAGAGGGAGGGAGGGAGGGAGAGAGGGGGAAGGAGGAGGGGGAGAGGAAAAGAGAGAGAGAGAGAGGGGGATGAGAGAGAGAGAGAGAGAGAGAGAGAGGGGGGGGGAGACAGGCAAAGAGAGAGACAGAAAAAGTGGGAAACACACACACACACACACACACACACACACACACACACACACACACACACACACAGAAAGACAAACATAGACAACCAGAGAGTGAGAAAGAGAGACAGACAGACAGACAGACAGACAGACGGACAGAGAACACGGAACCTGGTCTCTTCAACCTCAGGCAACGCAAGGCAAAATGTTTGTGAACGACAGACATGCTGACATGATTGATGATACCTACATGTATCACACACACGCTGGAAGGAAGGAAACTGGAGAAAGGGTCAGCGCCTTGAAAAACCCACACAAGAACTGACCGCAGGGGAAGGACAGCATCACCAGAAACCACAAGGTCAGCCAGGGGAAGCAAGGACACAACTTGAAGTCGACACACGACATACCTGCTCTCCTTCAAATCTTGACATTACGAGTCCATCTTTTAACCGGAAAAAAAAGAAAAGAAGAGAAAAGACAAGAAAAAAGCACCCGGAAGAGCGCCAACTTCCGCCAAGGTCGGAGCGTTTCTAGATCCGTTTTTTTTCTTCTTTTTTTTGCCGCCAGGAGGAAGTAATAGTGGTATGATTGAAAGAGTTCCTTCCCTTGTATTTTCCTTAATTAATCTTTTTTTTTTTTTTTTAGTACGAAGCCAAAACATTTGCGTTCTTAATCATCTATGTATGCATGCACCCATGCATTGTAATACAGGACAAACAGTGATTATTGTTTTCTGAATTATGTGGGTGTGCACATACCCATAGTTTTTATCATTTTTTTTTGTAGGAATATGATGACTATTCGTTTCTGTGTTGTGGGGTATGCACACACCAATTGTTATTTCAGGGAATTGCTTCTACCCACATCATACAGAAAGGTTTAAATTTTGTTTGTTTGTTTGTTTTGAACAACAACTTTTTTTCAGACTGAAGATGGCTGCCTGGATCATAACAAAACTCAAAATTCCGGCCAGGAAGAACTTCAAACGTGTAAGTTGTAGACGATTTGATGTTGTGAGCAACATTCGTTTGGAATTATGAGCGGGTAATCATCTCATCACGGAAGCAAGAGTTACCCTACTTGTTGGTTATTACTGTATTTCCTGTTCGCTGCCTCACTTAAGATTTCCCTTCAAACACGCGCTGGAAAGAAATTGGAGGAAAGGTCAGTGGCCTCAAATGCCCACACAAGAAGTGACCCCAGGGCAGGACAGCATCATCAGGCACTACAAGGTCAGTCAGGGGAAGCAAGGACACACTTGAAGTCGACACACAGCGTACCTGCTCTCCTTCAGATCTTTACACTACGAATCCATCTTTAAACTGAAAAAAAAAAAAAAAAAAAAAAAAACTGCACCCGGAAGAGCGCCAACTTCCACCAAGGTCGAAGCGTTCCTAGATTCGCCGTTCGGTCGCCGCCAGGGGAAGTAATATGAAGTGTTGACGGCAAGAGTTCCTTCCCATGTACTTTCTTGCTTGTTTTGTTTAAGTTTTTCTATAAGAGGCAAAAAAAAAAAAAAAAAAAAAAAATTGCGCTGTGAACCCATTCATTGTCATACAGGACAAATACTGATTATTCATTTCTGAATGATGTGGGCGTGCACATACCCATACTTCTTCTTTTATAAGAAAATGATGACTGTTAGTTTCTGCACGGTGTGCGTGGGCACACACCCATACTTCTTGCATGGGATTGCTTCTAACAATGTATGGATGTGCTCAAGCCATTATACAGGAAGACCTAAGCTTTATTTTGTTTATTTCTTTATTTTCTTAAACTTTGTTTCGTTTGTTTATTTCTTTATTTTTATATAAACAATCTATTTTTCAGACAGAAGATAGGTGCATGGGTGATAACAAAAGTAATGAAATTTCGTCCAGGAAGAACAATAACTGTGCAAGTTCTCATAGTCTGAATGCATACCTGGAAGCAGTCACTCACAGCGTTCTGAAAAAGTGAAAAGATTATTTTAAAAAAACAATGAAAGTCCATGTCCACATCATTAAAACATTTCCATATTCCATTAAAACATGTTACAACAAACACATCTATCAATTTGTACACAATACCTTGTCAGAGAAAAAAAAATGGTAATTTTTCTAAGCAGATCCTGAATCTGCTATCTAATCCAGATCAGCACCGCAGATCCACATGAAAAATTTCTGAATTCATTCTAGAGCCATAATCCATCTTTCCACCAAGTTTCATAAAAATCAGACCAACAGTCTTTGCGTAATCTTGCAAACTAGCACACCACCCAACCAACGGACACAAATTGTGAAAACCTAACCTAACGTTAGCAGATGTAGTAAGTCAAAGGGTTAACATACGAAGCCGCCCACACCGAAGTGAAGGCATTAGATGTTGTCACATGCGACCAGGAGGTGAGCTTAACGTCCATCGGCCGCAGGCCCCTTTAGGGCCAATCATCAGCAGGCCGGACGCTGTATGGGGTCGAGAAATGTCACATATTCTGATCCCTAGCCCTTTCATGTGGCAAGGCCTCCGCCATAGGGGTTGGAGCATGGAGGGTTAAAGGCTCATCAGCTTGTGATATCATGAAACAGCTCGGGATTTCTGGTAAGAAGAGGACCAGCTAGAACACCTAAAGGCTGTGATGTGGCAGAAGTAGTTGAAAAGAGTTCCGGCTGGATCTGGTCGAGGAAGGACAAAAGGGAAATTTATTTGGCTTAAATTCCCCCAGCTGAGAACAGTAGTAACATGGAGTAAGACATCTGTGTAAACAGGTAACGACGCTTTGAGACTTAACCAGTCTAGGACTTGTTGGGTCGAATCCAGGTCCGTGCCAGCAGCAGCAGCAGCAACAACAACAACAACAAATCTAGCAGCAGAAGGGCATCCAGAGTCATGACTTGGATGTGGCCCGTCCCCCTTTGAGTGGGGGGAGTTTGGGGACAAGACACTTGTCTGTTAGAGAGAGAGAGAGAGAGAGAGAGAGAGAGAGAGAGAGAGAGAGAGAGAGAGAGAGAGAGAGAGAGGGGTCTTCTCTGAAGACCTTCTGCTGTCATCAAGCTCCCCCAAGAGTTTCTTCTCCCTGTTGGCACGCGACTCCAGCAGTCGGCTGGCGTGCTGAATACTGTTGAGTTAAGTATGTGCGGTAATATCTCCACACACTTGTATTTGTGTGTGCTCGTCAGTTCGAACTCTCGCACACCACACACACACACACACACACACACACACACACACACACACACACACACACACACGCACGCACACACACACACACACACACACACACACACACACACACACGCACGCACGCACGCACGCACGCGCGCGCGCACACACACACACACACACACACACACACACCACGCACGCACGCACGCACGCACGCACACACGCACACTCACGCACGCACACACACACACACACACACACACACACACACACACACACACGCACGCACGCACGCACGCACACTCACATGCACGTACGCACGCACCCCCCCCCCCCCACACACACACACATGAACGCACGCACGCACGCACGCACGCACACAACAACAACAACAACAACAACAACACACACACACACAACACAACACACACACACACACACACACACACACACCACACACACACACACAGAGCATAAGAACAACAACACATTAAGACGGGTAGTGAAAATGGCAAGTTTTACGTTGCGCTCTAGCGTGATTCAAAAACGTCATGATATTTGACCGCAAAACTCGGTCAGCCGCTCAGTAAGTTTCACAGCGAGGCTTTCATTTGACGTCATTTCCCTGGATGAATCCAGCCGCCTATCGTCGTCATAATCTCAGTCTCGCGAGAATCTGATCAGTGCGTCGCCGGAAGTGGCGCCCGTCGTTCATTAACGCGAATAGGGGCATGCTGGGAACAGGAAATGGATTAATCTTCCGCGCGGTTGTTGCACAGCTCAATAAAAAGAAAAAAAAAGAAAAAAAGAAAAGCCAATAACATCAGTAGAAAAGGCGAAGTCGGTTGGAGTCCCCACTAAAGCCACGCAAATCAACCTGCTGGATTGAAAGTCTGCCAACTTGCACAACTAGCCCCCCCCCCCCCACTCTACCCCCTCTCCCCCCCCCCCTACACACACACACACACACACACACACACACACACACACACACCACACACACACACACCCTCCCCCGTCTCTCTAATAATCTGGAATGTGTGTTACTCAGGCTTAAAAGCATCACTGTCTCGCTGGAGTCAGTTTCAAGTTCAAAACGTGCTGCTGTCATGAAACACATTCATTAATCATCGTTGACGGGTTGATTGATTGATATGGACGTCACTTCCAAATCAAAGCGTCGAGCGTCACTTTCAAATCAAAGCGACGAGCATCACTTTCAAATCACAGTGCCGAGAGTCACTTGCAACTCAAAGCGTTCAGCGTCACTTTCAAATTAAAGCGTCGAGCGTCACTTTCAGATCAAAGCGTCGAGCGTCACTTTCAAACCAAAGTGTCGAGCGTCACTTTCAAATCAAAGCGTCGAGCGTCACTTTCAAAATTAACGTCCAGCATCACTTTCAAATCAAAACATAGAGCGTCACTTTCAAATCAAAGCGTCCAGCGTCACTTTCAAATCAAAGCCCGTCCAGCGTCACTTTCAATCAAAGCGTCGAGCGTTCATTTAAATCAAAGCGTCGAGCGTCACTTTCAAATCAAAGCGTCGAGTGTCACTTTCAAACAAAGCGTCGAGCGTCACTTTCTCAAACCATACAAACAAGGTCGAGCGTCACTTTCAAATCAAAGCGTCGAGCGTCACTTTCAAATCAAAGCGTCGAGCGTCACTTTCAAATCAAAGCGTCGACGTCACTTTCAAATCAAAGCGTCGGACCGTCACTTTCAAATCAAAGCGTCAGCGTCACTTTCAAATCAAAGCGTCGAGTGTCACTTTCAAATCAAAGCGTCGAGCGTCACTTTCAAATCAAAACGTCCAGCGTCACTTTCAAATTAAAGCCCGTCGAGCGTCACTTTCAAATCAAAGCGTTGAGAACTGGACACGCCAGCATTCATGCACGTTGACTACCTCACAGACGTGGCCACAAAATAGTAGTTTATATCAAAAGTAGTCACATAAATGAACTGGCCAGTGGAGCTTGTGAATGATAGTACATCAAAACAGGCCCCACTGAACACCACGGAAGTGAGTCGGTAGTAGCGCAGTGTCTCCTCGGGTGAGTTGCCTGATGGTGGCCTAACATTAATCGCTCCCTGTGGATTGTCGGTGCCAGGGCTGCGGCGGGATAAAGCAGGCTGTGGCTGTAAACGGGAAGGCGGAATGATCGATGTGGGAGCAATGCCACTTAATTAAGTGGCACAGGAAGATGATGAATTAGCGCGCGCGCGGGCGTGTACACACACACACACACACACAACACACACACACACACACACACACACACACATATGCACACGCACGGACGCACACACGCACGCACGCACGTACACAGGCGCGCGCGAACGTACGCTCACACACATAGACATATATACACGCACGCACGCACGCGCGCGCGCGCACACACACAGCACACACACACAGTACGCAGCGGCACACACACACACACACACACACACACACACACACACATAGTACACAGCACACACACATTGTACACACACACACACACACACACACACACGCACACGCACACACACACACACACACGCACGCACGCACGCACGCACTCACGCACACATACACATCACAACACTACCCATATATACACAAGTTCCGGAATTTAGAATCTCGTTTATCATCCTCAGTATTGTCATATTCAGCTATCACTATCTTAATTTGGCAGGAAACTTGAGCCCCGTGTGATTGGCTGGGCTATGTGTGTAGTAGGGTCCTGAAGTTGCTGTCATGGTAAAAGTCATGGTAAAAGTCAGGTAGTAACGGAGCCGTCTGAAGTGAAGGAAATCACCAATCTTCTGTTTATTTGTGATTTTTCAAAATGTGAAAAAAAGATTTTATCCAGGGATTTGGGGGGGGGGGGGGGGGGGGGTT
>CM065714.1:10131906-10141906 GCA_033310375.1 Conus canariensis | reverse complement strand
GGGGAATGGAGTCAGAACCAATGTTAACTCCGAGGGAAAAATCCCCCTGTACTGAAATTCGAACCTGCAACCCCAGGATCACGAGTCCGGCGCTCTACCAAGTGAGCTATTCCGGTCCCCTGATGAAGTTGAATAAAAAATGATGCTGTCTTCATTGCTTAATGCAAAGAAAACTACAAGGTCTCTGACAAATGGCTGGCTAAGGGTGGGGTGTGGCAGGAGGAAGGAGGGGTAAGGGGAGGGACGGGGGAAGAGGGACGGTGGTTCATGCATTAGTCTATTGAGAGCCGTCTAAATGGGCAGGACTTCAGCATGCAAAGGTAGCAAGGGACACTGGCAGCACAATGCTTTGCTAACACAATGGTCAGGAATGGGCAGGACACCATGTAAAGGCAGCGAGGGACACTGGCAGCACAATGCTTTGCTAACACAATGGTCAGGAATGGGCAGGACACCATGCAAAGGCAGCGAGGGACACTGGCAGCACAATGCTTTGCTAACACAATGGTCAGGAATGGGCAGGACACCATGTAAAGGCAGCGAGGGACACTGGCAGCACAATGCTTTGCTAACACAATGGTCAGGAATGGGCAGGACACCATGTAAAGGCAGCGAGGGACACTGGCAGCACAATGCTTTGCTAACACAATGGTCAGGAATGGGCAGGACACCATGCAAAGGCAGCGAGGGACACTGCAGCACAATGCTTTGCTAACACAATGGTCAGGAATGGGCCAGACACCATGTAAAGGCAGCGAGGGACACTGGCAGCACAATGCTTTGCTAACACAATGGTCAGGAATGGGCAGGACACCATGTAAAGGCAGCGAGGGACACTGGCAGCACAATGCTTTGCTAACACAATGGTCAGCAAGGATGATGGTCCATTAGCAGAGGGTGGAATAAGTTGAGACAACACTTCAAAAAGGACATACCAACAGACAGACAGACAGACAGACAGACAGACAGACAGACAGAGGTCGTAAGCTGAGATGGAATAGGTTGAGACAACAATTCAAAAACAACACAGACAGACAGCAGATAAGCAGACCAACCGACCGACAGACAGAAAGACAGACAAATAGACACACCATAAAACATAGATACAAAATATGTCCGAGCGCGCGTGCTATACCATTTCACACTACGCCACACACACACACACACACACACAACACACACACACACACACACACACACACACACACACACACACGCACACACACACACACACACACACTCTCTCTCTCTCTCTCTCTCTCTCTCTCTCTCTCTCTCACACACACACACACACACACGCACACACACACACACACACACACACACACACACACACACACACACACTCACACTCACACACACACACACACAGAGAAGGTAAGGGCCTATTCAGATACAGGCAAGAATACTCGGAATATGCGTTGTCGGAAACAATTAAACACTTAAAAACAAAAGAACGACTATTCCTACACGGACGAAGAAACCATTGTGACAGACAGGCCTGGTGAGAATATCGCGGTATAACAAAACAAAGAACAAACTTTCGTTTAGTCTTTGAAGTAGAGAGCAACTAAATCACGGACAAAGCCAGAGCATTATTTTAGGGGAGGGGAGGGGAGGGGACAAAACGAGGGATGGGGGTGGAGGAAGAAGGCATGGAAGGGGTTAGGTGGGTTAGGCAGGGGTGGGGGCAGAGGTGGGGGAGAAACCAAGGGTGCCGCTATTATTGTACTCCCAGTTCTTATAGAACAGGGACTACTTTACAATGGGAACGAAGAGATGCTGCCTGTGTGTCTGTCTGTCCGTGGTCAAAATGTGTTCCACTCGCTCCAGACAAAACTTCTGGGCCGATCTTTCTGAAAATTTGTAGATCTGTTCATTATGGGTCATGGATGATGCCCGATATTTTATTTTACCAGAACAGTCGTTACTAACGGCTATAAATGATAATTTTGTGATGTACAGTTTAAGCAATAACGGTTTATAAGCTTAAGTGTAACCAAAGTTTGTAATCGCCTCGGTAGTATAGTGGATAGTGTCCCCGTCTGTCTCGCGGGAGACCTGAGTTCGTTTCTCCGCCGGAGAGAGCAGCTTTTTTTTTTTTTTTTTCCCCTTTTCTCTTACATACAAAATTTCTACCACCAAAAGGGGAGAAATTGCTACAGTGACTGATTTATATATGTATATATATATTTTTCTTTTTGTTGAACTACTACTTACTGGGAGTACGTTTATATGCTTTGCATCTTGTTCTTTTTTCTGTCTTTGGTTCTAGAAGCTGCTGTGTGACGTGGTTGTTTTTTGACATGCCTCCCCAACATACTCACAGACTTGATCAGGAGGGAAGGGGTATGAGGGTATACCCGTTTCTTTCGCCAGTGTGTACGTATAATTCACGTACCTTCACTCTCTTTACAGATTAATTTGCCCTTGTTTATTATTTCTCTGTCCACTCTCCTCTTTCTCCGCCTCCTCGTTCTTTTTCTTGTCTCTCTCTTCTTTTCTTTTCTAATGAATGGATTGACGCCAAAAGCATATATTGTCGTTTATTATTTCAATACACCACGTGAAAATGAAAATGAAATTTCACTGGACTTAGTTCCCCAGATGTCGCTGTGTTGAGTCACGTGATTGTAATAATGTGTGTGTTGTGTGTGGTGTGTGTGTGTTGTGTGTGTGTGTGTGTGTGTGGTGCGTGCGTGTGTGTGTGTGCGTGTGTGCGTGTATGCGTGCGTGCGTGGTGTGTGCGTGTGTGCGTGTGAGTGTGTGTGTGTATGTGTGTGTGTATGTGTGTGTATGTGTGCGTGCGTGCGTGCGTGCGTGCGTGCGTGTGAGTGCGTGTGCGTGTGTGCGTGCGTGCGTGCGTGCGTGTGTGTGTGGTTAGTGGACTGAGTGAGATCTCTGTCTTTGATACTGACTTGCAGGTCCAGCCATGGGCATCTGTCCTCCCCAGACAGTTCGCTGCCGACAGATGGTCATCGTCATCATCTGGCATCTGTCCCTCGTCGGACCCACGCCAAGGGACATAACTACTGATGGAACCCGTCCTTGGTGATCGAACCTTAGGTCTTGTTCTGCTGGTATTTGCATGTAAGCTTGTCCATGTTTTTTTCTTCTTCTTTAATCATTACACGATAAGGCTTCGTAGATTTTGAATACACATGCATACCTTTATGCAAGTACATACATCAACGAATGTAGATTAAAAAAAAATCTTACATATTGGATGGAAGTCAACACACATTTATGAAGATTCACCTGAACTAGTGCTTTGATAATTATTGAGCAGCAGGTGAGAAATATAGGGAAAATGCGATTTTCACAATGTACAACTACTTAGTAATGACTGGTTTTCAGTGAAGGTCTTAGAAAAACACGAATTTAACTACCTCGTATTTTTTTAAGAAAAAAAAAAAATATACGTATTTACTCCATTACCGAAGTCATTCAGTTAATGCATAACTGATTATAAATCTTTTAAAAATTTTTTAATGACAAAATTTCTAAGGAACTGACATTTTCTTTCAGCTTTACTTTACTTTTTAGTTCCTCAAGAAAGCTTTGATATTCAGTTGAGAATGATTACATTTGCATTATATTAGTATAGATATAATTTCTTTCTTTCTCTCTTTCTTTCTGTTCTGTTCTAATCATTATTTTTCTTTCACGGGAACGTGGAGTGAGGGGTGGGAGATGGGGGGTGAGGGTTAAAAAAAAAAAAGCTTAGAAATAATGATCTGAGTCGAACCATATGGCTGCTGCCTATCTCTTCCTCTTGTCAAGGTGAGGTTCCCCCCTCCTCATTCTACATTTTTCAAGGCCGGTAGAGTAGGGGCGATGTAGGAACAGGGGCATGGGAGGAGTGTGTGAACACAGGGCTGTGAGGAGGGGGGGGGGAGGAAGGGCATGGCAGAATGGCCTGGGGGAGAATGAAATGGGACAGGGGGGTGTAACTTATCTTCCCATGTCACTTTCAGAGATCTTACAGAAGCTGGAAGTTAAAAGAAGAAACCATACTACCGACGAATTCTTCTCTCCTGTCAGGCCGTTTCTTCCCCTCGATAAAAATTCCCATTCCACTCAGTTATCTGTTTCTCTATTTTCTTCTGTAACAAAGAAACCACATATCATTGTTCTCTCTCTCTCTCTCTCTCTCTCTCTCTCTCTCTCTCTCTCTCTCTCTCTCTCTCTCTCTCTCAAAAGAGAGAAGAAGAAAATGCGAAATCTATTTCAACTGTGTAATATTTTTGTTGTTGTAGTATTAAAAGGGTAAAATGGGGAAACTGCACAGAAAATACCTGAAAGCAATTTCCCAGTTGATTTATCCTATGCAGTTAGGAAATGATCTATTTTTGTTTTGTAGATTCTTTGTAGTTTGGTCTGTGTGAGTTCTTTTCTCATGTTGTGTCTTTACATGATACATGTACCTCCTTTGTGTCTTTACATGATACATGTACCTCCTTTGTGTCTTTACATGATACATGTACCTCCTTTGTGTCTTACATGATACATGTACTCCTTTGTGTCTTTACATGATACATGTACCTCCTTGTGTCTTTCATGATACTGTACTCTTTGCATACAGGCGGTGCCTTGCATCAACTTTTTCAGGTTCAGAGTTCTCTCTCTCTCTCTCTCTCTCTCTCTCTCTCTCTCACACACACCACACACAACACACACACACACACACACACACACACACACACACACACACTTCGATCACTACTTCTGATCCCAATTCGTACCATGCTTCCTCACTAAAATTGTAAAGTTTCTGCCATGGGCCACTACAGTCTGGCATCTGAATTTCGTTTCCATGGCTACAACACATTTTGTTCAATTCTGCCAAAACAGAAACAAACCAAATTCCCTTTCTGGAGTTGAACATATAGAAGAGAAGGTTAGTTTGGCCGTTGGTATACATGACATGTGTAACATGCACCTTCCCTTTAAAACTGAAGGAATGGGTGATTGATAATGAAATGAATGACACAGTGTAAATAAAATGATTAGCGCCAACAGGCAGCTCTTCAGTCGGCTCTACCCAGGTAGGCAGCCCGTTGTGTAAACGACAGCGTGGAGTGCAAACAGCTTAGAGGTTGGTCTTTAACCAAGGATAGGCGGTACGTGAGTACTGTCGCTGATGATGATGATGATGATGATGATGATGATGATGACGATGACGATGGTGGTGGTGGTGGTGGTGGTGGTACTGGTGGTGGTGTGGTGGTGGTGGTGATGATGATAACGATGATGATGGTGGTGGTGGTGGTAGTGGTGTGTGGTGGTGGTGGTGGGTGATGATGATGATGATGATGATGATGGATGACGATGATAATGATGATGGTGATGGTGGTAGTTTGGTGGTGGTGGTGGTGATGATGATGATGATGAGAGGAGGAGGAGGAGGAGGAGGACGATGATGGTAAGTACTTACAACAAGAAATGATTTACAAACGAGACAGAGATAGAAACAGGGGCAAGGGGGTAGGGGAGAGAGAGAGAGAGAGAGAGAGAGAGAGAGAGAGAGAGAGAGAGAGAGAGAGAGAGAGGAGAGAGGAGAGAGAGAGAGAGAGAGCAATTTCCGGCCCAAGTGGTGAAGGCCAATATTAACACTTCATGCCCCACTAAAACTCCCTGAAGGCCGGCGGCGCTGCCTTTATCACTCAATTAAACAACCGGTCGTCCAGCCAAGGCCGGCAACTCCGCAAGACACTACGACACTGCAGGGCTTGAAACTGTTAAAGGCGCAGCAGTACGTGTTTGTCTTGATGTAGATTCTGGTCTGACGGAAGAGAGAGAGAGAGAGAGAGAGAAGAAGAGAGAGAGAGAGAGAGAGAGAGAGAGAGAGAGAAAAGAGACACAGTAGAAGAACTCGTGAACTCGTGACTTTAATGTGAGGCCTCCAGCCTATCCACATGAGACACGTAACATGAAATTGTTTATGCTATTGAAAATGAAAGATTTCTATAGAAAAATTTTCAAAAAGAAGGATGCTCATTTGGCGATAACAAAAGTAACAAACTTAGGTTTATAACATTTCATTTCAACTGTTCCTCTCTAAAACGTAAAGCGTAATGTACAAACATAGCAACATCTCTCATTATGACAGCATTTTCGTTTTGCAATAGTGTCTTCAACTGGATAGGAAAGCTATCTTTCTAGTGTTTATGAATATATTTCTCTCTCTCTCTCTCTCTCTCTCTCTCTCTCTCTCTCTCGAGAGAGAGAGAGAGAGAGAGAGAGAGAGAGAGAGAGGGATATGGAAAAAAGGAAAGAAATGGAAAAAAAAGTGTAAAAAAAGGAGCTTTTTTAGTTCTTTTCTTCCCCAGTGAGATTGTTGGAATGCGAGTCAAGCAGAAAATAATTCCATAAACCAGTCTCCCATCCACTTTCATCCACTTCCTCCCCCCCCCCCCCCCCCCCCCCCCCCCCCCCCCCCCCCCCCCCCCCCCCCCCCCTCCAAACATTTTCTCATCATCTGGCCCCTGTTTGAAGTCTTGGAAAAGAGATAAATCATTCCATAGTTTGCTGCTTGCCGCCCCCGCCCCCGCCCCCCCCCCTTCCCTGCCCAACCTCCCCTCCCTGCTCTCCTTTTCATCTTCTTTTCTTTCTTTTTTTTTTCTTTATCCTTTTTCTTTCCTTCTTTCTTTCTTTCTTTCTTCCATTCTTTCAGCCGAGTATAAAAAGTCCTCATTTCGAAGGAAATAAGCCTGGTATAAAAACGACAATATTGGCATGTTATTCCCTCCAGCCTTTAATCTATGGCGCCAAAAAAAAAAAGCAAAGAAAGAAAGGAAGGAAGAAACGAACAAGCAAACAAAAACAGTACATACTAGTAGCCAGCTGGGGTAGGGGTGGTGGTGGTGGTGGTGGTGGTGGTGGTGGTGGTAGTCGATGAATCGGCGAATGAAAGAATAAATGAGTGAAAGAACAAGCGAAAGAACGAACAAAGTAACAAGTAAATGACTCAAACAATCAAATGAATGGAAGAGAAGATCGGGGGCAGGGGAGGGGGGCGGGGGAGGGGGAAGAGGGGCAGGGGGGGGGGGAGGAGGCTAACGGTGGAGAAAAAAAAGAGGTGGAGGGGGAGGGGGAGGGAAGGGGGGAGGGGTAAGATTCCATCTCCCGTCCCATCTCACGGTGTGGTTCGTGTTTGAAGCCCCGCAGGGGTAAGGCAGCGCGTGAGCTGTTCTGATAACTTTTTTTTTTTTTTTTGAAGTGCTATCAGCTGCGGTCAATTTCGTTGCGTCACCTCCAGCAGTATGATCGAAACCGCCATAGCAACAGCGACGTTTATTTACAGCTACCACCACCATCACCACCACCACCACCCCACCACCACCTCCACCACCACCACCACCACCACCACCACCCACCACCGCCATCCCACACCACACCCCCACCCTCACCACCACCATCAACCCCCACACAAAAAAGACATCTGAGGCCGTCTTCTTTTTGCATGAAGAAGAAACAGAAGAGGGAGGGGGAGGGGGAGGCAGAGGAAGAGAAGATAAATCAAGGCAAATGAGCGGGGGAGAAGAGAAGAAGAAGAAGAAGAAGAAGAAGAAGAAGAAGAAGAAGAAGGGAGGAGGAGGAGGAGGAGGAGAAGAAGAAGAAGAAGAAGAAGAGAAGGAAGAAGAAGAAGAGGAGGAGGAGAAGAAGGAAAGAAGAGAGGGGGAGAGAGAAGAAGAGAAGGAGAGAAGAAGAAGAGAAGGAGAGAAGAAGAAGGGGAGGAGAAGAAGAAGAAGGAGAGGAAGAAGAAGAAGAAGGAAGAAGAAGAAGAGAGAAGAAGAAGAGAAGAAGAAGAGAAGAAGGAGGGAAAAAGAAGAAGAAGAAGAAGAAGAAGAAGAAGAAGAAGAAGAAGAAGAAGAAGGAGAAGAAGGAGAAGAAGAAGAAGAAGGAGAAGGAGAAGAAAGCGGAGGAGACGGTGGAAGGAGAAGCAGGAACAGAAGGAGTAGAAGGAGAAAGAGGAAGTGGGAAAGGAAAAGGAGTGGGGGGGGGGGAGATAAAGGAAGAGGAGGAGATGGAGAAGAAGAAGGAGGAGAAGGAGGAGAAGAAGGAGGAGGAGAAGGAGGAGGAGGTGAAATGAGGTATAGGAGAAGGAGGAAGCGGAAAAGAAGGACAAGGGGGAGAAGGAAAGGTGGAGGGGGAATATAGGAAAAGTAGAAGAAGAAGGAGGAGGAGGAGAGGAGGAGGAGAGGAGGAGGAGCAGGAGGAGGAGAAGAGGACACAAGACTCAGAAACGTTATCACTCGATAATACAGATTTTACGCAGTGCCTGGTCTTCCGACCAGTCTTTAATGTTCTACCGAAATACACACAGCAAAACCGCAAGATGGTAACAAGAACAATGACAGAAAAAGCAACTACAGATGAAGAAGAATACATGGTAGGATGCTCTCATTGGAAAGCAAGGGCTATAAGAACATTATTTTGTGTGAAGAAAAAAAAAAGTAGAAGAAAAAGAGGAGGATGAAGGAGAAGGAAGAGGTGGAGGAGGAGAAGGAAGAGGACGGAGGAGGAGGAGGAGGAGGAGGAGGAGGGAGGAGGAGGAGGAGAAAAAGAAGAGTAGGAGAAAGAAGAGAAGAAAGAAAGAAAGAAGAAAGAAAGAAGAAAGAAAGAAAGGAGAAGAAGAAAACAGGAGAAGGAACAAGCATGTTTGAGAAAAAGACAATCAGACAGACAGAACGACAAACAGACAGACAGACAGACAGACAGACCGACAGACCGACAGACCGACAGACTGACAAAAGACAAAAAGGACCTATATTAACCCTTTCACAACGCAACCTAGATTTCCGAACAACCGACGACCCTTTCCCAAAGACTCTGTCTACTACAACGAAGGGCCCAAAGAGTCCTCCGTGTGAACAGGTAAAAAAACAACAAAGGCCCGGACAATTCCTCACAATGGTTCGTAGCTTCTTTACTCATACCCTACACTACTTGACGTCAACAGCTAGACTTCCGAGTCCTTCAGCTGAAGGAGGATGTAATAGTTCCACGACTACCATGATGTGTGTCACAGAGTACCACCTATCTGTGACCTTTTTGTTTTTTTTGTGAAGAGCATTTCATTTTAGCGCGTTCCCATTAGCGTTCGTCTTTGCTTTCTTGTTTTTTTTTTTTTTTTTCTTCTTTTTCTTGTTGCTCCCTTTCTTCGCTATCTTCTTCTATTAGTTCTCCTGTGTCTGTTTCTATTTTTTTCCTTTGTGTTTTCGTCCTGCCTCTTCTTCTCGGGGTTATTATTCATTTCTTGCTGTTTTCTTTCTTTCTTTCTTTCTTTCTTTTTGTTCTTATTCTCTTCGTGATTTTTTTTGGGTCTATGCCTGATTATTCATTTCTTGCTTTCTTTTGCTTTCTTTCTTTCTTTCTTTCTTTCCTATTCTCTTCGTGATATGTTTTTTGGTCTATGTCTGATTATTCATTTCTTGCTTTTTTCTTTCTTTCTTTCTTTCTTTCTTGCTTTCTTTCTTATTCTCTTCGTGATATTTTTCGGTCTATGCTTGATTATTCATTTCTTGCTTCTTTCTTTCTTTAAACTTTCTTTGTATATCTTTTTTTCAGTCTGTGTCTGTTTCTTTTTTCTTTCTTTGGACTTTTTCCCTTCTGCTTCTGCTTTCTTTTTGTTTTTCTTTCTTTCTTTCATTTGATTTTGTTCCCCTCTATCTGATTTCCTGCATCCATTCTCTTTCTTCTTATTCCGCTTCTCCACTCCTTGTTTTCATTTCATTTCTTTCTTCCTTCTTCTTCAACCGTCTTACTTCTTATTCTCCTTTCCCGTTCCTTTCTGTCTTCAATTCTTTTTTTCTCTCCTTCTGCTTTCTGTCTCGTCTGTCTTCTTTTCATTTCTGCCCACTACATCCCCTTCTTTCCATCATTCTTTTTTTCCTTCCTCCCTCCCTCTCTCTCTCTCTGTCTGCCTCTGTTTCCCTCCCTCCCTCTCTCTCTGTGTCTGTCTGTCCCTTTCTGTTTCTCACTCTCTCTGTCTCTG
>CM065714.1:10104406-10111906 GCA_033310375.1 Conus canariensis | reverse complement strand
ATACCATGTTTTAAAAGAGAGAGAGAGAGAGAGAGAGAGAGAGAGAGAGAGAGAGAGAGAGAGAGAGAGAGAGAGAGAGAGAGAGAGAGAACTGTGTTGTTCAGGTCATAGAAATTCTACGTGTATGAACTGTGCTTACATGCTTAGGATACGAAGTATTTTACAATAACACACACCTCTCTCTCTCTCTCTCTCCCTCTCCTCTCTCTCTCTCTCTCTCTCTCTCTCTCTCTCTCTCTCTCTCTTCTGTATTGGTCATCAATTGAATGCCTTCGAGTACATGCGCTTTACTACCTTTTGGTGTATGTGACCATGGGGTGATGTATGTGCGTGCGTCCGTGCGTGCTTGTGTGTGTGTGTGTGTGTGTGTGTGTGTGTGTGTGTGTGTGTGTGTGTGTGTGTGTGTGTGTGTGTGTCGTATGTGAGTATGTGCGTGCGTGTGTACGTGCCTCTGTGTGTGTGTGTGTGTGTGTGTGTGTGTGTGTGTGTGTGTGTGTGTGTGTGTGTACGTGTGTGCGTGTGTGCGCGCACGCGTGTGTGTGTGTTTGTATGTGTGTGCGCATGTGTGTGTGTTTTAATTAGCCGACGTATTCTGTGCCTTTTACTATTTCATTTCACTTCCGCACACGCACACGCGTACCTGTGTAATTCTCTCTCTCTCTCTCTCTCTCTCTCTCTCTCTCACACACACACACACACACACACACACACACACACACACACACACCACACACAATGTATATAAGAATCTCAAGAATGCCGTAGCTTATATTCCTTGTTTCAATCGGAAAGAAAAGAAAGCAAGAAAGAAAAACTAGAGGCGGGAAACAATAAGATATTTTTTTTTCAAAAAAGAAGTGGCAATAAATGGAGGCTGGGACACACACACACACACACACACACACACACACACACACACACACACACACACACACACACAACTCTCCCTCTCTTTTCCTCCCATCAGAACTTCCAATTTGTTCCAGTATGATTTCTGATTACCTTCTTCTGTCAGTCTGCACCAGGCTGGCAGTGGTCTATCACTACCAGAGGAATGGAATACCAGAACAAGATGGGGCGATGTTCGAAGTGTGGCTAACCTAATTCTCAGCAATCTGTCACATTCCATCGGAGAGTTGTCGTTCCTGACGTCTCCCCCGCTGTGGAAAACGTGGTGTTGTGATCTTTGTTTTTGCGATGCTTGTCAGTTGTCTGTGTGTGTGTGTGTGTGTGTGTGTGTGTGTGTGTGTGTGTGTGTGTGTGTGTGTGTGTGTGTGTGTGCGTGTGTGTATGTGTGTGTGTGTGTGTGTGTGTGTGTGTGTGTGTGTGTGTGTGTGTGTGTATGTGCGTGTGTAGTGTGCATGTGTGTGTCTGTGCGTGTGTATGTGTGAACAAGACAGAGAGAGAGAGAGAGAGAGAGAGAGAGAGGGAGACAGACAGACAGACAGATAGACAGACAGACAGACAGACACAGACAGACATACAGAGACAGTGAGACAGAGTGACAGGAGATAGAGAGAGACGAGAGAGAGAGAGAGAGAGAGAGAGGAGAGAGAGAGAGAGAGAGTCTGTCTCTCTCTTTCTCACACACACACACAAACACACATGCACGCACGCACGCAGACAGCCACGCAAGCACGCACGCACACACACACACACACACACACACACACACACGCGCGCGCACAGGTACACACACACACACACACACAACACACACACACACACACACACACACACGTAAACACACAAACGCACGCACGCACTCGCGCACGCACACACACACACCACACACACACACACACACACACACCACACGTAAACACACACACACACGCACGCACGCACTCACACATACACACGCACACTCAGAGAGAGAGAGAGAGAGAGAGAGAGAGAGAGAGAGAGAGAGAGAGAGATTTACGATCCAAACACATCAGCGCCTGTGGACAAACG
Source organism: Conus canariensis (assembly GCA_033310375.1). Classification (NCBI taxonomy): domain Eukaryota; kingdom Metazoa; phylum Mollusca; class Gastropoda; order Neogastropoda; family Conidae; genus Conus; species Conus canariensis. The sequence continues at coordinate 10,109,950 of CM065714.1, read as the reverse complement.
CACCTTGAGATGCACGTGCACATGTCCTCAGTACGCTCTGGCCGAACCTGCAGGACCAAAGATCTGTGTCCAGCTGTTCTGTCCTTCCGAGCCATGGGAACATCAATAATGGCCCAACAGACACACGCAGACTTTGATAGAACACGAAGATAGCGAAGAAGATACGCCTGATTGAAAACGATAGGCAGAGAGAGAGAGAGAGAGAGAGAGAGAGAGAGAGAGAGAGAGAGAGAGAGAGAGAGAGAGAGAAAAGGAGAAGGGGTGGAGAGATAGCGAGAGACAGAGAAACAAACAAACAAATGGAGAGAGAGAGAGAGACAGACAGAGACAGAGACAGAGACAGAGAGACAGACAGACAGAGACAGAGAAAATTTCCTTTCAATGAAATATGAAATGAAAGACAACTAGACATTTTTAAAAACATTTGCCCAAACAATCTGATCAGTGTTCTGTTCTTGTGCTATGTCGCATCCCAACACTACTAATTTAAGTCAATCAAGCCAACACCACCTTCTAACGTTAATGAATTAGGCTCATTTACCTTGACGCTGCCCCAGCGGAGGGACAGACACCTGGTCACAGAGCGCCTCTTCCTCTTCCCCAGACACCCCTCCATGGCGATACCCGCAGGGTGGCTATGTTACTCCCTTTCCTGTCTTTTTTTTTTCTTCTTCTTTTCACACCATGTGTCTCCTCCCACCGCTGGCACCAACAGAAGACGAGCACGGTTTCAGACGCTGCAGCAGGACTTTTGTTTAGTTCCAGACAAGTATAGGAACACTTCCAAGACGTGTTCTGGCACTAGATGGATTAATGATACTCCAAAAAGCGTGGGTGACATATGTAAGGTGACTTCAAAAGACACCCGGCACTGGTTAGATCAGAGCTGTACTCTGATGCCAGACGAAGCCAGACTTGATGCCAGACGATGAATGGAATCGTTGGGAATTCTCAGCAGAGAGCAGCGAAGTGGCAGCCACTCGGTGATCTCATAGCGCCGAACAAAAGGTTATCATAATAATAATTGAAAAAGAAGAGCAAAAACAAATCTCGATTGATAACCTTTGTTTACTACAGCCGCAAATCCAGACACCGGCGAACAATAGCCCCCCACAAAATTAAGTGGGATGTCCTTTTAATGTAGTCATAAATCCAGACACAAGTGTAGAATCACAATGATCCGACATGACCGTCGCAGACACAGGAGGTAAAAAAAAAAATGAAGAGATGTTTCCCGCGGACAAACAATGCCAAATTGTCGACAAACTGACATTACCGGGATCACATAGTTTGAAAGCACCGCATCACGATCCTCTGAAAAGAACAACTCGATACTAGACAAGGAAGAAAGAGAGAAAGAAAGAAAGGAAGAAAGAAAGAGATAAAGGAAGGAAGAACGGAAGGAAGAAAAAAAAAGGAAAGAACGAAGGAAAGAAAGAAATAACCAAACAGAAAGAAGAAAGGGAAGAGAGAGAGAAAGAAAGAAAGAAAAAAAGAAAAAAAGAAGAAGAACGCAAGCTGCTTAGTTTTTAAGAACACTCCTGCGAAAACACAAACCTGATTTCAGAAATTCCAGTACCTTTTTTTCTTTTTTTCCCTTTTCTTTCTATATTATTATTATTATTATTGTTATTATCATTATCATTATTCTGTTAAATTCACGCGACAAGTGAATGAGACCTCTGGCACTCACCAAAACAATTCACCACGTTTCCAAACACTGTTCAAAACATAGTCACAATTCCTGCTGAACTAACGCACTCTCACACACACACCAAACGAAGAATTAAAAAATAAAAGGAAAAAGAAAAAAGAAAAAGCAATCCAAACACTTCTTCGAAGACACTGCACAAAGTAGAAATTCTGACCCCCAATGTCCAATCAAAACAGAGCAGGCCACACGCACACACATCCACTGCGCTTTGTCGAAGAGGACTGGTCAATACACTCAAACACGTGGGGGGCAAAAACTCGCGCGCACACACACACACGCACACGCTCACACACACACAGAGAAGTTTGTTGCTTCTGTCTCCACGGTCCTTGAGTAGGCGACCAAACAATGAGTGAGTGAGCACAAGGTGAGAGAGGCACAGAGAGTGGGACACTAACGGACTTTCGCTGCCTGCCACTCTAAACATCACGACCAGTTCTCTCGCTGATTGAGGGAGGAGGGAAAGAGAAAGTCTGGGGGGGGGGGGGGGGGGGGAGAGAAGGCCAGAGAGAGAGAGAGAACCGCCGAACGCGGCTGAGAGGTCGGTCTCTCGCCCCAGTCAACTACTTGGGGAACTCCCCATCCATTCCCCCTCCTTCCCTCCCTCCCTCCGCCTCTATTGCCCAAGTCTTGGGGGTGGGGTGGGGGTGAGGGGAAAGAGAGGTGAGCAGGGGAGAGGGGGAGGGGGAGGTTAAGGTGTGGTGGTGGGGGCCTGGGGAAGAGGGAAGGGTGTGGTGAGATCAGACAAGCGTAGGAGGTGGGGGAGAGAGAAGAGAGAGGAGAGAGAGAGAGAGAGAGAGAGAGAGAGAGAGAGAGAGAGAGAGAGAGAGAGAGGGAGGGAGGGAGGGAGAAGGAGAGAGAGACAGAGAGAGAGAGAGAGAGAGAAAGAGACAGAGAGCGTGAAAGAGAATGAGAGTGAAAGAGAGAGAGAGAGAGAGAGAGAGAGAGAGAGAGAGAGAGAGGTAAAGAAACCTGCACTTCGCAAGCTCTGACGCCGGGAGTTAAAGGAGGTGGGGGGGGGGGGGGTCAGGGACGGGGAAGGGGGACAGACAAAAGGTGAGAGAGAGAGGGGTGGGGGAGGGAGGAGGGGATGTGGGTCGGAGGTGGGGGAAAGGAAAGGAAAGGGAAGGGGAGGGGAGGGCGGAGGAGTGGGACACAAGTGGGGGCCCATTGCCCTCCCTCCCTCCCTAGCGTGGGGCAGGCATAGCAAGGAGATAGGGAAGATTGCGTGGTACCAGACCCCTCGTGCCAGAACAGCTGTGAGGAGCAGGGGGGGGGAGGAGAGGAGGGGGGAGGGGAGAGAGAGAGAGAGAGAGAGAGAGAGAGAGAGAGAGAGAGAGAGAAGTGGGGGCGACAAAGAGCAGTAAAACACACTGACTAGCCTGGCCGGAGCTGGTGCAGGCCAGAGTTACGGCCGCTGGGGGGGGGGGGGGGGGGGGGGGGATGGGGAAGGGGGAGGAGAGAGAAGGGGGGGGGGAGGAATGGGGGTGAGGGAGAGGGGGGATGGGAGGGATCCTCCTTCCCGTTTTTCTCTGGGGGAATCCCATTCAGACTGAGAGGAAGAAGGATATGGAAGCGAGGAATGTCCCACATTCCTTGATGGGAAGCCGGCCGGCTGGAATGAACTCCCCCTAACACAGCCATTATTTTCCTCCCGTAGGCACCGATCTGGTCAAGTCAGGTTGTTTATAGCCCGGCCGACCGCCATGGGCAGGGCTGAGGGCATTGACCTGTTCGGTCAAATGTGGTGGAGTGTACCCCACGATGTATTATAACTGAGCTGTGTGTATATATTACGTGTGGCAGATTCATCGGTGTCCAGATGAGAAGGCAGGAAGAAACTCTAGGGAGACCTTAACAGCAGAAGGTCTTCAGCGAAGAATCCCCCCCCCCCCCCCCACACACACACACACACACACTTTCAGACAAGTGTTTCAGCCCTGAACTCCTTACACTCTAAGGGTGCCAGGCCGCATCCAGGTCATGACTCGCAGATGTTCTTCTACTGTCAACTTATTTTTTTAATCCCTGGCGCTGCCGGGATTCGAACCCGCAACTTTAGGCTGGATGGACGACTCAAGGCGTGCTTTTTTTTTTTTTTTTTTAGGCGGATGTCTAACCCTATTGCTAACGGACACTTGTTCTATGTTGATAACTGATATCTGTAACTTGTTTCTGTTTTTGTAAGATGCTAGTAACTTGCGCGAGGGTGATAATTTAATATTGGCGCTTTCGGTTCACCGTTACGCTTCCAGACACGAAAACCCTTTCCATATGTTTCGTAAGACCTGAGTCTTTGAATTGTCTGTTTTTACAACTTAACAGAAGATTTACTGTTCCGCCGAGCGAAAAAGACAAATTACACGGAAAAAAAACAAAAAAAAAACCGACGCGTTTCGACCTCTTTGGTCTTCTTTAGGCAAGACAAAGACTATTCAAGACCATGAAAACCAAAACCGAAAATCACTTATCTCCTCAAATTGGGAGCAAAATGCTGTCTGTCTTCGTAGTGTGTACTATATAAGCATCGCTTTACACCTCGCTTCGCGTGTTCGTTGTAATCGTGGCCTACATCTCAGGAACGGAGACTGAAAGAGACTGCAGCTGTAAAGAAGCCCCACTACAAATAAACACTCACAACAAGGTGCCGAATGACGGTTCATTGATAAAGCACGGAACAGACAGGGGAACTTGAGGACAAGTACGTGATGTTCCGTCGTTGCAACTTACACACATGAAAAATGCATCAAACAATACCTCCATGATGGATGGCTGCCAAAGAAGTGTCTTTTATTGTGATACTGGAAGGACACTGTAAAAATTGTTAAAAATTAACTTCTTTGTTTCGTAGTCAGAATCAAATAAATCTTACTGTGTTTGAACTTTCTTTATGTGTTTTATTTGCATTTTGGCTTACATCTTGAGAGTAACCCCCCCCCCCTCCCCCGCCCTCTTAAGTTCAAATCTGTGCCAAGTCATTACTGTGATGACGGAGGGGTTGTTGGCCTGCGCTTGTTTTTTTCCCCCACTATTAGATTGTTCGTCTTTGTATTTGTCTGCCTTTATTCAAGTTTAAAAGGCTGTGCCAGTCTTGAATAAAAGTTACTCTGAGTTAGGTTTCCTTATGGGAGCAAGAGTTAACCCTACTTGTTTATCGTATCTTGAGAGTGTTTCACGATGGTTTATGTGCACACAACGGGAGGAGGGGGTAGATTGGAAAAGTAGTGGTGAGGGGGGGGGGGGGGGGGGGTAGAACGGGGTTCAACTTCGCATCTGTTCGGAGAGACAGGTAACGGTTTTTTTTTTCTACATTTCTCTGGCATCATCTGCACCGATTTTTCCTGGCTATGTCTGGGTTACTGAACGGCAGGAACAGACCAATCCTGATCTTGACATATGTTTACCTCCCTTGCGTACGTTTTGGGTGCTTTTTGGATTGCGATGTCTGTCCCTACCAACAGCATCCTTTGGGATGGAGATAGGGGAGAGGAGGAGGGGAGAAGGGTGGGATGGGGACCGGGGTGTGGGAGAGATGACGGGTGGATGGGAGTAAAGGGGTAGGTGGAAGGTGATGGGTGAGATTTACCAGATTCCTGAGTTAATTCTTGAACGAACGAGCTGTAAAACACAGATGAGGAAGATTAGTAACATGACTGTATAGTAGACATATAGTATAGTTATATAGTAGTAATACGAATCAGAAAAGAAGACGCCAAGTAGTGTTGGCAAAACTCCGAAAAAGCATATACCTCAAAAACGAAGAAGAGATATAAGTGTACATGAGCGACGGCTCGAAAACGCACAAGACCAATGACTCAAAAACTTACAAG
>CM065714.1:10091906-10094406 GCA_033310375.1 Conus canariensis | reverse complement strand
GAGAGACAGAGAAAGAGAGACGGAGATAGAGACAGAGACATGAAAAGAGAGAGGGGAGAAAAGAGAGAGAGAGAGAGAGAAGACAGAGACAGAGAGAAGACAGAGAGACCAGCAGACAGAAGAGGCCAGAGAGAGAGAGAGAGAGACAGAGAGAGAGGAGAAACAGACAGCAGACAGACAGACAGACTGACGCGCAGAAGATAGAAAGAAGAGCAGAGAGGAGAGAGAGGACAGAGAAGAGAGAGACAGACAGAAGGAACACACAGACAGAAGAAGAGAGAGAGAGAGAGAGAGAGAGAGACAGAGAGAGACGACAGAGACAGACAGGAGAGAGGAGAGTGGGGGGGGTTGGGAGCGGTGGGGGGCAGGGGGTATTTTGCAGACTACTGACTATCTGGTCTCATTCTGCACAAAGTGACATGTGAGCACGCACACGGGAGCAGCCAGTTAATGAAACGGTATCATTTTCAGCTTGACAGGGGAATCACTGCTGTCACTATTATACTCTCCTCTCTCTCTCTCTCTTCTCTCTTGTGTGTGTGTGTGTGTGTGTGTGTGTGTGTGTGTGTGTGTGTGTGTGTGTGTGTGTGTGAGAGAGAGAGAGAGAGAGAGAGAGAGAGAGAGAGAGAGATTTTGAACAAACTGTAGAAACACACAAAGTAGCCAGAGATGATTCTGAGAAAAGAGAAGAAACACGTACAAAGCAACTACAGAAGTTTACTGGCTAAGTGGAATAATCATGAAACATCGTAACATTTTTGGAACTGAGAGACACAAGAAATGTGGAGACAAAAAGACCTTGAAGTAGAAACAGAAATAAAACTATGGAGCTTGAGATGACTTTGCAGGAAAAACAAGACGAAAAGATATCGGAGGTGTATAAATTTTGCAGCAGAACCAGACACAAAGACACTGGAAACGAAGAAATTTTGGAGCAGACCCAGAAACAAAGACATAGAGGGCGAAGAAATTTTGGAGCAGACCCAGAAACAAAGACCTTGGGGTGAAGAAATTTTGGAGCAGAACCAGAAACAAAGACATTGGGGCGAAGAAATTTTGGAGCAGACCCAGAAACAAAGACCTTGGGGTGAAGAAATTTTGGAGCAGAACCAGAAACAAAGACATTGAGGGCGAAGAAATTTTGGAGCAGAACCAGAAACAAAGAATAAAGGGCGAAGAAATTTTGGAGCAGAACCAGAAACAAAGACATTGAGGGCGAAGAAATTTTGGAGCAGAACCAGAAACAAAGACAGCAGAGCTGGGGAACTATTGCAGCAGAACCAGAAACAGACGTTGAAGCAGAAACCTTTTGTAGCACAACCAGAAACAAAGACAACAGAACCGAGGAAGTATTGCAGCAGAACCAGAAATCAAGACAATGGAGATGAACACATTTTGGATCAGAAGGAGAAACAAAGACAATAGACCCAAGGAGGTATTGCAGCAGAACCAGAAACAAAGACAATGGAGGCGAAGATGTTTCTGAGCAGAGCCAGAAACATTGACAGTGGGACCACAAACGTTTTGGAGCAGAATTGATAATAAAGGCAAAGAAGTCAATAAACGTTGCGGCAACGCAAATCAAACACACAGGGACCGGGAAATAAAGCCTCGGAAGATAAGACACTGCTAGAAAAGGACCCGAAGACGTCTTAATACGAAAAGACGGGAACACTGAAACAACCCCAACTTGAAATCCCAGACAACACAAACGAACCCCGACAAGCAAATGGTCAGAAAAAGAAACCTCCGCACAACCTAATCAAAGCGACGAACCTTTGACATGCATGCAAGGAAGGAGACTGCCTTGTCAACTTGACCACCCAGACACCGTCGCCCCACAACCCCCCCCCCCCCCCCCCCCCCCCCAGCTCTGTCACACACGCAACATCTAATCCCCGTGTGGACCCGCCGTGTGACAAAAACACCCCACTTCCTCAGGGGGTTAAGGTGTTGACAGACAGATTCGGACGCGGGCAGCCCCCTGTCGGTAAATGAAACGTGTGGAGGGGGCTTAAGTTCAAAGCGGCCGTGCAGCCTGGGTCTCTTTCATCACTTACCGCAGCAGTGACAAGGCCCAGATTGAGTGCCCCTTTGGCTTTCTTGTCCTACAAATCCCGCAACCTTAAGATGAATGAAAGGGGGGTGGGGGTGGGGGTGGGGGTTCCCACTACCACTACCCCCACTGCTTTGTCGTGAATAGAAACCCACCGAGAGACGTGTAGTAACGCGATGTTTAAGGCATCCAGTACGATTATGTAGTGGTGGTGCTTAACTCCGCACGCGGGGGTCTGGAATTTTGTCACCAAGATGGAAACATGATATTAAGTCGTTGGAACTGATGAACAGAAAACAGACTGCTGCATTACTGAAAAGGAGTCAGAAAGCAAAGAAACAAACAAAAGACAAGAAGACACACACACACACACACACACACACACACACACACACACACACACACACACACACACACGCACGCACGCACGCACGCACCACACAC
>CM065714.1:10079406-10084406 GCA_033310375.1 Conus canariensis | reverse complement strand
AATGTCTCAGGTTTCCAGGAAATGAGAACTTACACAGACAGAGAGAAGTGAAAGGGGGGGGGGGTAAACGCGGGGAGGGGATGGATGGGAGATAGAGTGAGGAGGGCGGAAAAAACGGACAAAGAGGGGAGAAGAGAGAGAGAGAGAGAGAGGGGGAGAAGAGAGAGAGAGAGAGAGAGGGGGAGAAGAGAGAGAGAGAGAGAGAGGGGGAGAAGAGAGAGAGAGAGAGAGAGGGGGGGAGAGAAATAAAGAGAGAGAGAGGGAGAGAGAGAGACAGACAGACAGAGACAGAGACAAAGAGAGACAGACAGAGACAGACTGAAACACACACGCGCACAGACAGACACAGAGAGACAGACAGACAGACACAGAGAGAGAGACAGAGACAGAGACAGAGAATGAACTTTTCACATAAAACAAAAGCATCAAAGCAAAGCATTATAGACAGTCTCATACATCACGTCGGTTTTTCTTCTTTTTTTCTTCTTCTCCAAGTGGAAACATAGCAATATAGAAATATACTGCAAACAAAGCGTCAAAAGCGCACACAGAAAAAAACCCAAAAAAAAACAAGTGACATTAACTCACATGCAAATGAAGCTCCCTCTCCCTCCTCCCTCCTCGCCCTCACTCCCCCACCCCCACCCCACCCCAACCCATCCCCCACCCCCAACCAACCCATCCAATCCCGTCTTTCTCTCTCCCCTTCGCTCTCTGTCTCTCCATATGTATTCCACACATATCAGGTCAATGCTGTATGAAATTAAATTCTCCTCTTTAAGGCATAGAACATGTACTGTTCTTGTTCTTGCTTTGTTTTTGTGTAGATAATCAAACGAAAACAGGAATACACAGTGGAACAAACGGAAAATACATTGAAGAGTTAAAAGTAGGCTTATGGGGCCAGTATAGCTCCAAATTCATGCTGTTTCATTTATTATGGTGTGATGGCTCTGGTGTGTGTGTGTGTGTGTGTGTGTGTGTGTGTGTGTGTGTGTGTGTGTGTGTGTGTGTGTTGTGCGCGCGCGCGTGCATACGCACTTGTATGTAAGTAGGCGTGCATATGTGTGTGTGAGAGTGTATCTTTGTCTATGTGACTTTGTTTTTGTGTGCATATGTGCGCACGAGTGTGTGTGTGTGTGTGTGTGTGTGTGTGTGTGTGTGTGTGTGTGTGTGTGTGTGTGTGTGTGTGTGTGTGAGAGAGAGAGAGAGAGAGAGAGACAGACAGACAGACAGACAGACAGACAGAGATTGAGAGCGCACGTGCGTGCGTGCGTATGCGCGCGCGTGTGTATGTGGTTCTATGTGTATGTATGTGTGTGTGTTTGAGAGAGAGACAGAGAGGAGAGAGAGAGAGAGAGAGGAGAGAGAGAGAGAGAGGGTAGGGGAGACAGACAGAGAGGGAGAGAGACAGAGAGAGAGATGGGAAGGAGAGAGAGATTGATTGATTGATTGATTGATCTTTAATACGCAAGGATGAAGATTTTAGGCCAAAGCCTAGTCTTACAATCTGTCCTAGTCATGCATACATTGTTTCAACATATATCATTCATACTGACAATTCAACAGAGAGAGAGAGAGACGCTTGACGCTTTGACGCTTTGATGATTTATTGCCTTCAGCTATAGGGGCCATTAAGGCAAGGGGGGTATACATACTTCTGGACACATTGCATCATGAAAGTATAAAGAAAATACACATTGTATCATTAAAGTAAAAGGAAACTAAATGATGAAATAAACAAAAACATCATAACGTAAAGAATTAAAGGATCGCTCACATTGTCAGGATGGTACAGATATTTATATCAAACTACTCACACGTAAACGATCAAATCTGATTAAAAGACTTCCGTACAGAACGTCCTTTCCTACGCTACCGTTCCCGTCCCTTTAGTTCCAAAACCCAGTTCCCAATCCCTTCTCTCACCTTGCACGAACAAACATAAACAGTAAACGCAAGCTCACATTCTTCCATCCCTCCTCCCAACCTCACCCTCCAATCCGACAGATCCCCGACCGCCCGATCGCCCTCCCCCCCCCTCCCTTCCACACCCCACCTTTCCCTTCTCCATTCCCGACCTTGCTGTTCCAAACGCACGCAAGCTCTTGTGTGTGTGTGCGCGCGCGCGCGCGCGCGCGCCACATACAACACACACACACACACACACACGCACTGAGACTACATGGCCATCCACTAATTACAAAAGAACATACTAAGACAAAACAAGGAACATTAGATTACAAAACTGTTGTCATTAAGTTCTAGCTTCTTTTTTCTCGTCTTGGTAGCATCAGTTAAATACTTAGCAAGACCAATGATAGTTGCATCATTATCTGTTGCCAAAAGATTAATTAAAACCACTTACTGTAGGCTCAACATGAGTCATATTGAAAAAAGAATATTTTCGGCGAATATCTGACAAGAAGCAACAATGAAAAAGAAAGTGCACTTCATCTTCCTTATTGTGACCGCACATTGGGCAGTCAACACTTCGTTCGCTGGTCATAAACCAGTGTTTTGCAGCGCCTAGACCATGCACTCTTAATCTAAACTTTACCAGATCTTCCCTCATCTTTTTATTCGTTATCAAAGTTAGATACCTCTCAGCTTCAAACGTAATTTTAAAAGAACGGTACCACTCATATTTATCATTATCTTCAATTTCTGAGTGCCAATTTTGTTTGTAACATGAAACAATTCTTTCCTTAAATTCTGATATAAACCCCTCCTCCGAGCCAACACCTTGACACAACCATACTACACCAAAACCATTTTCTGTTAGAGTGTTCCTAACTTTTGATGCCCAATTGTATTTGCCTGCTTCTAATTGTAATAACAACATATCATAGGCTTGCCTACACATTCTATTAGTTGGTAGTTTTACCAGCCGCAGCCAGTATTTAACACATTTTACAGCAGTTCGAACGAGCAAAGGATATCTTCCTGTTTCTCCGTAACTCATTTTATTTGAAGAGTGTAGTGGTATACCCAGGAATCGTTTAATGGCAAAAGTATGTACTTTTTCTATTAACCCTGTATCTTCTAACCCCCATACTTCTGCTGCATAAGTCAATATGGGCTCAATCTGAGTATCAAAAAGCTTCCAGAATAGGGAAGGATCAATTGTATGTAGTTTCTTTAGTGATTTTAGAATTTCAATAACGCCTAATTTACCTTTTCTACTCATGTCTAGAAGGGCAGCATTCATACTTAACTTTGTTGTAAATATCAAGCCTAAGTATTTGTATGTGTTTGTTACTCTTATATCTTCGTTTCCATATGTCCATTTTTCTCTTATTCCAAGATAACCACCTTTACGGAAAACCATAATATTAGTCTTATCTAGATTTACTTCTAGACGTAGTCTGTCAGCCTCTTTTTTCAGATTGTTCAGCTGATTCTGTAGACCTATAACAGTATCTGAGAGCAAAATAACGTCGTCTGCAAAAAGCAATAAGAATAATTCTGAAGTTCCTGGTACCATCTGGATTCCGTGCTTCCCTTCCCTGATTAATTCTACGGCTAATTCATTGACAAAAAAGGAGAACATAATTGGGCTGAGTACACATCCTTGTTTTACTCCTCTCGGACAATCAAAAAAATCAGAGTATGAATGCTTATCTCTTACACATGCAATGACTGAGTCATAAACTCCCCGAAGTGCTTTATACATTTTTCCATCAACGCCACTTCTCCTTAACACATGCCATAAGACATTTCTGTCAACAGAATCAAATGCTTTCCTAAAGTCGACGAAAGCTACATAGAGCTTAGAATGTTTTGCTAAATATTTTTCAACGACCGAGTGTAAAGTAAAAATGTGATCAATTGTACTATATCCTGCTCTAAACCCACCTTGTTCCTCAGCTAATTTTCCTTCATCTTCTGCCCATCGTGAAAGTCGCTTATTCAGAATAAATGTGTACACTTTGCTCACGATACTTGTTAATGCCACACCACGGTAATTATCTGGTAGATTAGCATCCCCTTTCTTGTAAATTGGAATAATAATGGATTTACACCAGTCTTTTGGAAAAAATGCCCTGTTCAAATATCTTATTGAAAAGCACTACGAGAAATTTAATTACCGTTTCATTGGCATGTTTAAGCATTTCACCAAGTATCATATCAGTACCAGAACTTTTACCGGCTTTAAGTTTATTTATACTAGATACAACTTCTTCCTGAGAAATAGGGTCGTTAAAAAGTGGCTCGTCTGAACTGTCCATTAGTTCTGCTGCTAAGATTTCCTCTTGATCCAGCCCAGGTGTCATCATATTAAATATCCTGTGGAAATGTTCGTACCACTGGTCCATAGAAATATCATTGCGCACTACATTTTTTCTGTTCACAGATCTGATTATTCTCCAGAATACCTTGGGGTCGTTGGTTGACTGTTTTAATTTAATTATCCTTTCATTGTCAAATTCTTTTTTCTTGCAGAATAAAAGTTCTTTATATAGTCTCCTTTCATCCACATACTTATCTCTGTGCTGCTCATTACTCTTTTTTGACCTTTGGAATAGTTTAAGGTAACGTCGGACCGTTCTTTTCTTTTGGGCGCATTGTTTGTCATACCATTCATTTACGTTTTTCTGCTTATTGCCTACAGTTCGAATCATGGAGGCAGCAGCTCCATACAATGTTTTAACAAATATATCTAGAGAAGTGTTGACATCGACTGAAAGAGCTTGAACAGCTCCTTGGATATGGCTGTGGAACACATGTGAATTTAACTCATGTGTGTACTCTAACAAGTAATCTTCAGACCACACAATACAATTTTCCTCATTCTCTACAGTTCTAAATTTGTCTATACAATCAAGACCACATTTCCAAGTAAACTCGACTGGCAAATGCCAAGAGTCCACACGGTCTCCAATATGTAAATGACAATTACTTGAAAACAGCCCTTTAGTGATTATAAAGAGAGAGAGAGAGAGAGAGAGAGAGAGGAGAGAGAGAGAGAGAGAGAGAGAGAGAGAGAGAGAGGAGAG
>CM065714.1:10056906-10069406 GCA_033310375.1 Conus canariensis | reverse complement strand
TATCAGAAACACCAACTCTAAATTTTGTCATCACAAACTTCAAGTGCCTGTCCATGGTCATTGACATATACGTTGGCAGAGAATGCACATCAATAAATGTTCTATAGAAACTAAACCTGTCACTATTCTGAACATGAAAATTCCAGTCTTGCCACCTACAGTCAGTTAGTCTTTCTTTAAAGGTACGAAGAAAACTGCTCATATCTCCGACACCTTGGTTAAGCCATACGTACCCGAAACCATGTTCATATAATTTCGCCTTAACACGTGACACCCAGTTCATCTTGCCTCTATTGTCTAGTTCTATCAGCATTTTATAAGCTTTATGGGGTAATCTATGTTCAGCCATCTGAGTTAATTTGAGCCAGTACTTGATACATTTAACGGTGAAGTGCAAAGATATGGGATATCTGTTAGTCTCTCCATACACAAGATCATTTGGGGTTTGTGGTGATACACCAAGAACTTTTTTAAAGCAAATAAATGAACCTTTTCGCATTGTGCAGCAGCGGCATCAAGACCCCACAGTTCAGCCCCATATTGTAGCATAGGCAGGATTTGAGCATCAAACAATTTCAAAAACAAAGCAAGAGATTCATTATTCAGCTTCGACAACTTCTTCATAAAACATAGCAATGCATTTTTGGCTCTGCAAGCAATATCTTTACATGCGAAAGTGAAACTTAATCGCGTAGAGAAATATACACCTAAATATTTATATACATTTACAACAGGCATATTTGCCCCATCGTATGTCCATTTTTCCCGAGAGGAAAGGTAACCCCCTTTTCTGAAAACGATTATATTACTTTTACTCAAATTTACTTTCAGCTGGAGTGAATTAGCTGCCCTTTGCAAACTGTTTAGTTGAGTTTGGAGGCCTATTACTGTCTCAGACATTAATGCCACGTCGTCGGCAAGCAGTAGAATAAATATTTCCATAGCATCATTTACAAAATGGGCACCATGTCTTCCAGAGTTTATCACCTCCAAAGTCAGCTCATTAATGAATAAAGAAAACAAACTTCTTGTCGTATGTTCTTTTTTTTGCTTGCATCTTTTTGTGTCTTTTTCTGTTTGGTTGTTTGAGCTGGTTTTGTTGGTTTGCTCTGTGTTTGGTGCACTCTTGGTTTTGTGTCGTTTCTCTGTTCTTTGCTCGCTGATGGCTATGTTTGTTGGTCTTTTCCTTGCTTTGTGGTCTTTGTCTCTCTGCTGTTGTGCTAATTTCTGCTGCATACGTGCGGGTTTCTCTGTTCTTTGGTCCTTACGGAGTTGCTTGGTGCTGTCTCTTTTTGGTTCTTTGTTCTTTTCCTGTTGTTGGGGGTTTTGCTTCGTTTGGGCATACATTGTCTGTTTCGGTTGGGTTCTGCTTTTTTTTGGGCTCCTGGCGTGCACGTTCCCGGCGCTTTTGCTGTATTGCTCGCTTTTTTGGCTCCTCGTGCATCTGTTTGCCCTGGTGTAGGCTTGTTGCTATTGGTTTGTTGTCGTTATTCTGCTGGCAAAGTGGTGTGAGGCTGGGACCTCGGCTGGCGGGCAAATCAGGGGGGTCTTATGTGGACCGGGGGTGCGGTGGTGGGTAGGGGCGTGGCAGGTTGCTGGTTTGTTCCCCGGTAGGTGCCTAGTCTTTGTGCTTTTTTTGGCTCTCCTTTGCTCGGCTTGTTGGCACACGGGCAATTTGTGTGCACCTGTGGTGCGTTTTATGCCGGTGTCTGGCCTGGTTTCGTTTGCGGGGTGAGGTTCGTGGCGTTGCAACTCTGTGGTGGTTTGCTTTGCGGCGTTAGGGGGTGTGCTTTTGGCGGTGCGTTTTTTTTCTGCGGGGGCGCCTTTCTGCGTGGCCGGGCTAGGGGGCGGCTATCGCTTGGGGGGTGCTGCCGGTGGTGGGCTGTGGGGCTAACTGTCGGGGGGGGGCACGGGGACGGGGGACATGGGGCGGGTCGGCTGGTTTTGGTATGTGGCTGGGGCTGGTTGGGGGGGTGGCTGGGGGGAGGTTTTCTGGGTGAACGAACGTGGGGGGGGTGGGGGGGCGGAGTTATTGATCTGCTGGCTGCCTGTGGGCTGAGGCGTGCTGTGTTCTTTTGGGCGGGTGCGGTGTATCGGGGGGGGTGTGGGTGTGTTTTGGCTTTTTGAGCTTCTTGGGGGATTGCGTTGTGGTCGCTATTTATGTTGGATGTGCAGGCTTGGGGTGCGCGGCTTTGCGGCTGCGTTGACGGGGGTAGGGACGGGGGGGCGTGTTGGGCGTGGCCCTGTTTTTTCCGGGTGTTTGTTGGTGTGCTTGTGGTGTGACTTGTTCGTTGCTTCTTTCTGTCGGTTGTTTCGGCGTGTGGTGGCATCGGGCTCGCTTGGTTGCTCTTCCGCTTGGATTAGGGGCGTCCGGGGCTGTCCTTGGGTGGTGCTGTGCGTGGGGTCTCATCTGCTGGGGCTCGTTGGACGGTTCTTGTGGTGGCTGTCTCTGTTTATCTGGCCACACGCGTTATTTGCTGTTGGCTTTGCGCTTCTTGGCGGCTCTTTGTGCACTTATTTGACTTTTTTTTTTTTTTACGTCGTTGGTGGCTTCTGTGCTTGCTGCTCTTTTGTTTTATTGGTCCTTTTGGCTGCTTTGTATTCTCTCTTTGTGTTTTTTTCGGCATCGTTTTTATGCTTATTTTTGCTTTTTGTTTTTGTCTTTCTCTTTTGTCTGTCTTTCTGGCCTTGTTTGCCTGCTTGGCTGGGGTTGGCGGTTGGCCCCTTGTCTTGCATTGTTTGCTTCTGCCTTGGTTGTGTGTTCTGTTTCTCTTTGGTTTGTGGCTCTTTTGCTGCTATCGTGCTTGCGGGTGCTGTCTTGTCTTGCTTTGTCTTGCTGTTTTTGTTTTGTCTTGGGATTGGTTTGCTTGCCATCTCTTGTGTTGTTTTCTTCTGCTGTTTTCGTCTTCTTTGTGCTTCGGCTGTTTTTTTTCTGCTTGTTGTATTCTTTTGTTTCTTGTTTTGGCCCTGTCTGGCTCGGCACCTGCCGCCTCCTGTGTGTGCTCTGTTGTGCATCTGTTTTCTTGCTCTGCTTTGTTTGGTTTTTGCCTCTTTTACTTTCTTTGGTGCTCTGATCTGCTCTTTGTGTGTTGTCTTCTGTCTTTGTGATTTTTTCTGGGCTTCCCGTTTCTTCTTGACTGTTATTTCTTGTGCTTCCTTTTCCTCTGCTATACTTGCTGTTCTGTCTTTTGTTTGCTTGCTGTTACTGGTGGTTTTGGTGCTGGTGCGCCGTTGGTGGTGTGTGCATCCCGGCAGCGGGGGTGTCTTTGCTGCTTCTGCCTGTCTGCTTGTCTTGTGGTTGTCGTGGGGCCTCGGTTTTGGTCCTCTTTGGCCTTCTATTTTCTTATGCTCTTTAGCTTTGTGTGACTGCGGTTCGGTTCCTGCTCTTCTTTGTTGGCCTTTTTCTGCTGTCTTACTGCTCTTTTCCTTTTTTTGCTATGGTGTGTTGTGCGTTTCTGTTTTGTTTTTCCTTCATTTTGGTTTTAGTGCTTCTGCTTGCGTTTTTCTGTTTCTTGGTTTGCCTCTGTTCCTGCTGCGGGCTAGTTTCTTTGCTTTTGCGTGGTTCATTTCTTTTTTTTCTTGTTGTTGCTTGGTTGATGGCGTTTGCTTGCGTTGTGTTGTTGTGGGTTGGTGGTTGGCCTGTGTTCCTTCTGCTTACTGGCCTCGTTTTTGTTGATCTGTTGCTTTTTTGTGTTTGTCTTTTGCTTAGTGTCTCCTGGGTGTTTGCTTGCTGTGGCCCTGCCTGCTTTCTTGTTTTTCTTTCATGTTTTCCTTTGTTGCTGTGTTTTTCTTTGTGCCTTCTTTTTTTGCTTTTCCCCCTGCGTCTTTTTCTTGGCCAATCTTGCTGCCTCTAGTCTCTCTGCTCCTCATTTTTTCTGGCTTTGTCTTTGCTGTTGTTCGCTTTGTCTGCTTTTTGCTCTTGTTCTTGCTGTTTGCCTTTTCTCTTGCTTCTTTGTTTGCCTCTTGTCCTTGTGTTTGATTGCTGGGGTGTTCTTTTCTGTTGTTGTTGCAGTTTTATGTTTTTTTGTGTGTGTTTGCTTTGTTTTGTGGTTTGTGGCGGTGTTTGTGCTGCTGGGTTGTTTTTTGCATTTCCTCTATAGGTTTGGACTTTGTTTGTCTTGCCCTTTTTTGCTCTTGTTTGCAGGTTGTTTTTGGTGTTGCTGGTGACCTCTTTATGGGCTCTGTTTTTTCTGCAGTGTTGCTTTGTTGGCAATCCTGTTTGTTTTCGCTTTTTCTTTGTTGCATTTTTTTTGTTTGATTGTTGGTTGTTGTTTTTTTTTTTGCTTTTTTTGTTGGTTTTTTTGGTTGTTTGTTTGCTGTTTTGCTGCTTTTTTTTGTTTGCTTTTGTGACTGGTTTTTTTTTTTTTTTCGCCTGTTTCGCTGTTTTTTGTTGCGTTTGCTTTTGGTTTTGTTGTGACATTTGTGCTGTGTGTTTGTTTGTTCTGTTTTTCTTGCGTGCTTGTGTTCGTTTCGTGTGGCATCTGTTGTTGTTTCTTCTGGGGTTTGCTTTTTATGCTTTTTTTTTGTTTTTTTGTGCTGTTGTATGTTGTGGCTTGTGGTTGGTTTTCTTCGCTTTTTTGTTTTTTTGTGCTTTGGTGTGTGTTCTTGCAGCAATATTGCTTTTGGCATGTTTGTTTGTTTAGCTTTTTGGGGTTTTGTTTTTGTTTTCTCTCGCTGTTTCCTGTTTTTTTGTTTTGCAATGCTGTTGCTTTGCTCTTTTCTTTTTGTTTGCTGGTTCGCTTTGCTTGTGTGCTTGTTTTGGTCGTCTGTGTCTGTTTGCGTGTTGCTGTGCTATTTTTTTTTGTTTGTGCCATGTGTATAGTGTGGTTTTTGTGGATGTTGTTTTTTTTGTGTGTCACTGCTATTGGTGTGTTGCCTGGGCAAAACTGCATTGTGTTATTTTGCTGCATTTTGTTTGTTTGTTTGCTTTTTGTGTGCTGGTTGCAAGGCCCCATGTTTTGTTTTGTGTGTGCTTTGTTTTTTTTTTTTGTTTGTTCTGTTTACTTTGTCTTGGTTGGCATTCTTTTTCTTTTTTTGTTGTGGCTGCGCTTGCTTTTGTGTTGTTTCTGCATTTTGTTTTGATTGCTTTTAGTGTTTTTTGTGACTGGTTTTGTGTTTTGCGTTGTTTTTGCTTGCTTTTTTTGCGTTTCGCTGCCTTTTTTTGCTGCTTGCTTTTTTGTGTGATGTTTGCTGCTAGTCTGCGTTGTTTGGGTGCATGCATATTGCTTTGTGTTGCCTGCCGTTGCTTGTTTTTGCTGCAGCAGTTGTTGTTGTTTGTTGGTTTTTCGTTGTGGACTCTGTTTGTTGCGGCTTTTATGCTCTGGCTCTTATTTTGCTTGTGTTTGCTTTGCTTTGCGTTTGCTTTTTTGGTTTTGCATTTGGCTTTTTGGTTGTGCAAAATGGCTTGTGTATTTTGTGGTTTTGTTTTTCGCTTTTTTTTTTTGGGCACACTTGCTTTTTTTGGGTGTTGCTTTTTTTTCTTTCTGGTTTTTTTGTTTGGAATTTTCCTTGTTGCGGCTGCTGTTGGTTGTTTGAGCTGAGTTTTTGTTTTGCGTGTTTTTGTTTTGTGCATTTTGTTTTTGTGCTGTTTTTGCATACTTGCTTATTTGTCTTTGTTTGTTTTTTGTTTTGTTTGCGGCGTTGTTTTTTTTTTTCCTTGCTGTTGCTTTGATTGTCTGTGTTTTTTTTTGCTTTGGCTAGTTTGCATTTTTTGGCTCTTTGTTTTGGCTTGTCATGCTTGGTTGGTTTTGTGATTTTTCTTTTTGTGTTTTTTTTTCTCTTGTGTGCTTGTGTTGTGTTTGGTTGGTGCTGTTGGGTTTGGTTTTTGCATGTTGTGCAGCTTTATTTGTTGTGGTGCTTATTTTGACGTTCTTTGCCTGCTGGTTTTTTTTTTGCTGCTTTTTGCTTAGTCTTGTGTTTGTTTTTTGTCGTTTTTGTTCTTTGGCTTGGTCTTCTGCTGGTTGTTTTGGTTATGTGTTTTGTTGTGTTGGCACTTTTGGTTTTATGTTTCTTCTTTTTGTGTGTCGTCTCGCTTTTATGTTTTTTTTTTTTGTTGGGTTTGTTTTGGTGTGCTTGTTTTTTTGCTTTCACCGGTTGCATGCTTCGCCTGCTTGTTTGTTTTTTGTTGTTTGCTTTTTGGTTGGTTGTTTTTGGGGGCTTGTGCTTTTTGGGTTTTGCAAGGCTTGTGCATGTTGCGTTTTTTTGGCCGGGTTTTGTGCATTTTTGTTGGTGCTTTTGAGTGGATGCTCGTTGTTGTTTGCTTGTGCTCCGTTGGTTTTTTGCTTTGCTTGTTTGTTTTAGGGGCAATACGCTTGTTCTGTGGTGTTTTGGTTTTTGTTGCTTTTGTCCTGTTGGCGTCCTTTGTCTTTTTACTCGTGTTTTTTTCGCATTGTGTGGTTCTTTGGGGGCTTGCTGTGTGGTGTGGTTGTCGCTGGTAGGCACTGCGAGCGGGGGGGTTTTGGTGTTTTCTGCGGGGGGCGGGGCCGCCAGTGGGGGGGGTCTGTTGGTGGTGGGGGGATGTTTTCTGGTCGCATAACGTGGGGGTGCGGGGGGGTGTGTGGGGCTTATGGTGGTGGGGGGGTGTGTTGGTTTGTGGTGTGTTTGTTTTTGGGCAATGTGCTCTGTGTTTGGCGTTGGTGTTTTGTGCTGGTGTGGGGGGGGATGTTGGTTTGTGGGCGGGGGGGGTGCGGGGTTTTGCGTGTGGGTACGGTTGTTTTGGTTTTTGTTGGTTTGCATGCTTGTTTGTTTGGGCGTTGGCTGGGTTTGCATGCGTTTTTGTCCTGTGGGTTCGGATTGGTGTGTGTGGGGCTTGGGTGAATTGTTGGAGCCTGTGGTATTGCTGGTTTTGCGTGCATGGGTCGTTTTCTTGTGTTCTTTTGTGTGCATGTGGTTGGCGGTTTGGCGCAAGGCGTGGGCATAGTGGGTGTTGATTGGTTGGTTTTTGCCCTGGGTGGGTGTGCGGTTGGGTGGTTGGATAAGTGTGGGGGGGGGCTGTTGGTGGGGGTGGGTGCCCTGATTGTAGGTTGTTGCTTGGGGTGTGCCGGTGGTGCGGATGTTTGGTGCTGTATGTGTTCGTTGCGGTGGGGGTGTTCTGCTTCGTTGTCGTGGTGTTTGCATTTGGCGTTGTGTGACTTAGCTTGTGGGTGGGGCTATTTTTTTGGGGTGGTTGGCAATGGCTGGTGTTTTGTGTTAGTGGGCGCTTTGATGTGTGGTTGGCCTTTTTGTGGGGGGGGGTTGTTTTGTGCATTCTTTGTACTTCGGGGGTGCGGCACATGGGGTTGTGGCTTGGTGGTTGGCGTGGCTTCTTTGCACAGAGGGGGCGGGGGAAGGGGTGGGTGGGGGGGTGTTGTTGGTTCGGGTGATTGTGTGTGGGTGGTTGTGTGGTGGTTTGTCTTGCTTGTTTTTTTGGTGTGCGTTTGCTTTTTGCTGGTTGGTTGGTTTTGTGTGTTTGCTTTTGTGTTGCAGGCTTTTGTGGGGTCGCTGTTTGGCGTGGGCTAGGTGAGTGTGCGTGTGGGGTGTGCTGTGCACGGGCGGATGTAGGGCGGTGTGGTTGTGCTAGTGTGGCATTGGCTGTGTGCTTGGCGGGTCTTGTGTGGTGGGGTTTTTGGGAGTGCTTTGGTTTTTTTTGTGGTCTTGGGTTGCAGTGGGTGGCTTTGTTTACTTTGCTATGTTGTTTGCGTGGCGGCTTGTTTTGTGTGGGCTTCGTTGCTTGTGTCTGGTGGTTGCTATTGTTTTTGGGTGCTTGACATTGTTTTGCTGGTGGTGGGTGGTGTTGTCTTGTGGCATTGGTTGGTGCGTGTTTTGCATTGTGGCGTTTTTTGTTGTTGTGCTGGTGGCGCTTGGTTTTGGCTTGTTGGTTTGCAATGTTGGGGTGTGGGTGGGCTTGCAAACTTGGTGTTTTTTTTTTAGGTTGGCTTGTGTGTGGGTTTTTTGTCGGCTGGTTTGGTTGTTTCGTCTTTGTCTGTTTGTTGCTCACGGTTTGTGTTGCGTTTGGTTTGGGGTGGTTGGTTCGTGTGGCACTTTCGTTGCTGGGGGTCTGGTGTTGGCTTTTTGGGTGCTTGGTGCGGAGTTGGGACGTTGGGGCGGCTCTGTTGTGTGCTTTTGGCGTTACCGCTCTTGCGGTTTGTGTGTTTTGTGGTGCCTATTGGCACCGTCGTTTTTGTGGGTGCTGTGATTGTGTTGTTGCGTTTGTGGTGGGGGCTGCCGTTGTGGTGGCGTTGTGGGGTGGGGGATGCTGCTATTGGGGGGGGTGCATTCGTTGCGGCTGCGTATCTGTGTTTGTGCAAACTGGTGTGTTTGTGCTGGTTTATTTGTTGTGTTTTTTTCTTTTTGTTTTTGGTGTTTTGTCTGTTTTTGCTGTTTGGTGGGTGGCTTGTTTTTGTGGTGTGTTTGGTTGGGTTTTTGTTGGGTGGGGGTGCTGGTGCATAGGGTGTTTTTGGGGCATGTTGATGTTTGTAGCGTGTTTGGCATTTGGTTGTGGTTGTCTTATTTTGTTGTGCTGTTGTTGTTTGGGGTGCACCCTTTGTTTGTGTGCAAATGGGCCAATATGTTTGTTGTTACGTGTGGTTGGGTTGCTTTGGGGTGCTATGGTGTTTGTGTGGGGTTGTTGGGGTGGCTTGGTGGTGCCCGGTTGTTGGCGGGGTTGGGCGGGGCGTTTGCAGGTGGTTTTGGGTTGTTGTTGTTGTAGTGTTTGGGCTGTTGGTGCAGTGCTGATTTGTGGGATGTCGCTGGGGGGGGGGCTTTTTTGGGGTGTCGGTTTTGGTTGCAGGTGCGGCTTGGGGGCTTTTTTGTTTGGGGTCGGGGTGTGGTGTTGTTGTGCTGCGTTGGCTGTTGGTGGGTCTTGGGTTTTGGCGGGTGGGTTGGGTAGGGGGGGGGTGTTGGCGGGGTGGCTGGGGTGTGTGGGATGGGTCGTGACTGGGGTGGTTTGTTGGCGTTTTGTGTTGGTGCTGGGGGCTGCGTGGGGGTGCTATTTTTCTGGTCTGGTGGTGCGGTTGGGCACGTGGTTGCGGTGTGTTGCTTTGGGGCCGGTTTTGTTTGTGTGGGTTGGTGTGGGCTGGTGGTGGGGTCTGTTTGGGTGCAGTGTGGGGGGCGGTGCTTTGTGGGTTTCGTGGTTGTGGGCATGGTGGTGGGTTGTGGTTGTCGGGTGCGGGTGGGTTTGTTGGGTGCGGGGGGGGCACGGGGGGGGTGTTGCTTAGGTGGGGCCGGGGGTGGTTGTGGGGTGGGGGGGGGGGGTGTGGGGGGGCGTGGGGTGGGGGTGGGGGGGATGGGGGGGGGGGGGGGGGCGGGTCGGGGGGCGGGGCGGTGGGGGTGGGGGCGGCTGGGGGGGAGTGGCCGGGGGGGGGGGGGTGGGTGCGGCGTGGGCAGTCTGTGTCGGGCGCTGGGGGGGGCGCGTCGGGGTTTTGCTGGCTTGTTTGGCGGGGCTTATTTGTGGGTGCGGGGGGGTGGGCAGGGGCAGTGCGTTGTCTTTTGGTGTGTGTTGGGCAGCATCGTGTGGTGTGTTGGCGGGGTGGGGGGGCTGGCTATGCGCGGGGTCTGGTGGGTTTGGTGGGGGTGTGGAGGTGATGGGGGGCTTTGGGGGGGCACGTGGTTGTGCCGTTTGGGGGGGGGTGCTGGCGGGCGGTACCGTTGGGGGTTGGAGGTTTTTTAGTTTTGTTTGTTTTTGTTTCTGGGGTTTCGGGTTTTTTGGGTTTTGGTGCTTTTGTGTTTGCTGTTTGTGCTTTGGTTTTGTTTTTTGGTTTTTGGGTTTTTTTGGTGCATTGCTTTTGCATGCTTGTTTTGTTCTTTTGTGTCGCGCTGGCAATTTGTGGTGCTATGTTTTTTTTGCGTGGGGGGCTGGTTTTTTTTTTTTTTTTTTCGGTTTTATTGTTTTTTTCTTTTGTTTTTTGTTGTTGTTTTTGTGTTTTTGGGGGTTTTTTTTTTCGGTGTTTTGTTTTGTTTTTGGGTTTTTGGCTGGTTTTTTCCCTTTTGTTGGATTTTTTTTTTTTTTTTGTTGTTTTGTTTTGCTTTTTTTTTTTTTTCTGTTTGGTGGTTGTTTTTGTTTTTTGTTTTGTTTTTGGGGGTTTGTTTTTTTTTTTTTTGTTTTTTTTGTCTGCCTTGTTTTGCGCTGGGTTTTTTTTTGTTTTTGTGCGTTGGGTGTGTGGTTTTTTTTTTTTTTTTTTTTTTTGTTTTTTTTTGGGGTTTTTTGATCTCGCTTTTGGTTTTGTGTTTTTTGCTTTTTGGCTTTTGTTGCTGTGTGCCGTTTGCTTTTGCTTTTTTGTTTTTTTTGTGTTTTTTTTTTGGGTTTTTTTTTTATTTTTGGCTTTTGGTTTGTGTGCTTTTTGTTTTGGTTGGTTTTTTTTTTTTTGTTTTTTTTTGTTTTTGTTTTTTTTTTTGTTTTGTTTTTTTTTTTTGTTTTGGTTTTTGGTTTTTTTGTTTGTTTGGGCTTTGTTTTTTTTTTTTTTGTTCTTTTTGTTTTTGTTTTTTGGTTGTTGTTGTTTTTGTTTTTTTTTTTTTTTTTGTGGATGCTTTTTTTTTGTGTTTTTGTTTTTTGTTGTGTTTTTTTTGGGTTTTTTTGCTTTTTGGTTTTGCTTTTTGTGTTTTTGTTTTTTTGGTTGTTTTTTTGTAGCTTTGTTTTTTGGTTTGTGTGTGGCAGGGTTTTTGTTTTGTTTTTTTGGGCTTGCATTTTTGTTTTTTGTTGATTTTTTGTGCATTTTTTGTTTTTGGGTTTTGTGTGTGTTTTTTGTGGCATTTTGTTTTTTTGTTTTTTTTTTTGCTTTTTGGGGGTTGTTTGTTTTATTTTTTGTGGTGTTTCTATTTTTTGTAGCTGGTTTGGTTTGGGTTGTTTGCTTTTGGTTTTTTTGATTGTTGTGTTTTTGTGTTGTTCTTTTGTTTTTTTTTTTTTTTTGGTTTTGTTTGTTAAATGTTGTTTGTTGTTTTTGCTTTGTGCTTTGTGGTTTTTTTTTTTGGTTTTGTTTTTGTTGTTTGGTTGTTTTTTTGGCAATGTTTGATGTTTTTTTTTTGTTTTGTTTGTTTGCTTTTGTTGGATTTTGTTTTTTGTTTTGTGCATTTTCGTTGCTTGTGGTTTTTTTTTTTTTGTTTTTTTTGTTTTTTTTTTGTTTTTGCTTTTTTTTCTTGTTTTGTTTTTTTTTGTGTTTTTTTGGTTTTGTGCTTTTTTTTTTTTGGGCTTTCTTTTTTTTTTTTTGGTTGTTGTTTTTGCTTTTTTTTTTTTTTGTGTCTGGTGTTTTTTTTCCTTTCTTTGGCTTGTTTTTTTTGCTTCTTTTGAATGGTTTGTGTTTTTTTTTTTTTTTGTGTTTTTTGCTTTTTGTTTTTTGTGTTTGGCTTGCAGTGTTTTTTTTTTGTTGTTTTTTTTTGTTGGGTTTTTTTTTTTTTTTTGTTTTTTGGGTTTTGTCTTTTGTTGCTCTGTTTGCAATTGTTTTTGTTTTTTTTTTGTTGTGTTTTTTTTTTGCATTTTTGTTTTTTTTTGGGCTTGCTTTTTTTTTTGTGTTGTTTTTTTGTTTTTTTGGGTTTGCTTTTTTTTTGTGTTTTTTTTGTGGTGTTTTGTGGTTTTGTGTTTGGGTTTTTTTTTGGTTTGTTTTGTGTGTGCTTTTTGTTTGTTTTCTGTTTTTTGCTTGTTTTTTGTTGGTTTTTTTTTGTGTGGTTTTTTGTTTTTGTGTGTTCTGTTGCTTTTTTTGGGTTTTTTTTTGGTTTTGGGCCCTTTTTTTGTTTTGCTGCATTGGGGTTTGGTTTTTTTTTTGGTTTGTTTGGCCCAAAAAAAGTATAGTTCTTTTGGATAGAGTCAAACGCTTTCTCAAAAATCGATGAATGCAACATCCCAATTTAGGGTTTTCAAAACAAAATTGTTTTTGAATAAAAAGCCAATATATTGAACATTATGGTCTATGGTGGAACGATTTTTTTTAAAACCCCAAAGCTTTGAAACTCACCTGTAATGTTATTGTCATCAACCCACCTTGAAGTCTTTTATTAATAATTGCCTGTACAGTTTGCTGCAAAAATGCAAAATGAGATTCCTCTGTAGTTATTTGGATTGGTAACTTTACCCTTTTTAATATAGTGGCAAAACAACTGACTCACCCCAAACCTTCAGGTATTTGCCTCCCCTCAAACAGAGAATTAAAAAATTTTACCAAAAATTCCATACCAAAAATTTGTTTTGCGGGCATTTTTAATATTTTCCCCAAATGATTTTATCCGGACCGGCAGCCTTGCGACTTTTCAGTTTTTCAGCGCAATCAAAATTTTCAAATAAAGATAGGTTGTTTTCAAATTATTTTCGCCGTCTCTTCGTTATTTTCTTCAATCATCTTTCACCACCCATCATCAAAACCCAGCGCAGCAGCCTTGGTCATCATCATCATAAATCATTATCAACATTGTCATAAACATCACATTTTTAAACAGCATCATAAGCACTTTGGTCATATTACTTTCTCCTAAACCCAAGAAACATTATCAAACTTGTCTTTTCATTTCTAACAATTCTTTAAAGTGTAAATACCAAT
>CM065714.1:10044406-10049406 GCA_033310375.1 Conus canariensis | reverse complement strand
ACAGGTGGGGCTGACAAGGTCATAACTTTTAGCGCCGTGTTTCACGTGTATGAATCGTGTTGATGATCA
This sequence comes from Conus canariensis, assembly GCA_033310375.1. Lineage (NCBI taxonomy): Eukaryota > Metazoa > Mollusca > Gastropoda > Neogastropoda > Conidae > Conus > Conus canariensis. The sequence goes on along the minus strand of CM065714.1, from coordinate 10,049,337 downwards.
TGGTATTTGATAACAATGAAGATAAGAACAATGCAAAGGAACGAACGAACGAACGAACGAATCTTTTTTAATGAGGGAAAAAGCGGAATAAGCACAAAATGGCTTTTTTTACATCCGGCCCTCAACAAAGGGAAATACATATAAAATGCAATAATAACATCAGCAAAACTAATCTAGAATTAAAGTAAACATACATAAACGCTATAAATAGACAGAGGAAATGGTTAACACAAAAGAACAGACGACAATCAATGCCTGGAAGAGAGAGGGAGAGAGAGAGAGAGAGAGAGAACAGACAGACAGACAGACAGACAGACAGACACAGAGAGAGAGAGAGAGAGAGACAAGAGACAGAGACAGAGACAGAGAGACAGAGAGAGAAACAGATGGGAGGGGAGGGGTCATCATATATAGTTCATGAAAAAATGGTTATTGGAAGATAGATAAATATATATACAATAAACATTATCACAACAATAAAATTATAACACATTTCTGGAAAAAGAAAAAAAAAATCATTGAACAGGCACCCCAACCTGTAAGCAAAGACAAAAATTTACACTTGACAAGCAGCACCTTTGGAACAATAGATGAAAGAGACCAGTACAGAGAGAGAGAGAGAGACAGACAGACAGACAGACAGACAGAGGGAGAGAGAGAGTGAGAGAGACAGAGAGAGAGAGAGAGAGTTTAAGAGCATGAATTGGAAAATTCAGTCATTAGCTGGGTATGAAGTGCCCTTTTAAAGCTATATATGCTGGCATGAACATCAAGAGAGGGTGAAATGCGGTTCCACAAGAAGCCGCCAGAGTAGTGAAGACTGGTTTTAAACATATCTATTCTTGGACGGGGTATTACAATTTTATAAAAATGGCGATTTTCATTCAATCTAAATTTCTCTGTAATTGAAGGGGGAGCACGACCCGAAAGAATCTTAAACATGAATAAAGCTTTATTGAATTTAAGCTTCAAGTTTAATGGTAAAATATCCAGATCTGTATAGTCAGAGTATGATAACGTAACCGATTTTAACAAAACTAATTTCAGGGAACGTCTATAAAGACTAAACAAAGGTTTGAGTATATGATTACTTGCTGAATCCCAAATTGTAGATGCATAATTTATATGGGATTCAATATAAGCGTGAAAAAATATTTTACGTGAATGGCAGTCTAGGAAATGTTTTATCTTGGACAGCTGGTATATCTTTTTTGAAACTGTTTTGCACAAAGACCGTACATGTTCTGACCATGACAGATTGTTATCTATAACTACTCCTAAGACTTTATGACAGACTGTTTCTTCGATAGTTATGCCATTGATAGAAAGGGGTGTGCTCGTATAAGAAAGGGTTTGACGTTTTTGTCTTGTGGTTATGATCATATGTTTGGTTTTGACAGGGTTTAAACACATATGGTTTAATTCAGACCATTTGGTTAGCTGGTTAATACTTTGCTGTAATAACATAGATACTTTTTCTCCTTTGCGATCACACGTATGAACAGTAGTGTCATCGGCGAACATATCACAAAGCGCTGGGAGAAACTGGGGGAGATCATTAATATATATTGAGAAAAGTATGGGTCCTAGGACGGAGCCTTGAGGAACACCATGTTTGAGAGGCAAGATAGAAGACTGGCGTTCATGAATTGAGACAATTTGTTTTCTGTCGCTTAAAAACGAAGAGATGAGTTCTAGAGCATTACTGGATAAACGGTACAATTTTAACTTTTTTAGAAGCAGTGTGTGGTCAATTACATCAAAAGCTTTTGCAAAGTCAATAAAAAGGACACCGGTCACTTTGTTTTCATTGATATTTGAGAGCCATTTGTCTACTAGGTTGGTCGGTGCAGTGTGGCAGGAGTGATGTTTCCTGAAACCAGACTGATTAGGGTGAAATAAGTTATATTTGTCAAAATGGTTAAGAATACATCTTCTTAGATGATCCTCTAAAGGTTTTGATACCACAGACAGGATAGAAATTGGTCTGTAATTACAAGGATCCGAGGTGTCACCTGATTTATAGATGGGTCTTACCCTAGCAATTTTGAAAGATTTAGGAAATTGGTTTTTAGATATACATAAATTGAAGATGTAGGTCAGTGTATCAGAAATAATTGGAGCTGCAAGTTTTAGGATGTTGCCATCAATACCGTCTAAGCCACGAGCACATGTTTCTTTTAGACGGATCAGGGCATTATATACATCATGGACTGACATTAAGGGGATGTCTAAGTCTGAGGATATGGCTTTTGAATCACAGAAATCGTTTAATAATGTAAGAGTGTTTTGGACAGATCTGTCTAATTTTATTGTTGTCTTAGCAATATTACAAAAATGGTCATTAAGTTTCTCGGGACACAGGTCTTCGTGAGATGTATTTTTACTGATGTTTTTGTTCGTCAGCTGATTGATAGCATTCCAAATTGCTCTGCTATTGGTATTTGAAGAAACAAGTTCTTGAAAGTACTTTTTCTTAGCTGCTCGTTTTACATAATTAACATGATTTTCTTTGATTTACAAATTCTTTCTTCGCTCCCGTAGACAAAAGGTGATCTCTTTGGTCCATAGCGTCCTGTACATCTTTTGATAGCCATGGTAACAGAGGGCTGCTTCTAACACGCTTGGTTTTGAAAGGTGCATGTTTATCATAAATATTTAAAAAATTGTGGTACCAAACTTCCCAGGCTTCATCAGGATTTGTAAATTGGTAGACTAGGAAAAGATGTGAATTGCTCAAATCAAACAAAAATTTATTTTTATCAAAATTCCGTAAGCACCTGTATCTTATAAACGTGTGACCATTCTTCGGAATTTTAACTCCTTTTTTCGACCAAGTGAAGCATACTGGGAAATGATCACTACAACCATACAGCGGTGAACACACTTCTATTATATTGCTTTTTGTCGTGGTGTAAATGTGATCAATAAGAGTTTTGGATGTGGGTGTTACCCTTGTGGGTTTATCGATTAACTGAACAAGTTGAAAAGATTCATAACAATGAACCCATGTGTTGTTACATTTTAGCAAATCAATGTTAAAATCGCCTAACAATATCAGCTCATCCGAAAGCAAGGAAATATCTTCTAACAGTAGAGTGAAATTGTCAATCCAACTGACATGTTCTGCTGGATTGCGGTATATGAAACCCAGATGAACTGGCTCACATTTTTTAAAATCAACTTGGATCCATACTGACTCGATGTTATGGTAATTACGAGGTTCAAACACATTTAAACTTTATACTATGGTGAATGTACACTATCAAGCCCGTCTCTTTGGGATGTTTAGCATCTTTGCGGATTATATTATATCCAGGAATGGAGATTTCAGAATCTAGAATGTGTTCTGTAAGACGTGATTCGACAAAGCCAAAAATATTGAAATGCTTACCAGCATTTGTCAAAACATACGAAACATCAGATATTTTATTGATTAAGTGATTTATGTTGAGGAATCCCACTCTAAAACCATCTTTAGACGGCCAAGTTTCTAAAGTGTCAGGCATCTTTAAGATCGGCTGAAGCAGACGAAGAGAGGGGGGATACACGAAGTATTAAACGTGGGGGAGGACGGAAGAAGGGTAAGTAGTGACTAATGAAGAAGGGAGGGAGGGGACAAAAGCCCCAAGCAAACAAACAAAACCCCAAACAAACAACAACAAAAAACCCCGACGAGCTACAACAACAACAAAGAAAAACAGTGAGGCAGAATGACAAAAAGTAATACAAGCTTATGTATGAACAATGGAAGAAACTTTAGCCACAAGCACACAAGTAATGCTTGTTGTTTACAATACTAGTATCTATACTTGAGTCGGTCTTACAAGATTAACGAGAAAGATATTATCATTACCAAGATCCAGAAAACTGTGAGTGCGTTAACGTGCATATTACATCATAAATTTTAATACGCACATAGGCAAACATTCACAACCCAAAAATATAAACAGACATGCACACACATTTATAAACTATAAATGCGCTAACATGCACAAAACAACATGTATTATTTTCATACGCACATAGGCAAGCACTCATTCACACACTAAAGCACTCAAATTCACTTACAGGGGAGGGGGAGGTGGGGAAGAAGAAGAAGAAGAAGAAGAAGAAGAAGAAGAAGAAGAAGAAGAAGGAGAAGAAGAAGAAGAAGAAGAACAAGAAGAAGAACAAAAAGAACAAGAAAAACAGCAACACACACATCGTCACACGGACAGAGAGAGAGAGAGAGAGAGAGAGAGAGAGAGAGAGAGAGAGAGAGAGAGAGAGACAGAGACAGACAGAGTGAGAGATTGAGAGACAGAGACAGAGAGACAGAGAGAGAGAGACAGAGAGAAACAGAGAGAAACAGAGAGAGAGAAGAGAGAGAGAGAGAGACAGACAGACAGAGACAGAGAGACAGAGAGAGAGTGAGAGAGACAGAGAGAGAAAGAGACAGAGAGAAGAGACAGAGAGAGATGAAAATCCTAAAGATTTTCTAACATTCTTGTGTTATCGGCATTAAAGACCTGTAAGAGAGAGAAGAGAGAGAGAGAGAGAGAGAGAGAGAGAGAGAGAGAGAGAGAGAGAGAGAGAAAGAGAGAGAGAGAGAGAGGGAGAGAGAGAGAGAGAGAGAGGGGGGGGGCAGAAATAGGTAGAGAGACAAAGACACACAGACACACACAGACACACAGACACACTAACAGACACTCAGACAGACAGAGACAGGGAGACAGAGGGAGAGGGAGGGGGAAAGAAAGAAAGAAAGAATCTTTTGAATGTGATGAGTTACAACGCAGATTGCCACTTTCGGAAATTCTCAAAATAAAACAGATACTTTAATAATTTCCTTTAAGGAGTAGGGATGCGGAATGGGGGGGGGGGGGGGGGGGGGGGTGTGGGGGGGGGGGGGGGGGTACTTTTGAGAAAAGTGAACCCGAGTCCCCTTC
>CM065714.1:10031906-10034406 GCA_033310375.1 Conus canariensis | reverse complement strand
TCTCTCCATTGACAGTGCCATTCACATTCCATGCAAAGAAGATCACTTTTTGTCTTTATGAGCCTACAGGTCGGAAAAGGAAAGGTTTCTTGATTATGTAGTATTCTTATTTATAATAGTAATGACTGGCATTTCTATGGTGCCTTTACTAATGATCCAGGCGCTTACAAAGACACATTCTTTCTCTGTCTGTCTGTCTGTCTGTCTGTCTGTCTGTCTGTCTGTCTGTCTCTCTCTCTCTCTCTCTCTCTCTCTCTCTCTCTCTCTCCGCTCTGCCACCCGCCCCCTTCCCTCACAAAAACATAGGCCTCCGTGCGCGCATACACGAGCGCACACACACACACACACACACACACACACACACACACACACACACACACACACTCGCTCACTGTCTCTACACATATACATCCAAATGGACACGGGGGGGGGGGGGGGGGGGGGTAGATCTACAAAACACTTAGAAGATTCCATACCTGGAAGTGCCGTTGGGAAAGATAAGATGCAACTGAAAGATGCAAGAAAAGTGGATTGTCTAACATTGCATGAAAGTGAGTTCCACGGCTGGGAACCATAGTCAGCGCAGGAACGGAAGCCGTGAGAACTACGTTTGAAAAGATTTTGCTGGGAAAAAAAGCCGCGAATCAGAAGAAGAACGGAGAGAAAGAGAGAGGGCGTATGGCAGATAACTAGAAAAGGGAGATTAGCCTGGGCAGTGCCAGCAGCAACACGGTGGCAGATGCAGGCTATCTTGCCATCAATTCTTGCGGAGACAGGGAGCCAGTGGAGCTTCATAATTCAAGCGATGCAGTGTTGAGGACGTTGAGCCTTGAGGATAAGGCGAGTAGCAAGAGTTTTCGGCCTTTCGTTCTTATTTGTTTGTTTTGTCTATGTGTTTATTTATCGGTTCAAACATCTTATGCCCGGTGTATTACAAATAGTTACGTCTTCTGACATGTTTATACTCTATGCCCCCCAAAATTTCTCACTCCTATGTCTTCAGATCACCGAATATAACATTCAGAGCTGAGACAATTTGTGTGTGTGTGTGTGTGTGTGTGTGTGTGTGTGTGTGTGTGTGTGTGTGTGTGTGTGTGTGTGTGTGTGTTTATTGAGTTGTAGAACACCACACAGTGTAAACTAAACAGAAAAAGTAATATCAAAACAAAATGTGATGGGCAAACCAAATAAAAATTGAAGTAACAGTCCGATTTAAAGACATGTGGTTAAATGAGAAAAGAGGTTCCATAAAAAAAAGTGCGGGGGGGGGGGGGGGTGGGGAGTGGGGGGAAATCACCTGAGTACCATGGGGTCTTCAGAGCGCCAGTTTTTGTTTCTTTGTTTTCTGTTTGCTGTTTTAAGGGTGAGGTGAAATTACTCTCTCTCTCTCTCTCTCTCTCTCTCTCTCTCTCTCTCTCTCTGTGTGTGTGTGTGTGTGTGTGTGTGGTGTGTGTGTGTGTGTGTGTGTGTGTGTGTTTGGTTATCATCGACATCATCATCATCATCACTGTTATCATCGTATCATTTTGTATGATCATGTTTATCATCAACGTCAACATCATCATTATCATGGTCATCACTATATTATTTCACTTTTAAGGAACACAGCGAAAAACAAAAAGAAAAAGAAAGAAAGAAATCAACGCCACCAAATAAGAAATTACAACAACAACAACAACAAAAAGCACTGACGAACAATTAGAGATTGACAGTCTGCTGAAAGTTACCACCTTCTTCAACACCCAGTACCTACCCCTCACCCACCCAACTCACCCCCGCCTCCCCTACCCACTCACCTCGCTCCCCGTTCACCCCTCTGCACACACACTCACCCTCCTCTACCCACACACCTCACCCCCACCCCCCATCCCTCCCTCTCCACTCCTCTCCACCCCACCCCACCCCACCTGCCAACGGTGAAGACACGACTATGCAAAGAGAGGAAAGGGAGGTAAGCTGACTCATTATCGTTCCTAATCCTCGCTCTTGTCTTCAAGAGGTAGAAACAGCTGGCCGTGGCGTCACTTCCGGCCTGACACGCGCGGGAGACCCCCCTCTGACGACCTCAAGAGGGTTTTAAAAGAAAAGGTGGAACAGGGGCGGAAGAGAGGGGTGTAAAGGTTTTAACTCAATCAAGAGGGGGCGAAAGGTATTCCAACACCACTGCTTTCCGTTCAGGTCGTGTCGGATATATTCTTTTGACACAGACACCATTTTTGTACTCCCAGTTCTTGTAGAACAGGGAGTATTTTACAATGGGAACGAAGAAACGCTGTCTGTCAGTCTGTCTGTCTGTCTGTCCGTGGTCAAAATGTGTTCCACTAGCTCCAGACAAAACGTCTGGGCCTATCTTTCTGAACATTTGTAGGTATGTTCATTATGGGTCACGGATGATGCCCGGTGTTTTATTTGACCAGAATAGCCGTTACTAACGGCTATAAATGATAACGTAAAAAATCAAGTCCGATAAGGGAAATAACCACCGCACTGTCGAGTTGTT
>CM065714.1:10010389-10012889 GCA_033310375.1 Conus canariensis | reverse complement strand
TTTTTTGCTTCTTGCTTTTATTCTCTCTCTCTCTCTCTCTCTCTCTCTCTCTCTCTCTCTCTCTCTCTCTCGTCTCTCTCTCTCTCTCTCTCTCTCTCTCTCTCTCTCTCTCTCGCTTTCATTCTTTATTTTCTCTCTTTTCATTCATCTCGTTCTTTCTTTTTCTTTCTGTTCTGCTTTGTTGTTGTTATGTGATTCTGATCAATTTTATGCTGTGTGTCTTATCGATTTCATAATGATCTATTTCAACTGAATTTCCGCCTGGGGGAACTTCGCTTTATGTGCACTAAACACAACAAATAACAACAACGACAGCAAACCAAAACAAGTCATGTTTGGAATCTATAAATGACAAGAACGTTAACACCTCCCTACCCCTCCCTCTTACATGGACTCTTCCTATCCTTGGACTTAACGCGCGCGCGCGCGCGCGCGCGTGTGTGTGTGTGTGTGTGTCTACGCGCGCGCGCGGTCCTGCTGCTCTTGAGGTAAGGGGGGTGCAGGGGTGGGAGGTGTTACTGTTACTCCCACGTTGAGAACAGTCCCTTTCAACTCCACCCGAAACATCAGAGGACGGAGGTTCTGCATGGAACGGTCTTTTCGGAACTCTCTTCCACTGAGAAGTACGACTTAGAGGGCAGCAGCGTGTGTATGGGTCCAACTAACGGCACCACGCACTCTAAGAAGGTACTTGTTTTACCCTAACAAGCATCAGAGATTATATTTTAAAAATAGTTTCAAGGTGAGTTGACTACAGGCGGACACTCAACCAATTTTTTTTAAGAGATGTTATGATTAACCCGTCAGACGAAAGGGACAAATACATTACAAGGCACGTCAAGGTCATATAATTTGTTTGTCTCTTTCGTCTGCAGATTAATTACAACTTCTTTTATTTTCTTTTATTTAGAAAAATAAGTTAACCTGTAGGAATATGCGTAATATTCCTAGTATTCAGAGTGTTTATGTACATATACTTTTTTTCCGGACAATCTATCACACTGAAAAGCAGGATAGCTGAACGATATTAGTGGAGTCAGATATTGGGAGCTATAGATGTTAGGTCACAGCACGAACTCTATGCAGAGGACTAGTTGCAAGGTGAGACGACTGCAGGCGGAAATCTAAACAAATCTTAAATAAATGTTAGCGAACCGCCAAGAGAAACGTGGACAAACGAGTCACAAGACAAAACTGAAGAGATCAAAGCTAAGCAACAAACTCGTTCATTTTCATTGTCCTATTTGTTTGTGTCTTGCCTGAAGAAGACCTAAGAGGTCGAAACGCGTCGTGTTTTGTCTTGTGACTCGTTTGTCCACGTTTCTCTTGGCGGTCGCTAACATTTATTTAAGACTTCTCTGCAGAGGAAGTATTAGTGGAGTCAGGTATCGGGAGCTATAGATGATGTTAGGTCACAGTATGAACTCACAGTATGAACTCTCTGCAGAGAACTTATTAGTGGAGTCAGGTATCGGGAGCTATAGGATGTTAGGTCACAGTATGAACTCCAGTATGAACTCTCTGCAGAGACTTAATTAGTGGAGTCAGGTATCGGGAGCTATAGATGTTAGGTCACAGTATGAACTCTCAGTAATGAACTATCTTCGGCTAAGAGAGGACGTATGAATATAGTGGAGGACAAGGAGTGGATCGGGAGCTATAGATGTTAGGTCACAGTATGAACTCTCAGCATGAACTCTCTGCAGAGGACTAATTAGTGGAGTCAGGTATCGGGAGTTATAGATGTTAGGTCACAGTATGATCTCTCAGTATGAACTCTCTGCAGAGGACTAATTAGTGGAGTCAGGTATCGGGAGTTATAGATGTTAGGTCACAGTATGAACTCTCAGTATGAACTCTCTGCAGAGGACTTATTAGTGGAGTCAGGTATCGGGAGCTCTAGATGTTAGGTCACAGTATGAATTCTCTGCAGAGGACTTCCTGCGATACTGCCGAAGTCATTTTTTGGTGGTGTTTGAGGGGACAGTTACTTAACTGTACAATCTCTCTCGGTACGTCTGTCTGTCTGTCTGTCTGTCTGTCTGTCTGTCTGTCTGTCTCTCTCTCTCTCTCTCTCTCTCTCTCTCTCTCTCTCTCTCTCTCTCTCTCCTGTCTATCTATTTATTGTCTCTCCACTGGTTAAACAAAATTTCGTTTCCTCTCTCTCCACATACACACACGCTCATCGTTATTCTCCGAATGCAACTGAGAAGGGCAGTGAGCGCAAAACGATTAAATAAAAATAAGAAAAGAAACAAAGAAAAGAATACACACACACACACACACACACACACACACACACACACACACACAACACATATCATACAGATATCACACACACACACACACACACACACACACACACACACCACACACACACACACACACACACACCACACACACGCACACACACCAAAAACTTTCCTGAAAAAAACAAACATTCAAGACACGAACTGAGCGCTGAATAACCAGCCGGCAATAAACAAGCCTTCCCAGAATC
>CM065714.1:9995389-10000389 GCA_033310375.1 Conus canariensis | reverse complement strand
GATATATACAGAGAGAGAGAGAGAGAGAGAGAGAGAGAGAGGTGGGGGGGTGGGGTGGGGAGATAGATACAGAGAGCGAGAGACAGACAGACAGATAGGCACAGACAGAGAAGGAAAATCGAAAGAACCACGCATGCGGCTAACTTCAGTCACGAGACACTGGTGTTGAAGTCTATCAGAGACAGACAGACAGACCAGACAGACAGACAGACAGACAGAGAATAGGGGGGGGAGGAGGGAGAGAGAGAGTGAGAGAGAGAGAGAGTGGAAGGGAGAAAGGGGGTATGAGGGAGGTAGGGGGAGTGGGAGTGTCACGGTCACGTAGTCTTAACCCTGACACATCATCCGACGTGTTTTAGCATTGTTTGGATCAGACCGTGACACTAAAGTAGCACCCTTAAACGGCTCAGTGGGTTGTAGCACCGACCTCGCACACAGAGAGCCGCCAGTTCGAATCTCCACCGTCCATCACCAAAGACGGTATTTTCCTTTCCTCATTCTCTCCTGTTGTCGTTCTGGCTGTCTCAATTTAGTGTTGGATTATTCCCCCTCCTCCTTCCAACCACCACTATCCCCCCCCCCCCCCTCCGCCTCTTGATCGACTTCTTTGTTGAAATAGTCCTGAAGCAGATGCGGACGTGCCACTTAAATCAACAGATCAAACAACCCTCTTGGGTTTGTAGGTCAAGGAGTGAAGCGGCACCACTATGACTTTGTTCCGTGTTTATCTATAATCTGTCAAAGCCGTCCGGTTTTGTTGTTTTTTTTTTAAATGGGGTGTATAGAGAAGGATTTTTCAGCCAACATCACGTCAAAACAGCAGCGCAGATTGACCTGAAATTGCGTAGACGTGATCTTTGCAACCCAACTCAGTTGTAGATAAAGCTTGACGCTAAACTGACGGTGATATCCATACCGAGGCTGAAAATACGCCAGAAACTTAAACTATTTACAGAGTAAACACTTTCAAGGAGGTCTTCTTTGTAATCAGACGACATTATTGATCTATGTGCATAGTAAGAAAAAAAATAATGAATGTACATAATCAGAAGATGTTATCATTTTTGGTGCATAATAATAATAATTAAAAAAAAAAATGGCTGAGCACTATTAGAAGACGTGGTTAATTTTGGTTCACGATAAGAAAAACATAATAGCTGAACATAATTAGGAAACGTTTTTAACTTGGTGCAAAATGAAAAGAAAAAATAATGGCTGAACTTAACTATAAAAGTTTCATTTTCAACCACTAGACCTGAACAACATTTTGTTTGTATTGATGATGCAATGAATTTTAAGCATAAAAAGATGAATCATACACTGCATTGTTTATTTCTAATTTCACCTTTGTTTTTCATCTTTGTCCCCCGTATTTATGAATATTGATTGATAGATACGTCGGGCTTCTACACTGAAGACTGTAAACGTCCTTGTTATCAGTGACAAGAGCTGTCAGAGTTCACCTCGAACAAATCCAAGTCAACTGAACTGAAAACCCTCTTTAACCGTTTCATCGCCAAAGAAACCCCATGACTACTTGCAATGAGAGGAACACAGTTGCCGCATAGTATCTTGAGCACATTGTGATTCAGTTTGTATGCATATTTTTTCTCTAGGTTTCCTCTCATATTTGAACAGTGTATTGAATAAGTTTGAGCTAGATCCTCTTTGAAGATGGTGTATAAATGGTAATGATTGGTTGAATGGTTCAAACGTTGGAGCCTTGTAAATCTGGTCCCTTACAGGGTTCTGCTCCAGAGCTGGTTTTCAGTTGTTTGCAGATTAGGAATAGGAGGAACTGAAAGGGTTAAACGAAATCCTCTCATAGTTACCTTTTAAAACTTCTCTTTTGGTAAACCTTTTAAAACTTCTCCTTTGGTAAACCTTTTAAAACTTCTCTCTTGGTAAACCTTTTAAAACATCTCTTTTGGTAACCCTTTAAAACTTCTCTTTTGGTAACCCTTTAAAACTTCTCTTTTGGTAACCCTTTAAAACTTCTCTTTTGGTAACCCTTTAAGAGTTCTCTTTTGGTAACCCTTTAAAAGTTCTCTTTTGGTAACCCTTTAAAAGTTCGCTTTTGGTAACCCTTTAAAAGTTCTCTTTTGGTAACCCTTTAAAAGTTCGCTTTTGGTAACCTTTAAAACTTCTCTTTTGGTAACCCTTTAAAACATCTCTTTTGGTAACCCTTTAAAACTTCTCTTTTGGTAACCCTTTAAGAGTTCTCTTTTGGTAACCCTTTAAAAGTTCTCTTTGGTAACCCTTTAAAAGTTCGCTTTTGGTAACCCTTTAAAAGTTCTCTTTTGGTAACCCTTTAAAAGTTCTCTTTTGGTAACCCTTTAAAAGTTCGCTTTTGGTAACCCTTTAAAAGTTCTCTTTTGGTAACCCTTTAAGAGTTTTCTTTTGGTAACCCTTTAAAAGTTCTCTTTTGGTAATCCTTTAAAAGTTCTCTTTTGGTAATCCTTTGAAAGTTTCTTTTGGTAACAGCCAAACCCACTGATAACTGAAAGATCATGACACTGATCACCTCTGTGCTGCAGATTGAGACTGACTCTCAAAACGAATTCTGTCAATGTTGCCTGCGTGTGCAATACTCCAACATCCATATACATAGATTTTGTAAGAGTCTGGTGGGGGCCGGAATAGCTCAGTTGGTAGAGCGCCGGACTCGTAATCCAAAGGTTGCGGGTTCGAATCTCCGCCGGGCCGTTTCGGTACAGGGGGAATTTTCCCTCGGAGTTAACATTGGTTCTGACTCCATTTCCCATACAGTCCTTCGAATGAGACTATAAACCGAGGTTCCGTGTGTGAACGCACGCATAACATCTTGCACACACGTAAAATCCCATCACCAACTTTCGGAAGAGAAAGCCAGTTTGGCCGTTGGTATGGATGACACGTTGCACATAGCACGTACCTTCCCCGAAGATGGAGTATGGCTGCCTTAATGGCGGGATAAAAAACGGTCATTGCACACAAAACTCCCTTTGTTGGACAGATGGGATTAATACTTGCCTGTCTCTATAGGGAGTGTCCGCAGGAGTACGCAGAAGAAGAAGTAAGAGTGTGGTATTAACACGTACTACAGGAGTACATCCCACAAATGATGCGATTTTGTTTTAAAGGAAAGCAATATCTTTTACTTGATCATACTACTACGTGGTCGGTGAAATAATTTGCTCGACATCAGTCTTGTGATTTCAGCATAAAACTTTTTTTTTTTATTATGAGTCTTGTCATTTTGATCTTAATATAGTTCCCTTTTTACCTTGCTGGCCCTCGCGGTCGGCTTGGAGCTACTGACTTTATGACTTGACACATAAATCTCAGCTGGTAATGACGGAGACCAGTTCTTGCTCGGTGACCAGTGATTAGAACTGGAAGATGTCGTTTTCCTTTCTTCCTTCCTTCACTAGAGAGAGAGAGAGAGAGAGAGAGAGAGAGAGAGAGAGAGAGAGAGAGAGAGAGAGAGACAGACAGACAGACAGACAGACACACACACAGACACACAGACACACAGAGACAGAGACAGACAGTCAGACAGAGACTGACAGCCAGAGACAGAGAGACAGAGACAGAGATAGAGAGAGACAGAGAGAGAGAGAGAGAGAAAGACAGAGAGACAGAGACAGAAACAGAGAGACAGAGACAGAGAGTGGTGGAAGGGTGGTGTATCGACTGTAGTATCATAGCATAAACTGTGACGCTATAATCGATACACCAGAGAAGAGGATGAAGAGTAAATTGTGTACCACCAACTCTAACGTTCTTTCCATTGTAAACGTGTGAAACTGAAATCAAACTTGCGCTAGGCGGAAGGCTAGATGGAGAGAGGGGGGGGGTGGGGGGTGGGGTGGGGGGGGTGATCGAAGGAGGAGGCGGAGAGGAGGGTGGGGGGGGGGGAGGTAACCCTCCAAGGAATCCAGCGACACCGTTCACACGATCACCTGTACTCCAGCGACGTAGAAACAGCTCCCCCACTTCAATTTAGCCCCAGGCAGTAATTGCCATACACACCGACACAATAATCCCTCTCCCGCTCTTCCCTCTCTCCCTCCCTCCCCTCCGCTGCCATCACCTCCCCCCCTCCCCACCATCCCTACCTTCCCCCTTTTTCTCACTCTCTCACATGAAAAGAAGTCGGTTAACGGTCCTCTTCTTTTCAGCGTGACATTGCATAAATTGTCGGCGGTATTTTTGAAACATTTCTAGGTCCCGAATTCCTACACGGATTCAAAATACTAGCTGTAAGAGATTTTGCCGCGGGTTTCCATGTTCGAGACTTTGGCCATGTTTTCTCCTCGAATACCGCACAAACGGTTGATTCGAATACCTCACAAACTGATGAGTTAGTTATGGTTTCTGCGAACAACTGAACTATTTACAGCAGTGCTCAGTTAGTTCCCTCCACTCCCGCCCCCCCCCCCCCTTTTCCTCCCCGTCCCCGCCCCCTCCTGTGTTTCGCTGGACTACAAGTGAGTGAAGTCAATTCGTCCACGTTTACCGTCCACGTCCACTTCAGGTGATAAGGCAAACTTGAATAACCATCATAGGAAAGAGAAAGAGAGGAACTATGCAATGCAACACTACACTGTACCACCAGAACGACAACACGTTAAGATGAGCTGTCAAAACTACCATTGTTTTTTTTGGTTTTTTTTTTTTGTTGTTTTTTCGTTTTTTTTATGGTAGGCGCTAGCAAGAACTGAACTCGCAACCTCTGATTGCCAACTCGATAGTCTAAGCCATTAAACCACAACCAGGCACCTGCACCTCCCCCCCCCCCCCTCCCTGATCTTCAAAGTTACACCTACGAACAACAAGAAAGAAAACAGAACAGTTGCTTCAGCTCAAACTGCCTTTCATCAGCTGCAGAGTGAGAATGCCGTGGGATCCTGCTACCAATCAGAGAACGCTCAAACTGCCTTTCATCAGCTGCAGAGAGTGAGAATGCCGCGGGATCCTGCTACCAATCAGAGAACCTTACTATTTTTGGTGCGTAT
>CM065714.1:9962889-9967889 GCA_033310375.1 Conus canariensis | reverse complement strand
GCTCACTCACGCTGGCTCCGCGACTGAGCGATTATTGTCGTTAGTATGGGGGCTCAGTAGGTGGTGTCCTGTGTATGACGGATCAGAGCAAGCATCACTGAAGTCCACGAAGTGACTTGGCTACTAGCAGTGCAGGGTCTCCATCGGTGGGTTGCCTCATGACGACTTGACACTGACTCTCCCTGTGAACAGCCAGTGCCGTGGCTGTGAGAGAATAATCTGGGGTGTGGCTATGGATGGGGAGCCGAGATGAACAGCGTGGGGGTAGTGCCAGTGGAATAGTACAAAAGATATGAGAGAGAGAGAGAGAGAGAGAGAGAGAGAAGAGAGAGAGAGAGAGAGAGAGAGAGAGGAGAGAGAGAATCAAATAAAAGAAAGAAAGAAAGAAAAAGAAAACAAAAGAAAAGAAAAAAAGCAACGAGGGAGACGGAGATCCATGTGGAGGATTTTTTCTTTTTAATCAAGACAAGAGCAAGAAGGATTTCTTAAAGCCATGTTCAGACACAAGGGTGAGAAATGCTAAGAGCAAAACGATTTTTTCTTCCACTCACTGGACGACTATGACGGAACAGGTGGATTTTGCGCCGAAGCGAACTCAAGGAAAGTGCAAAGAAATTTCACATGCAAAGGTTTACGTGGATACATCAGACCAGACTTGTTTTTTTGTTGTTGTACAGATGATTGATCATTTCATGCAAATGCGATAGGCATGTTAGTGCAATGGGATTGTACGCGTGAATAGGAAAACAAGTAAAGCAAAACTACGTCAATGTAATGATTGTGCAAATAATAAAAAAAAACAGTACAACTTTAAGAAAAATATGTATTTTGTGTTCATACGTGGTGCGTGTCGTCTTTTCTTCTTCTTCTTCTTCTTCTTCTTCTTCTTCTTCTTCTTCTTCTCTTCTTCTTCTTCTTTTTTTCGCTTTGCTTCGCTCTGAGCATATTTACATACATTGTGTTTAGAATTTGAAGATTTTTTTTCCATTTGCCCTGGAAAGATGTTCATGTTGCGTTCAGAGGTTGTTGGAGCGTTTTTCTTTTAAACTCTGAAAAGGGCTTAATTTTGTGTTTTGGGGGTTGTTGGGGGTAATTTTCTACACCCTAGGAATGGTTAAGTTTTGCGTTCAGAAGTAGCGTTTTTCTTAACCTTAAGAAGTCACACTTCTGTTTAAAAGATTGTTGGAGCGCTTTCTTAGTCTGAAGGACTGAAGGTCTCTCTCTCTCTCTCTCTCTCTCTCTCCCTCTCTCTCTCTCTCTCTCTCTCTCTCTCTCTCTCTCTCTCTCTCTCTCCCCTCCTTCTCCTCTCCCCCCCTCTCTCTCTCTCTCTCCCTCTCTCTCTTTCAGGACGTTGGAGGCGTTTTTCTTAAGACAAAAGAAGGAATTACGTAGTGCGTTCAAAGGTTAAGGTTGAGACGGGGGTGTTTTCATAAACAATGTTATTTAAAGAATACATTCTGCGTTTGGAGGTGGTTCGGACGCTTTCATAACCCCTAAGAAGCAATGTATTGTGTGTGTGTGTGGAGGTGGACGAATAGTGTTCATACCCTTAGAAGGGTTCTAGCTGGAGTATTGTGTGTGTGTGGAGGTGGAGGAATAGTGTTCATACCCTTAGAAGGGTTCTAGCTGGAGTATTGTGTGTGTGAGTGGAGGTGGAGGAATAGTGTTCATACCCTTAGAAGGGTTCTAGCTGGAGTATTGTGTGTGTGTGTGGAGGTGGAGGAATAGTGTTCATACCCTTAGAAGGGTTCTAGCTGGAGTATTGTGTGTGTGTGGAGGTGGAGGAATAGTGTTCATACCCTTAGAAGGGTTCTAGCTGGAGTATTGTGTGTGTGTGTGGAGGTGGAGGAATAGTGTTCATACCCTTAGAAGGGTTCTAGCTGGAGTATTGTGTGTGGTGTGGAGGTGGAGGAATAGTGTTCATACCCTTAGAAGGGTTCTAGCTGGAGTATTGTGTGTGTGTGTGGAGGTGGAGGAATAGTGTTCATACCCTTAGAAGGATTCTAGCTGGAGTATTGTGTGTGTGTGGAGGTGGACGAATAGTGTTCATACCCTTAGAAGGGTTCTAGCTGGAGTATTGTGTGTGTGTGGAGGTGGACGAATAGTGTTCATACCCTTAGAAGGGTTCTAGCTGGAGTATTGTGCGTGTGTGGAGGTGGAGGAATAGTGTTCATACCCTTAGAAGGGTTCTAGCTGGAGTATTGTGTGTGTGTGGAGGTGGACGAATAGTGTTCATACCCTTAGAAGGGTTCTAGCTGGAGTATTGTGCGTGTGTGGAGGTGGAGGAATAGTGTTCATACCCTTAGAAGGGTTCTAGCTGGAGTATTGTGCGTGTGTGGAGGTGGAGGAATAGTGTTCATACCCTTAGAAGGGTTCTAGCTGGAGTATTGTGTGTGTGTGGAGGTGGACGAATAGTGTTCATACCCTTAGAAGGGTTCTAGCTGGAGTATTGTGTGTGTGTGGAGGTGGAGGAATAGTGTTCATACCCTTAGAAGGGTTCTAGCTGGAGTATTGTTGTGTGTGTGGAGGTGGACGAAGAGTGTTCATTACCCTAAGAAGGGTTCTAGCTGGAGTATTGTGCGTGTGTGGAGGTGGAGGAATAGTGTTCATGTCCCTAAGAAGGGTTCTAGCTGGAGTATTGTGCGTGTGTGGAGGTGGAGAAATAGTGTTCATATCCTTAGAAGGGTTCTAGCTGGAGTATTGTGCGTGTGTGGAGGTGGAGGAATAGTGTTCATATCCTTAGAAGGGTTCTAGCTGGAGTATTGTGTGTGTGTGTGGAGGTGGACGAATAGTGTTCATACCCTTAGAAGGGTTCAAGCTGGAGTATTGTGTGTGTGTGTGGAGGTGGAGGAATAGTGTTCATACCCTTAGAAGGGTTCTAGCTGGAGTATTGTGTGTGTGTGGAGGTGGAGGAATAGTGTTCATACTCTTAGAAGGGTTCTAGCTGGAGTATTGTGTGTGTGTGTGGAGTGGAGGAATAGTGTTCATACCCTTAGAAGGGTTCTAGCTGGAGTATTGTGTGTGTGTGGAGGTGGAGGAATAGTGTTCATACCCTTAGAAGGGTTCTAGCTGGAGTATTGTGTGTGTGTGGAGGTGGAGGAATAGTGTTCATACCCTTAGAAGGGTTCTAGCTGGAGTATTGTGTGTGTGTGTGGAGGTGGAGGAATAGTGTTCATACCCTTAGAAGGGTTCTAGCTGGAGTATGTGTGTGGTGTGGAGGTGGAGGAATAGTGTTCATACCCTTAGAAGGGTTCTAGCTGGAGTATTGTGTGTGTGTGTGGAGGTGGAGAATAGTGTTCATACCCTTAGAAGGGTTCTAGCTGGAGTATTGTGTGTGTGTGGAGGTGGACGAATAGTGTTCATACCCTTAGAAGGGTTCTAGCTGGAGTATTGTGTGTGTGTGGAGGTGGAGAATAGTGTTCATACCCTTAGAAGGTTCTAGCTGGAGTATGTGGTGTGTGGAGGTGAGGAATAGTGTTCTACCTAGAAGGTTCTAGCTGGAGTATTGTGCGTGTGTGGAGGTGGAGGAATAGTGTTCATACCCTTAGAAGGGTTCTAGCTGGAGTATTGTGTGTGTGTGGAGGTGGACGAATAGTGTTCATACCCTTAGAAGGGTTCTAGCTGGAGTATTGTGTGTGTGGAGGTGGAGGAATAGTGTTCATACCCTTAGAAGGGTTCTAGCTGGAGTATTGTGTGTGTGTGGAGGTGGACGAATAGTGTTCATACCCTAAGAAGGGTTCTAGCTGGAGTATTGTGCGTGTGTGGAGGTGGAGGAATAGTGTTCATGCCCTAAGAAGGGTTCTAGCTGGAGTATTGTGCGTGTGTGGAGGTGGAGGAATAGTGTTCATACCCTAGAAGGGTTCTAGCTGGAGTATTGTGCGTGTGTGGAGGTGGAGGAATAGTGTTCATATCCTTAGAAGGGTTCTAGCTGGAGTATTGTGTGTGTGTGGAGGTGGACGAATAGTGTTCATACCCTTAGAAGGGTTCAAGCTGGAGTATTTGTGTGTGTGTGGTAGGTGGAGGAATAGTGTTCAACCTTAGAAGGTTCAGCTGGAGTATTGGTGTGTGTGTGGAGGGAGGAATAGTGTTCATACCTTAGAAGGGTTCTAGCTGGAGTATTGTGTGTGTGTGTGTGGAGGTGGAGGAATAGTGTTCATACCCTTAGAAGGGTTCTAGCTGGAGTATTGTGTGTGTGTGTGGAGGTGGAGGAATAGTGTTCATACCCTTAGAAGGTTCTAGCTGGAGTATTGTGTGTGTGTGGAGGTGGAGGAATAGTGTTCATACCCTTAGAAGAGTTCTAGCTGGAGTATTGTGTGTGTGTGGAGGTGACGAGAATAGTGTTCATACCCTTAGAAGGGTTCTAGCTGGAGTATTGTGTGTGTGTGGAGGTGGACGAATAGTGTTCATACCCTTAGAAGGGTTCTAGCTGGAGTATTGTGTGTGTGTGGAGGTGGACGAATAGTGTTCATACCCTTAGAAGGGTTCTAGCTGGAGTATTGTGTGTGTGTGGAGGTGGAGGAATAGTGTTCATACCCTTAGAAGGGTTCTAGCTGGAGTATTGTGTGTGTGTGGAGGTGGAGGAATAGTGTTCATACCCTTAGAAGGGTTCTAGCTGGAGTATTGTGTGTGTGTGGAGGTGGACGAAGAGTGTTCATACCCTTAGAAGGGTTCTAGCTGGAGTATTGTGTGTGTGTGGAGGTGGACGAAGAGTGTTCGTACCCTAAGAAGGGTTCTAGCTGGAGTATTGTGTGTGTGTGGAGGTGGACGAAGAGTGTTCATACCCTAAGAAGGGTTCTAGCTGGAGTATTGTGTGTGTGTGGAGGTGGAGGAAGAGTGTTCATACCCTAAGAAGGGTTCTAGCTGGAGTATTGTGTGTGTGTGGAGGTGGAGGAATAGTGTTCATACCCTTAGAAGGGTTCTAGCTGGAGTCGATACGTTCACCGTATTAAAGCCTCGGCGTCGACTTCAGAACCTGATGGATGAGCAAACAGACAGTGGCG
>CM065714.1:9935389-9957889 GCA_033310375.1 Conus canariensis | reverse complement strand
TCCAAAAGAAAAACCTCAAGATGCAAATGAAGACCGCACTGCCAGCTGAAAACAAGGCTTGGAAAAACTGTGAATGACCTGAAAGAAAAACACAGTGCCTCAGCAAGCGGATCTGCTGGATAGGAAGAGCAAAAAGAAGAAGACACAAGACGCTTCTTCAGAGACCCTTCCAGTTTGCCAGAACACTGTTTGAGCAGCCAAAATCTGGGACCCTAAGTGTGGACAAGGAGTTCTTGAGCCAGCATCTGAGGAAAACATACTCTTTACCCACAGAGCAAAGCACCACTCGACATTAAGGTCTGGTGTGGCCAACCAACCTGAGGAACATTCAATGGCAAGCCTCCAGTTGGCGGAAATCATGAGGTGGTCGACAAAGCCAGAGCCAAATCATCACCAGGCCAACCGGAATACCTGACCGCTTTACAAGAAATTGTCCCAAGGTGCTGGAGATGGCTCCACAGGCTGCTGCGATCGGCTTGGAGAACCAGAAATCAGCGGCCATGGAGCGGCAGATGGTGTGTACATCCCAAAGAGCAAAACTCAAGTGACATTAGCCAGTTCAGGCCAATATCACTACTGAACGTCGAAGGGAAAATCTTCTTCTCTGTCATGGCAGCAAGGCTGACCAAGTACCTGATGGAAAACAAGTACTTGGATGTGTCAGTCCAGAAAGGTGGTATCCCAGGCGTGGCGGGCTGTGTAGAACACGCCACAATGATCTGGGACGCAATCCAAAAAGCAAAGACAGAAAAGAGAGACCTGGACGTAGTGTGGCTTGATCTGGCAAACGCATATGGATCTGTGCCCCATGAGATGATACAGTTGGCTCTTGAGATGTACCATGTGCCAAAGAATATCCGCGACATGCTCAAGAAGTACTTCAATGGCTTCTCAATGCGGTTCTCTACCAAGGAGTACACAACAGACTGGAATCAACTTGGAAGTGGGTATTGCAATGGGCTGTGCAATTTCCCCAATACTGTTCGTGCTGGCAATGGAACTCATCTTGAAAGCAGCAACAAACAACGCGAGACAAACAGACCTTGGCGATGGATACAAGATGCCTCCTCTCAAGGCCTTCATGGATGACACTACAGTGATTTCATCCAGAGAAGACGAGACACGTCATGTGCTGGAGAGGCTGGACGACATAGTTGCCTCATCCAGAATGAAGTTCAAGCCAAAGAAATCACGGAGTCTCTCACTGAGGAAAGGAAAAGTGGCCGGATCTGTGGTCTTCAGTGTTGCCAACCAGGCCATTCCAACAGTCACAGAAGAACCAGTCAAGAGCCTTGGAAGATGGTATGATGATACGCTGAAAGACACACAAAGAGCAAAAGAAACCAAGCAGATGGCGGAGAAGGCTTGGAGACCATTGACCAGTGTGGGCTCCCTGGCAAATACAAGGTCTGGTGTCTGCAGTTCATGCTGATACCAAAGCTGCTATGGCCTCTGATGATATACGACATCTGCACCAGCATAGTGGAGGCAATGGAAGCCAAAATCAACAAGTTCACAAGGAAATGGCTTGGTGTCCCACCCTGTCTGACTGACATAGCGCTGTACTGTCGCCAAGCAAAGCTGAAACTACCCCTGAAATCCATCCTGGAGGAATACAAAGCAGGGAAGATCAGACTTCAAAGCATGCTGGAGGACTCAGGAGACAAGGTGGTAGAAGCAATTAAGCCCCAGCTGAAGACAGGCAGAAAATGGAAAGTTCAAGAGGCGATGGATTCGGCAAAAGAAAGTCTCAAGATCAGAGAAATAACAGGACACACACAGACCAACAGACAGGGACTGGGGGTGACCAAAACTGAATGGTGGTCAAAGGCCAAAGGAAAAGCCAAAAGAGACATGATGATTCAGGAGATGAGAAAAGAAGAAGACCAAAAAAGACTCCAAAAAGCAGTCCAGCAGAGCTAGCAAGGGCAATGGACAACGTGGGAGAATGCACTCCAAAGAAGTCTCACTTGGAATGACATTTGGCACATGGCCCCTCTCAGGATCAGCTTCATTCTCAGATCTGCATATGACCTTCTGCCCTCAAATGCAAACCTGGTGAAGTGGGGGAAAACAGACGATCCTGCATGCCCCCTCTGCCATGAAAAACAAACAGTGGAGCATGTCCTAAGCTCATGTAAAGTAGCCCTGGCTCAAGGAAGGTACACATGGAGGCACAACCAAGTGCTCAAAGAAATTGTACAAGTAGTCTGGGCTAGTACCAACACCACAAAAGGGAAAATCAGGACTCCAAAAGCACCCGCAACATTCTTCACGGCAGGAGGCAGCAAATCATGGCCAAGAACAACAGTGCCACTCGAAACATGCAGGCAGAGTCTGCTGGACGGGGCAGATGACTGGGAGTGCACTGCAGACCTCCCAGAATGGAAGAGTCACCCAGAGATCATCAGCAAGAGTGGCATGAGACCAGACATAGTAGTCCACTCTAAGTCAACCAAGCAGCTGATCATGATCGAGCTCACGGTGCCATATGAGAACAGAATGGAGGCAGCTCAAATCTACAAGACTGAAAAGTATGCTGATCTGGCAAACAGCCTGAGGAGAGAAGGCTATCAGGTCAAAGTCCTCACTGCAGAAATTGGAGCTAGGGGGTTTGTAGGAACGTCTGCATACAGCCTCATGAAACAGCTCTCAGTTGCAGGGAAGGAAAAAACCAGAGCCCTGAAAGCAATGGCAGAAGCGGCAGAGAGGTGTTCAAGCTGGATCTGGTCAAGGAGGAACAAAAGTGAACTTCATAAGGCTTAATTTCCCTACAAATATCAGGTGTCCCTGTGGCTCAGTGGTTAAAGCGCGAGTCATTAAGTGGAAAAATGAGCATGTCCAGAGGGTCATGGGTTCGAATCCCAGCCATGGCTCGTCCCAAGATGGGAAAAAAAGGGGCAGCAGAGGGACATCCGGAGTCATGAACCGGGTGTGGCCCAACCCCCCTAGAGTGTCAGGAGATAAGGGCCGAAACACTTGCTTGAAGGGGGCTTCTCTTCTGAGGACTCTCTGCTGCCACGCTCTCCACGAGTTTCTTTCTACTGTTGCAGTAGTCCTGCAGTGGATCCCTTCTCACTGTGGCACTGGAAGGAACGAGTACGCAGATCGTCTGTCAAAGATCGGCAGCAGGCAGGAACAGTCAGAGCACCCTATGTTCTACAGCGAAGCGAAAACCATCCTCAGGAACAAACTTCAGAAGAGCATGGCGTCAACGCCTGGACATTGGGACTGAAGAGGACAGCATCCACCAACTCGACAGAGCAGCTCAAGTTATACCGTCTTCAGGCTGCGAACAGGACACTGCCAGCTCCTCTCACGTCTCAAACTCTCTCATACTGACAAGTGCCCTTGTGGCACAGACCCTCAAACTCCCACCCACATCTTACAGTCCTGCCCCTCCTTTGAAGCCTTGAGACGCCAGACGTGGCCCTGTGCGGCTGAGGTCCAGGAGAAGCTGTGGGGACAGGTGGAGTCTCTGTGGCGGATTGTGGATTTCGCCTTACTGACCGGATTGAGGATCTAGCATGTCCGGGAACGCCAAAGAAAGAAAGAAAGAAAGAACGTGTGTTCTTGTGATGATTGCACAGTTCGCTTGGAAAAAAAAAATTCAGAAAGAAACGGTCTTTTTCCTCCCTTTCCTCTCCTGTCTTTTTCATTCTTCCTTCCTTCCTTCTTCTTTTCCTCCTTCGTTTTGATACCTCCCTTTATGTAACATCTTCGTCCCCCGTTGCCATCTCTCGATTCTTACTCATCATTCATTTGTGTTTTTATTTTCCCCTCCCTCGTCCCTTCACATCTCTTCCATATTTCTTCTTTCTGTTTATTTTCAATTCTTGGTGTGTGTGTGTGTTTTTTTCTTTTTTTTCTTCCTATTTCTCCTATTTCTTTTTTTTTTTTTTCAAATTTCTTTTCTTCAGCTTTTCTCATCTATCTCCCTATTTACCTCCCTTCAGCATGTCTGATTTTTCTTCTTTTTTTTTCACCATTTTTTTCATGTATCTCGCCATCTTTCTCTCCTCCACCTCCACATTCATTCTGACTTATCTTTTCTTTCTTCTCTTAGTCTTCGTCTTCTTTCTTGTCACCCCTTGCATTCTTCCTTGTATTCCTCATGCTTTCTTAATCATCACTTCTTCTTCTGGCCTTCCTTTTTCTGTCTGACACTTGCTCTTTCTTTTCCTTCCCCAGTATCCTATCCCTTCCCTTCCCTCCATCTCATTTTTTCCATGACCTTTCCAACTTCACGTTCTTTTCCCCTTATTTTTTTTAACAGACCTGCTTTTCCCCTCTCTCTTTATCTTCCTTCACCATGCACTTATTTACTTTTTTTTTTTTTTTTTCTTCTTTTGCTCATGCTGTTCCTTCAGTGTTTTGCTGGCCTCTTTCCTTTCGTCATTCCTGTTTATCGTTCCTCCACTGTTGCTTCCCTGTCTCCATCAGAACTGTACTTCGTGGCACACGATGGGAGAGTTCTGACTTCCCTGTCTCTATCAGAACTGTACTTCGTGGCACACGATGGGAGAGTTCTGACTTCCCTGTCTCTATCAGAACTGTACTTCGTGGCACACGATGGGAGAGTTCTGACTTCCCTGTCTCCATCAGAACTGTACTTCGTGGCACACGATGGGAGAGTTCCCCTTGAGAACTGTACTTCGTGGCACACGATGGGAGAGTTCTGACTTCCCTGTCTCTATCAGAACTGTACTTCGTGGCACAAGATGGGAGAGTTCTGACTTCCCTGTCTCTATCAGAACTGTACTTCGTGGCACAAGATGAGAGAGTTCTGACTTCCCTGTCTCTATCAGAACTGTACTTCGTGGCACAAGATGGGAGTTCTGACTTCCCTGTCTCTATCAGAACTGTACTTCGTGGCACAAGGTGGGAGAGTTCTGACTTCCCTGTCTCTATCAGAACTGTACTTCGTGGCACAAGGTGGGAGAGTTCTGACTTCCCTGTCTCTATCAGAACTGTACTTCGTGGCACAAGGTGGGAGAGTTCTGACTTCCCTGTCTCTATCAGAACTGTACTTCGTGGCACAAGATGGGAGAGTTCTGACTTCCCTGTCTCTATCAGAACTGTACTTCGTGGCACAAGATGGGAGAGGAGAGTTCTGACTTCCCTGTCTCTATCAGAACTGTACTTCGTGGCACACGATGGGAGAGTTCTGACTTCCCTGTCTCTATCAGAACTGTACTTCGTGGCACACGATGGGAGAGTTCTGACTTCCCTGTCTCTATCAGAACTGTACTTCGTGGCACACGATGGGAGAGTTCTGGACATTATTCACCCTGTTCCTCTATCAGAACTGTACTTCGTGGCACACGATGGGAGAGTTCTGACTTCCCTGTCTCTATCGGAACTGTACTTCGTGGCACACGATGGGAGAGTTCTGACTTCCCTGTCTCTATCGGAACTGTACTTCATGGCACACGATGGGAGAGTTCTGACTTCCCTGTCTCTATCGGAACTGTACTTCGTGGCACAAGATGGGAGAGTTCTGACTTCCCTGTCTCTATCAGAACTGTACTTCGTGGCACACGATGGGAGAGTTCTGACTTCCCTGTCTCTATCGGAACTGTACTTCATGGCACACGATGGGAGAGTTCTGACTTCCCTGTCTCTATCAGAACTGTACTTCGTGGCACACGATGGGAGAGTTCTGACTTCCCTGTCTCTATCGGAACTGTACTTCGTGGCACAAGATGGGAGAGTTCTGACTTCCCTGTCTCTATCAGAACTGTACTTCGTGGCACAAGATGGGAGAGTTCTGACTTCCCTGTCTCTATCAGAACTGCATTTCGTGGCACAAGATGGGAGAGTTCTGGGCTCTGGGGCAAGCCGTGATAACGTAACATCCATTATTGTCCATTGGGCAGGTTACGTCATTTAGCCCATTACCTCAGCGTTGATGACGTTCTGGCGTGACCAAAGTCACACACACACAAAGTCAGTGGCCAGCTCCCAGTCGTGTCATTTCTGTTGACCGGATGCGGGATTACTTCGCCACGGACAGTCGGAGTCTGCTAATGGGATTTGTCCTAATCCTCCACCAGCGTTTCATTTCCCTTTGGGAGGAGGGGTGGGGGTGGGGATGGGGCCGGGGCTGGTTAGCTCAGATGACAGAGCATTGACCTGACAGTCAGGGGTTGTGAGTTCAATCCTCCTCCAGGCGCACAGAATCAACCCTGACATTCTCCATGCCTCTCCCCCACCTCCACCCCCATGTGTTGCTGTCATGTTGGTGTCACTGTATTGCTGTTTACCCCCCACCCCCACCCCCATGTGGTGCTGTCATGTTGGTGTCACTGTATTGCTGTTTACCCCCCACCCCCACCCCCCATGTGTTGCTGTCACGTTGGTGTCACTGTATTGCTGTTTACCCCCCCCCCCCCCATGTGTTGCTGTCACGTTGGTGTCACTGTATTGCTCCCCCCCCCCCCCTTTTTTTTCCATCTTCACCTCTCGCTCATTCTTCTGCAGGGGCGGATCAGTTATATCAGAGTAGGGGGGTTCCAAAGGGGAGTTTGGGGTTCTCTCTCTGATAATGTTGTAAAAGCGTGAGATAAGTGGGTGGAACTCTCTCCTGTAGCAGGGAGAAGGGGGACGAGGGATGAGGTCAGGGGGACTGGGGGGGGGGGATGAGGGGGCTCGGTTGTACTCTTCCAACGGACTGATCAGCAAACGGGTTCTGGGTCATTTGCTTTTTTTTTTTTTTGCCAGCCAGAATGTCTGGGGTGGAGGTGGGGAGAAGGAGTCCGGAAGAAAAGAACTGCAGATTATATCATTAGAAACTAACTTAAGAAGCCTTGCTCCTAGCTCTGTCATGATAACCAGTAATCCATGTTAAATTCTAAAACCCATTTTAAAGGCACGTGTCTTGAGCTAACGAATTTGAACCAAGGAAACATCTGAGCACATCAGCTGGGTATCCAAAGTCTGCCCACCGTGATGGAGTCATGAATGAGTCAAAGATCTGCTTAGTCTTGTCTTTGAGAAATGTTTCCCTTTGTGTTTAATTATCCAGGTACTTATTTGTCTACTCCTGCTCTCTGTAGCCCCATGGCAGAATCGATGTGGTGTAGCGTACGTGGACTAGTCAGTCCGCACGTAGTGACGCCTTCTAGAAGAAACTGACACTGAAAATCTCTGTTGTCCACGCAGTCGGACTTTAAAAAAACGCTCTCCGAGGCAGCACATCTTGTTCAACATCGAAGTGCACGTTTTTTTTCTGTTTTTTTTTTTAATTTTCTCTAGTGTACTATTAACCGGGAAAATCTGTAAGCTTTTTTGTACAGGTAACCCCAGAGAGACTACAGGAGCCGTTTCTGGTTAAAAAACAACTTTTTTTTTCCATTTTCTTCTTCCTTGTCCTCTGAATATCTGTTCTCTCTACTTCAGCTGTTCCAGCTCCCACATGTACAGCTGCATCTAGGTTCGTTCTGTCGCCCTCCAAATGACAGCATCCCAGAGGGAGTTATCCCATATCAAGTCTCCATGTGTCAACCCACCAAATGACAGCATCCCAGAGGGAGTTATCCCATATCAAGTCTCCATGTGTCAACCCACCAAAGGAGACACTGCGCTGCTGCCGAGTCAGTTCAGTGGAGTTCAGAGGCGCCAGATCAGCATACCCGCCTCCTCCACCTCCCGTCCTTCACCCCACTCCCTCCCCACCCCTAGTGACGACAAAAATTGCTCAGTTGTGAAGCTAGCGTGGTGAATGTTCCCAACGCCCTCCGGTGGAAGGCTGTCGGTACATCCATCCAACGACAGACAGAAGACCTCGGCACGAACTTGCCACAGACGTAGATCTGGAAGGCAAATCCCCACTGAGATCACACCGAAGGCAGGGCAAGAGGGATCACAGGATTTCAGATACAGACCTCTGCAACGTCCTCTTCATCATCCTCACCTGCAATGATCCATACAGACCTCTGCAACGTCCTCTCCATCATCCTCACCTGCAATGATCATCATTTTACAGACATCTGCAATGTCCTCTTCATCATCCTCACCTGCAATGATCGATACAGACCTCTGCAACGTCTTCTCCATCATCCTCACCTGCAATGATCGATACAGACCTCTGCAACGTCCTCTTCATCATCCTCACCTGCAATGATCAATAGACCTATCCTCTCCTGCAATGATCGATACAGACCTCTGCAACGTCCTCTGCATCATCCTCACCTGCAATGATCAATACAGACCTCTGCAACGTCCTCTTCATCATCCTCACCTGCAATGATCGATACAGAGCTCTGCAACGTCCTTTCCATCATCCTCACCTGCAACGATCATCATTTTACAGACCTCTGCAATGCCCTCTTCATCATCCTCACCTGCAATGATCATCATTTTACATACCTCTACAGTGCCCTCTTCATCATCCTCACCTGCAATGACCGATAGACCTGTGCAACGTCATCTTCATCATCCTCAACTGCAATGATCATCATTTTACAGACCTCTGTAACGTCCTCTCCATCATCCTCACCTGCAATGATCATCATTTTACAGACCTCTGTAACGTCCTCTCCATCATCCTCACCTGCAATGATCATCATTTTACAGACCTCTGCAATGCCCTCTTCATCATCCTCACCTGCAATGATCATCATTTTACATACCTCTACAGTGCCCTCTTCATCATCCTCACCTGCAATGATCGATAGACCTGTGCAACGTCATCTTCATCATCCTCACCTGCAATGACCGATAGACCTGTGCAACGTCATCTTCATCATCCTCAACTGCAATGATCATCATTTTACAGACCTCTGTAACGTCCTCTCCATCATCCTCACCTACAATGATCATCATTTTACAGACCTCTGCAACGTCCTCTCCATCATCCTCACCTGCAATGATCGATACAGACCTCTGCAACGTCCTCTTCATCATCCTCACCTGCAATGATCGATACAGACCTCTGCAACGTCTTCTCCATCATCCTCACCTGCAATGATCGATACAGACCTCTGCAACGTCCTCTTCATCATCCTCACCTGCAATGATCGATACAGACCTCTGCAACGTCCTCTCCATCATCACAGACCTCAGCAACGTCCTCTCCATCATCACAGACCTCTGTAACGTCCTCTCCATCATCCTCACCTACAATGATCATCATTTTACAGACCTCTGCAACGTCCTCTTCATCATCCTCACCTGCAATGATCGATACAGACCTCTGCAACGTCCTCTCCATCATCACAGACCTCAGCAACGTCCTCTCCATCATCCTCACCTGCAATGATCGATACAGACCTCTGCAACGTCCTCTTCATCATCCTCACCTGCAATGATCGATACAGACCTCTGCAACGTCCTCTTCATCATCCTCACCTGCAATGATCGATACAGACCTCTGCAACGTCCTCTCCATCATCCTCACCTGCAATGATCGATACAGACCTCTGCAACGTCCTCTTCATCATCCTCACCTGCAATGATCGATACAGACCTCTGCAACGTCCTCTTCATCATCCTCACCTGCAATGATCGATACAGACCTCTGCAACGTCCTCTCCATCATCCTCACCTGCAATGATCGATACAGACCTCTGCAACGTCCTCTCCATCATCCTCACCTGCAATGATCGATACAGACCTCTGCAACGTCCTCTCCATCATCACAGACCTCTGCAACGTCCTCTCCATCATCACAGACCTCAGCAACGTCCTCTTCATCATCCTCACCTGCAATGATCGATACAGACCTCTGCAACGTCCTCTTCATCATCCTCACCTGCAATGATCGATACAGACCTCAGCAACGTCCTCTCCATCATCACAGACCTCAGCAACGTCCTCTTCATCATCCTCACCTGCAATGATCGATACAGACCTCTGCAACGTCCTCTCCATCATCACAGACCTCAGCAACGTCCTCTCCATCATCACAGACCTCTGCAACGTCCTCTTCATCATCCTCACCTGCAATGATCGATACAGACCTCTGCAACGTCATCTCCATCATCCTCACCTGCAATGATCGATAGACCTCTGCAACGCCCTCTTCATCATCCTCACCTGCAATGATCGATAGACCTCTGCAACGTCCTCTTCATCATCCTCACCTGCAATGATCGATAGACCTCTGCAACGTCCTCTTCATCATCCTCACCTGCAATGATCGATACAGACCTCTCCAACGTCCTCTTCATCATCCTCACCTGCAATGATCATCAGTTTAACCAAAATGAATTCTCTCTCTGGATTCTCCAAACTACCACAGATTACGATTTGTTTGGCAAAATGGAAACACTTCGAAGGCTTTTTCAGGCAAGTAGGCAGGATCGCACAGGAAACCAGAAAAGCGTTATGCTGATACCAAGGTAGCAAGATGAGTCAGAATAATTCCTTAAGCCAGCAGGAAGGTGGGATAACTCTAAAAAGAAATTCTTCAGAAATCGTGAGGGTGGGCAAACACATACAAACTTAGAAGAAAAATTACTGTTCCACCGAACGAAAGAGACAAACAAACTACAAGACAAAACATGACGCGTTTCGACCTTTTGGTCTTCGTCAGCTAAGTCAAACGATATTCAAGACAAAGAAAACAAAGAGCGAACAATCACTTCTCTCCTCACATTGGGCGCGAAATGGACGAGGAATCAGTGATTGTTCGTTTTTAGTGTCTTGAATGGTGTTTGTCTTGCTTGAAGAAGACCAAAGAGGTCGAAACGCGTCGTACTTTGTCTTGTAATTTGTTTGTTTGTTTCGTTGGGCGGAACAGTCATTTTTCTTTTCAGTTTCTTCCAGTCTCCGCCCGCAGTCACCTCACTTTGAAACAAACACACAAAGATTTTTTTGTGCAAATGGGAACGCACAAATTGGCACAGACAGGTCTGTGGCGCCATGTTGAAGGAGACATTAACACAGATGGATTTTTCGTGTAGGCTGAAAGTCTGGACAAAATCTTCCTGCAAAGAAAAATGCCTTACACATAGGGAACAGAACTTAGAGCCGAGGAAACTTGTCACGAAACTGGAAAGACCTACAGAGAGCGGTGCCATGCAAATAGGACAGGAGGGTCCCAGCGTCAACACAGAATGCCCCTCTGCAATGCTTGTCGTATGAGCCTGGAATATTTCTTTGTAGCTTTCTTTTTATGTAACGGTATCTGCATACTGACTGCATGCAGCAAGTTCAGAAATCGACGTACAGACTCATGCGAACATTTCTGGAACCAGAAACTGGGTCAATGGCCGTTGCCTTTCCATGCTTGGAGGGGAATGTGAGGAGGTGAGAGTTGGGTGGAAGGGGAAGAAGAGTGGTAGGGTGGGCAGGGGGTGGGAGTGGGGGCAGGCAATGGGCGGGGTAGGGGTGGGGAGAGATTTGTTGGTCCATTCGTGGACTCTCTCTCTCTCTCCCCTGTGTGTGTGTGTGTGTGTGTGTGTGTGTGTGTGTTGTGTGTGTGTGTGTGTGTGTGTGTGTGTGTGTGTGTGTGTGTGTTCATCCCCCCATCTCTCATTTTCGTGCATAGAGAGCCTAAAGCACGCGGACAAGACAAGACAGGACAGGACATGCTAAAAATGGTGAATTCTTTAACATCAAGGATATTACATCACCCTCGCCTTAAAAGATATTGCGCACAAGAGAGAGAGAGAGAGAGAGAGAGAGAGAGAGAGAGAGAGAGAGAGAGAGAGAGAGAGTGTGTGTGTGTGTGAGAGAGAGAGAGACAGAGATTGAGAGAGAGACAGAGAGAGAGAGAGTGAGAGTGAGAGTGTGTGTGTGAGAGAGAGAGAGAGACAGAGATTGAGAGAGAGAGAGAGAGAGAGAGAGAGAGAGAGAGAGAGAGAGAGATCCCACATTATTTTCGGGGAACCAAAGTCGGAAATAAATAAAGTCAGATTTTACACCTAATTCCTGTGTCGCTGCATCCTGCGCTTTATGCTTTGTTATTAAAGACCCAAGCTAGACACCAGTGAGCATTACGCTGCCAACGATAAACTCTACATCCAATGATTGTCTGTCTGGTTGGTAAAATTGGAACTTGCACTAATATACATGAGTGCATGTGTCTGCTGAAGTTGAATTTGTACAACTGTCTCCTATCAAAGATACTAAGGAGGCAGGATTAATATCTTCGCCTCTCGCAAGTTGGAGCTCCATTATACACAGAGAAGGCATTCACCACTTCCTGTTTTGTCTGCCTGACTCTGTGTCTGTGTCTTCTCCAAGGCTGAGATATCTCAAGTTTGATGCTGACAGAGGTGAACAGTCAAGGTTGATGCTGACAGAGGTGAACAGTCAAGGCTGATGCTGACAGAGGTGAACAGTCAAGGTTGATACTGACAGAGTCCAACAGTCAAGGTTGATGCTGACAGAGGTGAACAGTCAAGATTGATGCTGACAGAGTTGAACAGTCAAGGTTGATACTGACAGAGTCCAACAGTCACGGCTGATGCTGACAGAGTCCAACAGTCAAGGTTGATACTGACAGAGTCCAACAGTCAAGGTTGATGCTGACAGAGTCCAACAGTCAAGGTTGATACTGACAGAGTCCAACAGTCAAGGTTGATGCTGACAGAGGTGAACAGTCAAGGTTGATACTGACAGAGTCCAACAGTCAAGGTTGATGCTGACAGAGGTGAACAGTCAAGGTTGATACTGACAGAGGTGAACAGTCAAGGTTGATACTGACAGAGTCTAACAGTCAAGGTTGATGCTGACAGTTGAACAGTCAAGGTTGATACTGACATAGTCCAACAGTCAAGGTTGATGCTGACATAGTCGAACAGTCAAGGTTGATGCTGACATAGTCAAACAGTCAAGGTTGATGCTGACATAGTCGAACAGTGAAGGTTGATGCTGACAGAGGTGAACAGTCAAGGTTGATACTGACAGAGTCCAACAGTCAAGGTTGATACTGACAGAGTCCAACAGTCAAGGTTGACTCTGACATAGTCCAACAGTCAAGGTTGATGCTGACATAGTCGAACTGTCAAGGTTGATGCTGACATAGTCAAACAGTCAAGGTTGATACTGACATAGTCAAACAGTCAAGGTTGATGCTGACATAGGCGAACAGTCAAGGTTGATGTTGACATAGTCAAACAGTCAAGGATGATGCTGACATAGTCGAACAGTCAAGGTTGATGCTGACATAGTCAAACAGTCCAGGTTGATGCTGACATAGTC
This sequence comes from Conus canariensis, assembly GCA_033310375.1. Taxonomy (NCBI): domain Eukaryota; kingdom Metazoa; phylum Mollusca; class Gastropoda; order Neogastropoda; family Conidae; genus Conus; species Conus canariensis. Next base: position 9,944,737 of record CM065714.1, on the reverse strand, counting down.
CAACAGTCAAGGTTGATACTGACAGAGGTGAACAGTCAAGGTTGATACTGACATAGTCGAACAGTCAAGGTTGATACGGATATAGTCGAGCAGTCAAGGTTGATACTGACATAATCGAACAGTCAAGGTTGATGCTGACATAGTCAAACAGTCAATGTTGATGCTGACATAGTCAAACAGTCAAGGTTGATGCTGACAGAGGTGAACAGTCAAGGCTGATACTGACAGAGGTGAACAGTCAAGGTTGATGCTGACACTGTCCAACAGTCAAGGTTGATACTGACATAGTCGAACAGTTAAGGTTGATGCTGACAGAGTCCAACAGTCAAGGGTGATACTGACAGAGTCCAACAGTCAAGGGTGATACAGACAGTCAAGGTTGATACTGACAGAGTCCAACATTCAAGGGTGATATTGACAGTCAAGGTTGATGCTGACAGAGTTCAACAGTCAAGGTTGATGCCGACAGAGTTGAACAGTCAAGGTTGATACTGACAGAGTCCAACAGTCAAGGTTGATACTGACAGAGGTGAACAGTCAAGGTTGATACTGACAGAGTCCAACAGTCAAGGTTGATACTGACAGAGGTGAACAGTCAAGGTTGATACTGACAGAGTCCAACAGTCAAGGTTGATGCTGACAGAGGTGAACAGTCAAGGCTGATGCTGACAGAGTCCAACAGTCAAGGTTGATACTGACATAGTCGAACTGTCAAGGTTGATACTGGCATAGTCCAACAGTCAAGGTTGATACTGACAGAGTCCAACAGTCAAGGTTGATACTGACAGAGTGAACAGTCAAGGTTGATGCTGACAGAGTCCAACAGTCAAGGTTGATACTGACAGAGTTCAACAGTCAAGGTTGATACTGACAGAGTCCAACAGTCAAGGTAGTCAAGGTTGATGCTGACAGAGTCCAACAGTCAAGTTTGATACTGACAGAGTTCAACAGTCAAGGTTGATACTGACAGAGTCCAACAGTCAAGGTTGATACTGACAGAGTTGAACAGTCAAGATTGATGCTGACAGTTGAACAGTCAAGGTTGATGCTGACATAGTCAAACAGTCAAGGTTGATGCTGACAGAGTCCAACAGTCAAGGTTGATGCTGACAGAGGTGAACAGTCAAGGTTGATGCTGACATAGTCAAGGTTGATACTGACAGAGTCCAACAGTCAAGGTTGATATGACAGAGGTGAACAGTCAAGGTTGATTCTGACAGAGTTGAACAGTCAAGGTTGATGCTGACAGTTGAACAGTCAAGGTAGATGCTGACATAGTCAAACAGTCAAGGTTGATACTGACAGAGTTGAACAGTCAAGGTTGATGCTGACAGAGGTGAACAGTCAAGGTTGATGCTGACAGAGGTGAACAGTCAAGGTTGATGCTGACATACTCAAACAGTCAAGGTTGATGCTGACAGAGTCCAACAGTCAAGGTTGATGCTGACAGTCGAACAGTCAAGGTTGATGCTGACATAGTCCAACAGTCAAGGTTGATGCTGACAGAGTCCAACAGTCAAGGTTGGTGCTGACAGAGTCTTACTGTCAAGTTTAAAGCGCACACACGGTGCTTTGTGTGCTGGCAAAGGCTGTGCACAGGCAATAGACCGACGTCACTGAATAGCAGACTACAAAAAGCTAGCATACATAGTTAACCGACCAGGCAGCCATAGAAATGAACAGTTCTTTCAGGTCAATGACCGAGTAAATTGTACTGGACTTCAACAAAGGCGAACAGTGGAAAAGCGAGGCGAGATTCCGTTCCTTTCCATTTTATATCTTTCCCTACATCTCTTCTAGACCTGCTATCTTGAGACCCAGCACTATAACCGAGTCCGCTAGGTAATGTACATCGTGCCTGTTGTCTGCTTAACTCAACAAATGCAGTATGTAGCATTCAGAGCCTCAGTCTGATGACTATGATTCCTTTTTCGTCCAGCAAGACTAGGCGAGCCTGTCCTATAAAGTGATGACTACCTCTACTCTTTTCCACTGATAATGTCTCTACATCTGTCAAGACTATGGATTTTTTTTTCATATGAATTCACAACATGCATAGGAAGTGGAAGACATTAAAGCTAAGCTAGCTCCCCAAGTGAGGAGAACTTAAAAGAGACATAGAAACTAGGAACACATTTTGTTTGTATGTAATGGTTTCCCTGCATCTCACACACACAAAAAAGGAGTGAATCCTTTATTGAACTTGTTTTTATTCTGTTGTGATACGAAACCAAAACAAATTCAATCAAACAATCGAGCCCGCTTCAACAAGAGCCAAAAAGAAGAAACAAACAAATGACAAAACACAACGCGTTTCGACCTATTGGGTCTTCTTCAGGCAGGACACGGTATTCTTCAGGCTGGACGAATAACATTGTTAAAAAAAAAAAGAAAGAAAATAAACAAAAGACAAACAGTCAGTCACTTATCTCCTTGATATGGGTTTATTCACCTATTTCTGAACCCAGGTTGAAGCGATAAGTGACTGTCGGATCGTCCTTCATTTTCATTGCTTTTCATGCATTTGTTCCGGCCTGAAGAAGACCCAATCAATGGAAACGCGTTGCGCCAGTTTTTTTTTGTACTTTGTCCCTTCGTTTGCCGGCCCACTAATTCTGTTCTTGTTCTTGTTCCAATACCTGCCTGCAGTCACACCACTCTGAAACGGCTTTCACAAAATTGGCTGCTAAGTTTTTGCACTAGGTTCCCAGTTTGCCCCCCCCCTCCTCTGCCCTTCCTCCCCCCCCCTCCCCCCCACCTCCCATTCCCTCCACCAGTACTTGATCCCGCCCCTGTCTCCTCCCATCTCTAATCCACAAACGCTGCTGGAGACCCTGTGGCAGAGGTTTACTGTGTGCTTCCTTTCAGACTACGCTTCGTGTAACCCAAGGTCGGTCGTCGGATCCAGATGTTTTACATTGTTGGTCACGAAGTTGGAGAACAGACACGCCACTGCAGAGAGAAGTAGCCAAGGTTTGGGCAGAAAACCTGATCATGCCAACATAAGTGTTCGTCTCCTCTCCGGGTATTTCTTCTGTCTGCCAAACGTTGAGTTCTCCGAGGTCTCGGCTTTCATTCCAGACACGGCCGGGCCAAAGCGCGGGTCTGAACTGTCTTTCAGCTCGGAACCACGTCCGTGACAGAAGCTCTGATACACATGACGGGGAGGTGATGGGGAGACGGGCTAGGACGGGAGGGATATTGATGCTTTCTGTAATTATTGAGAAACTCTATGTTTCTCTCTGTCTCTGTCTCTCTGTCTGTCTGTCTGTCTGTCTGTCTCTCTCTCTCTCTCTCTCTCTCTCTCTCTCTCTCTTATCTGTCTGTTTGTAAGTCTGTTTATCTATCTGTCTGTCTGTCTGTCTATCCATCCATCTATGTATCTGTCACTCTGTCTGTCTGTCTGTCTATGTATGCATGTATGTGTGTATGTATGTATGTATGTATGTATGTATGTATTTATCTATCTATCTATCTATCTATCTATCTATCTATCTATCTATCTATAACGCACACTCTACAGTGCGCGTGCACACACACACACACACACACACACACACACACACACACACACACACACACACACACACACACACACACACACACACACACACACACACACACACACACACACACACACACACACACGCACGCACACAGAGTACACACACACACACACACACACACACACACACACACACACACACACACACACACTTCACAACGGACACCACTATCTCCCAGGAAGAGGCGAACTGAGGCAGGAGACTTCAGGATCGGGGGTGGGGGTGGGGGGTGGGAGAGTGGGGAATGGGGGAGGGGGGTGGTCCCTCCTGTCAACTCGTCTTCAGTACCCGTGAACATCACAGTCCCCATGACCTTTGCCCTGATGGGCCGCTGGCGTGTCCAGAGGCATGCAGACTGACCCTGACCACTGTCCATCACACACACGGGACCACAGAGTTCCAGCACAACAATTAAGGTGCTGGCACGGAGGCGGGCAGCGTGGGAGGGAGGGGGTATGACTTGTTGGCTCATGGGGGGGGGGGGGGGGGTTCTCGTAACCATCATCACCAGCCTCACCCTTCTGACCCCTCCGCTTTCCCCTCCCCTTCCCTGCTACCCCTATTCTCATTCCGTCAGCAGCTGTTCTTTGTCCTCAATACTTTGTCTCAGGAACATCAAAAACGTGACACAAACACAACAGGAAACAAACTGTACCAGGAAAGCATCCAGACACGAAGACAGTAGAAAGCAGACAGTAAAGGGAACATCCCTCAAACATGAAGACAGTAGAAAGCAACTATAACAGTGAAATTTTCCAGACATGAAGACAGTGGTAAACTGTCACGAACAGGTTTTTGTCCAGGGGTAATATTCAGGTGGGGAGATCCTTCCTGTTCGTTTTTATTTCCCATCCGACGACAGAAACCCTAGCAATATGTTTTGGGTCCTGTTTTCGTTATTTCTTTTTTCCAGTGCAGCCTTTCCTCCATCCTTCCCCCTCTATATAATCTGTTTTCATCATCCTCCCTCCTACCTGTAACTGTCCACGGGTTTCCGCGAGGTCTCACCGTGTCAGGTCTGACACGCGTGCCTCAGTTTTTTTTTCGGAGATTCTCGTGTCTACTCACCCTAGAATCGAAGCTGACGTTTTTGTCGCGGTGTCGTCCTTTGGCACTTTGCGAAAGTCCAGCCTCGAGTCGAAGACATATCTTCTCCCTGGTAGCGTTTTCGGGTTCAGCTGCATTGCTGTTTTGATTTCTTCATCGGAATCTTCACCTAACCCCGGAGTGCTATCCTTCATTGGATTGGGCATAGGGGTTTTGGGTGGTTGGGCGACTTGGGAGCTCTCTTCCTGCTGACCAGGGCTGGGGCTGTGGTCTCACGACCATTCTTTTCCTCGGCGGGAGAGTTGGGAGGCCGGTGTTGGAGACGCTGGTTCTTCAGTGAGCAGAGCGTAGCACACGGCTAGCTTTTCACAAGCCTGTTGGTAAGTGACGTTTTGTTCCTTGAGATAGGCTTCTTCGCGTAATTTTCCCACGGTTCGTGTAAAGTAAATCACTTGTTCAAATTCTAAGGTGGAGGTCATAATTCTTTTCTATCGTTAGTTCCTCTCTAAAATTTTAGCGTGTTCTATGCAGGGTTTGTTTTAGTTGTCCTGCTAAAAATCTTGTGAGTGCGAGATATTGCCGGTCGAGTATGGCTCACGCACAGAGTAAAAGTAGTTTTCATTGAAATTTAGTGTCCGTCGTACTTTCGTAATTTTACAATATTATTTGCTTTTTGGTGGAGGCTAAGAGCCTAAGTTTTATTTTGTTGGAGAGTAAATTTTGACTCGTGAGGCGAACCGCGGTGTGTTTGGTTGAGGGCAAAATTTACCGGGGGTGGGTGTGGGACACTCGTCCACCCTCTTTTCCAGTCATTGTTTTCTCCTCCCCGTGTTTTCGTCCTTCGTGTAATGCATAAATATTCGTGTGCATGTTTGCGGGTGAGAGTTCATTATAGCATAATCCATTTTATGTATAAAGGAGCAAAAATGCCTACTGGTGATGGTTTGAAATATTTAGTTTTTTGTTTTTATTTAAAGAAAAGTCTTCCAGTGGTTGCTCAAACACCTGTCCATTCAATGCATAATTCTATCTTTCTAAAATGTTCTACCTGTGTCAGTTTCGGATTGAAATAGATGGATAGATGCTGAGGAAGGTTATCTCATGACAAATTTGCTAGGTTTTCATTAACATTTAGTTAAATGAGATTAGGGCCTGTATCATGTGTGACATGACTTGACCAATACAAGCCTTTTTTTTTTCCTTACCTCAGTATTTTATCTATCGATGGACACTTACTGTCTTTATTGGATGGAACTCATTTTTCTGCTTTTCCTTCTTCTATCTGCTGCTTTCCTCCCTCTTATCTCCCTCTTACTCTCTTCTTTTCTTTGGCCTCGACCAACTGACCACAACCCTCTGACACTGACCAAACTGGAATCATATTCCAAGCATGGTACTGACCCCAGCCTTAGGGCTTGCTTGCTTGGTTGTTTCTCGGGTGGTTCGCCGTCTGGCTGTAACTTCTGGGCCTACCTCCTTCTTGGCCGCGGGGCTGGGGAGAGGTGCTGAGGCGACGGCAGGAGCGGCGTGGTGTGCTTCCACTACCGGCTGGGATCAAGTCCCGACTTCCATCAAGACACTATTGGACTTGGCTGACACAAGATGAGTGTGTTAGTTGTGGGAAGTGTCTGAGTGGTGTGGCTGTGGTCCAGGCCCCTCTATCTCCTCTGCATTTTTTTTTCCTTTCTTTTTTTTTCCTTTTTTTTTCCCTTTTTTTCACCTTTCCTGAAAATTCAGGCCCTGTGGTGTGAATATATTTAGATTGTCCCTATTTCTTCTTTTCTTTCTAAGGGAAAATAGAGGTGTAATTTGGGGCATCCCGGGGCGGGGGGGGGGGGGGGGATTAACATTGTTTTCTTTTATTATTATTTTCTTTGGCCCCTATCTAGTAGTTAATCTCTCTGTATCTCGCTCTTCTTTTCCCTCCTTTCTCCTGCCCTTCTGTCTGTCCTCTCTCTTCTGCCAGTGTTCCCACCCCCACTTAGTGTGTGTGTGTGCAGTGTGAGTGTTGTAATGTGCAATAAATATTGTCTTTGAATGTATGTCCTGGGTGCTTGTGTTTTGTGGTGAGTGTGGTGTGGGTGCCTGACTCCACTCTCCCTGTGGTTCGGACTGTCGGGACCCCCAGTACCTGACATAAACTAACTGCAGAAGAAGATTATCCAGATACGACGACAGTAGAAAGCAAACAGTAAAAGGGAGATCATTCAGACATGAAGACAGTAGAAAGCAAACAGTAAAAGGGAGATCATTCAGACATGAAGACAGTGGTAAACTAACTGCAGAAGAAGATTATCCAGATACGACGACAGTAGAAAGCAAACAGTAAAAGGGAGATCATTCAGACATGAAGACAGTAGAAAGCAAACAGTAAAAGGGAGATCATTCAGACATGAAGACAGTGGTAAACTAACTGCAGAAGATTATCCAGATACGACGACAGTAGAAAGCAAACAGTAAAAGGGAGATCATTCAGACACGAAGACAGTAGAAAGCAAACAGTAAAAGGGAGATCATTCAGACATGAAGACAGTAGAAAGGAAACAGCAAAAGGAAGATCATTCAGACATGAAGACAGTAGAAAGCAAACAGTAAAAGGGAGATCACTCAGACATGAAGACAGTAGAAAGCCAACTGATGAAGGGAAATAACCCAGCCTTGAAACCAGCAGAAAGAAGAGTGAAGAAGGAAGTCACCCACACGTGAAAATGGCCGACAGTAAACCGCAGAATAAAACCATGCAGACATAAAGACAACAGAAAGCAAACTGTAACAGAAAATCATTCAGACATGATGACAGTAGAAAGCAAACTGTAGAAGGAAATCATCCAGACATGAAGATAATAAAGAACAAACTGCAGAAGGGAAATAATCTAGACTTTCAGACAGCAGAAAACAAACTGCAATAGGAAGTAATCCAGTCGCTCATTTAGACAAACTGTCATAAACAAGGTACTGAGCCGAACCAACGTGTTTCGAATCTATGTCTTCTTCCATGGACAAGAAAAATAAACACAACAAACATGAGAGACGAACACAGCAACACTGAGGCTTGCTGCTTGTGGCTGACAAACAGGAAGTGTGAGGCCCAAAAGACACCATCGAAGCGAGCAAGGTCAAGAATTTTCTATGCATTTTGATTGTACTAGCTCAGAATCCTTAAACGTTTTGAACGTTCCAAACATTTTGATCGGCTATACTTCGTCATGGTTCCTGAACTTGAGAAATGTCCTTGGGTTTTGATTTTCTAGATGATTTCATGTTAAAAAAAGCAGAAGAGCACACAAAACAAAGTGTGAAGTAACGCAGTTTTAATGCACGACACAAAACAGGACAAGAATTTTCGGCAAGTATGCCTTCCTCAGCGACAAAGAAAAAACAAAAAAAACAGTACAGACATAAACATGCACAATACTCCCCTTGTGAAGCCAAAGTGGTGAATGAAGTAGACAGAGGGACAGTGGAAGGAAAGTTTAGGGAGTGGTAGGGAGAATAGTCGCCAGGCGGAAATGGACAACAACGATGAGTCATTTTTCGTTCTTTGTTTGTACTGTCCTAAATGTTAAATGTGATTTATTTTTTTTGCCTGAAGAAGACCCAAGAGGTTGAAATGCATCGTGTCTTGTCATGTGCTTTGTTTGTCAATGTCAATGTCAATGAAGACAGTAGAAAGCAAACTGTAGAGGGAAATAATCCAGACATCAAAATAACAGAAAGCAAATATAGAGGGAAATAATCCAGACATGAAGACAGTAGAAAGCAAACTATAGAGGAAATAATCCAGATATGAAGACAGTAGAAAGCAAACTGTAGGGAAATAATCCAGATATCAAATGACAGTAAAGCAAACTGTAGAGGGAAATAATCCAGAATGAAGACAGTAGAAAGCAAACTGTAGAGAGAAATAATCCAGACATGAAGAATAAGAAAGCAAACTGAGGGGAAATAATCCAGAATGAAGACAGTAGAAAGCAAACTGTAGAGGGAAATAATCCAGATATGAAGACAGTAGAAAACAAACTGTAGAGGGAAATAATCCAACATGAAGACAGCAGAAAGCAAACTGTAGAGGGAAATAATCCAGACATGAAGACAGTAGAAAGCAAACTGTAGAGGGAAATAATCCAGACATGAAGACAGTAGAAAGCAAACTGTAGAGGAATAATCAGACATCAAAATCAGAAGCAAACTATAGAGGGAAAAATCCAGACATGAGACAGTAGAAAGCAAACTGTAGGGGAAATATCCAGACATCAAAATAGCAAAAGCAAACGATAGAGGGAAATATTCAGAATATAGAAGATAAACAGAAAGCATACTGTGAGAAAAAATCCAGACATGAAGACAGCAAAAGCAAAACTGTAGAGGAAATATCCACACATGAAGACAGCAGAAAGCAAACTGTAGAGGGAAATAATCCACACATGAAGACAGCAGAAAGCAAACTGTAGAGGGAAATAATCCACACATGAAGACAGCAGAAAGCAAACTGTAGAGGGAAATAATCCACACATGAAGACAGCAGAAAACTGTAGAGGGAAATAATCCACACATGAAGACAGCAGAAAGCAAAAATCATCCGGACAAGAAGACAGCAAAAAACAAACTTTGGAAGGAAGCCATCCAGACATGCAGACAGTAGAAAGAGAACTGTAGGGGGAAATCATCCATTTATGAAAACAATAAAACAAACGATCCAGAGGGAAATTATTCAGATATACTAGACGGTAAAACA